>CM028137.1:701938750-702568333 GCA_016271365.2 Neoceratodus forsteri | reverse complement strand
AATAAGCCAGCATGGTAGCGCTGACACCAACATTATGTAAAGTGGACAAAACTTCAAAACAAAGTGCGCTGCAATCGAGACAAGCTCGTCATGCGCGGCACTGTTTGAAGTTATGTCCGCTTTACTACGTGCCCCCCCAGTACAGGGTGCCACGCTGGGAGCCCACCCCAGCGTGGGCAACTGATCCCATGGCTGACGGAAGTGCCCAATCCCATCGGCTCCACTGTCCCCACCCCAGTATAGGATGCCCGCTGGGAGCCCACCCCAACGTGGCAACTGATCCCATGGCTGACGGGAGTGCCCAATCCCCCATCGGCTCCACTGTCCTCCCCCCCAGTACAGGGTGCCATGCTGGGAGCCCACCCCAGCGTGGCAACTGATCCCATGGCCAATGGAGGTACCCAATCCTCCATCAGCTCCACGCCCCCCAACCATCCTTCTGCCACGCTGGGAGCCCAGCGTGGCAAATGTCCTGCGTCGTCTTTTTTTTTTACCTGTAAATTAAAAGCGGTCCAACAGCATTTCTCCTGCCCCTCCCACAACCCACACCCACCCACTGTGCACCCTGCCTCCCCACACCCCCCTCACCCCAAACTTACCTCCGGACTCTGGGCGACGATCATCGGTGGACCGGGAACAGGTCTGCACTCTTCAAAGCTGACCGCGAACTGAGGAAATGCCGGTAAGCTGTATAATGGGCTAGATAGGGTTTTTTCAACTTTGTTGCATATCTCAGGCATTTTTTGGAATTTTTGCACCAAATTTTCAACATAGGTTTTTGGGGCCCCTCCTCATGAATTCTGTCACTGTCATGGCATTTATCGGCCTCAAAGGTGATTTCACAGTCACTGCGAAATCACCTTCGGGGATCGATACGAAATGACAGTGGCGGTGTTCATGAGGTGCCCTCTTAAAAAGCCTAAGTTCCAAATTTGGTGGAAAAAATCCAGCAAATGCCTGCTTTACGAGCGTGCTTTGCACAGTTGCTATGCAGGCTCGTAACTCCGCGCATTCACAATATTTTACTGCCAGATTTTCAGCATTGTCATTTTTGTACACCTCCTTGTGAACAGAACAGCTGTCATTTTCCACCATCCTGCCCGAAATGTGTTTCCACCCTTCCGGCGCACAATAGCGCAGTCACTGTGGGAAATCAGTGTTTGGGCCAGACTATGAAAATGTCAGTGACACAGTTCATGAGCAGAGGACCTAAAATGCCTATGTTGAAAATTTGATGATGATACTCCGTAAAATAACTGTGTTACGAGCATGCATTGGCAGATTGCACACATGCTTGTACCGTCGTGCATTTGTGATATTTTCACTCTGGATTTTCACCATTGCCATTTTTCCACACATCTTGATGAACAGTACAGCCATCATTTCACATATCCTGCCCAAAATGTGTTTCCTCACTTCCGGCGCAGAATAGCGTGGTCACTGTGCAAAATCACTTCTTGGGACACTTTGTGGAAATGACAGTGACACTGTACATGAGCAGAGGTGCTAAAATGCCTATGTTGAAAATTTGGTGCTGAACGCCCATAAAATGGCAGTGTTGCAAGCGTGCATTGCATATTTCCCACACACCCTAGTAGCTTCGCAAATTTGGTATATTTACATGCCACATTTTCAACACTGGCATTTTTTTACACCTCCTTATGAACAGTGCAGCTGTCATTTCTCACATCCTGCCCGACATGTTTTCCCGCACTGCACTACCAAACACCCAAAGGGACACCCTAATGCTTGTCACTCTCTGCAGGGTGGGGGTGAGTTACATAGAAACATAGAAAAATAGACTTTGACGGCAGATAAGGACCGTTAGGCCCATCTAGTCTGCCCATTTCCCTACCTACAGGATAGGCCGCAGATCCTAGTTAACCAACAGCCTATATCTTCCTGCCCCCCACAAGAATTGCCTTATGTCTGTCCCATGCATTCTTGAATTCTCCCACAGTTTTAGACCCCACAACTTCCTCAGGAAGGCTGTTCCATGCATCCACTACCCTCTCTGTGAAATAATACTTCCTCACATTGCCCTGAACACCCTCCTTCTATCTTTAAATTGTGTCCCTTGTTCTTGCAAGTCTCTTTTTCTGAAAGATGCTACCCTCTTGGACTTTGTTGATTCCCTTGAGGTACTTGAAAGTTTCTATCATGTCCCCCTCTCCTTCTTTCCTCAAGGGTATACATATTAAGCTCCTTTAGTCTCTCCTCATACGGCTTCTCTTGCAGACCCTGCACCATTTAGTTGCCCTCCTCTGGACTGCCTCTATCCTGTCTATGTCCTTGCGGAGATGGGGTCTCCAGAACTGGACACAGTATTCCAGATGGGGTCTCACCAACTGTCTGTACAGAGGGATAACAACTTCCTGTTTTCTGCTGCTGATGCCTCTCCCTATACATCCCAGTATACCCCAGCCCTCCCTACTGCCGTCTCACATTGCTTGCTAACCTTAAGGTCATCTGATATATTTACCCCCAGGTCCCTTTCCTGTTTTGTTGTTGTTACTACCTCCCCACCCATTGTGTATTCTTCCCCTGGGTTCTTGTTTCCCAGGTGCGTTATTTTGCACTTTTGCATTGAAGCCTAGCTGCCATATGTCTGACCATTCCTCCAACCTTGCCAAGTCCTTTACATCCTTTCCACGCCTCCTTGTGTATCAACCCTGTTGCAGATCTTTGTGTCATCTGCAAAGGGCATCTTTCCTTCCAGTCCCTCTGCAATGCCACTGATGAAGACATTAAAAGGACTGGACCCAATACTGAACCCTCGGTGCCCACTAGTAACAGCCCTTTCTTCAGAGTGGACTCCATTTACAATTACCTTCTGTGTCCTGTTGTCCAGCCAATGTTTTACCCAGGCTACCACCCTGGGACCCACTCCCAGGCTGGTTAATTTGACTAATCTTTGTGTGGGACTGTGTCAAATGCCTTGCTAAAGTCTAGGTAGGCCATGTCCACAGCCCTCCCTGGTCTACTACTTTGGTCACCCAGTCAAAGAAATCTATTAGATTAGTCTGACATGACCTTCCCGCTGTGAACCCATGCTGCCTTGGATCCTGTGCTCCACTGGCCTCTAGGTACTCAACTATTCTTTCCTTCAGAAGTGACTCCATCACTTTCCCTACCACAGAGGTCAGACTGACAGGTCTGTAGTTTCCTGCCTCTGTCTTGGTCCCACTTTTGTGAAGGGGAATCACATCCGCCTTCCTCCAGTCCTCGGGTACCACACCATCCTCCCATGATTTATTAAAAAAGAGTAGCCAGTGGTTTCACTAGTTCCTCCCTTAATTCTTTTAGAATTCTAGGGTGAATTCCATCAGGATCCATTGCTTTGTCCACCTTCAGTTTTAGGAGTTCTTGCAGAACCCTTTCTTCTGTGAAAGGACTGGGATCGACCCCCCTATCAAGAGTGCATCTGTTAATTGGATTAGGCACTTCCCCTCCTCTTTTGTGAATACTGAGCAAAAATATTCATTCAGTATTCCTGTTTTTCACTGTCCCCTCTGCCCACCCACGTTCATTCTATTCAGCCTCACTATCCCTCCCTTTGTCTTTCTACTTGCTGATGTACCTATAAAGGTTTTATCCCTTTCTTAACTGAGTTGGCTATCTTTCCTCAGTTTGGGCCTTTGCTATTCTGACTTCCATCCTGCTTCTTTCTGCCTTAACTGGTACAGCTCTGTCCTGCTCCTTCTGTGTTCCTTATACTTCCAGAATGCTATCTTTTCTTCCTGACTTTCACAGCCACCTCTCTTGAGAACCATAGTGGCTTTTTCTTTGTTTTGATTTGTTTATTTGCTTCACACAAAGGCTTGTTGCCTCTGTGATGGCAGTTTGATAATTCCCATTGTTGCTCCACACCTCTTTCTTGCCTGTTTGCTAGTGCTTTTTGAGGCACTCTTCCATCTTACTAAAGTCAGCCTCCTAAAGTCCAGTACCCTCACTTTTGTGGCTTGACTCTGTAGCTGAGTTTAATGTGAACCACACTGTTTGATGGTCACTTGTCCCAGTTGGCAACCCACTTCTAGATCTGAGATCCTCTCACTGCCCCATTTGAGGTAGGAGGTCTAAGATTGCTCCCTCACAAGTGGGTTCGAACTAGCTGTATAATGCCTGCCACCTGTAGGGCGTCAAGAATGGCTCTGCTCTTGGATGTGGCTGCAGCAAATGTGCTCCAGTTAACATCTGGCATATTCAGGTCTCCCATCAACAGTATCTCCTTTCTCTGCCATTCTAAGAATGCCTTCCATCATATCCTTGTCCATTCCTTCCCCCTGACATGGGGTCTGTACACAATCCTGTGCGGATTGTGGTGCTCTTCCAGTCTCCAAGGTGACCCACATTGCCTTCTCTCCTCCCTGTTTACTCTCTTGTTCAGTTGCTTTTATCCCTTCCTTTACATAGAGAGCTACTCCTCCCACTCTTCTCCCCTGCCTGTCTCTCCTGTAGGTTATGTATCCTGGTATGTTAACATCCCAATCGTGGTTCTCTGTGTACCATGTTTCTGTGACTGCTACGATATCCAGGCATCCCTCTTCCATTAAGGCCACCAGCTCAGGGAGCTTGTTGCCCAGACTACGGGCATTGGTACTCATTACCCTCCATTTCCTGATGGCCTTACCCCCTTTTGCCCCATCCCTGTCCTTCTTGCCTTTGTCACTTTCTCCATTTACCCCTGCCCTTCTCCCTATCGACACCTCCATGTTGGTGTTTGCCACACTTACTACCGTGATTGTTTGGGGGCTAGGATTTTCCTGCTCCTTTCCAGTGCCTCCCCCCTTGGCTAGTTTAAAAGCTTGCCAATGAAGCATTTAAACCTATCACCTAGGATCCTGGTTCCCCTCCCAGACAGAAGCAGCCCATCATGCCAGTATAGGCTTGCATCACTCCAGGTGGACCCCCAGTCCCCAATGAAGCCAAATCCCGGAGCTCCACATGAGTTTTTCAACCACTGATTGAATCCCATGGTACGGAACACCCTAGCCTCTCCTATGCCATAGATGGGTAGCACCTCCAAGAAGGTTACCGTGCGTGCTACTTGACTAAGGCCCCTTCCCAATTCCACAAACTCTTCCTGCACTTCTCTAATCCCTTTCTTAGCCAGGTCATTTGTCCCTAAGTGGACAATGACATCCAGCTCCCTCCCCTGTGCAGCTGCTCTGGCAATCCTGAGGATTCGCTCCCTGTCCCTCCAAGCCATGGCGCCAGGCATCAGTTCAATACTTCACTACCATTCCTATGATGCATCTGTCTAACTCCTGCACTACCAATGCCAATGCCAGCAAGCCAGCATTCGGCATTGACAAATGCTTGTTCTGTTAGCGGTTCACAACCCTAAGGGTCACTTCCCAACACAGGGAGTAGAACTACTTTAGTGGCCTGGTGAGGGGGTTTTCATTAAGTACTATTTCTTCTTCCGGGGATATTGGTTGGGGGGGTTGTAGAGTTCCCAGATGTTTCTGTACTTAGTGTCTCACTAGGAGCTATGTAAGGAAATCGCTGAGGCTTAGACTGTGGTTTTGGGAGAGGGACCGAAATTAACACATTGCCCAACTCTCAAATAAGTCCACCACTTTACCCAAGTCCCTGTCTCTACAGCAGAACAGTGCTTTTTTGTGGCCTCTAGAAGACTAGAATGATTCCACAGGCCCCACCTCAGCCCAGCCTCCAGGGCAGTGCATGTGCATATAGATGACTTATTTTCTAATGGAATGCAAGTCAGGCTCAAGCTGTGAACCTCAGAAAGGGGCTGGCCAGCTTTTTTATTAGTCAAGTTCTTAAGGCCAGGGAGAGTAGGTCAGGGAGCAATTGGCCTCCCAGTGCTTCTTCCTCCAAATGCACCCATGCTGGAGACTCCCTCCCTTGCTTTGGGTGTCTTTTAAGAAAGACAACTGAACTACTATGAAAAACTAAAAAAGATTTGGAAGGCGCAGGCCCCCATCTTTACAGGCCTTTGTAGGACTGTCTCTTTCAGCCAAGATTTTTTCCCTTGCCAGAGGAATGCAGTGAGATAGCCTTCGATTGCCTTGATGAACTTTTGTGGGATATGAGATGGGAGTACCTGGAACATATAAAAACACTGTGGCAGAAAGGCCATTTTGGTAGTGGTGACAACCCATTAGGATGAAGGGAACTGTTTTCCAGTAGTCACAATCTTATTTCTTAGTCTCAGTGTTTGGTGGTTGTCAGAAACCTCTACAGTAGGGTAGTACACACGTGGGGGGACTCCAGGCAGTGTTATACATTGTAGTGAATCTTGTGCTGTACTGAAAACTTTAAACAGGGTGGTGGCATGGACTGAGAGCCCCATTTCCTACCACAACTGCTTGGCCGCTCTGCCAACAGCTGTATAGGTGCTGGAGCTCACCTGCTGCATTCCCTGCTCCCACCAAGAGCTGTTATCTTTTTCTTTTCTTAGATTGTCAGTAAAGCAACAGTTTTGTCTCAACGCTTCTCAGTTTGCAAGAAAGTTAGCATATAGCATGCATAGTTCTAATGCCTAAAGGCCCCCCCCCCCCAGTCCCACATTCCCTCTTCACTGCATTCTTATTGCCTTCCATGTGCTGTGTCTCAAGAAGAAAGCCAAATGTACCTTTGGCCTGTCTGTCCCTTGACAGCAACTTCCTCTCATTCTTTGAAAGTCTTCTGATTATCAATTTTGAGGGTTAGATATGGGCAAACTGCTTGTTTGCATTTGCCTTCTGACTTCATTGAAAACTTGGCAGTGATTCTGTAGCCATCAGCTGTGATCAGGGAACGGGCTAAGTATAAAGTTCTCTATCTTTATTGGGCCCTTTTTCCAAGCAGCCTGAAGTGCCAGTTGTTGGTCAGGGTACCTCAGAAATTTCATAAAAAAGTGCCTTGACCTCTTATGTGGCACTGGATGCTTCCCTGGGGACTGATGGGCATGTTGTATCTTCGGTTTGCAATAGGTGTCGAGTCTTAGAATCTCCAGCAGTCATTTTACTAGGCAGGTCACAGGATTAGCACCTACAGTTCCCTCCAGGAAGCTCACAACCCTGCTGTTGTTGCGGTGCTCATGGTTCTCATGGTCATTCAGAATTTCATCCATCTTCTGAAGTTTTTTGTTAACCATCCAGAGTGCTTCCTTAACTATTGTCACTTGATCCTCTTGCTCAACACTCTGCACTCAAGTTCCTGCAGACAGGCCACATATGCCTCAGTGGTTTCCCTGGTGGGTTAACAGTAGTTTGGAGATATGAGAACTATGCATTTAAGTTCTCAAAGCTGGCCTGTATCTCATTCTCCATTGACTAAAGGAGGGTTTCGGTAGGATTTCTGCTGCAAACTGCTGTTCCATGACTCTTGTTACCTACTTCTCCATCAGAATGTGTTCCTGTGCATGCTGTGGCATGTGTCTCACTGATGGAAGGCCTATCTCCTTTGCCAGGGGATTTTGCCAGCTTAAATGGTATTTGTACCTGCCTTCTTGCAGATTTCAATTAGAGTTCCCATAGGTGCCACGGGAGCAATCATTCTATAGTATTGTTGAATATTTTTTTAGCACGATGGCTGTGATAAGTTACATAGAGCTCCAAGCCTAAGTAGGCATTTTGTTCCCCAGCTAGGCCATGACCCAACATAAATCCAGTTGATAAAAACATTACTTAACACTTCACACATGAGACAACCAGCATTTATTTCATTTATTTATTTTTGTTTTTAGAATGTTATGACTGGGAAAGGTACACTGACCTGGGCCTTGTTTTCTGGTGTGTCTTAGGAGCAATGGGAGGTTAAGTGACTTGTTAGGGTTACACAGTATGCAAGTGGTGATTATAGGTTTCAAACCCAGATCTGCTGTTCTCCAGGCTTACAACTTGGTTCTCTAATTCTCTAGACTATATTGCTTCTTTGAAATCTTGTTCTGATGGAGCCCCATTCTCAGTTGCAGTGGGTGGCAGTATGAAACAGGGGAAAACTGCCACCCTGTTGCAGCACCACCCTGTGACCATTATATAAAAGCAGGCCTTTGTAGCCACAGGTGTCGGGGGGGTGGGAGTCCTGGTAGTCCACTGTCCCCCGATCAGTTCCACACTGACGTGTATCTGTGGCTGCCAGTGGACCCCCCAGACCCTGTGTTATGTTAAACATATTATAACAACTGGCATTCTTTTTTGTTTGTTTTTTTTGCTCCCCTCTCCAGCTAGGCCTTCCTTCATGCTGGCTTCTCTAGCCCCATCATCTGGCTTCTCATGGGCTTACCTTCCAACTCTGTCCTCCACTTGTCACTCCCTCTTGGCGGGGGTGGTGGACTGGGCTGATTGTGTGCACTGCATAACAGTTTATGGTCCCAACTTTGTGACCCGCCTACTACCTGCCTTCTGATATTCTGTGGTGTGGAGGTCCCAAGTTTTCAGTCATCCTGGCAGCTCAACTGGTTAGAGCAGCAAAATAGTATTCTGAACAATCCTAGGTTCAAAGCCCATCCACAGCACTTATTTTTTTCTCACTTTTAGATTATATTTCAAATACAGTATATGTGCAGTACACACTTTCAAATAAAATAAAATTTCAATTTGTGTACAATAGCTTCAGGTTAGACCAACTAAGAAGGGTGCAGTTATGGAACTCAAGGTGATTCATGTGTGAATTTTTGATGCAAGCAGCTGTAAATCACAGAAACGTTTCTGACTGCATCGAAAAATTGGCAAAAGAGCTATCAAATATTTCGCTGCATCTCGGAGGATGTGGACACAGACTAATATCTGGAATTATTCCAGCATCCACCTCTAAAAAAAATCCAGCCTGTTATCCCCCATGCATAACCTCCTCTCTCTCTCTGTCTCTCGCTGCTTAATGCCCCATAGCTTTCCTTTACCTTCTTCAGTACATAACCTCCTCTCGAGTGTTTCCCAAACTGCCAGCCTTACTGAACAGGCCGCGGAGGTTGCAGCTGTACCCGGAGAGAGCGAAGGTGAGAATTAAAAAATTAGAATCCAAACCACAATTTTTTTTTTTTTTAATTGATCAGACCTATGCCCATATACTATAAAAGATAAAGTATGGGCATTGATCAACCACGCTATTCTCCCTTCTCGTGGTTTCCATGATAACTTACGAAAACCTTTTGAGCTGCGCTCTCAAGGTTTACCTAAGTTGTTATGACAATCACTCAAAGTGATAACAGCATGGTTGTTCATCGATGCCCATACATTATCCTCTGTATTGCCAAAGCTATTGCAGACTTTGCAGGCTTCTAACATTAATATACACTGTACAGGAACTGCATGTTACATACTGTAGACTCTAATTCATACAACCTATACCAAATCTGATGATATTGAGCAAATAAACAGAATACAGTTAGGAACAGGAAGTGTTTTTATTTTATTTTTTTCGAATTTCTTTTATGGCACCCTGGTTAAGGTGGGGATGGACCCTATATCTGCCCACAGTGCGGCTGATGTCTCCCACCCCTCACTGTGTGATGCATGACTGCTGAGCGCCTAGCCTCTGCTAGTAGTCACTCTAACACTGGATGCTGCAGCCCACACACACCCCTGAATGAGGAGAGCAGCCCAGCGGATGTTCATCCCACACACACCCCCAGGCAGCCTTCAGATGCTCGGGGCACGTTCCCAAAGCTGGGTCATCAGCATTGCAAGTGGTAACACTATTGCTAGGCTGGTGAGCCAGCTCTAGAGACAGGGTGTGGCCTCAGCATGTCAGACACTGTGACATTTTGTTAGATACTCTGCTGATAACTATTCTGTTTTCATATTTTTACCCTGAATAATATACTTCTTAGCCTCATCATTCAATGAGTTAAATATAATATCTTTCGGAGAGAACTTTGTTAAACAGGAATCTCTGCTATTTCTGCATTTGACACAGTTCAGAAGAAAAAGCATATCATGTTCAATTCATCACACTGTTTGTTAATGCTGTTTTACTCCTTCCTGTAGTCCTTCCTTGGGTCACACCTGGAAATGAGCTATGACTCAGTGTGCCTCTCCCAGTCACCTAATTTTCAAATACATTTGACCCACATGGCCCTGGCTACAACGCCAATTTTTCTATCAGTTTCCAGTTCTGTTCATTTCTACCTGTTTCAGTTTTATATTTTGTCATTATTTGCTTGTGTGTTAAATTGTTAATACTATATTTATTACATATCCAGCCATAGTGAAATTTCTGTTCCATGATCAATGGCATTTTAACTTATTATGACTTTTGATCTGGGTTTCCCAATGACTGCTACATTCTACAGGTTTTTGATTTACTTGAGATAGAATTTTCCAGTTCATTTGGCGAATGGTTGTTCATCATCTGGAAATTATTCAGTTCAATATTGCTTAGATGTAAACATTTTGTCACAAGCTGACTTATAGATTTGACTTTATCATTTTGTCTTTCACTGTTCATTGCCTTAAACTGAGAGGATTTTCTGTCACTCTGGTTTAGATATAACCAAAATGTCACAGTCCTCTCTCTGTTGCTAGAAGTAATGGGTATTGTCCTAGTTCTGCACTACAAACCTTATTTGATGTACTTTGCTGAACTTTCAGGGCTCATTTACTTTACCAAATGCATAATTTCCCATTGTGTTGGTGGTAGAATAACCAAGCCATCAGCATAACGGAAGCAATTCACTTTAACATCTCCTAACATCAGCCCTAAACACACAGAGTCTTCTAGATGTGCTGCTGCTGTAGATCACTGATGTTTAAGTTAAAAAGAGTATTGTGCAAAGGTAGCATTCTCGACTTACACCACGTTTCTGTTGGAAGAATTCTGTTCTCATGTTATTTAGTTTTACACTGCACTTACTGGAATATCAGAGTGCATTCTATTAATCATATCATATACTTTTCAACGTATTCCATTTTGTTAGCATTTAAGAAAAATAACTGGATGCCAAATCGATCCAAATGCCTTTTGGAAATCTATATTTTGCCTTTGCTAGTCTTAACTACGTAGCTCTGTAGTAGGTTTGGTAAGGTACTGTATAAATACGTTCTATAGTTCTGTGTTGGGAAGGAATCCTATTTGACTTCTATGGAGACTAGCTTTATCTCTGAGGAGATTCACAATTCTCCAGTTTAAGAATAATTCGTTTAAATTACTGCTTAGAAAAATCTCCCTTGTCACTTTTATAAGAATGCAATAACACCTGACAGGGCGGGTGGTATTGGGCTATACCTGCCCATCCAGGGATGTAATAAGATCAGACACTGCAGGCAGAGGGCCTGTTGGGCTCTAGAAGGGCAGGTGTAGACCATACCACCCACCCTTTATTTGTTTATCACTGTTAATCGACCCTGACTGTTATCTGATCTGTATTATGTATTTTCTTCTGTTATTGTTCCCTGATATACTCTCCTGGTCATACCTGAAAATAGGTAAACTAAATAAGTAAATACATTATTACACTTAGAAAATGGCTTTTGGGTTGTCTTTTAAATAACATTGTTTAAAAATAAATTTAGAGAGTAAATAGAAAAATAAAAAAAAACAGCTGAAAAGCAGTGCTTGCACAACTGACATTACCAGTAGAGGGGGCTAGGCAAAGCCACATTGTGTTCCATAGTTTCTAACCCACCAGAGATTTTGTTTTCATCTGTCCCCCCCTTCCCTTCCTCCAGTAGCAATCCCTGGGCTGGATTTTCAAAGCCCTATGAATCCCTCAAGGTGCTTGTGGCAAAGGGTTCAGACGTAATTTGCACCTTGCAGCAAAGGATTACCATTGCTGTTTAGTCCCATGGTGCTCAGCTAGTCACTTCCCTGTTTTCCCCAAGGTAGGAGACTGCTGTGTCATGGCGGGGCATTGTGGATCCGCTTGGCAGGAGCATGCTCTCTGTAAGCTATATGATTTTGACCCACTTCTTCCTACATGGCTCTCAGTCATCCATACATAACTCATTGCCCTCGCAGTGTACGTGGCCTTCTGATGTTTGTTGCATATCATTTCTGTGCTGCATGCTCCTCACAGGATTGGCCTATCTCTGCATATGGCATTTAAGGTTATTATCCTCCTCCTGTTCTCTAACTTCTCACTTACTTTCACCCCCTTAGTCCTGCTTCTCTTACTATGCAGCTGTTAGCTGCCCTTTCCTTGCTCAGACCATGCCAGCAGTCCAACGACCTCTTCCCTAACTCTGCCTATTGAGGCATAGCAATGCAGGTAGGCTTCCCCTGTCTACTAGGGATGACAGCCTGTTTCCTCTGCCTTCAGTCTCAACCAGTTATACTCCCAGTCAACTTTCCATAGTCTCCGTCTCTAAACTCTGCCTGGCATAGCATCGAGTGAAGGTTAGCTTGCCCTGAATACCAGAGATGGGAACCTGTGTTTTCAATCTACTGTTCAACCAACTGCATTCTATACCTGATAACTGGTTGCCATATTCCATTTGGGAACGGGACCACTATTCTCCATTTGCCTTCAATATCCTGCCTCAACTGACTACATCCTGCACGTCTATGGACTTGATGTACTTGCCCCTGTCTTGGCCCCCTCACGTTCTGGATTTGGACCCCGCCAGCTTGTTCAGTCTCCATCTCCACTCAGTCCAACAGACTCCTGGACTTCCTTGCTACTTGTCTTCCACCTCTTCCTGTGCTCCTGGGCATCATTGTTGAGGCTTGCCTTCTGGCTCTACCTCATCCATTTTTCAGTCCTTCAGCTCTATGCTGCCATCTCCTCCCTCATTGCTAAACTGGATGTCTATGTTTCCCTAATTGCTTTCCCCTTGGACATGTCTGACTGCATTCCCCTTGCTTCCTGCTGAATATGTGCCATTTGTTCTTCTTCAAGGATGTGTGCCTAAAGCATTCTACATGTTTTTCCCCTGATGCTGCCCTTATCTCATCCAGTGGTCTTCCAGCAATGATTCCAGTGCTTCTCTATCTGCAATTCCAGTTCGCCATCTCCTTTGGATATGGGAACCCATTCTCCATCACTGCTGCCCCTTTCCTGTCAGCAATTCCAGTTTGCCATCTCCTTCGGAAGTGGGAACCCATTCCACATCACAGCAGCACCTTGCTACCACCTGTTCCAGTTCACCATATCCTTCAGAGGAGGGACCCTCATACTTCAGCTTCGCAGCACATTGTACCTGGATTCACTTCTTGGTTTGCCATGGATCTCCCACAGAGGCCTGATTCAGCTTTGCTGCATTCTACTTGCCCTAGTCCTGTGCCTTCCCTGCACCTGCCAGTGTCTGTCCTGCTCAGCCTCCGCAGTCTTCTTCTATAGCTCCATCATTCAGTAAGTGGACTTCTGATTGGACTTTTCCCTCCATCCCAGCACTGCTGCTTTCCTCCTTGCCACCCTGGTGGCTCGGGGATCCTGCATGTTTGCTTTGTCTCTTTTGGTCATTTCAACAACTATTGATGTCCAGCATCCCTGCCTGATCAACTACTCCTACCTGCTCATCTGTCTCATACTCCTACCTTGGCCATCATAACAGCTCTAGAAACATAGAAGTTGACGGCAGATAAGGACTACAAGGCCCATCCAGTCTGCCCATTTTTTTCTACAGAGTACCTGTTATTCTTACCAGAAGAAACCTTCTTCCAGCAACATCCTTTGAACAGCATACCCTATAGACTCTTACAGCACCATAGAATCATCAATACTTCCCAATAACCTCCCCAGGGCCCATTTCAGGAATCCCATTTGACTGGACTATAAAAGATCTCATCTCTTAACCAACTCTACAGGATGCTTCCTTATATCTTCCACTAATTCAAGTGGTATGGGCATCCCTACCTCCCATGTCTTCATAGAATCCAAGATTTAGTGGATCCTCCCTTTGCTCCTATCTTCTTGCCTAGAAACAACCCTAATTCACTCTGAGATGTATCAACTCCATAACAACCATCACTGTTAAGGATAACAGG
Organism: Neoceratodus forsteri; assembly: GCA_016271365.2. Taxonomy (NCBI): domain Eukaryota; kingdom Metazoa; phylum Chordata; order Ceratodontiformes; family Ceratodontidae; genus Neoceratodus; species Neoceratodus forsteri. Next base: position 702,554,458 of record CM028137.1, on the reverse strand, counting down.
AACCACAGGATACCTCATAGCAGCACTGGCAACAACCATTATACATTCTCCTCATAGACTTGTCCTAAAAGCGCTGACTCAGTTTGATCACATCATTCAACTTGTACTCACTTAATAGCCACTGAATGTTCCTAAGACCTTCTCCAGCAACTATCCCAGAACATGTGTCATTGGATATCTGGTGCCTAGCTGTCTTGCTAAAGCTATCTGAGCCAGTGTTCCCTGGCCCCTGGATGTCACCATAACTCAGAAAGTTCTCTACATTTCTTCATCATATTACCCTAAATCATTACAGCTACCCATCCAGTGGCCCTTCTAACTTATCTATCAGGATTTACCTCCCATACTCTCTACGGCGAATACCATCACCGAGAGCAGGTTTCTATTGCTTCCTCAATCTGCGCATCTGCAACCAACCTGGCTGTCTCACTATCTGTCATGCCCCACAACAGTTCTATATCTGACTAAGCATGCTAGGCACCCATTACATTCTACGCTGCTCTCAACTTCCCTTTGTCATATCAGTCTATATACTTTTTCAAAGACCAATCCTTGGGTTCCCCGCATTCCGACATCAGTTGCTCTAGTACTAGAAAGCCGCCATGGTCACTTAAGCTCTTGCCATGGGCAATTAAGCCACAGCAATACCCATATCCACCATTTCGCACTAGCAGTCCTTTCCGAATATGAGCTTATGCAAATCTCATTATAGCAGCAATAACGCTAGTCAGCCCTCATATTCATTGTACTGAACTTTCTAATTATTCCAGTCAATATCCAGTTACCATCTCTACAGCATAGTTTATACTTAATTCATTGGTCTAAAATCTTCCACATTAACCCCTTCTACCAGGTACCTAAAGCTTCTGTCTGAATCCTCGATCATCTCCATAGATGTCTACATAGCAACATATCGCACATTGCTGAACTCCAAGCCTTGAGACTCTAATCTGGATGTCAAACCCTCTACAAAGTCTGATAGATTACTTTAAGAATTTCATAACCCAGTATACTTCTCACAGTTCAGAATCTGGCAGCTCATTAATCAACTCATGCTTTTCATGCTCACATTGATCCTAACCCAATTGAATATCAAGCAATATCACATTGGAATCCTGGACCACATTCACCCCTTTTCCAGCAGGACTTAATCCATATTTAGGATCTGGACATTCCTTCAAAATGGACCTGCCTCTTCAGCTTCAGACTAGACCTTCCAGAACACATCATCCAACAGATTCTGAAGATGGATTATCATCTCTACAAACAGTTCACCTCACTTTGAAACTAGAACATAGTTGCAAGAACCTAGGATCATCTCCTCTTACAGTAGTTTGCCCTAAGGACGGGTGGGTAAGTAGCCATGGGTCCTCAGAGGTTTCCTTTACCTGGGGGGGTTCCTCTACTCCATGTTACTGGTCATACGCTCTATGAGTTGGAAAAGGTAATCTGTTTGGGCTTTCTATTCTTTTCTCACTACCGGATTCACTACCAAGGGTGGGAATACAGAAAAGCCAAAAAGTAAACTACAGTTTTATAAGCACTTCTAACCCCATACATACTCTATTCACCAATTCACCAAAACAGTGAATGTGAGGGCTAAAGCCCGAGGTTCAATGTAGGGGAATAGCTCCTCCCACATTCCCAATAAAGGCCATCCTTCCACAGCAGTTCCCCTCTTAGCACGTTGTGAAATTTCCACCATCCCCCTCTGCCTCCTCCTTCTCCAGCACTCTGCTCACCCTTGGTGCTAGGCTTTCTCATGGCTGTAGGCAGGCATACTTCAAGCACTCCATGGTGTGCAATTTTATTTAAGGGGGGTAGCAAATAGGCTCTGAACTGCTTCCTTTTTCTATGAAAACTAACAAAGAAAATACTGAACCTTTCTGTAATTTTATTCATAGGAGTCGAAACTAGAAGGACTGGTCATTAATACTCTCTTTGCATCAAAAGGACAATACAACTTTACAGGCTCTGGTCTGGTATGTGGGTGTCTTAGGGAACAATGCATGGCATTTGTATTTACCCATGCATGGCAACAACCACTGTCATGAGATACAAAAATTGTATTTATTGTGCCAAATGAGGCAACAAACATGGTCCTGGTGTACATTTGTATATTGTTTGGCTACACCCCGGGGGGGGGGTAGCTCACCCTAACAAGTGGGGGGGGGTAGCAGTGAGTTCACTTGGTGTGCAGCTCTGAAATCCCTGGCTACATCCCTGGGCTTTCTATTCCCTACTCACTACCTGGCTCCACTACCAAGGGTGGGAATAGGGAAAAGCCACAAAGTAAACTACAGTTAGATAAGCACTTCTAACCCCATACTCTATTCACCAGAACATTGAAGTTTTAATTAGTGATTTATTTACTGCCTGTATGCATGTCTGTATGTTTCTGTGTTTAATGTCCCATACATTTTCTTAACATTCCTTAGTGCTGTCACTCTATCTTTCTCTCTTGCTCTCACCTCTCTCTCTCTCTCTCTCTCTCTCTCTCTCTCTCTCTCCCCATCTCTCTCTCTCTCTCTCTGTGCTTAGCATTCTGGAGTTTTCCTTACTCTCCTTCAATGATTAACCTACTCCCTCTCTCTGTCTTTCACTCTCACTCTGCACTCAGCATCCTGGAGCTTGCATTAAAGGAAAACTATACCCTCATATCTTGAAAATTTTATTTGTTTCCATCTCAACAGACAACTATTGTTGGGTAGCCTTCAGAATATGTGTGATTGCTTTATTTTAACTGTTCATGCTAGTCCCTGTAACTATCCTGCAGGTCCCCATTTTCTCCAAGGAGGTTATGCAACATACACAGCAGCCTAATGAGTCTCCCACTGCCACCTAGTACTCTGAAGTCAGCTGAAAGGATTTGGGGAGTTGTAGCTATAAAAGATGTCAGCCTAAAAGTAAACAAAATTAGGCTGATACATTCTACTAGGCACGGGTCATCTTGCCCAACACAAAAACCGTGCTGCAATGAATGTCACAGGCAAAAGGGTATACATTGAAATAACATCAGGTAAAACACTGACCACCACACAAACAACGCACGCCCTTGAAAAGAAGGGACTTCCTTTTCTTTTTTTGCCAGGGCTTTGCCCCTGCCCCCCAGGTGGTGCCCCACATCCCCCAGGAATTTAGATAGAAAACTCCAGGACGATGTGGACTTCAGGAAGGGGAGAAACTTGGGAGGGGAACTTTGTTTAAAAAAAAAAGAGCCACAAAGAGTAGTAGCACAGGGAGACCTGGGTGGAGCCAAACCACGGTCCCAGGTCTCCTATTCTGCCATGTGCTGGTGCCTTAGCCACTCCACAATGGGAGTGGCTTGACAAGGCAACTTGATCCCTTGATAGAAAAAGCATACAGCGACAAGGGTAGTGGTAATTCCCTACCACTGTTATACCCGTGTTGCTGTAAATCCAGGCACACACTACACAGCGTGGTTAATACCACACTGTCTTTCTTGTGCGGTATTGACCTGGTACCAGTCTACTATACTACAGCAAACAGTAAGTAAACTGAAATGTTTTTGCACACAAAGTGGACACTGGAACCAGCCCTGGGGTCCTTAGTGCTGACTGTTCCACTTAACATCTGAGAACATTTCTTACCTCCCTCAGTATGTAACCTTCACTCTCTCTCTCCCCCCATTTCTCTTTGCTTAACATCGAAAACCTTTACTTACTTCCCTAGTGCTTAACCTATTATCTTCCACATACTAGATCTTTCATTAACCTCCCTTAGTGCTGTTTTTCTTTTATTTGAAGCAGGTGACCACAGGTAACTGTCAATGTTTCACTCACTTAGACTTTCTCAAGGTATGTGGTCCTCATAGTGTATGGTTTATCTTTCCTGGAGCCAAGGTGAACACATGTCAACACAGCATTCTTGTTTGGGAACTAAAGACAACAAAAATGAAAATCGGACATTATACATGTTATTTGTGAATGAATGCTAACGCGCTACTAAGCCACAACATGGTAAGGACCACATGATTTGAGATAGTATCTGTGACTATTTACTCTGAATAAAAGAAAAACATAAAATGATTGTATAACTCTATAATAGTGGTGCGGGAGAAACTTATTTCTTGCTCTTTATAGTACAATGCCCTCCCAAAAATCTAAAGAGATATTACACTATAGAAGTGTTCGCATTTTTATGTTCTCCATGCACACGCATGCAGTGAACATTTTGTTAGGAGATTGGCTTTTGAAGGGTATGACACTATCAATCCATTGCAGAGTGGTCTACAACCAGCTCATCATTGTCACAGCAGTCATCAGCCAGGCTAGTCATGACAGTGTTGGGGCTTGCTGGGCAGAAACCTTGTGTATTTCAAAGGAGAGAGCCAACCCAATCATAGGTCGGCTCTTTCCTTTGATCTATGCTTCCCAGCAAGCACAGCTGATCTGTCATGATCAGCCTGCTTAGGAATTACACCCTGTAACAAAGAAAACCATCCATCAATGTCTGTTGCTGACCCGCCTTACTGTCTCCCCACCCAGCCCTCCCCACTCAGCAGCACCCACCACCCCAGCCACCTAATAAAACATAACACTGACACTGGGGAACTAAATCCCCATGTCACCACCTGAGATAAAGAAAACTGTTCCTCGTAGTTTTTTTAATACATCCTGCAAAAGAGAAAAATGTCCATCGATGAGTGTTGCTGCCCCACCATAACTGCCACCCCCCCAAGCCCAACCAATGCTAATATTCCAGCACGGGGTTGCCCGATCCCTCATGACAGCTGCTACCCCCAACCCTCAGTAATTTCAATGAAAAAAACAGATCACCCTGAAAAAAAAACAGTGCATCTAGGGGTAACAAAATACAGTCAGGCAAAAAGGGAAAAAAGCACACTTGCTCACAATACCAGAGAAGGTGCTTCACTCCAATATGGAGGTAAAATCAGCAACGTTTATTATAACACATTTTATAAGAATTACAGTGCATTTCTCAGCAGAAGTACAAAACACTCGATAGGGATAAAAGGAACTCCCCAATACTGTTTTGCACCCTTGCGTGTACTGTATCACCTGCCTGTTTTAGTTATGCAGCACCGAGGACCCCACCCCCAGTGCTGCCAAACATGACAGTGACACTGGGAGTGCCCAATTCCCCAGTGTGACCACCTGAAATAAAGAAAACCATGCCTCATAGTTGTTTTTTTAAGAACACCCCTTAAAAAAGAAAACATCCATTGATGTCTGTTGCTACCCCACCATAACTGTCCCTCACCAAAGCCCAACCCATGTTACTCTTCAGGCTCAGGAGTACCCAATCCCCTGTACCAGCTTCTACCCCCCACCCTGCCCATTTTGGTTCTTCAACACTGGGTGCCCACTCCTGGTGTTGCCAAATATAACACTGACACTGGGGGTGCCCATTCCCCCAGTGTTGTGACCTGAAATAAATAAAACCATCCCTCATAATTTATTTTTAATAAACCCTGTAAAAAGAAAACCATCCATTGATGTCTTTTGTTGCTGTTACTATCCCCCACCCCACCCTCCCCCTCAGCACCCACCGCCCACATCCCAGCAAGCCCTTACTTAACCACCAGGGATCTAACACTGTAATCCTGTCTGGATCACATACATGTCTTCACACTTCAAAGCCAGACTGCAAACTGAGGAAATCAAGTATGTGGTTCAATGTACAGTATTTCAATGAGGCTGTGAACTTAGTGGCATAACTTAGCCATTTTTTGAATATTTTTGCCCCACATTTTCAACATACCTTTTTTGGGACACTGTCTCATGAACAATGGCAGTGATATTAGACAACTCTGCCCTAAAACGTGATTACACATTCACTCCATGAAATCACCTTTCGTGCAGGAGCTGAAAATTTTCTCTACCATTGTTCATGAGGTGGGATCATAAGGAGGCAATGTTGAAAATCTGGGATAAAAATATAAAAAAAACAACAAAGTGATGAACCTGCATTAAAATTTGTGAATGCAGGCTCGTAACTTTGGTAATATTCAATATTTTACATACTAACATACTAAAAAGCCAGCAGAATAGGCTAAATGGTCTGTCTTGTCTGCTCGAAAGCCAGCAACCTAATGGCTGCCCACCTCACCACCACCCCAGCCCCCCAAGAGTGCCTTCTTTTGATTCAGTTTCCCCTTGAACCTATTCCACCCTTTCTTGAAGCCCTCCACTGTGCCCTCCTCCACCAACCTCCTGGGAAGTGCATTCCATGGCGCCACCACCCTCTCAGTGAAAAAAGTGCCTCCTACGTTCCTCCCTGTAATTCCCCCCCCAACTTCCACCCATGGCCCTGGTCACTCCTCCCTTCCACAGCCTAAACAACTCCCTGGTTTCACTCCAAATTGTTCCCTTTACATACTTGAAAACCTCTTGTCATGTCTCCCCTATCCCTCCTCTCCTCCAGTGAGTAAAGCCCAAGCTCTTCCAGTCTCTTCTCATAAGGCCTCCCCTCCATGCCCTGAATCATCCTGGTCACTCTCCTCTGGACCCTCTCTAGCAGTGCTATGTCCTTCTTAAGATGAGGTCTTCAGAACTGTACACAATACTCAAGCTGCAGCCTGACCAAGGCATTATATGGAGGGAGGATCACTTCCCTGCTTCTGGACGTAATTCCCCTGGCTATGCAACCCAATATCCTATTTGCCTTGGCTGCAATTGTTCTACAATTTTCAGAATTATTCATTTTAACATCAATCACCACCCCTAAATCCCTTTCTCCCAATGTTGCTTGCAGTATGACCACCCCCCAGAGTGTATACATGGCCCAGGTTATTGACAACCAAATGAAGTACCTTACATTTCCTGGCATTAAATTTCAGTCCCCACCTCCTTGACCACCCATCCAGGGTATCCAGATCCCCCTGGACTGTCTCCCTCACTTCCTCATTATCCACCAGTGCTCCCAATTTTGAATCATCCGTAAAGAGACTCAACCTATTCCTAACCCCCCTCCCTATATCCGCGACATAGGCATTGAACAAAAGTGGCCCCATACTGAACCTTGAGGGACTCCATTGATTACTTTCCTTGGGAGGATATTATCCCACCCACCATTCCCCTCTGTAAATGCCCTGAAAGCCAATTTTCAACCCAGTTTAGCTCCTGTCCACCCACCCCCATCTCCCCCATTTTCGCTATCAGTCCGTTAGGAGGTACTGAATCAAATGCCTTGCTGAAATCTAGGTATAGGACATCCACTAGCCTATGTCTATCCAAGGCTCCCGTCACCCAATCATAAAACTCTACAAGGTTGGTCTGACACGATCTCCCCAGGACAAAGCCATACTGTTTATCATCCTGGTGCCCTAACCTTTCCACCTGCCTCCTAAGCCTCTCCTTGATAAAGCCCTCCATTACTTTGCCCACTACAGATGTTAGACTGACTAGCCTAGCCTATAGTTCCCCATCTCCTCCCTAGACCCCCCCCACGTATAGGCACTACATAAGCAACCCTCCAGTCCTGTGGCACCCATCCAGTCTGCAGAGAGATGTTAAAGAGTGCAGCCAGTGGGGTTGCCAGCACATCCGCCAATTCCTTCATAACCCTTGGATGTATTCCATCCGGCCCTGGCACCTTATCAGTTTTCAGATTCCGAAGGGCCTCCTTCACCCTATCCACTGTGATTTCTCCCTTGCAATCCACTCCCTCATGCAACCTTCCCACACCTTCTTGGTCTGGTCTAGCCTGTGCCATAGTCTCATGCCATCCTGTGGTCTCAGACTGAGACTGACCTCTCTCTTTTACTGACTCCTCATCTCTCCCATCAGACTGTAGGGATCCCTTGTCACCCACTGCAAATACTGAGGCAAAGTACTCGTTTAGCACCTCTGCCTGTTCCCCTGCTTCCTGAGCCCACCCCACCCCCACAATCTTAATCCTGTTGATCTGTGTCCTCTCTTTTCTCTTCTCTCTTATGTATCTATAGAACTCCCCGATATCCCCAGCCAGGTTTTTCTCCATCCCTGCCTTAGCACCCCTCACCACTCTGGTGACCTTCCTGGCCAATAGTTCATACTCCCTTGTTCCTTATCCCCCCTAGAACATTTGAAACATACGTAGGCAGCCTTTTTATCCCTCACCACTTCCTGCACCTCCCTGGTCCACCAACATGGCTTGCTGGTTCTACCATGCTTACACCTTATTTTAGTACAGGACCTAGTAGCCTCCTGTACTCCCTTCTTTAATGGTCTCCCACAATCTTCCAGCATCCATATCCGGTACAACCATGTCCAACCTCTCCCTTAGAATCCTACCCATGCCCACAAAGTCTGCTCCCCTAAATCAACCACTGCTGTATGAGTGTGATTTTCCTCCCCCCCCCAAATACAGCAGGAACCAAACCGTGGCATGGTCTCCACCCGCCAGTGGACTGCACACCTCCAGTCCCCTAATTTGTTCACTGTCCGCTAGCACAACATCCAATATCTGCCCCTCTCTATTGGTTCCCCCACCTGCTGGACCAGGGAAGCATCCTGAAAGGCATCCATCAGTCTCTGTTCCCTGGCTACAGAGGATGTCATTGTGTCCCAGTCTGCCCCCAACATATTAAGATCACCCATGACAACCGCCCTTCCCTTTCCATGGTCACATTCAGCCTTGATGTTCTCTACCAACTTATCCTGCAGAGCCTCCTCTATTGCAGGGGGCCTGGATGCCACTCCTAACTTCAATTTCTTCCCTCCCCTCATTTGCACCATTACCCAAATTGCCTCCACACCCCCTCCAGCCTCCTCCACTCCACTAACCATCATGTCATTTCTGACTATCAGCACAACCCCTCCCCCTCTTCCTACTCCCCTATCTTTCCTGAATATCTTGTAGCCCTCTAAGTTTAGGTCCCACTCATTTCTCTGAGTGGCCCATGTCTCTGTAACTGCTGCCATATCTGCTGTTCTCCCAACCAACATAGCTTGGAGTTCAGGCATTTTATTGCTCATACTCCTGGTGTTGATCAGGACTGTCCTCCACCCCAACTTCTCCCCCCTCTCCAGTCCCCTCAACCCTGTGCAATCCCTTTTCTGCCCAGTTTTCCTAGAATTCTTAAAATAGTCTCTCCCACTCCTCATGTGCCCTAGACCTGGACCCTCAAACAGCCCCCCTGGTGTCTTTTTATTAATATTCGACCCTCCTTTACAAGTTTAAACCCCACCTCTTGACTATAAACCAGCAAGTTTTAATTTCAAGATTTCTCTCCCCTCCATGTTGAGGTGTAACCTGTCCCTGGCATATAGCCCCTTATCCTACCAAGTATCCCCCCCAGTCCCCTTCCAGCCCATACCCTAAATTTTGACCCTAAATTTTCAACATAGACATTTCTTCATAGCACCTCATGAATGTGATAGCTGTAATTTTTCAATCCTAGCCAAAATATGTTTTTGCATCCTAAAAGGTAATTTCATGGTTGCTGCACGAAATCTCCTTTCATGCAGAAGTTAAAACTTTTCTCCACCCTTGTTCATGAGGTAGGGTCATAAGAAGGCTTTGTTAAAAAATTGAGGTAAAAAATTTAAAACAACAAGGTCATGAGTCTACATTGAAATTTATGAATGCAGACTCATAACTTTGGTGATTTTTAATATTTGGACCCCAAATATTCAACACAGCCATTTCATCTCAGCACTTAATGAATGTGACAACTGTCAATTTTCAAATCTTGGACAAAATGTGTTTTTGCTCATGTGGCTCAAAATCACATTTTGGCAGGATTTGAAGATTTTCTCCACCCTTCTTCATGAGGTGGGCTCATAAATAGGCTATGGGGGCCATAAGAAGGCTATGCTGAAATGTGGGGTACAATATGAGAAAACAACAAAGTTATAAGTTTACATTGCAGTTTTTCAATGCACGCTCATAACTGTGGTAATTTTCAATATTGGGCCCTACCTTTTCTACATGGCCATTTTTTCACACCTTCTCATAAACATGACAGCTGCCATTTCTTAAATACTACTCAAAATGTGTTTTGACATTTGTGTAACAAAATGACATTTCAGCCATTGTTTTATAAATATCACCTGCCATGCTCAGAAGGAGTGATCATAAAAAGATTATGTTGAACATTTGGGGGGTAAAAATGTGAAAAAACAACTAAGTTATGAAGAAATTAATTGTTCTAACATTTACTCATAACTATCTTTTGCAGATTTTGGCCCCTAATGTTCATCATATGTCTTGTGTTACTGGACATGGCAGGTGTTATTTTTCAAATCCCCTCTGACACTTGTTTCCACAGTTGCACAGAAAAATCACTTTTCGGATGGTATTTTAACAATTCCACCTGTCTTAATCATAACATCAGGTCATAAAAAGACTGTTGGACATTTGGAGTCAAAATGTGGGAACCCACTTAAAAGTAGAATATTGCCTCACAGATGCCCTATCCTAGGTGATTACAGTCTAACAATATATCAAAGCAGGACACCACTAAAAATGAGCAATTCAATCTCATCTGCCCTTTTCTGGGTAACTATATGGTAAAAATATGTACAAAGAAGACCTGGTACAACAGCAATACCAGCGGCAAACATTCGGCATTAACAAATGTTTGTTGTGAATGTGCTGTCACTGAAAATTATTTTTATTTTTTTTATTTAGTTGTTTAACCAGGTATAGCACACTAAGCTGAAAGCTTTTTTACAGGAGTGACCTGGGAGCACAAGGAGGTTAAGTGACTTGCTCAGGGTCACACAGTATGCAAGTGGAGTGCAAATTATCTCTGCCATTTGGCATTTCAGCGAAAAACCAAAACCTGGCTGAAAAAGCAGGTATACCATTGTACTGTACAGTAAGCATGAATGTTCTTGGTATCCCTGGGATTTCTCAGGAGGCATTTTTCTGCAAACAGTACTAAGAAGTAAAGTCTTTGGTGGTCTTGCTTGCAGCATTTTTGCCATTTGCCCAAAATGGAGAGAAACTCTTATAATCATCAGATCAAAGGAGGCTAAATTTAGTGTTCAAGTCTGAAATCCAGGCCAAGACTGGGAGCGAGATGGTCAACAGACGGACTATCAGTGGTGATCAAAATGTCATACCGGTGGGACCCAGAAGGAGGTACCCGCATGGAACAGTTACCATGGCAGGCATGAGCTGAGCAGGTTTGTTGATGCTGTCAAACTCCTGCCCCTTCACATAACCTATGATGCTCCATATGCCTCTGTTTAGTCTAACTAGTCAGCCAATCAATTGCATTTATCGGCTGTCTCTCTTTGATGGACTGGATGCTGATACCATAGTTATCCACACTACTTTTTGTGTTGCTGTTTCAGTGATTTACCCTGTATGAACTGTTTGATTTGATGTTCTTTTTATCTTGCTCTGTTGGAACTTGTAATTCCTTATGTAAGCAATAAGACACGACAGGGTGTGCATGGAACAGATTTTACTGCATGGCTAGGCTTAATGAGGCACGAGGCCTGGTCGAGTGCCTCAGCTCTGGCGCAGGGAAATCTGTTCCATGCACTCACCTGGAGTTTCTTATTGCACTTATAAATGGGCCCCTGTTTTAAAACTTTTTACATTTGGGAAAAGCATGTTTATATGTAGAAACAATAGATTTACTTGTGTGCATTTATGATCAAATAGTCCTTCCACTCACAACAAATGATGTCACTGATGATGTCATTGTATTGTTGCCTACCTTCTTCTTCCTGTTTTTTTTCTGTTTTTCCCCACATTCAAGATATAGAATGTTTATCATAGAATGTTTACCATGGAATACATGGATTCAAAATTCTGCTCAGTTCCATTGGCAGAATGTTTTTCTGCTAACACTCTGTATGCATAGACAACAAAGGCCTTTGTTACAGCCAGAGCCTCAGTTATCTCCCTGTCAGGACAAGAAGAAGAGAGTTACCTGATGAGCAGGTAAAGATAGAAGGGGGATTTTTCACTGTAAGCAAAGAAACAGTTGTAGTGAAAACTATAAACAATACTTATTGTTTCATGTGTAAGAAAAGTGTGATAATCAAGAAACTACCATTAATTTGTTTTATATTTTATTTAAGGTAGTTTTATTTTTAGGCCCAGATGAAGATTTTTTTCAGTGTAAAGGTAGCAGCCATGTTTGTGGTGGAAGATCAGTTCTGGCTGTAGGGGGCTAACTGAAATGCCTGTGTTCCAAATGCCCATTGATCTGGTTTCCAGACTCTTCACCGTCCTTTTTTTTAGCCATGTGTAAACCATATTTTACACATAAATAACAGCCAATCAGATTCCATGATTTTACCCTGCCATTTTATAATAGCTGTTTATCTTGCACTGCTTAACTAGTAATACTTAATAGTTGTTATCTGTGAACGTTTCTGTTTACATGTTTGTGACATATTGTTAATGCCTATCTGTATTGTTGTATCACTGCTCATTGCTCTGTAACTCTTCCAGGTCATGTTGATAAATAGGCATCTGCTTGTAAGTTAAATACCCTTATCTCTAGGACCACTTGGAATTATTAATTCATATCCCTTTCCTGGTGCTCAGTGATTATTATTAAACCACTGGAATATTTCCACCCTGCCGAGATAGCAAGAAAAAACCTTGAGTCATACTATTCCTGAATAATTTAATATCTAAAGTGATCTAAACCTGGCTGTTTCATTACGTATTCTGTAATTGGAAATGTTGGACATATTAGTAGCCCCTTTTATCTTGCTATTGAACTTCATGGTTTTGCATTGAATGAAATAGACTACAAAGGTGTAACGATAGATAGCAGCAGAGTCTCACTGAAAACAAGATGTTCCTGCCCCATTGGGCTAGAGTAGGTGTAAAATAGAAATATTTTAATAGGCAATAACCTTATTTCTCAAAACAAATCTTCTTTAATTATTTATTTCATGTATTTCAAAGGATTTACAATGAGACATATTGAGCTGCAGTAGCTCATTTCCAGATACATCCTTACAACAGTAAATTACGACAAATAGGTTGCAATAATCAAAACAGTACAAGTTCAAAACAAATAGTAACAAGAACAAAAAATGTACAGTAAAGTGCAGATAGCTGCAAAACTATAGTGTGAACAAATCCTAGTGGGTTCAACAAAACATGCAGATGGAGGCCCAGACTACTGAAGCTGGACACCACTGAGTATAGCAAGCAGTAGAGAAAGTTGAAAGTAAGGGGGTGATGGGGCTGACATTATGGCAGGAATAGGGACACAGGGGATGTGAGTTGAAGGACAGCAAGAATTAATAAAGCCCAATCCAGGCTGTCAGCAGGTTCCAGTGCATCATACAGCTCATCAGAAAGGATCCCTAGAGTTTTTTTCACTTTCAGAAAATGACTAGCTGCAGAAGTAAAGCGTGCTTTCCTTGTGGCTGATGACGTACTTGCCGGTACCAGAAATACGTTAACTGCACCATCTTGTGGAGTTTCAGGAAGGTTAACTAAGGTAAATGAGGTTTGCCTTTCTTGTTTCAACATGTTAAAAAACTGCATAGTGTAAGACATGTAGCTCACACATGACTAACTACATGAACATGTGTTCCTCATGTAACAGAAGACACATGCTACTAGTAGCAGTTACACTTGGGAGGTAATGACTTTCTAAAACAAATACTTTATTTGAAAATAAACTTTGGTAAGGAGGGTCTCAGAAAAGGCAGGCAGTTCAAAGGTGACTGTGAATCTGGTTTTGCAAGCATTGATTTTATAATGCTGCTGTACCTGAATTGAGGGCACAACCAATCGTAAAGTAGCCTCACAACATTAGCGCATAGGCATATCACCTCAACATCTCTTAAACACCTGCAAGTGATATAAATTTAAACCATGTGACTTACAAAGACATAGTAGGGCTACTCATAAAGAACTCCAGCAACTGCATCCCACTCTACAACATCCTCATCGATCAATTTTATTATATCTATATCAAGGCTAGACCAGTTTTGATACAGATAGATAGATAGATAGATAGATACAATACTTTTAAACATGATAAAACTAGTAGGACTTATGACAGCTCTATTTACAAAGCTGCCCAACTAATTTTATGAAGAAGGTATAAAGCTTAGTCAAATTGCACAATAGCACATAGATACTCATTGCCACGCTCAAGCAGGCAGAAAATTGGAAGGCTCTTTACAAAGAAGATATACACTTATTCAGATTGCGCATTACCAAACAGATACACAGTACCACACTAAATACATCATACACATGTACTGCAGATATTTATCAAAATTCAGTAGCGATTACAAATATCCACTAAATTCCTGTTTATCATAGATGTAAACATTTTCATTGTTGGAGCTTTCCTAATCTCCGGCGATAGAGCTACACAACAGATACAATAGATACACTGTTTAGTCTACTGTGGGTTCCTAATTGTACTCAGTGTTTTACATCTGGAGAGAACTGAAGCACAGGGAGATCAAGCAGCTTTCAAAAGGTAACTTTGTAAGCCAGTTATGGTGAGGGAATTCACATCTGAGATCTCCTGGTGAATGGTTTAGTGCTCTTAACCCTGGATCAGGCTGCTGTTCCAAATCCCAAGTGGTGAGATTGTTAGTATAGTAGTTTGGTGCATAATAATGCTAATGAAAGGAAAATGGCAATTTTAAAGAGCAACACTGCACTTCAGCATGTGCTTTCATAAATAATATGTTTCAGCTTTTGCAATTTACTAGGGAATAAATTTATTCATTTTCAGTGTTCCTTCTTAAGATCTACAACACATCTTGGTGAGCCATCTAAACTGTCTGTAAGAGAAAACACATGAAAAGATTTGCCTCTCCCCTCCTAACCTCACAGTGCCTTTGTTTATGACATCATATTGCTGACCATGACAACAGACTGCGATGTCAGTCAACAATTTTGTGGTTAGCAGGGGAGAGTCAGCTATGTTTTGAAAGACTCGGAGAAATAATTATTGCATTATTTACAATGCCTCATAGGCCAATAGCAGGGGAAAGTAAAAAAAAGAACTAAAAACAATAAAATTAAAACATAATTTGTGTAACTCTAGTGATTTTAAGAAGTTTAGTATAATAGAGAGTTGCTCTTTACGAAAATGCCACTCCTTGTCCGTTTATGAAGAATGTGTGTTCAATAAGATGTGTGCAGAATGTGGAAATTCAGACAGCATGGAATTTCAGAGAATTCCAAACAATTCCTTCGGGACCAGAATTCGGACATTCTGCATGTGGAACGCTTTTCATGGATTAATAATCTGCCACTTATGGAACCACATATTGTTTTTCTGCACCCACGGAAAATTATTGTGGTTCATGTGATCCATGGCAAATTATTCTGCAGTTTACACAGAAATGCTTTCAGAATTCTGCTGAATTTAACAAGAAATTCCAAAAAGCATTTCAGAAGTGGAAATGCCATTCTGCACCAATTCCAGTGGTGGAATTTTGCATTCCACACAGCCGTAATGTTCAAGCTAATGGTTTAGGGCCTGATCCACAGTGGTGAGTTGGATATGAGAAAAGGCTGCATATGTCATGTGCATAACTATGCACTGCACAGCAACCGTGCACATCACCAGAAATGCAATGGCCAACGTGTGTACAGTGAGGAGGGCTGTAGCTGCAGAATTTTAGAAATGCCCATGGAATGCACCTTGGCCCGCCATAAAAAGAGGTGAAATGCTCTGTAATGACAATGCTGGCACATCAGCTGGGAATAGCACAATTGTGACTGGACAGGTGGAGCACCATAGTGGAAATACACTGTGATGACAGTGACCGCATATGGGCGACTGTCAAAATGGCCTCCCATTTGATGGCACTACCATCATGGGTGATGGTAGGGGGATGGTGACTGCTGTGACCACTAGGGTAGGGTGGACGACAGGAAGGGAGGGTGGGCAACAAAATGAGGATGGATGGGGAACAGGGTTGTAACCCTGTAGTGTGCATGCTTCCACCGAGCCAACCGTGTCATGTGGTGTAGTGGGTAGGGTGGGTGGTTGGCTTTGATGCAACAGGTCCCAGGTTCGAGACTGGGGGGCAGGTACAAGTTTGCTGCATTCCACAGCTACAGAACTTTATTTTTAAACTGGGCTGTGCCTCCCCTCCCAGACATGCACCCCCCTGAAGTTTAGAATCTTTAGTTAGGGGGTGAGGTGGTGAAGCCCCCCACGGGGGGGTGCAGCCACCCCTGCATGTACAGTTTCCCAGTTGCCTTTTACTGCATATCGCCGAAAATGTTTTCAGCAATAATGCAGGTCGCGATAATAGGGATCGCCTTTCAGCGGTCATTATCACATAGAAATGTAGTGGACCCATGTTGAACCCTCACATGCCAGTACATCCAGCACCAGCAGATCATGCTTTGAGCATGGGGCAGGGGGACATTGTGTCCGAGGGTGTCTGGTTCCCTCTGTACAGCACATGCTATACACATGGCTCATAACTGCATATGTAATCTACCAACACAACACAACACAATCCACCACCCAGCACCTCAATTACACACAGAATATGCCCCCATAATGTAGGTTACCCTCCCCTCTGTAGCTGGACTGCACTGTCCACTCTGCAGTCAGCAGCCCTCCAGTTGTGGAGAGCAGGTAGACAGAGCTGGATTCCTGGGGTCATCGTCGTTTACTGTATCTGCACCATCCTTGGGTAATGGCATCCCAATATGCACTGCTAGGATGTACAGCATTTAGCATACTACATATGTACAGAATGCTATCCCAAGAGCCAGCATTACTATGCCACCCACCTGATAAGGCACTGAAGACACATTTTAAACATGCCAGACACCAGTCCAAATATGCTTTGAGTCTTTCTGTGTGTGCTTGTGTATCTAGACAGTGCCTCCATGTCTGGGTTCTGGATTGGCATCACATGGTATGTTCACAATAGATAACCACTGTCACCTGTGTTAAGCAGTTGCAGGTATCATAAGGCATAGTGTTTGCTAAACACACATTGAGATTCTGAATAAGGAGACTGCAGTACTGTGGGGACAGAGAGCGCCATTGCAACATAAAAATGAAAGGGCTAAGAACAAAACTAAAGGTCAGCTAAAAAAGGATGAAGGAGAAAACTAACACGAGCACAAGGGAGAGGGGGCAGGAACTGTGGAGGGTGGTGTACATGAATGCTAGGAGCCTAAGGAATAAGATTTGTGAACTGCAGCCACTGATGGTAGAAGCCCCGGGTCACAACACCAAACACAAAAAACAGCGCAGCAATGAATACCACAGACAAATTAGCATGCATCAAAATCAGGTCAGGAAAAACACAGACCTTACTAAAACCTCTTTGTTTTTTCCAGGGGAGGGGGTGTCAGACCTTACAAACCCAACTAAAAATAACCAACTCAGAGTGTGGACTTTGGGGCTGTGAAAATATTTGGGACAGGGAAAAAAAACCTTTGCCACACATAAAAAAATAGCAACACCAGGAGATCTGGTGGGGAACTGAACCATGGTCCCTGGTCTCCAGCTCTGTCATGTGCTGCTGCCCTAGCCACTCTACCATGGCAGTGGCTCGGCCAGGCACCACACACACACACACACACAGCAACTTAATAACTCCCAAGTTAAAGTGCACAGCATCAGGGGTATTACTAATTCTCTGCCGCTAGTATAGCCTTGTCTCGGTAAATGATTCCATACTTTACACAATGCGGTTATTGCCATGCTGTTGTTATAGCACTATATTGACCCAGTACCTGTGGTAGAAGCCCATTTAGACTTGGTGGCTGTGACAGAGATGTGTACTATGCAGCACCATGACTGGGAATTATCCATGCCAGGAAACAGTTTTCAGGAGGGATAGGAGGCAGGGGAAAGGGTGAGGAGTAGCCCTTAACATGAAGGAGAGCATTAGGGCTACAGAGGACAAAGATGTAGGTGGAGGCTACCATATGGAAGCATTGTGAGCACAAGTAATCATGGTTAGGAGGAGCATTATCAAGGTTGGAGTGACATATAAGCCCTGTTCACACTAGGGCTCCTGTAATGCTACTGTCATATGAAACCATTACAGGGGCCCTTAAACATAATTCACATCCACGCTGGCAACTTTTTCAAACTGTGTCAGAAAATTGCTTTTAAAATCTGATATTAACAAATCTTTTGCACAGTTTTTAAAACATTCTGAAACAGGTCTGGCCCATCGGTGCAGCAGTTAGATTTCTGCTTGCGACACTGGCCACCTGGGTTCGGGAATGGACCCAGGTCATCAGAGGGCCAGCCGGGAGGAGAAGGATGAACATCCCGTGGACTGCTCTCCCTCTCCAGAGGATAGTGTGGAGTATGCTCAGTGCATTAGGGACCCCTGGCAGAGGAGCACCTCAGCAACCAACATCAGTATGGTTCAGGATGCGGGGCAGATGCTGGACATCATTGCACGTCCCTGTCTCCTGAAAAAACAAAGAAAATCAATTTGGGCACTCTGGATGATGCTGCCCTGCTCCCAGGTCTTCATTGCTCCTCGCTGCCACAGATTAATGACTGGTTTCACATCTCTCACTACTAGCCCTGAACCTCGCCCTTGGGGGGAAGCCAGGGGGGTAATGTCAGTAAAAACTGACACCTTACCCATTGTAGACGGGTGGGTCATGAGGCTGTGGCCCCGCACTGGAGGGTAAGCCAGGGGATACCTGCAGCAGATGGCAGTCATTGGGGAAGCAGGACTGGGGCAGGAGCAGACAGATGGAAGAGCGTCCTGGGGGCCAAAAGTATAGTAAATAAAAAAAAAAAAAGACAGTTTGAAACTGGGTACTGTTACCTGACCAGTGAGGATGGGAGTCAGTACTGTGTTCACCAGCCACAGCAATTGTTGGTCCTTCAGCACAGTTCAGAAACCGTTTCCCTGCCACGGAATCACCCTCCAGTGTGAACGAGCTTCAGCCATTTTAAAAAATGGTTCAGCTGCAGTGCAGATGCATGGTAAACACTGAACCATTTTTATAAACATTACAACAAAACCATGCTCAGTGTGGACAGGGCCATAGACCGCAATCTCAAAAGGAAGACATGGAAAAGGAGTTGAAGAGGTAATAAAGAGCGTGCAAAGCAAGGTGAGATGCTGCTATTGCAGTATTTCAGCATGCCAGATGTGGACTGGAGTGTCCTCATTGTAGCAACTGCAAGAAACCAGAATCTGATAGAGGCCCAACAGGAAGCATTACTGGTACAGTACAGATGGTGGAGAAGCCCACATGAGAGGGGGCTATTCTGGATTTGGTACCTACAAATACAGACAGAATCGGAGAGGTCACAGTAAGGGAACTCCTAGGAGCTAGGAATCACCTGACTATGGGATGACATAAAATTAAAGCTGGAAAGCAAGCACTCACAAACTAAGGTTTTAGACTTTAGAAGGTGGATTTTGGTAGAATGAGGGAACTGGTTAGGAATAATTTATTTTATTTATTTATTTATTTAAAATCGGTGACCGGGAAAGGCACGCTGAGCTGATGCTCATTTCCAGGTGCGACCCGGGTACAAGTAGTACAAGGTGGGAGAAAAGAAAATACAGCAAAATATAACATAACAGACTTATAATACAGTATAGTACATTACATGGAGTGTGGTGGCGAGGTTACACTTTTGTTTGAACAGCAGAGTGGAAAAAACATTGATTCATTTCTTTTCCAGACAATTTATTACCTTAAATTCCAAGTGCGTGTCTTTACATATATACGTTAGTGGATTTACCAAAATATTTGAGTTTTCGGGGAGAGGGTACGGTGTGGGGGGGGCGGTGGTTTAGCAGTAAGAGCTGGTGTGTGGGTTTAATTTTTACCTGGTGAGGCTACTGAGGGTAGTACTAGGTCCGGGTAAGGAGGGGGTTGGTGCACAGCTGTGGCAGGGAGTGGGAGGGAGAAGCCTGAGGAGCTGTTTAAAGGCTGATAGGGAGGAGGTTGGGTGGGAGGTTGTTCCATAGGAGTGGGAGCCGGTAGGAGAAGGCAGCTTGCCCTGAGGCTGAGAGGGGGCCAGAGAGATGGAAAGTATGTGCATGTCTGTGGTGAAGTGAGTAGCCAGTGGTGTTGGCTTGAAACAGGCGGGAGGAGAGGTAGAGGGGAGAGGAGCCTAACATTATCTTCCTCTCTCAACCCTGATGAGAGTGGGGCAGCAGTCAGGGTGGATAGTTAATGGAGCCGGATTAAAACCAGGGTTGCTTGAAGCAACATTTCTCTGTATTAGGGCAGTAGCAAACAAAACAAGAGGCAGAAAAACTGCCTGGTACTGAAGGTGGCATAGCAACCAGTGAGGGAGAAAAGGAGGGCCTTCAAAAAATACTTGGCCAACCAGACAAATGAAAACAGGGAAGTGTACCAGTCCAAGATGAGAGATGCTAACAAAAGAGTTAGGCATGCAAATTCAGAAGTAGAGGTGAAGGCAGTGGAGGGGTTGAAGAAGGGGGATAAGGCATTCTTTCACTACATTGAAGAGAAGCACAAATCCAAGGGGTGGTAGATAGACTGAAGAAGGGAGAAGGGTTGAGACAGGAAGATAATGTAAGGCAGAAATACTAAATTCATATTTTTGCTTTGGTATTCACAGTAGATGATAAGGGCCCACTGCCTGAATGTGGTCTCAAGGCCAAAAAGGCATTGGGGTTCAATTCAACATGGAACCAATCACTGAAGAGAGGGTGCTGAGGAGTCCAAGTGTTCTAAAGATTGGCAAATCAATAGACTGGAAGGGCTGCACCCTCAAGAACCACTGCCTACCTCCTCTTTCTTTTGGTCACAGTTTGAGCCAGGAATCAGACAGACTTTGAGCAGAGCTTAACAAAGAGCATCATATTCTGAAATTAGTCCAGGCTCCTTATAGTGAGGTCAGCATTTTCAACTCATTTGGATTCCTGTGCTGCAATGGACATCAGTTAGGGTTGAGTGCACAGCCATTTTTCCCTCTCCTACCATCTGCTGATCTGAGTCTTCCTACCACTGCCTAGCTCCTCGTTCTCTTGGTCACAGTTTGGGCCAGCCAATTGGGCTAGCTGTGAGCAGGGTTTCAATCCTCTTCAGTCCTCCCTTCCTAGCAGTCTGGAGTGCTGTAATCTAAAGTGCTGAGGACCGCAGCACAAAGGACATCACACTGAAGAAGTCTGCTTGGCATCAGCCATTAGTAAGCCTTTGGCTGGCCATGCTGCCCTCCATGTCTTCCATTCCACAAGACTCCCTCTGATCTCCTCCTGTGCCATTAAGGTCTCGCTCTATGGACTGCATGACACTACACTTAATGAACTGAGACACCTTCTTACCACAAAGGTGACTGTTTGCTACCTTACTAAACTCAGATACCCGATCTAAACCCTATCTGGGTAAAGCCCTATTTCTGGTTTTGCTTTCATAATTTTTTTGCAACATAGAATTAATCAGTTTCACTCACCATTGTACACCTGTGGTATCTACTTGTTGATAATTTTGCTACCTCGCAAAACTCAGGTGTCCTAGCTACGCTCTGTCTAGGTACAGCCCTATTTCTGGTTTTGCTTCCATAATTTTTTGCAGTGCACTTTGAAATCAGCAGATTTAACCACTGTAGGCCTGTTTGCTGCTGCTTGTTGATAAAATTTGCTAGCTTGCTAGACTCTGGTATCCTAGCAACATCCTATCTGGGTACAGTCCTTTTCTGTTTTTTTCTTCTATAAGCTGAGCAGCACTATTCTAATCAACAGAGCCCATCATTGTATAACTGTTTTGGTTTGTGATAATATTCATCTACCCTAAATAACTTACCCTAATCACCATACAAAATCACAGTTACCTTAGTTACCCTACATAATTTTTGCACTGTGTGGTTTCTGAGCTGCTTTTACCAGTATATGCCTGTTGCTTCTACTAGCTGCTAATATTTAGGGGTGACTGTGTAACACCTACAGTATCTGGGTTAGGCCTTACTCCTATATTCCTTATATACTTTGTTAGCCTAGTTCAATTTAAGCTGTACCTGACAATTTTGCTACCTGCCTTCCTCCTGTTGTGCATTTGTGTTTTTGATTCTCTGTTTTTGGCATTCTGTTCCCTGTATCTGTAGCAAGATTTTGTTTTTTACTTTCCCCTGCTAGCTTTATGTTCCCTGGAGTCAGCAATGTAGGATTCTTTAAATGCCTTTAATCTGTTGAAGTTTTCCCTGAATGCCTCTGAGAATTATGTCAATTAGACCTAGAACTAGAACTAAGAGCACAGGATCCTAGTAATACATTATTCACAATATTCAAGTGCAACTGCTTGTGAAAGTTAACTGCTTTGTAAAAGTGTTTGTTCTTAAGGGGATAAACAGGGTACAGGAGGAAATCATATTTCAGAGGAACCATTGCACAAGGACAAGAGGACATGATATGAGGCTGGAGGGAGGAAGACTCAGAGGAATGTCAGGAAATACTATTTCACAGAATGGGTGATGGATTTGTGGAACAGTCTTCCAGTGGAGGTGGTGGGGACTAAAATAATATGGGAGTTCAAGAGCGCATGGGATAGACATAAGAGTACCCTGAAGATGGGCAGAGAAGGCGTTCCACAGATCATATAGGATCTGGACTGTCAACACTGAGTAGGGGAAATGAGCAGACTAGGTGGGCCGTATGGTCCTTATCTGCCATCAGATTCTATGTTTTTTCCTCTCCAGCCAAAGTCAGATTTCTCTAAGGGGCAACTGCTGCTAGTCTGCATGTGTGGCAATGTTCTTTGTAAAGTTCTGTCACTGAGTGATAATAAAGGCCAACACAATTTTGAAGGTCTTTGGTCTAATTGACATAATTCCCAGAGGCATTCTGGGAAAATTCCAACAGACCGAAGGCAACAAAAGAAATCTGTATGGCAACTTCTAAGGGCCATAAAATTTGCAGGGAAAAGTGAAAAAAAAACTATCTTGTCACAGACAAAGAGAACAGAATGCCAGAAACAATCAGAGAAGCAAAATCCCAATGCACATGTGTTTTTATAGTTTGTGCATGTAGTTCTCCTTTAAGGCCAACCTTCAGAACAATCATTACTCCCCAGACAAATTCTGGAAGGTCATTTACTCTCTTTTTGATGCCCCATCCCAGTCTTCTCCTCTGGTCCTCTTGCTAAATGATTCATCTGTCTCCAACCCTCCTTCTGGTGCTGCTCACTTCAATGACATTTTCCCTACTTTTACTCCCCACTCCCTCCCTCCTGGTTCCTCTCTTCTCCCCCTCATACCCACCTTCCTCACCTTTCCACCCCTCCATGGGGTTTCATTCACCCTGTCACCACCCAAGAAACTCTGCTTGCCATTTCCTCACTCAACCTATCCAAATCTAGCCCTAATGTCATGGACCCTAAACTTCTTCATCTTTCAGCTCCTGCCATTGCCTCCCCAATTACATATCTTCTAAACCTCTCCTTCACCCTCTGTGCTATACATCAGTCTTGGAAGATTGCAAAAGCTCTCCCCCTCCACACGGGAGCGATGCCTCCACCACTGGCAATTTCCAATCTATCTCCCTTCTCCTCCCTTCTCTTGTAAAGCTGCAAGAGGAACTTGTTTACTCCAGGCTTGCTGATTTCCTTCGGTCTTCCAATTTCCCCTCTCTCCCTTACAGTCTGGTTTTCAGAAGCACAATTCCACCATCTTCTCCCTACTGTGAGTCACTGACTCCATCCTCTCTGGGATAGAGACACATCATAGCAGCTGTTTTCATCAGTCTTTCCAAAGCCTTTGATTCAGTGATCCATCTGTCCCTTCAGGAAAAGCAAAGCTCTGCTAGCCTTAGTCACTACTGTTGACTGGTTCAGTTCCTACCTCTCAGGTTGTCAGCAGTTGGTTTAGCTAAGAGGCATCCTGTCTCCTCCCCTACCATTCCAGAATGGGGTCCCACAGGGATCCATCCTGGGGCCAGTTCTCTTCTCCACTTTCCTCAATGACCTCACATCTGCCTGTGCTATCTTGCATATTCACATCTATGCAGATGACACAATTCTCTACATGTGCATGTCCAGCCCATCAACAGTAGCAGTGGAAGTCTCACTCTAACAAGATTTCTACAATGTCTTGCACTGGTTCCAGTCCAACTAACTCTACACCAACACCTAAAAAACAGTGTCTATGACCTTTGGCACCAGCCAGAACCTGGCCAGGCTTGCCCCCCCCCCCCAGTCTCTTCCTCATTGGATGGCAACCCTCTTGAAGTGGTTCCCTCCTTCAAGTATCCTGGTGTGTGCCTTGGTAGCAAGCATGACTTCTCTGCCCACATCAATGCCATCCACTCCATGCTCTGCCCCAAGCTTGGGGCCTTATACTGCAACAAAGGCTGCCTAACTCCCTAGGTCCTCTGGGAGCTGGTTATGACAATGGTGCAACCAGTCTTTGATTATGTGGATGTGGTCTGTGGCACCACTCCATCCTCTTCCCTTGTCAGACTGGACACCGTCTATAATGTTGTCTATCATTTTACTACTCCCTCCATCGTACTCACCACTGCTCCCATTACTCTTCCCTATCTATCTTCCTGTACCCTCACATCATCAGTCCCACTGTACCTCCTTCATCTCTAAATACTGTTTTGGGTCCCTACCATCTTACTTAGACACACTCTTCTCAGCCATTTCCTGTACCTCATACTCCCTCTGCTCCATAGATCCTCGTACCCTCCCCCCACTCCTCCGCTGGGCAGTCAACCTTCTCTCATCACCTTCCCTCCCCTTGGAAAATGCTCCCCTTCTCTCTCTCCATTTCTCACCCTCATGCAGTTCCCTTAGGCACCAGCTAAAACTCCTCCCCTCTCCCTCCTCCTCCTCCTCGCAATCCCATAACTGACCTGTGTAGTGCCCCAAAGTAAGAGGGCTAACATATAGGGAGCACCACAGAAAAGAAATAGGGTTAGACTGCCCCAGGGGTCCCCATTGTGTTGTAGGGTATGAGTAGTTGTTATTGGGGGACCCTTGTAGTGTCTCCCCCCCCCCCAGAAAGTAATCAGGCAGGGCACTAAAGTAAAAAGAACAAAAAAACAGTAGTAATAAAAGTTGTTTTTTGCTCTTTGCTGCCATCTTGCTCTAATCCACCCCCCTTTCAGAGCAGACAGCATGAAAGTGGACACTCACACACTGGGACCACTGTCTCTGGCTAGCACGTGGTGCCCATTTGAAACCCTGGCCTTTTGAGTGGGCACAGACTCGGGGTTCTGGAATTGGAACCATGAGCTCCATTTTGAAAGTTTT
Organism: Neoceratodus forsteri; assembly: GCA_016271365.2. NCBI lineage: Eukaryota > Metazoa > Chordata > Ceratodontiformes > Ceratodontidae > Neoceratodus > Neoceratodus forsteri. The sequence continues at coordinate 702,529,351 of CM028137.1, read as the reverse complement.
CAGCTATTTTCTGTGGTTAGTTTGGGCTGGCTGTGGAGAAGTGTGGACTGAAAGAGTGTGACTAGGACCCTGGGCTTACCTGGTCTGCATGAAGTCAGTCCCATTGACTCTGCCCAGTGCCATCCTCCAGCCAGTGAAGACTTCTGTCCTGTGTGGTGTCCTCCTCGGTGCAGTTGAATCTGGCAGTCAGGAAGAAAAGGAGAAGAAGCTGGTCCCTTGCGGCAGTGTGGGCTCCATATCATCCCTTTTGTTTTTTTAAAGAAAAAAGAAACCCATTCGGTCCCACATCGGCGGCGAGAGTAGAGCCACATTACATCGCCGAGAAAGCTGTTAACCCTCCAGAGGCCCCCTGTTGCCCACTGCATTGCTTGATGCGGTCCCTCCCTATGCTGTCAAGAACCTCCCTCCACCCTGCTTCACTCAGGCCCTGGGGCAGTGAGTCAAGCAGCAGCAGAGTTAGAAGTGCTGTCCGCCTAATTTAATTTAAACAAAAAGAAGTTTTTTGTTTTTTTTCTTAAAAAGTGCTGAGGTGCCATCGTAGGACCAGGAGGAAAGGGGCCTGCCTCATTATCTATTCTGGGTGCAGTGACACCAGTGGGGAGGAACCTGCCCAAAAACCTGGGGGGTGGTAAATGAATATTCATGAAGAGGGCAGAGTAGGGTGGGGCTGACCCAGGAGCGACAGGGCTAGTACAGACCCCAGCTTAAAGAGGGCTGGTATGGGCTGGCCCATTGGCACAGTGGTTGGATGTCCGCTTGTGATACTGGTAACCCAGGTTCGGGAACAGACCTGGGACATCAGAGGGCAGGCCGGGGGGAGAAGGATGGAGCATCCTGAGGACTGCTGTCCTTCTCCAGGGGGAGGGAGGGAGCGGAGTGCTACTGGTGCTTGACAGACCCCTGGCAGAGACCGGGGTGGGGGGTGCCGCAGCGACTGGTAATAGAACGTTCAGGGGGCTGGCCGGATGCTGGACATCATTGCACATCCCCACCCCAGTAAAAACCAGGAAAAAAGCTCAGCTGCTGGCTGCCCTAGATGAGGCCTGCCTTAGCTTCAATTAGCCTCCAGGCCAGCCCTCTGACCTATTCCATTGTCTGTGGCACTGGGGGAGTCTAGTGCCATAACCCCACCCTGTGGGGTAAGCCAGGGGGGATCGGAGGGTCGTGGTCGATTTGGAGGTGGAAGCCTGAGGTCCATGACCAGGCTGAGGTACGGGGCGGCTGGTGACAGGGGAATAAAGCATAGTAAATAAAAAAATTAAAAAAGAGGGCTGGTACAGGCCCCTTACTTTAAAAAGAGGGTCCAGTCGGAAGGCCCACAAAAGGAGAAAAAGGCAGCAAGTGAGGCCCAAGAGTTTACAAAGGGGCAGTGTTAGGCCCCTAGCCCAGATTATAAAAGGGGCTCAGTGGGAGCAAGCCCCAGAATAATTTAAAAGGGCAACACCAGGCCCCAGGTTATAAAAGGGGCAGCCTTAAGTCTAGAACTCTAGGGGCATTGATAGGCCCTGTGATAAAAGGGAGCCCTTGGTCAAAAGAAGGAGCAATGCTAGCCCAGAGGTAGAAAGGGGCAACAATGGCCCCAACCATTAAAGGGGCAACAGTGGGCCCCCAGTGGTTAAAGGAACCCAGCCATTACCAGAGTAAAGAGAAAACCCAAAGTGGAGAAGGGCGTTCACCCAAAGTGCCAGAGAGGTAGTCAGATCCTAGTGCAAATGGAACCCACAAAAGTGGAGGGTCAGAGCAAGGGGTGCTTAGCAGACAACTGTTATCAAATGACTGTCAGCTGCTGAACTGTAGATTGCTTAGTATCTGAAATGTTGTGTTGATTGCGAAGTACCAAGACTGTATGATTACTGGGATTGTGGTTATTTGCCCCTGTCAATGAACAGTTGCCTCAGATCTTAGCAATTTCCCTGTTCCAGGCAAATTGCCAATGCAACAAACAATTGCCCAGGATTTCAGCAATTTGCCTCTGCTCCAAGCAAATTGCCCCTGTATTGAACAATTGCCCCTGCAATGAACAATTGTCCCTGAAACAACAATTACCCCAGCAACCATCAAACATGGGGTGCAGTGCAAGGGGAAATAATCAGTGTTCTCAGTGCAAAGTGTATGGATTCAATCTTCTGCCACAATGCCTCTGGTGGGTTTGTTAATAGCTGATTCTTCACTGAACAGTCTTCAGATAGTGAGGAACTTCTCTGCAGCACCCATCCCTGTCGTCCGCCCTTGGTCAAAGTTGACATAACCAGGTGTGAGTCGCGGCTGCGGCTCCTGGTTTCCATGTGGTTTAGCCAGCCTGGAAGTGGAATGTCCTGGAAGAAGCCTCATCCGTCACTCCCAGTCGTTCGCCAAAAATCAAGTCTGACATGGCCAGTGAGTGTCCGCATCTGCTGGTTTGTTGTTTTTCTGATTCTGGCAGTGTGGGACTCTGATCTTCACTATGCATCCTACTCTCCCTGCTTGTTTCACCCTGCTTGCGCCATGTTCTCTTTTGGGTTTCGGTTTGATCTTGGTGGTCCTCCTGTGGATCCTTCACCAAAGAAGCTTCAACGTACCTTCATCCTTGGCAATCCTGGCAAGTGGCTTCAATGCCACATTTTGGTTCCTTCATCCTTGGCAGCCCTGGTCAAGGGTTTGTGCCGGGGTTACTGCAGCAGATCTTCATCCTTGGCAATCCTTTCAAGTGGATTCTACGCCAAGTCTTGGTTCTTTCATCCTCAGCAGCCCTGGTCAAGGGTTTGTGCCAGGGAAGAGTTCAGCAGAGTTCAGTTCTCTTGTGCCAGAGTATTCTGGCAACCTTGGAGAGTGGGTTGGCTAAAGAATCAGGGTCTGTTTTAAAAGTTCTCCTATCCCCTCCCACCTCTCCTAGGTTTTCACACAGGTGTAACCTGGCACCAAGCAGAAGCCCCATTTTCCCTTTTACCCCATTGCAACTCCATTCTCCAGCTGTGTGCACAAAGATGTCAGGAAAAGTTTGGACTTCCTTTAACCTTATGAACTCTTGGAGGTGGTTATGTCACTCGATCCTTCGGGATTTGCACCGGTACCCATTGTACACTGCAGTGACTGTCTCACCTCATTATAGAGTAATGGCATATAAATTTTTTCATTAGATCATTTAGAGAAAGTTTAATATAGAGTACAATGGATAGCAGCCTTAGGCTGAGGTGCAACTGTTAGAGTTGGTATAGAGTGTTACTTGCTGTTCTTGCGTGTTTTGGGTTCCCCTCTTCCCTTATGGCCATGTCTAACTTTCCCTGTGGTATGAATAAAGCCTGTCGGGCATCAAACTTACAGATTGTCTCCTGCCTCAACTTACCAGGTGCCTCCATCCACCCACCCCCATTCAAGCATTGTCTTGCTAGTCCACCTGCTTGAGGTGACACTGGGTGTGCAATTGAGATAGGCGATCTTCGTGGTCAGCACTCAGTTGAATTAGATCATCACACCTGCCACCTGGTACCCTTTTCAGCCCTTGCTATGGTCCTCCTCCTGGAGTTATTTGATGTCCCTACAACTGCTGTACTGAATGGTTTCACCCAGCTTTTATCACTTTAATTGGGCATTGGTGCTGTGTATTGTACCATGTTGAATTTACACAGTATGCACATTATTTTTAGATTGTATCATTACTGCTGTGCATGATTTATTGTATTCCCTTTCCCTTTTCCCTGGGTCCCACCTAGAAATGAGCCTAGGCTCAGTGTACCTAAATAAAGTGCTAAAAATAATGCAGTGAAGGGGGTGCTGTTGAGCAGCAATCTGGCAAGACGTGCCTTGAAGCATCTCTCTACATCCTAGAGATTAAATTTGTACAAACTGACGAACAAGTGAAAGAAAAGTGACTAAAAGTAAAAGATCTGACTGGGCAAAGGTGTACTGAATCCATTGATATTAAACTTAAAGTATGGGACAAACCCAGAAAGTGACTGGCAGTGCCTTCAAAAACTCAACAGCATATCAAGAGCAGGCCGCGAGCTCCTCAATACAGATGGGAGCAGAGCCTCCATGGAAAGTGCTCCAATCTGCCATGAAAACTATCGATCTAAAAGTGGAGTCGATACTCCAATGATTTGTCAAGCAAGATGCCAAAATAGGCTCAGCAATTGATACAGCCAAGACAGCAGAAAAATCAGCAACTCAGGCCTTAGCCATCACATCGAAGCTGGTCCAAGAGAATGCCCAGTTACGTTACAGAGTGGAGGCATTAGAAAATTCAAATTGGGCCTCTCATGTTCAGATTATAGGGCTACCTGAAGGCTCAGAGGGGGCAGGGCTGATTACTTTTTTAAAGTCCTGGCTTCCTGAAGCGTTGAATTTACCAGTGGACATGCTAGGGGACTATCTTTGGAAGGCGTTCAGACTTACCCCTCGATCAGCTGGTCAGCGTGGGGACTTACTGAAGGTAATTCTTTTGATCATGGCCAGCTCTACAGTTCGAGATATGATCCTACAGGTTGCAAGATCAGCAGATGGACTATCTTATGAAGGTGTGACAGTACATTTGTTCCCAGACCTGTTGTTTGCAACCCGTGCCAGGAGAAAAAAATTTGACGCAGTTCGGGCCTGATTTAGAGCCCTGGAGATTTCGCATTCTCTCTTAATGCCCGCTAGGCTCTGGATCCACTATAGCAGGTGCACATACCAATTCAGTGATCCGACAGAGGCTGGGAAAAAGGTGGAGGCCTTGGCACGGGAGTTTCATGCTTCAGAAGGGCAACAATTTGAAGATACAGATGAGGAAACCTGACGAGGACTTTGTACTCTGATTGGACTTAAGTACAAGTTAAAATTGTTTGTTTAGTCCCTATCTTTAGCCAATTAAAAATAGAGTACTTCTGGGGTGGTTTTAGTCTCATACAAATAACTCACCCAAGACTGTTACTTATAAATAGACTACTACTTTGGAAAAGAAACATAGAAACATAGAATTTGACAGCAGATAAGGACCGCTTGGCCCACCCAGTCTGCCCATTTCCCTACCTACTGGATAAGCTGCAGATCCTAGTTAACCAGCAGCCTACTTCTTCCTACCTCCACCCCCCAGAATTGCCTTATGACTATCCCATGCATGCTTGAATTCCACCACTGATTTTGACTCCACAACCTCCTCCGGAAGGCCGTTCCATGCATCCACAACCCTCTCTGTGAAAAAATACTTCCTTAAATTACCTCTGAGCCCCCCCCATCTTCAAATTGTGCCTCTTGTTCTTGCACACCTTTTTTTGAAAGATGCTACCTCTTGGACTTTGTTGATTCCTTGAGGTACTTGAAAGTTTCTATCATGTCCCCTCCTCCTTTCCTCGAGGCTATACATATTACGCCTTTAAGTCTCTCTTCATATGTCTTCCGGTGCAGACCCTGCACCATTTTAGTTGCCCTCCTCAGGACAGCTTCCATCCTGTCTATGTCTTTGCGGAGATTGGGTCTCCAGAACTGCACACAGTACTCCAGATGGGGTCTCACCAGCTGTCTGTACAGAGGGATGATAACTTCCTGTTTTCTACTGGTGATGCCTCTCCCTATGCATCCCAGTATCCCCCCAGCCCTCCTTGCTGCCCTCTTTTTCTGATACTAAATCTCCCATTCTGTATTCTGTCTTTGAGTTCCTGACCCCTGTGTGAATCACTTTGCATTTTTTGGCTTGAATTTTAGTTGCCATGGCCAGACCATTTGCCATTTCTCTGGTCTCTTCAGATTGCCTTATGACTATCCCATGCATGCTTGAATTCCACCACTGATTTAGACATCGAAGCTGGTCCAAGAGAAACCTGATGGATTCACAATGAGGAGGTCACACTAATCTGATCTACTTATTTGAGTCATAAAGCAGCAGACAAAGGATAGACAGTGGATGTACTGTATTTGGACTTTAGGAAAGCCTTCAGTTCAGTCCCACATGGGAGAGGGTTAAAAAATCGGAGGACCTATGAATGGTGGAGTAGATTACTGGATGAGTCATAGTTTTGGGAATGGACACCTACATTACTTTGCTTGTTTTTCTTTATTTCCTTGTTGGAAGCTGCATATAGTGGGGATGATTGGGCAGTTTTTCAGAGGCACTAATTATGTGGAGGTAATCATTTTGGACTAGGGGCATATCAACACTGGATGCTGAGTATTAAAATATGTGAATATGACTCATTTTGGATTGGTACCCCAAAAAGCCTTAGAATGCTGCAGCTATTTAGTTAACTTAAATGTATAAATGCCCATTTCTTTCTTTCCCCCTAATGCCTGAAGCAATTCTGTATAGGCGTTATATCTTAAAGTACATTGGATGTATTTGTGCTACCCTTTGTGCTTTCTATGCCTTGCAGATGATTGTACTCTATGCTATTGTCTTTGAAAAAAGCAATAAACTTAAAGTTTAGAAAAAAAAATAATGCAGTGCTGGCAGAACTCTTAATTAATCACTGGAGAGAGGAGTGGGGCAAACGGATTGGTAAGCAGCTAATGTAGTACCCCTTAACACATACAGGAGCATGTATAAACCTAGGGACTGTATATCAGTCAGTCTGATATCTATAACTTAGGAACTGAGGAACTGTAGACCAGTCAGTCTGATGTAACTGGCATACTACTTGAAACCATTATTAAGGCAAGAATGGTGGCTTTTCTGGATGCCTATGGATTCCAGAACAAAAAAACCTGATGGATTCACAATGAGGAGGTCACACTAATCTGATCTACTTATTTGAGTCATAAAGCAGCAGACAAAGGATAGACAGTGGATGTACTATATTTGGACTTTAGGAAAGCCTTCAGTTCAGTCCCACATGGGAGAGGGTTAAAAAAATCGAAGGACCTATGAATGGTGGAGTAGATTACTGGATGAGTCAGGAAGTGGCTGAGAGGGAGAACACAAGGTGTAAACTTAAATAGGACATTTTTGGAGGAATAGGAAATCACCAGTGGGATTCCCATGGAATCAGTCTAATATCAGTGCTTTTTGACATTGTTATTTGTGCCACTGGGGAAGGGATTCAAGGCACAATGTCTCTGTTGGCAGATGACACACAAATATGTGGTGGAGAGGACAGAGGTAAGGAAGTCAGGACACTGCGGGAAGATCTGAAGAGACCAGAGAAATGGCAAATGGTCTGGCCATGGCAACTAAAATTCAAGGCAAAAAATGCAAAGTGATTCACACAGGGGTCAGGAACTCAAAGACAGACTACAGAATGGGAGATTTAGTATCAGAAAAATATGACAGAGAAGAAGGATCTTAGGGTCATAATAGGAGACTACCCTAGTTGCCCCCGGAAAAGGGACTTCTAGGCCCAGTGGGATTACTGGGTCAACAAATCTCAACAAACAAACAAACAAACAAAGCAGACAGCACAGTGTAACAGAGCATTAGGGAAGGCAAACAGGATGTTGAAGTCAGTGTATCAGCAGAGGAATCAGCAATGGAAGAAAGAATGTGATTCTGCTCCTGTACAGATCCCTGGTGCATCTGTACTGGGAGTACTGCATGCAGTTCTGGAGTCTGCACTTGAAAAAAGATAGGGATGGGGTTGTGGTGGTGCAGATGAGGGAAAAAAAAATTCAGGGGCAGCAAGAGAAGTCCTACATGGAGAAGCTTGAGGACCTCAGCATGTTCTCACACTGGAGACCAGGAGGGAAAGAGGGGGACATTACTTAAACTTGCATGTTTCTTCATGGGATAAACAAGGTAGGCACTGAGGAACTGGTCACACTGAAGCCTATGTACTAATACGAGGCCAAGTATATACAATTCACATGCACCTGGCTCACGTAGCTACACACCTGGGGACAGACGCAGGCTGCACAGTATGCACAACTGCGCACATCCACAGGGCACCTGTCCCACAGCCCCACCCTCCTGTCATGCAGCTTTGTGGGAGAGGGGTGGTTCAAGGAACAGGAGCAGGCATCTTGTCAGATGCCTATCCTGAGTTTCAAAGTACATTTCCTGCTGTGCATGAGCAGGGTATTCTGGGAAGGCATAGAAACTGAATCATTACAAGGGACAGGCATCTGCCTAAATGGCCGCCCCAGCCCTTCCTGTCAGCCCGATGGCTGGGGCAGCAGGGTGGAGGAGGTTCCCGTCCCACCACAGCTGGCAGCTGCCTTTTGGGGTGGTGCATGAAAGATACTGCAGGGTTGCTGCTGCTGTATCCTGCACCCCTCTTTTCTGGCTCTCCATGCCTTAATGAATGGTGTGGAGTATGGGCACTTCCCCTGACACAATCTGGACTACCTGCAGCATGTAGATGCATGATCTGCCAGGGGAATGGGTGCACAAGGGGCTGTCTCCCTTCTGTGAAGGGCCACAATAGTCCAAAATCTTATGATTACAGTAATTTGCAGGAATCATATTATGCAGGCAATTTCTGTAGCATTTCTGACCTATTTTGCAAGTTAAAAGTGCCCTAAAAATCATGACTTTAACCCATACTGTAGATGGCAGGATTAGCTCAAAATTCAAATACATCAATCATCTATATTCTCAGTGCAACCTTTTCATCTACCCCCTTGCCAGCACTTAGTTCAGGGACTTACAGCCATCAGTTTGTTAGAGCACACATCATATTTATCATCTAAATAATATATATTTTTCTGAATATGTTATGCATTTCCCCCACGTGCTCTAATTCTGACATTAAACTGGCTGCACTTGGACAAAACAACTGCAGCTGCAGCAGAAGTCTGTACCTTTTTTCAGAAAATTAATAAAATAAACTTGGGGGTATGGACACTGCACTTCCACTTGGGAGACCCTGGTTCACATGTGTCCCAGAGTCAAACTATGGGAACAGTTGGGGGCTGAGTGCCTTCCTATGGGGGCAGGCAGGCTGTTAACTTCCAGGAGCAAAGTGAGTAGGCTGCATGACAGTTGCACACCCTCTATAGCTCTACTACCTAAGAGTGGCAATTATGTCAACTATGACAAACAGCTGCTCAACTGCCCTCCTCACCAGAAAAAGGGTGGAGAGGCAATAGCCCTGGTTATCTTGGGGGAAGGTGAGAAATAGGGGGAAATTATATAACCTGAGATGCACAATTTTTTTTTTTCTAATTATTTTACCAGGTGAGACACACTAAGCTGAAAGCGTGTTTACAGGTGCAACCAAGGAGCACAAGGAAGTTAAGTGACTTGCTCTGGGTCACACAGTATGCAAGTGGAGGGTATGGGATTCAAACCCAGGGCACCAGATTTGCAGCTCAGAGCCTTAAACCACTGTGCCATACTGCCTCCTAAATCTCCTAATCCTAAACAATACAAACTCAATGGGCCAAAAGGCAGGGCTATGATTTTCTCTCTGCTAATTTCCTAACCACCTTTGTAACAACTGCCTGAAAATATAACATTTTCTAATCAACAACTTACTTATTAATGTATTAGTCTGTACAACAGTTCTTATTATTACCATTATACATGTATTCTGTTTTCATTCTTCTGCCTGAACTCTAAGATTTTCAATACAAGGGGTAATTCATCCATATTTTTTTCAGTTAAAGCAACCAAGCTAACATTGGGGAACAATCATTTTCATGGTTTGGTCCTAGTATCATGAATGATTTGTCTGAACTGTTTACATCTGCACAAAATGTTATGCTTTTTAAAAGGACACTGTCGACCCTTTTTTGCATCATATTATTTCCAGTTGAAAATTCACATTTTATGATTGCTTACCTTCTCTAAAATTCATTGATGTTGCTGTCTTTCTATCTGCCTCCTTGCTTAGCAGAACTGCAATGCATGCTAATGTATAGTTATACCCAACCTTGTTTTAATTCAAATTCTTGATCTACTCTTATTGCATACTGCCTGAATGTTAGAAGCACCCCAGACACTGCAGCTACTCAGGATGCAATGGTCTTCACTAGCCTACTGCCTTATGAGTGGCTAGACTGTGTTAGGGGTGTTCCCAAGTCCAGGAAAGATGCACTGTGAGTTTATCAAGGAATGTAAACAAACATGTTTTTGTATGGCAACACCAGTATGTTGGGCAGTCTGTTTTTCACCTTTTAAAGAAAAAAAGACTCAGAATCATACTGCCAGTTACATCAGTAGTCTCTTTAGAATATGAATAATCAAAAGATGTGTTTTAGGGCTGCAGTTGGGCGGAGCCCTGCAGTCCTTCTATGATTACTAAGTAAAAGGACTCTGCATTCCTTCCAAATGAATGACTTGCTGTATTGCATCATAGTCGCCTCTGCATCCATGAAGCAGTCCACCAATGCTGCCCCTAACGACCACATCGCTGCACTATTTCACAGTGCTGGCAGTCATGGCGGAATGCGGCACACTCTGTCATGTCCAAGATTGCTGGTGCACTGTACTGCATATGCGCTAGCAGTTGCGCATGCACAGTAGCATGAGGTGGCCATCTTGGTCATGGTGGAGTGGGCCGTGTTCCACCATGACAGCCAGAATGTATTTATTTTATATATTTTTCTTAATATTATAGAAAGTACCCACACCCAACCATCCCTCTCAGCATCCACCACCCCACACCCTTCCTCAGAAAAATAGAAATGACACTGGGATGCCCAATACCCCAATGTCACAATCAGCCTCCAGAAAGATAACTTTGACACTGAGGGTGCCCTATACCCCAGTGTCATTATCGGGAATCCTTGGTTCTTATTTCCCACCCCACACCCTCATGAAACATAGAACTGACACGGGGGGGTGCCCAATCCCCAAGTGTTGCGATCGGCAGTCTTTTTTCTGACACTGGGGGGTGCCCTATTCCCCAGTGTCACGATCAGGGATCATCTGTTTTTCTTTTTCACCTATTAAAAAAAACAACACTCCACTGATGTCTTCCCCTACATAACTGTGACACTGGGGGTGCCCAATCCCCCAGTGTTGCAATTGGAGATCATCAGTCTCTTTTTTTTTCCTTCAACTGAAAAAACAAAAACGGTCTGTCGATGTCTTTTTACAACTGTTCCTTACCCCCACCCGACCCTCCGACTGAGCATTCACCACTCCGCACCCTCCAAGCCCTTTCTTACCCATCGGGGTCCAATGCCATAATCCTCTCTGGACTGCAGACATGTCTTCAGTCTTCAAAGCTGCACTGAAGACACAGGTATGCAGTTCAATGTATTTCAAAGGGGATTTTGAATTTAGTGCCATAACCTGAGCGTTTTTACATATTTTTGCACAAATTTTCAACATGCCTTCTTTGGGACCCCACCTCATGAAGAATGTCACTGTCATTTGGCAGATCTGTCCCGAAAGGTGATTTTGCGGTCCCTGCATGAATTCACCTTTCAGGCAAGCGCTGAACATTTTCTTTGCCATTGTTCATGAAGTGGGGTCATAAGAAGGCTATGATAAAAATTTGGTGTAAAAATACTGAAAAACAACAAAGTTATAGGCCTAAGTTGAATTTTGTGAAAACAGGCTCATAACTTTAGTAACTTTCAATATTTTTACCCCAAATTTACAACATAGCTATATATTTACAGCATCTCATGACTGTGATAGCTATATTTTTTTCAAATCCTGTCCAAAATGTTTTTTTAATCCCAAAAGGTGATTTCACGGTTCCTGCACAAAATCATTTTTTGGCAACCAATTGAAAATTTTCTCTGCCTTTATTCATGAGGTGGGGGTCATAAGAAGGCTATGTTGAACATTTGGTGCAAAAATATTACAGAACAGCCAAGTTACGAGCCCATGTAGAATTTTACGAACACAGGCTCGTAACTTTGGTAATTTTCAATATTTGTACCCTAAATTTACAACATAACCATATCTTTACAGCACGTCATGAATGTGACAGCTGTCATTTTTCAACTCCTGCCCAAACTGTGGTTTTACATCCTGAAAATCGATTTTGCAGTCCCTGTACAAAAACACTAGAGCTGAACATTTTGGCCTGGATATTCAAAGGGTTGCGCCATGCGCAACAGGGTTGCACCATGCGCAAGTCCAAAATGCACCATTCTGCGATATTCAGCAGGAGGCAGTTACGCCACTGGCACCAGGTTGCGCTAGAGAGCAATGCAAATGAATGCATGCTCAACAGGAGGGGGAGGATCCATGCATAACCTGCGCAACCTGATATTCAGTCGGGTTGCGCAGAGTTGTGCATGCGCAACCCCCAACCTGCGCCCGCACAAGCTTGAGCCAAAAAAAAAGGCTTAAGTCGAGGGCCACCCACAGGTGAGCTGCTGCATTGCAGGGCGCAACACAGCAGCTGCCACCCCTGGCTGGCCCCCAACACAGCTCCCTGCTGCCCCCACCAGCCCGATCGCGGGCAGTACAAGTACATGTCCCCCACACCTCCCACAGCCCGATCGCGGGCAGAACACATACATGTCGCCCCCACACATCACCCACAGCCCGATCGCGGGCAGAACCTGATAAACCCCCAGTGCCCGATCGCGGCAGAACCTGTATAAACCCCCAGTGCCCGATCAGCAGGCAGAACCTGTATAAACCCCAGTGCCCGATCGTGGGCAGAATGTAACCCTCCCCACCGAATAACTCCCTGGTGGTCAGTGGACCGTAAAGCCGATCGCGGGCAGAATGTCACACCACAACCCCCAAACATCTCCCTGGTGTCTAGTGTCCCCCCCACCCACCTGAAGCCCCTCACCCGCTCCCCCCGGCGGTGAGCGACAGCATTCCACCCACCCTGCCGCCGCCGCGCCCGCCAGATGACTATCCGGTAGGGCTGCACACCCATTAGTGCAGAGCTACAGCCAATGAGGCGTGCAGCCCATACCGTACATGACAGTCCAGATTTGTGAATGATCATTCACAAATCTGGACTATCACTCTGACTGTATAGACTACTACGCCGATAACTGTAGCTCTGCACAATGGCGATGCACCCTACCGAACAATCATCAGCCGAACAGCGAAGCGGCGAAGCAGGTGGGATGCTGCTCGACCGCCCGGCTGCAGGAGAAGCGGGGAGTGGAAGGCAGTGGTGGGTGGGGGACACTAGACACCAGGGAGATGTTTGGGGGGGTTGTGCTGTGACATTCTGCCGCGATCGGCTTTCTGATCCACTGGACCACAGGGAGTTATTCGGGGTTGGGGGAGGTTACATTCTGCCCACGATCGGGCATTGGGGGTTTATATGTTCTGCCCGCGATCGGGCACTGGGGGTTTATTATATAGTTCTGCCCGCGATCGGGCACTGGGGGGATTTATACAGGTTCTGCCCGCGATCGGGCACAGAGGGGTTTATGCAAGTTCTGCCCGCGATCGGGCACTGGGGGAGTTTATACAAGTTCTGCCCAGCGATCGGGCTGTGGGTGATGTTGGGGGCAACATGCGTGTTCTGCCCGTGATCGGGCTGTGAAGAGATGTGTGTGGGGGCATGCGCAATCTGCGATCGGGCTGCGGTGTAGCCGGTCCCGGCGGCTGCTGCCTGGCAGGGTGGCCAGGAGCAAGTCCTCGGGGATTGGCACCTACATGCAAATGGCATGCAAATGGGGCCATAAATAGATGCAAATGCCCCCGCGCCTTGCATAAATTATGGCCCCATTTGCGCGTATCTACTGAATATCGGAAATTTGTGCATGGCGCAATGGTACTTGTGCCACCGTCAGGTTGAATGCTCAACTCTGGCAACTGCGGTAGTGCAAGTTCCACTCGCCATCTTGCAAATCTAGTGGCTCGGGGTGATATTCAAAGGAGTTGCTCAACAGCGCAACTCCTTTGAATATCACCCAGCACCCCCTCGCGCAACTATTTTGAGCAGCGCAGGGGCTTGCGCCTCAGACTGGTGCAGTTTGAATATCTGGGCCTTTGTCTTCTCATCTTCATAAGGCAGGGTCATAACAAGGCTATGTTGGAAATTTGGTGCATAAATATTACAAACCAACACATTTATGAGCCTATGTTACATTTTACAAATGCACGCTTGTAACTTTGGTAATTTACAGTATTTTTACCCCAAGTTCCTCTCCTACAGCCCTATCGGCTCTGACCACAACTTGTTTAAAGAGCAGCTGATGCCAGTATGACAACTGTAACAAGACATATTATTTAGACACAGAATAGTTTGTATCTCACATTAGTTCTGAATTTCTCATCCCCATTATTTATTACTGAGGCCATTTGCATGAAAACAAGATATTTGCTCCTGAAGCGTTCATCTACTCCTATTCCTTTCTCCCTACCTGAGGTCATAATGCACTTCTTGTGACATAACAGTTACTCCCATGGCAACACACTGTGATGTTACAACAGAGGACTATGACAAGAAGTAGGGAGTAGGCAACAGAGGCAGGTGAACTCTAATGGATATAGAGCATGTTTCATGCAAATTTCTCAGTATTAAGTAATGGGGAGGGGAGTTCTATAGAATACATATGGAATGCAAGCTAAATTGTACCTAAATATTATGTTTTTCAAAGTTTTCTTTGTGGTGTCAGCAGCTCTTTAAACTAGGGACACTTTGAGGCCTCAGGGGATTGACGGTGTACCTATAAACATCTTTTAAAGAAGCTGTGCTATGAAAATACTAAATATTTATGCCAATATCTGCAATTTTATTTGTTCTAAATGTTGTATTTATTTATTCTGTATGTTACCGTTTTTAACTGTTTTATGTTAGGTGTGACTGATAAATGGCTGTGCCCAGTTCATCTCCAGGTTAAAAACAAAAAATAAAAATGAAAAAAATAAACCTAGTCAATGACTGCCTCTTTAAAAATGGCTGTGCTTTGCAGGCTTATAATAAGAAATTTCTTTAGTCAGAACTGTCTAATTATAAGAAATGATGTCCAAACTTGTCCATTACAGCCACAAACAGTAAAATCTAAATGCAATCTACAAGTCATGATTCACTGTGCTCCAGTTGTCCAACCCCCATTGTAACAGCTTAAAACACAATACATAGGTCACTAATTTGTCAGGAAGCTGGCAGTCCTTTTTCCACAAGCTCCAAAACAACAGGAACTGTGTTCCTCCAATATAAACTCGATGGGCCAAAAAAAGGACTTTGTTTTTATCTCTGCTAAGTTCCTAAATTCATTTTCAACAATGTCTGAAAACTGTTTAGTCTTCTAATCAACTAGTTACTTATTAATACATTAGTCTGCCAACAGTTGTCATTATTAGGATTCTGTCATTGTCACGGAAGTCATGGCTTATTGGTGCAAATGCCAAGTTTTTTGGCATTTTCCATGGCAACACCATCATTTTTATGTTTGCTTCCACGCATGCACAAGAAACATTATACGGCAGCTTAGGAGAGAAGCGGGTTGTGGAGATGCGGCACTCTGGCAGCCAACGGGGGCACTGCATTTGGGGGCTTGGCAGTGGTGGACCAATGCAGTCCCAATGTCTTGATGACACTGATTCTGCAGAAGTGTCAATAAGTTAAAACATTTTCACCACTGCAATCAGGGACCACCTCATCATTGCAGCGTCAGCCATTTTGCTGCAATGAGGGAGCAACCTGTCATTGCAGGGTGGTACCTTGCCATCCCTATGCCACCCGACACAGTACATTTGCTGATGGGGGAGCCCAATCCCCATCGGCACACTGTAACCCCTCTCCCATTTGTTGTGTGCTGAGGGGGTGCCCAATCCCCCTCAGCAGCATGCACCCCCAACAGTCTTTCTTTGCCAATGGGTGCCCCAATCCCCATCGGCTTCAGCCGTCCCCCAGTTTGCTGTGCCCAGGGTGCCTAGTCCTCCTCGGCTTCCCACTCCACTGGTATGTGCCAACGAGCGCCTAATCCCCCACGGGCTACAGCCCCCCCAAAAAAATACTCTCAGGTGGTATGCTGGGAGCCCACCCCAGCAGGCTAAAGTCCCTGAAAAAGAAAACAGTCCCGTGATGTTTTTTTTTTTTGTTTAAACACCTGTAAAATAAGAAAATGGTCCCTTGCAGAGTTCGGAGGTCCCTCCCCAACCCGCACCCACCCTCTGTGCACCCCTCCCCACACCCCTCACCCCATACTTACCTCAGGAGCCCAGCGAGATGATCTTTGGCGGACCGGGAACACGTCTGCACTCTTCAAAGCCAACTACGATCTGAAGAAATGTTCGTAAACTGTATAATGGCATAAATAGGATTTTTTTCAACTTTGGTGTGTATCTCGGGCATTTTTGGGAATTTTGGCACCACATTTTCAACATGGGGTTCTTGGGACCCCTCCTCATGAATTCAGTCACTGTCTCTGCGTTATTCGGTCTTGAAAGGTGATTTCGCAGTCACTGCATGGAATCACCTTTTCAGGACTGATTAATGAAATGACAGTGCCACTGTATATGAGGTAGGCTCTCAAAAGGCCTAGGTTGCAAATTTGGTGAAAAAAATCCAAAAAATGACTGTTTTACGAGTGTGCATTGCGCAGTTTCCACGCATGCTTGTAACTTTGCGAATCTATAACATTTTCAGCCCAGATTTTCAACACTACCATTTTTTCACACCTCCTTATGAACAGTATAGCTGTCATTTTTCACATCCTGGCCAAAATGTGTTTTTGCACTTCCAGCGCAGAATAGCGCGGTTGCTGTGGGAAATCAGTGTTCAGAACAGATTAAGAAAATGACAATGACACTGTTCATGAGCAGAGGTCCTAAAATGCCTATGTTGAAAAATTTGGTGGCAAAAGTCCATAAAATGACTGTGTTACAAGCATGCGTTGCACTGTTTCCATGCACCCATGTAACTTCGCAAATGTGTAATATTTTCATGCCAGAGTTTCAACACTGGCATGTTTTCACACCTCCTTGTGAACAGTACAGCTGTCATTTTTCACATCCTGGCCAAACTGTGTTTTTGCACTTCTGGCACATTATAGCGCGGTTGCTGTGAGAAATCAGGGTTTGGGACCGATTAAGATCAAGCGAGTGAGAGCTCAACTGAGCTTTGTCAGGATTGCTGCATATTTCTTTGTGGGTAGAAAAAGGCGCCAACAGAAGCAGGAGCCCAGTACAAAAGGGCAGCCTGCAGCACCGGGAGAAACAGAACAAGCGAGTGAGGGGGAGAAAGTGAGCGAGCTCAACAGAGTCCTGTAGGTACTTCTGTGGATTTCTTTGTGGGCAGAAAAAGACACCAATGCAGGCAGGAGCCCAGTACAAAAGGGCAGACTGCAGTACTGGGAGAAATTGAAGGAGTGAGTGAGAGACGGGGAGTAAGCGAGCTCGACAGAGGTCTGTTGGGACTGCTGCAGATTTCTTTGTGGGCAGAAAGAGGCTCCAATTCAGGCAGAAGCCCAGTACTAAAGGCCAGCCTGCAGCGCCAGGACAAACAGAATGAGCAAGTGAGAGAGGGGGAGTGAGCGAGCTCAACAGAGCTCTGTTGGGACTGCTGTGGATTTCTTTGTAGGCAGAAAAAGGTACCAATGCAGGCAGGAGCCCAGTACAAAAGGGCAGCCTGCAGCGCTGGGAGAAACAGAACGAGCGTGTGAGAGAGGGGGAGTGAGCGAACTCTGCAGATCTCTGTCGGGACTGCTGCAGATTTCTTTGTGGACAGAAAAAGGCACCAAAGCAGGCAGAAGCCCAGTACAAAAGGACAGCCTGCAGCCCCAGGAGAAACAGAATGAGCGAGTGAGAGAGACGGGGGAGTGAGCAAGCTCAACGGAGCTCTGCCAGAACTTTAGAGTTGCTCACCCTCCTGCCCAGGGTCCTCTGTGGTCCTATACTACAGCAGGATCACTGGGGTGGAGACAAAGCAATGATTGGATACTTTGAGGAGTGCTGTAATAATACAGATTTAGTTGTTCTGTTTATTTCTCTAACTGAGCTAAGCACTGAGCTATACTATTATGATTGCTGTAATAATACATATTTATTTGTTCCATTTATTTCTCTAACTGAGCTGAGTAATACTTGGAGTGCAATAACACTTCTAATTGGGCTAAGTGAAACTATATGAGAGCTGAGAACAAAAAGTATGGTAGCCGAGGGGTGAAAAATGGACAAGGAGGCTTTAGGATTGCTACAGTAATACAGTATCTAACGGATGAGATTTGAGACTGCATTACCCCGGTCCACAAATGGCCAATGGGGGACTAGTGTATGTAGTGGGGGGACAGGAATTTGAGTAAATAGGGGCCTAACAGTTGTAGTAAGGTACAGAACCTGGGAGTAAGAGCCTGTAACATAAGATGGGGGCCAAAATGGGGTAGGTGCCACATGTCAATAGGGCGGTCATCTTTGGAAGGATGGTAGGATGTACAGGGTGTGGGTCCACCATGATCCTGGACTGGGCTTGGAGGATGGGGGGTGTATGGTCTGTAGATGACTGGCTAGTTTGAAGGAGGAACTGTGGAGGTTAGGGAGGAGTCTTAAGTGGCTGGGCAGATGAGTATGGTAGGCATCCTGGCTGGGGGGGAATAGGGGATGGCAAGGGGGACGGAGGAAGAACAACTAGAGACTAAAACCAGCCCCAGTATCAGAGGCACTAGCAGAAAGGAAAGGACAAGGGAGAGGAAGAGGGTGCCCGAGGTGAGGCGGGGGCCTCCTGTTGGGGGAGGAAGAGACCATGAGGAGTACCAGGAGAGAGAGCAGATGGCTGCGGGTAGAGATGGAGCAGGAGTGGGACCAGGGGTGACACAGAGGGGAACAAGTAGGAGGGGGGAACCCATGGGGGAAGAGATATAGGAAGGGTATCGATTAGGAATAGATTTGAGCCTCTGCTATGGGAGAGATAGGGAGCAGTAACATACTGAAGGGGGAAGGACTAACGGGGCATGAGAGGGATGGCAACAGCTAGGAGAGGAAATAGCGAGGATGAAAGGGTAGAAGGCGGGCCTCCTGTTGGGGAGGAAGAGACCACGAGGAGTACCAGGGGAGAGAGCAGATGGCTGCGGGTAGGGAGGAACCAGGGGTGGGACCAGGGGTGGCACAAAGGGGAACAAGTAGGAGGGGGGAACCAATAGGGGGAAGAGATGTAGAAGGGTTATCAACTAGGAATAGATTTGAGCCTCTGCTATGGGAGAGAGAGGGGGAGCAGTAACATACTGAAGGGGGAAGGACTAATGGGGCATGAGAGGGATGGCAACAGCTAGGGGAGGAGATAGTGAGGATGAAAGGGTAGAAGGTGGGCTAGTAAGGAAGGAGGGAATGGTGACTGGAGGAAAGATGGCTACGGGAAGGGTGAAGGATGGGAGGGGCATCACTATTGGGGTAGAAGAGAATAGGCGCTCTAAATCGACAACAGTGGGGATAGGAGAGGGGTTGGAAATCAACAGGGGAGGAGTGGATATCAACATGGGAAGCCCAGTAAGAAGAAGTCAGGCTGGGAAGGGGTTCAAGGGGGATGGGGGGAATAAGGTTGAGAAAAGGGGTGAGGCGGAAGTAGGGGGTACAGAAACAGAAGTCACAGAAGGTTCAGTTGGTGGGGGTAAGGGGCAAAGAAGATCGAATATTGGGGTGGTGGAAGGGGTATTAGAAGGGAAACAGGCTAAGGGACGGGGAGTATTCATCCTAGGGGATTGTATACTGAAACGGGTGAGGTGGGGTGGAAGGGGGGGAAGGCACAGCCATATTTGGGTTGAAGCTATCCCCAGGTTGACTGCAGGAGGTGCAGGGCAGGCACTGCTCAAGTGTGCAGCGAGGGGGGAAGAAACCTCATTTACTGTTGCATGTGGGTACAAATGACTTGGCAGGGAAGACTATGGAAGTAGTGAGGGGGAGGTTTGAGTAGTTGGTCAAGCAGGGGAGTCAGTGGTATTCTCGGAGTTACTCCCCGTACCATGTGCAAGCATAGGGAGGAAGGGTAGGATTGAGGAGTTCAACAAGGGGCAGAGGGATTGGTGCCACACCAATAAGTATGGGTTAGTGACCAACTGGGGTAGGGTCTGGGGAAATAGTGACTTGCATGCGGGGGACAGGGTACACTAGAGCAGGAAGGGGAGGGGAGTATTAAAGGCAGGATTAGAGGGGTATATCTCTACTAAGGCGGATTTAAACTAATGAGGGGGTGGCCAAAAGACTGAGGCTAGTAGAAAGGTCCAGACAGGGGATACTAATGAGCTCACCCCCCTATAAATAGGTAAAAGTGGAGGCGTAGTAACCCTGGGAGGGGGCAGGCAGAGTGGTCTAATACAGAAGGCACCACCACCAGGTAAGAATAAGGAGGAGAAAGGGTGTAGACTACCAGGAGGAGGGACACAGGACAAGGAGGAGAAGAGTGAGGAGAAGTAGGGGTATGGGTGGAAGGTGGTCTCTCTCAACGCAAGAAGCCTGGGGAGCAAAACTGCAGAGCTTCAGGTGCTCCTTTCAGAGGGAAGGTGGACATTGCTGCAGTGACAGAGACTTGGGCCACAGAGTACCACAGATTGGGGCTTGGCAATCCTGGAATACAGGATATACAGGAGGGACCGGGGGACTGGAAGGGGGTTGCACTGTATGTGACGGAAGGGATTAAATGCATAAGGGATGAGGGAGAAGAGGAGAGGAGAGGACAGAGGTGCTTTGGGTGCAGCTTCTGCACTCCAAGGGCAGAAAGTTGAGGCTGGGAGTGGTGTACAGACCACCAACCCAATGGAAATGGATGGGGAGTTGGCAGAGCACATGGGGGGGAGTGTGGTGACAGTGGGGGATTTCAGCCTGCCATGGGTTGACTGGTGCACCCCATCACTAGCAGTACCAGGAAGCAGGTGCTCCTTGATGCATTCCAGGATGGCTTTCTCACACAATTGGTAGGTGGACCTACAAGGCTTGGTAGCACTCTGGACCTAGTACTGGCAAATGGGGAGGTGGTGAGGGGGGTAAGGGTGGAGGACCAACTAGCAGGTAGCAACCACAAAACAGTGTGACTTGTTGTCGCACTGGACAGGGACACAGGAGGCACTGGCACTAAGGTGCTGGACTTTAGTAGGGTGGACTTTGGGGGGATGGGAGCAATACTGCAAGGCAGACTCCAGGATATAAGGCCAGGGATGGATGCAGAACAAAAGTGGAGAGTCATAAAGACTGGACTAACAGAGGCCACAGTAGCCTGCATCAGGGCCAGGAGTAAGAAGAACAGAGGCAAGAAACCATGCAGGCTGAACAAGGAAGTGCTGCAAGAGGTGAGGGCAAAGAGGGCTGCATACCAGAAGTACAGGAGAACAGGGAAGGCAGAGGATAAGGAGGCTTTCAGGAGTTGGTCAAGGGAGGTTGCCAGGAGGGTGAATAAAGCTAAGGCCTCAAGGCAATTAAGTTCCACACAGGGCATAAAAGGGGAAAATGACTTTTTTTAGGTATGTCAGGGAAAAGAGGAACTGCAAGGAACATATTGTGAGAATCAAGTGGGGAGGGGATTGGCTGTAAAAAGGGAAGGATCAAGTGGAAATTCTAAATGAGTACTTCTGCTCCATTTTCACTAAGGAGAGGAATGGCCCACTACCAGAATGGGCTGGGGCGGTGGGGAAAGGGGGGGGGGAGTTGACGGACAAAGTGATCACAGGAAGTAGGCTGCTAGAGGGGCTGAGGGCAGTAAAGGTGGCCGAGGGGACCAAGTCCCAATGCCATCTACTCCAAGGTGCTGAAGGAGAAGGCGGAGATGTTGGCTAAGCCACTGGCAGATCTGTTCAACACCTCCGTGGAATCAGTGTGTGTGCCTCAGGACTGGAGGGTGACCCATGTGGTGCCCATACACAAGAGTGGGCCTAGGGAGGAGCCAGGAAATTATTGACTGGTAAGCCTCACGTCCATAGTGGGTAAGCTTATAGAGCCGATACTGAAGGAGAAACTGGTGGCATTCCTAGACAATAATGGCCTCCAAGATGGGTGGCAACATGGGTTTGTCTCAGGGAGGTCTTGTCAAACCAACCTAACAGAGTATTGTGACTGGGTAACAAGGGAGTTGGACAGGGGCCATGTGGGACATGTCCTGTACTTGGACTTCAGTAAGGCCTTTGATACAGTGCCTCATGGGAGACTGGGGGGGGGGAAGCTGACGGCAGTGGGGGTGGTCAAAAAGCTGACTAAATGGATACAGAACTGGTTACAGGGGAGGGTGCAGAAGGTGGTGGTGGGGGGGGGAGCTCTTGGCACCCAGAGCAGTGACAAGCGGGGTGCCGCAGGGGTCAGTGCTGGGACCGGTGCTATTTGGGCCTTTATCTCCAATATAGCACACGGAGTAGGGAGCAGGGTTAGTCTGTTCACACATTATGCCAACTTGGGGGTGATGGTGGATGAAGAGGATGGATGGAGAAAACTGCAGGGGGACCTAACCAAACTAGAGACATGGTTAGTGGAGTGGCAGCTAGGATTCGATGCAAAGAAGTGTAAGGTGATGCACTTCTGGGCTAAGAACCAGAAGAGGAACTATTGGTTGGGGATTAGAGAGGAGGAGAAGGACCTAGGGATCTTGGTAACTGGGAGCATAAACAACTCAGCCTACTGCATGAGAGCAGCAGCAAAGGCAAACAGCATGCTGGGTTGCATCGCAAAGTGGTTCTCATCCGGACACAGGTATGTGATCCTACCTCTCTACAGATCATTGGTCAGACCACACCTAGAGTACTATGTGCAATACTTGAGGCCATACCTGAGGAGAGATATAAAGTTACTGGAGGGGATGCAAAGGAGGGCAACAAAAATGTTAAAGGGCATGGAAGGAAAGAAATATGAAGTTAGGCTGAAGGACCTTAACATGTGCACACTGGAGGAGAGGAGGGATAGGGGAGATATGATTTAAGCATTTAAATACCTGAGGGGGTAACTAAACCTAGCACCGAGGGGGTGTTTAAATGGAGGAGTGGAAGAGAGATAAGCGGGCATGGACTAAGGTTGAAAGGGGGACATTTCAAGAGGGAAATGAGGAGGCACTACTTCTCTGAGAGGGTAGTGTCTAGTTGGAATGCATTGCCAGAGGGTGTGGTAACATGTATGACAGTCAATAGCTTTAAGGAGGAGTGGGATAAAGCAAGAGGAAGAGTCAGGGGCAGGGACTGGGACAAGCAGGGGAGGAACTGAAGGGGAGGAGGCTGGGGCAGCTACAATCTAGGGCGCTAGCTGCACACTCGAGCAGACTTACATAGACCGATTGATGTGTTCTGCTGGCAGATTTATATGTTCATATGTAAAATCACAGTGACTCTGTTCATGAGCAGAGGTCCTAAAATGCCTATGTTGAAAATTTGGTGACAAATATCCATAAAATGAATGTGTTACAAGAATGCATGATACAGTTTCCACACACCCTCATAACTCCACAAATTCGTAGTATTTTCACTCCAGATTTTCAACATTGCAATTTTTTTAAAACCTCCTTATGAACAGTACAGCTGTCATTTTTCACATCCCGAAATATGCATTTATACATCTGGCGCAGAATACCGCGGTTGCTGTGGGAAATCAATGTTCAGGACAAATTAAGAAAATCATAGTGACAGTGTTCATGAGCAGCAGTTACAATATGCCTATGTTGAAAATTTGGTTACATAATTCCACTAAATGACTGTGTTACACGCATGCATTGTGCAGTTTACACATACGCTTGGAAGTTTGAACATTTTTATTACTTTCACTACAGATGTTCAACATTGCCATTTCTTCTCACCTCCCTATGAATGGTACAGCTGTCATTCTTCACATCCTGCCCGATCTGTGTTTTCGTACATCTGGCACACAATGCCACGGTCACTGTGGAAACTCAAATTTCGGGACACATTGATAAAATCAGAGTGCCACTGTTCATAAGAAGAGGTTCCAAATGCTTTCATGAGGTGGGGGCCACAAAATGCACATGCTGAAAATTTGTACTGTAAATACCATCACATGCCTGGGGCATTACGGTTTCTAACCATAACCTCCCCACCCTGTACAGACTGGCAGGCATCAGAGGTGTGCCTTTGGATTGCAGACTGTAATGCTCATGCTATTCCAACCCCACCCCCCACCCTGCAGCCACTGACAGGCATCGAGCTGTGCCTTGGACACTTCGGCCCCACAGTTCATCCCATTCTATATTGTACCTATTTCAGCATATGTCCTTATAGAGTGGGGTGAATGTAAAGCCAAACACCCCAAGGCACACTTCAACACTTGTCAGTGTCTGCAGGATAAGGTGAGTTGAAATAGCATGAACGTTATGGGAGACAACCCAAACACATACCCCAATGCCTGTCCATCTCTGCAGAGTGGAGGTGGGGTTGGCGTGAAGCTTAATACTTTCACTGCCATTCCTACTCTGCATCTGTCTAACTCCTGCATTTCCAATGCTATTACCAGCAAGCAAACATTCGGTATTGACAAATGTTTGTTAGCATTTGCCACAAACACATCATAGTTTTTGGTGTTTACAAGTGACAGACCCATACTTTTATGCCTCACTGCTGCAGTGTACTTGGTCCCCTTTTGGCCCAGTGTGAGATTCAAGAGTTTGCATGCAAGCCCTGTTCTCCAAGATGGTAGCAAAATATGCTGCCTTCTACCACTGGGCTAGCCTAAAAACGTAATTTAAAACATTTAAAGGAAAACACTTTTTCGTACTGAGCACCCACCCCCAAAAAATATTTTTTGTTGACCTGCTTGCTCTAATAATCTATGTACTTATCTGTGCCCAAATATAAACATTGATGGCGTTGCATGGCACCATTTCCAATGCACAGTACTGCTGCGTGCCACTCACTTGTATCAATTTAAACAAGTGGATGGCATGGAGCTACACTGTGCATAGGAAATGGCACCCATAATGCCATCCATGTTTATTATTCTGGCATGGATAAATGCATATACTGTAGAGCAAGCAGGTTTGCAAAACATTATTTTATATGCTTAAAAGCTTTATCGAGGGGATTACCTTTGGGGGTAGGAGGTGTACAAAATAGTGTTTTCCTTTACATTTCTGCTGGTGTGCTTGTATAAAAAAAAAAAATTAGAATAGAGATAATTTGTCAAACACACAGTGGATCCATGACATTTCATGACATTTATTATGACATACATGATTTTTGCCATTTTTGACCTTGACAAAGCTATGATTGTCTCCAAAACATTTAATAGAATTATAAAACAGTACAGGCTGCCGTTTTGCTTCACAAAACAACTTTTTCAATCTTTGGGACATTCAAAATGCACCAGTCCAACTTAAATACGTAATTTGCTGTATATATTATTTGTTTAGGTGTAACACGAGGGGCTGAGGAAGTGGAAAACCATGAAAAGTTCCCAAAATACGTGTACCAAGAATAATTAAAAGACTTATTGCTACAAGCAAGTTATTTGAGTGGAGTTTGTTCTTTTCATTGACGTAGCCAAAACATTTAATGACTAATCTACAGTCTTAACTGTTAATATACATAGTCAATGACTGCCACTCTAGAAATAGTATTACTTTGCAGGGTTATAATCATTAAGTTCTGAAGTCATAACTCCTCAATTATAAGAAATGATGTAAAAATTCCTCCATTACTGCCCAAACTCCTAACAATAAAATGTAAATGCAACCTACAACTCCTGATTCACAATGCTCTAGTTGCACAACCCCCCCCACACACACACACACACATAACAGCTTCAAACACAAGCACAGGAATAAATCAGTTTGCTCTCTCCCTAACTTTCAACTGGCATGCAAACTGAACAAAACAATGGCACAACCATTGTAACTCATAAGAAGACCATGAGAAATTTTGGGAAGAACAAAGTACCTCTAACACAGCAAAAAACATAAACCTTCTGAGGCATTTTCGCAAGCAAACGTGCACGGGCTATATCAAATAACATACACCTTACAGTTTGTAATAAGTGGATAATTTCTATCTCAAGGTTCTGGAGACCAACATAAATCACTCATGCTTCAAACTTGTGGTTCATAAATTCCACCAGAACCCTTCAATGGAAATTACATATCGAATGACATTCACCCAAAGTGCCCAGTTACAAGGCTGCAATGGCACTGAGGTGTTCTGATGACACTGATATGCACTAATAGTATATCTTCGTCACCAGAACCCTGAGGTGCCATTACAACCTTATTTGTACACTTTGGCCTATATATTCAAAGGGGTTGCACCTGGTGCAACTGAGTTGTGCCAGTGCAACCCCATAACTGCGCCCCGGGGCAATATTCAAAAGTAGGAAATGAGCAGTGCAATTCCAATGTGCTGGGGTGCAAAGATAATGTATGTGGCACATCTCCAGGGGGCATGCCCATGCATATGCGGCACATCCCGATATTCAGCCTGGGATGTGCAGTGCATCTGCTGGCACAACCCAGAGATGTGCCACATACCTGGGCACAAAGTTGAGCCCATAAAAAATGGCTCAAGTGCCCTCCACCCACAGCCATGCTGCTGTATTGCAGTGTGCAATACAGTAGCCACCAGCCATGGATGGCTACCCCCCCAGAACACTATGCACTAGCACCCACATATGTCCCTGGTAGGCTAGTGGTACCCCCTCCCCTCCCGTACCTCTGATCACCATATTGTATGTCATTTAAAAGCCCTGGTGGTCCAGTGGTACCCCCTGCCCAGCCTGTACCTCCGATTGCCATATATTATTAAAAATTATAGCCCTGGTGGTCCAGTGGTTACCCCCTCCCTGCCCGTACCTCTGATCACTTGTAACTCCAATTCAGAATTCCCTGATAGTCTAGTGGTACCCCCCACCCCGCTGGTAACCACGATCTCACCATAATGTTAACCAAAACAATTCCTGGTGATCCAGTGGCACCCCCAACAGGACCCCAGCCCACAGCTGCCTCCATCTTCGGGGAGTAACCCACCATACCCTCTGTGGCTGCCTGCTAAATAACAGCTTACAGTAGCAGCTGCAAGCCCATCGGACCACACTGTGGACCAATGGGCTTCCAGTGCATATTGTAATACCCATTCACAAATATGTAACTGAATGATTTTATTCACATATTTGTGAATGAGTATTATAGTTTGCACTGCAAGCTCATCAGTCCACAGTGTGGTCCAATGGGCTTGCAGCTGCTACTGTAAGCTGTCATTCAATGGGTAGCCATGGAGGTATGCGGGTGGGTTTGCCGCCCACCGATGATGGGGGAAGCTGGGTGGGCTGGGGGTCCTGTGTGGGTGGGGGTTGCCACTGAACCACCAGGGAACTGTTCTGGTTAACATTACGGGTGAGTGGGGTTACCACCGGGGTTGGGAGGGTACCACTATACTACAAGGGAAGTCTGAATCAGGTTTATAAGCGATCAGAGGAATGGATGGGGGGGAACCACTGGACCACCAGAGCTATTATTTTTAATACTATACAGCGATTGGAAGTACGGGCAGGGAAGGGGATACCACTGGACCACCAGGGCTGTATATATATGTCACAATAGCCAATAGGTGGTACGGGATGGGGAGTGCATACTACTGTGGTCCCTGGTGCAGGGACCACATGCTGTGCAGGGCGCCAGGTGCATTTTGCTGGCCAGCCCTGCACAACACATGCAAATGGGACCATAATGACATGAAAATGGCCCCATTTACACCTTCCATGCATTATGGCCCATTTACATATTGGTGTCTGAATATCAGGAATTTGCGCATGGCGTATCTCTGATATGCTGGCGCATATTTCATTTCTGGTATTCAGACCTGTCTGGGGGGATGCACCAGCACATTGTATTTTCACAACGGGCATTATGTGATATATTCAGAAGAGATACACCATGGCACATCTCCTTTGAATATATCCGTTAGTTGCTCCAGCAAAACTCAGTTGCACTGCGCCACCACTTGCGCCAGTGCCAGGCGCATTTCTGAATATCGAGCCCTTAGACTGTATTTTTGTGTTATAATATTTGTTTTTCCAATTACTGTCTACCTGTCCCTGTTCTGGTGCCAGTTGCCTGAAGCTACAGTGTCTTAGCAATGTTCCATTTATAGCCTTATATTATTGATAAGTTCCTACATTAGAACTTGCCAATAAAAAAAAATGCCATAGAAACTCACTGATAATAAAGCTGCAAAGCATGGGGATTATATGGAGATTAGTATTTAAAAAAATATCTTTATTACTGTATGTACAGCAGGGTGTACATTATCATTATTATTATGTACAGTTACCATGTTTTTCTGTGGCTTTAAAAAGTTTTTCTTAACATACATTAAGAACAACTTTTTCAGAACTTAAAAAAAACTTCACACCTTGAGCATGAGCTCAGCTGTGATCAAAGCTGTTCTCATTAGAACCATGCACTCAAACAAAGTGAGTTTTCAATTTGAAAAAACATCACTCACCAGCACCATCTCCCATCATAAACACCACAGCATGAAAATAATACATTTCTCACTTTATTACTTAAAACTCATTTAAAAACATGCTGATAGTTGTATTATAAAAAAAAAAAAACACCAAAAGTGCGAAGAACTCGCTGGTTCACACACATCGTGGGTGCTGTGGCATCACTGAGGCACCAAAGCTCCACTTTTGTGCCCAGTGCTGTCACAGCAGCCACAATATGTGTGAACCAGGTTGTTCTTCACACTTTGGTTTTAGTTATTCTCTATATTACATTTTACTGGAATGTCCCATCAGGCAAAACTGTTTACTGAAGGGAGTCCTGGTCAGACTGATGGTACAAAGATACATCAGCATATATCTTATTTATTTATACATATAATGAAAACTTCACCAGCATACAAGGCAGCAAAAAGTCACAATATTCCTCAACCTAATTTCAAGATCAGCACCTAATACTATATAATTTACAAGTTACTGTTTTACATTGTAACAAATAACAGTGAAAATATGTGTTCCATCTGCCCCTTAAAGTCTGTGTATGATACTAAGTCCTTTAAAGAGGATAGATAGATAGATAGCTAAATAGATAGACAGACAGACAGACAGAAAGACGGACAGATGGACAGACAGACAGACAGATGGAGAGATGGACAGACAGATGGAGAGATGGACAGACAGATGGATGGACAGACAGACAGGTGGACAGACAGGCAGAGTGACAGACAGGCAGAGTGACAGACAGGCAGAGTGACAGATGGGCAGAGTGATAGATGGGCAGACAGATAGATGTATGGATGGAGAGATGGACAGACAGACGGAGATGGACAGACAGACTGACAGACAGACAGATGGTGAGATGGACAGATGGATGGATAGACAGACTGAATGACTGACTGCTGTCCTGTGGTTTAAAATAATTCTTTCATCATGCTAACCTTTCCTTTATGTATTCCCTTGTCATTTTTTTATCTAGTTAGTTTTTGTAGACCAGGAAAGGAGAGCTAGACAATATTTATTTATGTATTTATTTACGAGATTTACCAGATAGGCATACAGAGCGGTAAACCGCTCGTTTCCAGATGCGACCTGGGATTGCATACATAAGTACATAGATCACACATACAATGCAATATAACGGATGCAAATGATACATAAAACATATAGTCAACACATACAAATGTAGTATAACAGATGCAAAAGCAATGGGGCAAAAGACAGGTAATACCCGAGTACATAAGGGAGAAGACGACAGTGATAAAACAGCAGAACCGGAGAGGAACAGTCTGGGCCAGGCTTTATGTTAGGTAGTCCTACTTGAATAGCAGAGCAACATGGATTGAGTAGCTGGGCAGTAGTTGGGGGGGTTATGGCCCCAGTACTATGCCAGATGGAGTCATTGGAGAAAACAACGTTGTAGATAGCAGAAATTAATTTTGAAAAGTGGACCTGTTTTAAGGTACATTACGGTGCCTTGTGAGAACCGATCTGGGCTGCAGGTTGCAGTTACATGTGTCGGAGAAGTGATCCTGTAGGAGAGTTTTTGGGACCTTTGGGAAGAGGACAGCCTAATTTTGGCCGGGAGGTCATTCCAGAGTTTGGGCAGTCTGTATATGAAAGCAGATTGCCCCATTGTGGATGTGAATAAAAGGATTTGTAAGAGTTTAGAATTTGCGCCACACAGGGAGTAGGCCGGGGGTTGGGTTGCCAGGGCAGAGCTGAGATAGGAGGGAGGGAGGGAGTTAGACCAGTACTTTGCTATGAGATTTGGCGAGAAGCTGGTGCCTAGAGTGCAGCGAGGGGAGAGCAAGTGCGCTATACAGGTCGCAGTGGTGGGTGGAGGGTGAGCATTCCAGGATGAACCAACAGAAGGAATGAAAAAGGGGGTCGAGGTTGGCCAGGGTGAATAGAGGGGCTCCGCTGTAGACCACATCTCCGTAGTTGAAAATAGGGAGAATCGTTTTGTGCACTATTTCCCACCTGACCGAGGTGGATAGGCAGCCTTTGGTTCGGTAAAGTGCGCCTAGCTTTGGGTGAAGTTTTTTCTGAAGGTGGTCAATATGGATGGAGAAATCTAAGTGGCGATTGAGCCATACTCTCAGGTAATGAAAGGAGTTGCAGGACTCCAGGGAGATGCCATCCAGTGTGTAGAAGGTGGGTGGGGCATCTAGACGGGAGAGTCTAGGCTGGGTACTGAAGGTTACGGATACGTTTTTTTTAGCAGTTAGGACAAGTTGGTTTGAGTTTAGCCAGGATTGAACGGCATGGAAATCCTGTTGTAGGGCAGAGTTTAGAGACTCACTTTCGGGGCCGGAGGCATATAGAACGGTATCATCAGCGTACATTTGTATGGCTGAGTTTTGGCAGGACAGTGGGAGCAATATTGCCTGTATTCAGCCTCACCTGGGCGGGGAGTCATATAGATGCAGACCAGTTGAAACTGAGCCAGATTAAGCTGTTGATTGTTTTTTTACTGAATGGGTGAAATTTGGCCAGGGTACTTGGGAAATTAGCCTACTCTTTTCTATAAGTCCCACGGGATCTTTAACATTCACGTGATTAGCCACCAGAGAAGACCAGTGTTGAGTAAGTTACTTTTTTTTATTACTTTCTATTTCTTTTAGAAACTTGATCCAGGATGCTCTGTGCAGTCACTAGCAAGGATGGAGAAGTAGTAGAAAAAGTAATACACCTGACAGTTACAGTTACTTATTTCTTTTTATACAAAAACAATACAAAAATAGTAAAAAACTATAACAGATGACATTTATTTGAAAGTAATAGGTTAGTTACTAGTTACTTTCAAATAAATGTAATCAGTCACATTACGTATTGCTTTTGTATAAAAAGACATAAGTAATTGTAACTGTAATGTGTGTTGCTTTTTCCAGTACTTCTCCATCCTTGTTAGTGACTGCACAGAGCTTTCTGGAACAAGTTTCCAAAAGTAATAGAAAATGTAACTTACCCAACACTGGAAAAGACAGGGAAGACCTTGATTTAACAACTCAACTGAAAGACAGCACACCACAACAGTAAATAAGCTGAGGCTATTAAAAAGCTAAATACTGGAAGTGGCACTTCTTGTAAGTGGAAACACATCAGTAACCACCGTTTCCTAATGAATTGGCCTCTACCAGGAAACCAGCTATCTGTGTGGTGGAAGAAAAATAAAACTCTGAAACTGATATTTTAGGAGTCGGGTCCTTTTCTTGTGTTTTTGTTTACTAAAGAAATGTTTGATATCAGAATCTAGTTTGGTAATACTGAAATAAGATATGTCTACAGCATAAAAAGCAGTTTGGGTTTTCTCCTACTTTACACAGGTCCTGGAGGTAGTACTTTGGAAAACAAATTTCAGGGCACATTTACAAAGTACCACTTATCTGGTCATGGAGGTGTTCTTGGGCTACTTGAAAATGTGGGCCCCAAATGGCCAAAAATGGATGAGAAATAAGTAGAAGAAAAAATAAACATTGAGAAAACTAAAGTCCTAATGCACGTGTGATTACCATATTTCCAGACTTACTGTAGGTTTTGTGGGTAACACCAACATTATAGCTTCATCATTCAAACACAAAGTAATACTACATCACAGTTATGCCATGGTTCTCTTGACTTTTTACCCTAATTTTTCATTTCCCTACTTTGCACACTTTGTATTTCAACCCAAATACATGCACTAACCTATTTTTTTTTGTAGTACAATGCAGCCTGCCATGATTCATGCAACCCAGCTCTGCAGTGTTCTGCAGCAGAGTTACAGTGAGAAACAATGCTATTTCAATAGCACTTAATCCCTTTTGTCATGCAGTATCCTGTAACACAACACTGCATTGCATCCTGGTGGGCTCCACTAGACATAGATAGATTTTGTATATATATATATATATATATATATATATATATATATATTTATGCAATGGGGGTGAGGATAAAAACTGGCAAATAACAGCAGTATCTTTGTCTGCACAGACCTACAGTGAGAATATTGCATTTATTCTCACTCTAGGTCATTTATTCTCACTGTAGGTAATAACCAGACACAAACTGCACTTCAGCACAACTGTTCACAAAGCATCTGATTGGTTGGAGCTGGCAGCACGAGCACTACAATTAAAATTCACCTGCTCACTTGCATGCCAGCTCCACGAACAGTTTCATTTCTCCTGTACACCACACAGAACACTTTCACTTTCTCCCAGCACCAAATACAGCTCTTAGGACACAAAGTTCTGACCTTCTCACTGTGAAACTGGTATTCACACTGAGAGGTTAATTTCTTTCTTTTTCTTTTGCACAGTGTTCCATTTATTAAAAAAAAGAAAATTGCACAATATTAAAACCCAGCCTTCCCAAACCCGAAGAAAACATGAAATACCTCTCTCCCGTTCCAGTGCCAACTTTTACTACATACCTCCAAATGGCACACAGTGACTCCAGTAGCTGGCAGCAAACTCCTCTTCCATAGTACCTAAACGAGCTACCAATAACTAAAAGCAGGATCAACCAGATACATGTTTAAAAAATTAATCAGCGCAAAATAAAAACCCAGCAACCACAACACAATCTGTCTCCCTCGCTAAGCGGGACCTAACGCCACCATTAAAAAAAACTTCTCATCCTACCCACAAAAAAACCTCAGCCAATCAAAAACTAGCAATTGGCAAGCAATGCATGTTTGAACCCTAGATACCATGCTATCGCCCCTACCACCAACTATCAGCGCCATGGAAACCACGGGGGCAGTCAAACAGTAAAGCGGCACAAAAATTAAATTCACACAAATAAACAAAAATAAAAGAAGAAGAACTAAAGAACAAAAAACAGCCATTACATAAATTAAATATGCCATGTCCCCAGTGTAAAAATGCAATATACTTCCCCTCGTGCATTTTGACCTTATGGGTCACTAGTACTCTTTTACTCATGACCACATAAGGTCAAAGTACCTCGGAAAATATCAAGCATATTTTCACTGGGGCCATGTATATCTTATATATATATATATATATATATATATATATATATATATATATATATATATATATATATATATATATATATATATTTATGTATGTAATAGATAACCCACTCTTAGGTGTGCAGTCACGCTCTGATATACGCATGCCTTGGTGTGCATTGTACGCACGAGGCCGCAGGTCTGACCCCTCTTCATTTCTTGGGGGGGGGGGTTTGAACTCCCCAAGTTTAGCGATGCTCAGAAAGAACAATTGGAATCCCCAATTATCTTTGAGGAAATAAAAACAGCGGTCTGGCAGATGAGGAGAGGAAGGGCCTTGGGGCCCTGATGAGCTTCCAGCTGATTTTAATAGAGCCACATGGGAGTCTCTTGATGAACTGATGGTGGAGATGATAAAGGTGGCCCTGAAAGACGGTGATCTTCTCCATTCCAAATTTTGGCTACCATAACAGTTCTGCCTAAACTGGGGGAAAACCCTAGAGAAATGTGGTTCACATCAACCAATTTCTCTCCTCAGTGCCGATTACAAAATCATCACCAAAGTTTTAGCCAGGTGATTGGAATCCTTCCTTCCAGATCTTGTACACTCAGATCAGGGAGGGTTTGTGAAAGGCTGACAAGCTAAAGACAACTTAAGATGGGCAATGAACATAATCCATAAATGGCCTTGGGGGGAGGGGACATGGGGTCTACTGGCCTTAGATGCCAAAAAGGCATTTTACCATGTAGAATGGTCTTTCTTGTTCGCTGTGTTTGGAAAATTTGGTCTGGGGGAAATATTTCTGGGCTGGCTGAGCTCCTTGCATAAATCGCTAATGGCACAGATTCTCACTAACAACGTTATCTCTCATCCATTATCCCTTTCTCGTGGGACCAGGCAGGGTTGCCCTCTCTCCCCTGTATGTACTGAGTATAGAGGCTCTGGCAGCTACTATTAGGGCAAATACTAAGATCAGAGGGCTAACTAATGATGGGGTTAACCATATCATCTTCCTTTTTGCTGATGACATGTTGTTATTTCTGGATAACCCGAGGGTGGCCCCGCCTGAACTGAGTTCTATCTTTGACTTATACAGACCTCTTTCAGGCCACAAAATAAATTGGGACAAAAGCGAATGGCTCTCCCTGGGGAAAGTTAGGGCCCCAATTACTGTAGCAGGGGCTACAGTTTCACCCTCTAAACAGGTTAAATACCTGGGAGTGATTCTCGCTATGAGACTGTCCCAAACAATCCAACTTAACTACTTCCCATTAATAAAGAAAATTAAAGAGAATTGCTTTAGATGGTGTGCTCTTCCTCTGACCCTGTTAGGGAGAGTTAACCTGACTAAAATGTCTATTCTCCTACAAGTGCTATATATGTTTCAATCAGTGCCAATGTCCTTACCACAAAAATATATTAAATCAATAGAGAGGGCCATCACTCAACTGCTATGGCAGGGGAAGCGACCTCGGATATGCAAGCAAGCCCTGTGGCAGGGTGTGTCCAAAGGAGGTCTGGGACAACCTAACATCCACCATTACTACCTAGCCTCCCAGCTTGCCCAGATACACAATATGTTGACAGAGGGTCACTCTGGCCCCCCATCATGGCTTAAATTGGAGGGGGGAGAGGGTGTTTCCTTCTACCACTTGGTTCTGATGGATTTATTGCAGGGTGAACAGAAATCTAAAGTGTCCAACCCATGCACCAGAGCCACTCTTAAGGCCTGGGGTACTGCCCACAAATGTTTGGGGGCGAAGGGGTACCTATCTCCAGACTCCACGTTGGAGATATTGCTTAGAAGGGAGAAACAGACCCCACAGGTAATTCTGCAAGATCTGGCTATGTGGTACAAAAGGGGACTATTTAAAATTGGTCAGTTTATGCACGGGGGAAATTAATCCCCTTCAAGGTATTGAGGGGAAAATATGGCGTTCACCTCTCACATATCTTTACCTATATCAAACTTTGGAACAGACTTGAGAGTTTAAGAGAGGGTAGCCTGGGGGTTAAGAATATGTGTCACTCACCCCTAGAAGAGCTGTTCAGGAAATTCTCCAACATTGAGGCTTTTAAGCCCTTAAGAAACTGTTACAAGCTCCTAGTGGAGGTTTTGCTGGACCCCATAGAGGAGATCAAGAAAAGATGGGACCACAATTTATATCCAGAGGGCTTGATGGGAGGGGACAGGTCCTTGATTCAGAAAAATCTACTGCAGTGCTCAGTCAACAACAGGCTGAGAGCAATTCAGTATAATATAATGATGCAAGCCTATTTCACTCCTGAATTGGCATATAAAATAGATCCCAAGACATTTCAATTCTGTCCTAAATGCCAAGTGCAGGTGGGCACATTTTTCCACCAGATATGGGAATGCCACAGGGTCCAATTCTTTTGGAAAGATATTCTTGCTATCCTGTCCAAGACCCTCAAAACAAATATTAGACTGGACCCTTTGGAGATTCTTTTAGGGCTTCCAGGGGTTCAGAGACCAGAGCTCCTACAGAGGGAATAAACTTAGATGGCTGGGTCTGGTGGTGGGGTTAAGAGAATTGGCCATCCACTGGAAACATGCCCATCCCCCATACTCAGCCTCATGGCTTGACTCACTCTTTCACATTATCAAACTAGAACATATCCAGTACATAGTGAGGGGGAAACTGCACAAATATGAAGAGACTTGGCCACCCCTAGAAAAAGCTCTGGGAGAAAGTTGGTTACCAATGTTCTGAAAAGTAAAGTGGGAGGCCTTGACAGTATATCCAGGAAATATAACAGGGGGTGAAACTACTGATAAAAAAATGCTAATCCATATGGTGAAGACTGTTAGTTTAACTATTATTATCAACTAGTTGTACTTTTTTTACTGACCATTCTGAACTTATTGTATTCTTAAAGCTAAAATTGTCTTAATTTAGAAAGCAAGGAAAGCCATTAATTGAAACATTGAATGTATGCCTTTAGTAGGTTACTGTGATTCTTTATAGTCTCCCATTTGGGAGAAGGATAATATTAAGTTTATGTCTGTATGAGTCCTTTTTGTTAAATAAAGTTTAAAAAAAAATAATGCATCATTAGGGTTGAACGGTTAAAAGTAGGGAAATGCAGACTTCGGGTTCCCAAGCATAAGTCCCCACTCCCTCTGCACTTGCAAGAACAGGCATGAGGGGAACTTAGGCTTCCCAACCCCAACACCAAACCCACACCCTTGGCTTCCAATTGTAAGACTTCACCCCCACCCTGTATGCAGAAACAGATGTGATGGGTGTACCTTGGCATTTTGAACCCTAATGCATGTGAATAAAAGCCACACTTTAGAATCCCACTTCTGGTGTTGGACATTACAGTTATTGTTTCCTTTGTCTGGAGTTACTTGGGTGCCCCTGTTGCAGAGTAGCCAAACCTAGCCAATGTGCCGAGTGACATAATCCTCCCCGAACCCAGCCCACCAGTTAGAGCTGTCAGATAGAAATGGCATACCTGGGTGGGGGTTACATTAATATATATCTATATGGTAAAAGTGTATTTTCAGTACATCAGTCATTCAAAGTGTGTTGACAGAACATACTCATATTGCTCGGACTCCAGGTTTACATTTAAGGAATAGTAACTTCTTAGCCCTAATGGTTCCAAAGATAAACCATGCTAATGAAGGTTTCTTTCAGAAGAACCATAATGTGAAGGAACTCACTTTTTTAAAGTAAGGCTTGGAGTTAGATTAACATGGCTACATCCTGTCAGTTCAGCTTCCGGGAATGGCTGAAAACCACAATAACTGTAGACAAGCATTTGTCAATGCCGAATGTTTGGTTGCTGGCATTGGCAGTGGTAGTGTAGAAGTTACAGAGCTGCGTAATAGGAATGGCAGTGAAGTATTGAACTGAGGCCAACCCCATCACCACCCTGCAGAGAGTGACAGGCATTGGGGTGTGCATTTGGGTCATCAGGCATAACGGCCATGCCATTTCACCACACCACACCCTGCAGAGACTGACAAGTGTCACGGTGTTCCTTGTGGTCTTTGGTCCTTATGCGCACCCCATTTCATTAGGAAATATGGTGAGATGGGTGTGATATAGGAGAATGGGGTGAAGTTTGGGGCCGAAGAGTCCAAGGCATACCTCGATGCCTCTCACTGACTGCAGGGTGTGGAATGGTATGAGCATCACAGGCAAGAATCCCAAGTCACACCCCTGATTCCTGTCATTCTCTATAGGGTTGGGCGTTATAGTTGAAAACCCTAATACCTCAGGCATTCGTTGATATTTTCACTCTAAATTTTCAACATATTTGTTTTGTGACCCCACCTCATGAACAGGGGGAATATCAGTTTGTTCGCCGAAAGCTACTTATGCACAGTGACTACTGCATTTAGCACCACAGGTGCAAAAACATTCAGAACAGGATGTAAAAAATGACAGCTGTACTCTTTCATGGGGAGTTTTAAAAAATGGCTATGTTGCAAATGTGTAGTAAAAATATTAAAAAAATGGTGAAGTCACGAGCGTACATAGAAACTGTGCAACACACACCCATAATATAATTAGGTTGGGGATTTTCAGACAAATTGTCAACTCAGGCATTTTGGTGCCTCCGATCATGAGCAGTGTCACTGTGATTTTCTTTATCTGTGCTGAACAACGATTTCCCACAGCGACCACGCATCTCTGCAATGAAAGTGTGAAAACACACTTCAGCCATGTTGTGAAAAATGGCAGCTGTACTGTTCATAAGGAAGTGTGGAAAAATGTCACTGGTGAAAATCTGGACTGAAAATATTACAAAGTCATGAACTAACGAGAGTGCGTGGAAACTGCGCAATGCTCACTCGTAACAGTCATTTTATGGACTTTTGTCACCAAATTTTCAACATAGCCATTTTAAGACCTCTGATCATGAACAGTGTAACTGTGAATTTCTTAATCTGTCCTAAGCGTTGCTTTTCACACCAACAGCACCATTGTGCGCTACAGTGTGCGAAAACACATTTTGGGCAACATATGAAAAATTGCAGCTGTACTGTTGATAAGGAAGTTTAATAAAATGGACTTGTTGAAAATCTGGAGTGAAAATATTAAATTTGCAAACTTATGAGCATGCATAGGACCTGCAACGCATGCTCGTAAAAGTCATTTTTAGGAATTTTTTCACCAAATTTTCAACATAGCCATTTTAAGACCTCTGCTCATGAACAGTGTCACTGTGATTTTCTTCATTTGTCCTGTACATTGATTTCGCACACCGACTGCGCCATTGTGCGCTACATGGGCAGAAACATGTTTTGGGTGAGATGTGAAAAATGACAACTGTACTGCGCATAAGAAGGTGTGGTACAATGGCAATGTTGAAAATCTGGAGTGAAAATATTGAACATTTGTGAACTATGAGCGATGCGTAGGAACTATACAACACACGCTCGAAAAACAGTCATTTTTGGAATTTTTTCACCAAATTTTCAACATAGCCATTTTAAGACCTTTGTTCATGAACAGTGTCACTGTGATTTTCTTAATTTGTCCCGTACATTGATTTCGCACACCAACTGCGCCATTGTGCGCTACATGGGCGGAAACACATTTTGGGTGAGATGTGAAAAATGACAGCTGTACTACTCATAAGGTGTGATAAAATGGCAATGTTGAAAATCTGGAGTGAAAATATTGAAAATTCGTGAACTTACGAGCCTGCGTAGGAACCACTCAACGCACGCTCGTAAAACAGTCATTTTTGGGAATTTTGGCAGCAAATTTTCAACATGGGGTTTTTGGGACCCCTTCTCATGATTGATGCCACTGTCATGGCACTATTCAGGCCCAAAGGGTGATTTCGCAGTCACTGCGTGAAATCACCCTTCGTGCCTGAATAATGCCATGACAGTGATATCATTCATGAGAAGGGGTCCCAAAAACCCCATGTTGAAAATTTGGTGCCAAAATTCAAAAAAATGCCTGAGATATGCAACAAAGTTGACCACCCCCCATCTAGCCCATTATACAGCTTACTGGCATTTCCTCAGTTCACGGTCGGCTTTGAAGAGTGCAGACGTGTTCCCGGTCCACCGAAGATCGTCGTGCCGAGTCCAGAGGTAAGTATGGGGTGAAGGGGGTGTGGGAGGCTGGGTACACAGTGGGTGGAGTCTTGGGTTGTGGGAGGGGGCAGGAGACTCGCCGTGGGACCGTTTTTTCTTTACAGGTACAAAAAAACCCCAGGCGACGGGACGTTTGCCACACTGGGGTGGCCCCAGCGTGGCACAAGGATCGCAGAAGCCCAGCCGACGGGGGCCTGGGCACCTCCCCCGTCGCCTAATGAATAGATTGCCATGCTGGGGTGGGCTCCCAGCATGCACTTACTACTGGGGAAGGACAGTGCAGCCGACAGAGGATTGGACACCCCATCAGCTATTATTAGTTGCCACGCTGGGGTGGGCACCCAGCGTGGCATTTTGGAAGCCTTTGGGGGGGAGGTGGGGGGAATGCAGCACAGCTAATGGGGATTGGGCACCCTGTCAGCTATACAGTGCGTGACTGGGGGCGCACACACCTGCGTGGGCGTGCGTGTGTGTGTGTGTGGGGGGGGAGCTGCGCATGAGCAGGCGATATCTTATCGCTGCTCACTCAAGCATAGCTCCCCCTTTCAACTGTATGCCACTGCATTTTGGAGCATGTCATAGACAGCTCCAGAATGCATTGGCTTACAGGGGCCGTGCCTGCCAGCACACTGACTGAATTGGAGGAGGAGGTGACACACCTCCGAAATCTCCGATGATGGCACTATGTTTCTTGCACATGCGTGCAAGTAAACATAAAAATGAATGCACCCAGAACCAGACAGGATCAGTTCTTGTTTTTCTCTTTTCATAATTCCCCTGCTAGAATACACCCCTGACCTGGGAAAATGTGCCCCCCTCACCTGCGGGAATGTGCTTCTGACCCACCAGAGTGTAACCTTAAACTACCAAAAAAAGTCCCAGACCTGCAGGAATGCACTCCTTAACCTGACAGAGTGTTCACTTATCCACTGAAATGCCACTTAAACTGCCATGTGGGGGCATTTTATCAGTTTGGAAGCAATTCATTGGGTCAGGAGATGCATTTGGGCTGGTTGGGGGAATGCATTCTGATGGATCAGTCAGGCGATTATGACAGTCATTCTGGTAGGCCAGGGAGAGCATTCTGTAAGGTCAGCAGATTCTGATGGGCATTTTGGCAAAGAGCTGTGAGAAAATAAAAAGCATCATGGCAAGTCAGGGCGATGCATTGTTGTGCGTCAGTGCTGCCAGTCCGACAGCCACTATGGTGGGTCAGGGACATTCTGGTGGGTCAAGGGGGTACATTCCATAAAGGCATTGAAATCAAGTGGGCATTCTGGCAGGGGGTTGTTAGAAAAATACTTTTTGCAGTTATTTATTGATTTGATTG
Organism: Neoceratodus forsteri; assembly: GCA_016271365.2. NCBI lineage: Eukaryota > Metazoa > Chordata > Ceratodontiformes > Ceratodontidae > Neoceratodus > Neoceratodus forsteri. The sequence goes on along the minus strand of CM028137.1, from coordinate 702,488,855 downwards.
ATTTTTGTTTATTTCAAAAGTTTTACCAGGAAAGACATACTAAGCTGATATTAGCTTGTTTCCCAATACCTCATGGGGGGATGGGGCAGGGGAGAGTACAGTGCAATTGCAAAATACAATGTACAGAAAATACAATTATATGGGAATAAGTACAGCAAAACGAGCACATCACAGGCAGTGCTTCCGAATAGGAAATATGCAATACAATAAGCAGTAGCAGAATGATAAGAACAGTTTGAAGTGTGCAGCAGTGCAATACTAAGAAGGGATGGGGTAGTGGCTGAAACTGAGGAGGGGGCTTTGCTAGTGACAGTGTAGGGTGGAGGGAAGCATACAAGTCCAGGACCTACTGTGAAGAGCAACTGCCAGAGTGAGTAGTGAAATCAGGGAGACAGATGTCAGACCATGAAGGGTAAAAGCAGAGTGAATGGAAGGGGGAGAGAGACCTAGTTTTGGGAAGTGGAAAGAGAAGGCAGCTTGACCAGCAGAAGATGTCACAGGGGGCAAGCAAGAGCCAGAGTTGTGAAGGGACTAAGAGATAGTACAGAGAGAGAGAGAGAGAGAGAGGAGAGAAACAAGGTAAGAGGGGAGGGAGACAAAACCAACATTTGGAGATAAAGGAGGCACAGTGGACAAGATGCCTGGATTCAAGGAAAGAGGATCTGTTCTGGTTCTGCATGTATTCTGGTGACCATTCTGGTAGGTCAGGGGGGTATATTCTGTGTGTGCAATGGATTTCAGCTTTTCAGGAAGGAGCTGTAAGAAATGTAAACGCATTCTGGCAGGTCAAGGGGTATATTCTGATGATTAACATGGCTTTTCTGGTAGTCATTACGTGAGTCAGGGATGCAGTCTGTAATGGCAATGGATTTCAATGGGCATTCTGACATGGAGTTGCATGAAAAGGATAAGAAGAATTTATCTATTCTGATTCTAATTTAATTATCGTTATGGATCAGTTCCAGATTTCACCAACTCCCAGTTTCCACGTGTTGAGACACAGTTATATATCAATGCACATATGACCATAATGTTATTTACTTTAAAATGAGTTAACGCATGTAAAGTGCATAAAATGGCAGCTTTCCAACATCTCTAGATGGAAGTAGAGAACACTCGATATACTATTAGTGGCCACATCTTAAGTAACTAGTGATATTCCATCAAGGAGGACAACATTTAACAAGTTTATTTTCATTTTGTGTCCAGGAAAGGTGCGGTGAGCTGTGACTGGTCATTTCCAGATGTTCCCTGAGGAGTGGGTTACATAGACTTGTTTTATTGACAGGGACATGTTGGCCAGGAGTCCAGGAAAAATCCCCTAGTTGGATGATAAGAGATCTATATCTTCCACATGGATATCCACCACAGATGTGCAGAATGGGACCTTGGTTTAATGCCTCATTTGACAGATGGTACCTCAACAATGCAGCCCCCGCATCCCCACCAACCCAATACTACATTACAGTGTCAGTACTGAGTAATTGCCCAAGTTTGTGGTGTGGGTCTAGAACCCATAATCTTACTATCTTCTGTCTAGAGTTGTCAGAACTAGTTCTAAAATGATTAGAACCCTTTTAGAAACGATGGGTTTGAGTTCTAATTTAGAACTACAACATTCATGGGTTCTAAGCATTAAGGGCTCTAAATACAAAATATTTTTTTTTTTTCAGAAATTTCAAAAACAGGAGATGCCAGACTGGAAATCAAACTTATTATTTGGAATTACACCTTAAAATGTTTTAGAGAGAAACAGTGTGAGAATGTGTTGTTCGTATGCAGATGTGCCAGCACTTGGAACTGTTACACTTGCCATTTTAAAGGCACAATGTGTTTCTCTTTTTTGCATGTGCAGTGAAACAATATTATTGCTATGCTGAGAGGGCCAGACTATTATTTTTGTTTTTTTTTCTCCTCCCAGTATCTTTATCTTTTCTTTCTCTCCAGTCCTATACACAAAAGAGTTTGAGTTTTAAAGATTAGAACTATTTGAACAGTTCTAGTCCAGAACCCAGAACTTCAGTGAGTTCTGACAACATACTTCTGTTCCCAAAGGTTAACATTCTACCCACTGAGCTGCTATGTCTCAAAGTGCTTTACAAAGAAAGCAGTTAGAAACTAGTAGTGCAGAGAGAGCAGTATGAATACAATGGACATTAAATGTGCTAATACAGTGCATATAGCCATGTTCTCTTAGAACCTATATTACTGAGAGGGAGGCACAAAGGATAACTTCCCTACTCTTTCAAAAAGGGATACAGGATAGGCAAATTTGGAAGGTTATCTTATCCGAAGGGCAGTGCCTCCAACTATGCAGCCCAAAACCATGACAATCTGATCATCCTGGCCCAGTAATGGTTGCTCTTTCTTAATACATCCATTGACACCGACATGATAGACCTGGAGTGCCTTCTAGTCTTAAATCTGTATGTTGCTATGCTACTGTTTATATCATTGCTAAATACTGCATAACATTTTCATTGCTAAATACTGATTTGGTTCCCTTTCTTCTTACCTGTCTTCACTCCTCTCTCCATCCCCTCCTCTTCTTATTCTTTCCATGCCAGGGATTCCCAAACTTTTTCCCCTCCACACCCTCACTTTCTTCACTCCCCACCCTCACTCTTTTGCTAGGCAAGCTGCCTTTTCTTACCGCCTTCATACTCACTGGAACCTACTCCCCTATCCTGTCCACCTCTTCCCTTCACTTCCAACCTTCAGACTTCAGCAAACAAAGGCACCTTCCCAATCCCCATGTCTTTGTCAACCCCCTTCTTAACTTTGCTTCCCTTTCCCTCCAGGCCCCCCCTCCTGCTTAGGACCCACCTTTATTCCTAGTCCATTACGTCTACGCCCCATCTGATCCTGAACCCTATTAGCACACCTTCCCCAATTAGGCACTTGTATCCACTGTGGTCATCTTGCACTTTTGCAAACACATCAATTACATTTGAAACATTCTTCTGCTTATCTGCCGAGCTGCTGCTATGAATGTCAAAAGAACCACACACTGTTTTGTGAATTGTATTTTTCTGTACCCCATCTCTCCCTTCCTCTGGGGCACACCTGTAAAAGAGCCTCAGCTCAGCATGCCTTTTCTGGTCAACAGTTTTTGAATAAATAAATATTCATTTTATCATGAGAAAATTTATTGAAAAGTTCATTTAAACAATTGTACATAACCATAGAAATATTGCTAGACATGGTGTATAAACTCTATTTACACTATATACTGTATGTCTAATATGCTACTGAAAGAAAACTAAGTACTGTAATTCTAAATTGGAAAAGACCATACTGATTCAAACCAACTGCTCCGCGTAATCTGCCTTTGATCAAACTTCAGATGAGACACTAGACCCATCAGTTTATTGTTTTAAAGAACATTCAATTGTTATGGTTTCCTTACCCATTGCCTTCTACAGATATACTGTACCAAGAAGAACAAAACAGGTGGCTGATAAAAGGCATTGAGAAAATGATGTCATAAAGCACAGGAAAGTGCTTTACCATCAGAAACTCTGATAAACGCAGAGAAGCAAGCAGTGGAAAAAAAGACACAATTAACTAAACTGGAAACATTTACAAAATGTCTTTACTGAGATCTAACACAATTGGCAACATTAAGGAGTAAAATCCTCTTTATCAAACCAAAACACTGAAAGGGCAAGAAAAGCAACAAAGTTAACCTTGCAGAGCTCAAAAAATCTGCTTATCTTTTATAACTACGTGACTCTGTTCCAGAACACTGAATGAAGTTGCACAGAGTTAGAGAAAAGCAGTGAAATGTTTTAACATACCAGAAAAGGTCTTCGCATGTCAAGAAGCAGAAAAAGAGCCAAGTACAAAAAAAACAATACTAGTGTTGTAACAAAACACAAAAAAAACTTCCAGGTTGATATAAAGCAACAATTGGCTAGGACAGTAAAGAAAAAGAAGCTGGTAACCAAAGAGACAGAACCCCACACCGTGCATTAGTCTGGTCTGTAACATCTGCTTTAAAATACAATTTCTTGTTTATCTGAGCTCTGTGTCCCCTGTCCTTAAGGTGAGAAGAGCAGTTAACAGTTGAATCCCATACCTGCTTTAGAAAGAAGCATGGAGAGGCTGAGGATGAGACAGCTCTCTCTGATAAACCACGAAATCTCCATTTCTACAGTGAGCCCGGCAAAGTGTGCGCGCGTGTGCTTATTGCGGTGCTTCTGTTTGTCTGAGTATGAAACAAACAATGTGAAGAGCCAGACCTTCACCAAACATCAAACTGAAGCACTTTGCTGTTCCACACCACTCAGCGTCTGCAAGCAATCAACTACTGAAAGGGAAATCCTGAGTCCCTGCCTGCCAGCCCTAATCTGGGGGTGGTAACTACCAACATTCTCTACATGCACTACAAAATTCTGTGCTGATGTTCAAGGTGTAATTTTTGTCTTTTTGTTTGTTAGTTTTGGGATGGTTTTCCTGCAAACCAGTAGCCAGTTTTTAGCAGGTAGTGTGCAGCTCTCATGCACATCCAGTGCAGCATGGGCCATCCCAGCTAGAATCAGCCCCATTCTCAGAGAGGAAGGCAAAAGGGTTAGCTATCCAGTGTACACATAACAATATGGGTAATAGTGCTGTGCTCTAAAAAAGAATACCCATTTTGCAGGGTCACGGGGTCTATATTAAGCCCTTTTCCCACACCCTGTCCCATTCTTTAACACTGGAAATTTGCTAAGTCCATTTTCATGCTCTAACAAGTCCTTACATAAACTTTGTGCTAGTTGCAATCTGCCTAAAGCTATAGATCATGGCTAATACAGGCCCTTAATATGCTGAAAGGTCCCTGAACAGAGACTTTGTAAATGTTAATGGCAGATCCAACATCACTGAAACTAAAGTTCCTATACATACCTGAACTGTCTCCCCCCACAAACCTGGGTGATTATGCAAGCAATAATACCCGATAGGGTGGGCGGTATTGGGCAATACCGGACTGGCCAGGGGCATAATGAGGCCCGACGCTGCAGGGCGGAGGGCCTTATAGCCCCGGCCAGTCCGGTATTGCCCATACCGCCCACCCTGGAGGGTATTATTGCTCTTAGAAAATGGGCATCTGTGTTAATTTCAATTGAATAGTAAAAACAGAGGAACTAAGTTTTAAAATGAAGAGCACTAGAAAAAAAAACACATTTTTTGCAGTAAAGTAGTTCCTCTGTTTTAGTGCTGTTCTGTCTATTGTACACCACACCCCTCAGAGCCATTCTGTTCTACTTATTCACCCCCTCCCCATGAGGAACCTGCTTAGGTGCATGACCTTGCGTGACCCTGCTAAGTAAAAGCAGGAAGTGGAGGTACTATACAGCATGTCAGCATGTTGCGTTTTATTTAAAAGTGAAGAGCTTCTGTTTTATAATTTCACTGACCATGAGGGACAACATCCGTTTGCCAGGAAGTTCTGTAGCTCTTCTGTGCCGTGCAGTCTGAGGTCGATCGGGGATTGTACAACTGCAGTGTCAGTCTGAAAGACATTAGAGAAATATAAAGCTAAGCAGTTATTTTAATGTTGCTATGATTAATGGGGGGGTTGGCTGTGAACTAGCACACTAAGCGAAGGAAAATGATCCGAGTGTACCGGTAAACTCTACTCGTAATCAGCCGCTTCTTCACCTACAGGGAACAACGCTCCATCATCACCTCACGGAATAGCGAGAATGAACAGACAAAAAAAAATGTTTTCAGTTGGTTTGTGTGTACTGCTGTTTTTTTTTCATGTTTTATACTACTGGGGTACACTATGTGTAGGCTAAGGACTGATGGTGGTGGGACTCTTCGCTAGTGTAGGAACAAAAAGGAGCATTTTTAAAATTAAAATTAGGTGTTGCAGCCAATTAGGAAGCAGGGTGGGCACTAGGACACATACTGGGTGAAGGGGTACCATAGACTGGTACTTTTTGTTTCCTGGGCATCTATTGAAAGTTAATGTACCTTCCCCAGCAAGGGTACTAGCCAATCAGATGCCAGGAAATAAAAAGCCCATTTTCTAAGATTGATTGAGTGATTGATTGTAAACACACATTCATGCATCTGCTAGCGCTGATGCACACAAGGCAGGAAAATAAATAGTTAGGGCAAAATTGTCCTGGAGCCTTGCTGAATCTGTGATGTGGAATTACTCTGAGTATGAACAGTCACACAACACAGTGTTGGCAGTACCCTGACTTAAGCACCCACTATCCAGGCATTGCTGTGTCACTATTTTACTTTGTCTGACAAGACATACTGTCAATGCACTGCCACATAAGCATTCATACCCCAAGGAACGGCACACCACAGACTCAGCAAGGTGCCAGAGCCTTTTTCTCTTTTTATTTCCCTACTTTATGCACTTCAACCCTAACTGCTGCACTGACTTACTGTAGCTTTTGCTATTGAGTTTCTTACTTTTTGAAAGAAATTTACAGTATCTGTCCCATTATATCTAAACCCCTCACACCAACTAGCACTGCCCACCCTTTTGGTTCAGTATTCCATTGTGATGTAACTAACCTGTAAAATACTATCAATTGTGACTTATCTTACCTTCAAAATATCCTGATACCTTGACATTAGATACAAAATATCACTTGATAACTTGCCATTTTTTAATCTCCACTAGTGTTGTGTGTCTCTCTCTCTCTCTCTCTCTCTAGATATCTACATATATATATATACATATATATGTAACCCCCCCTTACTCGGGGTTACTAGAATCCCAGTAAGACCTAGTGGTAGGCAGGGAAGGCAGCTTGTGAAACTCCAGTTAAATGGATTTCACACTGTCTCACTCTGTTCTCAGTCTCAGCTGAGACTGAGGGATGACATCATTTTAGAATTGTCGCAGCTGCATAAGCCACACTGGAATGTTGCAGTTGGAGATTAGAGTAGAACGTTGGGGAATTTGAAGTCAGTCTGTGTGCAGTCTGAGAGAGAGAGACTGTAGTGCAGCAGAGTGTTTGCAGGCTCTCAGAGCGTTAAGCTCTGTTACAGAGCTACTTTTGTTAAGGTGTGTGTTTTCACCTGAAGAGGAACACAGGAACTGGTAATTGAAGTGGTGGAGACCACTCTCAATGGTACAGAGCCCCATCCCTGAGGGGATGGGGGAAGGTGTCTGCCTGCCCCCCCCCGGGTTCAGCTAAGAGAAAGAAGCTACCTATTTGAGTTGTGCTGAGGCACCAGAAGATCTGAGAGGAAGATTCCTTGATGGGAAAATGCCTGTGGGGCACCTGCAACCAAAGGGTGAGTTCACTCTGAAAAAGGGCCAAGTGTTTTCACCTGAAACAGAAGGAAACTAAAGGGACTGTTACTGTGGGGTCAGGACAAGATAGCCAAGAACAGCTGGAAGATGTGGGGAATGGACTGCTTAACTCAGTGGGGGGGTCTAGAGTAATGGACAATGCCACTTATAAGTATATTCAAGTCCAGCACAAATGGAAAGAAAGAATGTGGGGAATGGACTGCTTAACCAGTGGGGGGTCTAGAGTAATGGACAATGCTACTTAATTTAAGTATGTTCAAGTCCAGCACAAATGGGAAGCAAGACAAGTAGATGGAATGTGAAATACATTTAGCAAGAATCTACACAGCAAAGTGTTAAAGGATGAGGTGTTTACAGGCCAGAGAAATGGCCAGGTATGAATTGTGGGAGTAAGAGGTGGGAGACCCCCCCATCAGTAGTAACAAAATTCACCTCTACGGATTTGCTCTGAGACACCTGTTGCTTTCTCTCAGGTACTTGGAAAAGTGCCTGAGGAAAGTACCCAGATTTGGGATTAAAGAGAAGATTTCCTGATGGAGTCAAGGTGCTCTTAGGTGGTTTAGGGCACCACCAGAAAATGTTTCCATGATATATGGAAGGTGTCCAAGTGGCTGGCAAGGGAGCCAAGCCAGGGAATACTCAGAACAGGGTACAAGTTCGGGCTATGTAACCCAAAGCAGTGTACATGGGTTGTGTGCCCAGTGTGTTGGAGAGTCTGAGGGCTAAAGTGATGAGGAAGTGTTCTGGTATCCTTTAATCTGCATTACCAGGAGTGTAGCCCCGTAGGGGTCCATCTATGCTTTGTTTATTCTGTTTGGATGTGAATAAATCCCACACTTTAGAATCCCACTTCTGGTATTGGACATTACAGTTATTGCTTCCTGTGTTTGGAGTTACTTGGGTGCCCCTGTGCAGAGCAGCCAAACCTAGCCAATGTGCCGAGTGACCTATTCCTCCTCGAACCCAGCCCACCAGGTATTGCTGTCGATGGCAATGGCAGACCAGGATATATATATATATATATATATATATATATATATATATATATATATATATATATATATATATATATGTATATATGTATGTGTGTATATATATATATATATATATATATACATATATATATATATTATAGTAGCGCCACTATAGTACTATAATTCAGAGCCATTTCCATGTTAAACCCAAAATTTTGCACCTTAATAACTTTGCAACCATTTGATGGATTTGCCTGAAATTTAGAATGTGTGATCAAGACCCATAGGCCTTGGGATCTGCCAAGTTTTGTACTGATTGGATATACAGTTGCGGAGTTATTAAGCGTGATCTGTGCGCGCGTTTACGTTTTTCTGGAATTCTACGGTAGCACCTACAGGATGTATGGTTTGCGTGACTGGCCCAAATCTTCAGGGAACTGCATCCAAGGTCCCCATGTGCCTTCGAAGATTTCGTGAAAAATATTAAACGGTTCAAAAGTTATTCAAAAACAGTTTCCCATTATAAGTCAATGGGAAAAGTTAACAAAAGTTCAACACTTTCACAAATGCATTTTACTTTCGCAAATGGGCCTGTTACTTTCACAAATCGGCCATTTTGTTTTCAGTTGGTGATCAGAAAAATGGTTGGCATTTAAATTTGGGACCCTCTAGCAACCTAATTTTTTTTGTATTCACCTAGTCGTGCCCTGAGGATGCTTGCATTGTCTTTATTTTGTGGTAAAACACCCCAGAAATATGTTTTTCAAATTTCTGGAAAAAGTACTTTCACAAATTACTTTCGTGTTCATGAAAGTGTCGCAAATTTTTGCGAAAGCTTTCGCAAATTGCGACAGTAATTTTCTAGTCTGTGGGAAAATGACAGCAATTCTTTGGCACTGCACTGCAAAATAACCGTTGGGAGTTTTGGGCTGAAATTTGGAGGAAACGCAGCCAACATCTCACAGATGTGCCTTTCAGTGTTGTATTGAAAAAATATTACATGGCGGCAAAGTTATGGCACTCCAAAGTTGACAGTTTTTCCCATAGGATAACATTACGGCGTCCGAAGCATTACAGGAATCCTTTGGCACCCTGCTGCAAAATAACGGTTTGGTCTTTTTTCCTGAAATTTGGAGGGAAGACAGCCAACAGTACACAGATGTGCCTTTCAGTGGTTTGGTGAAAAAATATCACATGGCGGCAAAGTTACAGCACTCCAAAATTGACCGTTTTTCCCATAGGATAACATTACGGCGCCCGACACTTAACAGAAATCATTTGGAGCTACTGCTGCAAAATTACGGTTTGGTCTTTTTTCCTGAAATTTGGAGGGAAGACAGCCAACAGCCCACAGATGTGTCTTTCAGTAGTTTGGTGAAAAAATATTACAGGGAGGCAAAGTTATGGTGCTCTGAACTTTTCTTTTTTTCCCATAGGATAACATTACGTAGTTCGCCGCGCCTTTCAGGGCCCGTATCTCGGAAACGGTGCGAGATACGGACTTTTCGTCGGAAAATTTCTTAGTCCCCTAATGGGGCTAAGATTTAAATTAGCCAGACAGTTGTAAATAATATGACTTTTAAATTTTTTTCATTCGATGTTCCTGAGATATAATGTATTTAGTATTCCAATATCTCATTTTCTGCAATACTCATTATTTTGCATACATTATTTGTACTCACTGTCTTTCTCAATGCAGGTTTTGGGAAAACCAGCCTGTGCACTACATTACTGTTACAGTTGCCCTTTCCGCTAGGATCCGTACCGCTTCACTTAACATTGACGCCTGCGCCCACCATGGCTATCCTTTATGCTTTCATTTGCACTTGCTTTTCTGTTATTTTTTCCCATTTCTGTCTACAGTACTGTTTATCTTACTGTTTCACTTTAAATCACCATGCCCATTGACATTTCTGTTTGCAGGCACCATGTTACTATGTGACAACACATCACGTGGCAGACCATTCCCGTCTACGCCACCATGTGCGTTACCCTTTCTGTTCTCATTCGTGCTTGTGCTACCATGTGCACCACTGTTAGCATTTCTGTTTGTGTTGCTGTCCCTGTTGGTATGCCACAACACATCATGTGGCGGGAGCAGGGCCCCGCGCTTCCGCCGCTACATTACATTCACTATTTCTCATAATCATTCTCAAAAAGAAGGGAAATTAGAGGCAAAAAACTCCGTTTAATGCATTAGTTAGGGTTGTTCCACAGCGACAAAAGTGAGGAAATTCGCTGTTAGGGTTCAAAACTCTAACTCGATCCACCCCCAGCACCACACACACACAGACACACACACACACACATTCAAGTATGGGGAGGACCAAGTCAACACAACCAATGACAGACATCCAGCAGCAGGTGACAGAAATAACAAACAATTGTCTAAATGTACTACGAGACATCCCCACCCACCTGACCAGGTACTGCATGCTCAGTGGAGATCAACAGCAAAACTGAGGCCATGTACACCAAACGTACACATCCCTGATTGCAGCTGCACACAATGTACCACACTTAGTAGTTGCATGGCCTTACCTACCGATGCTCCACACCACAGCAGACCACATGTGGTGGGCCACCTGAGCAATAGAGTTCAGCAAAACCAAGGAGTTGTACAGGTATAATATCTCTGATTATAACAAGGGTTTGAGAAATGCAGCTTTTAATTGACTGTAAACATTGTAACAGCCTTATGTTTAGTTTTATTAACATACATTGAGCCTAACCATATGATTAACATGGTTTAATGTTGTTTAAAAACAGTTTTATTATGATAGCAGTAAGCCACCCTAGGTATTATGTTAATGATCACTTTATTACTGTCTAGCGACATGTGGCATTCGGCTATGCCTCATTCAACATTAAACCCAAGCAGGGTGATTAACAGACCATTTAACATAACTGTTGGTCATGCCTTATTGTTTAATTGTCTTTATGAGTAGATAGTCTCCCTCTGCTAGGCACGGTAGCAGCTTTGCAACACAGTGTCCCACCCAGTTACACCATACACTGTCTAGTTACTGGACAATGGCTGTGAATATGAACTCATGAAGATGAACAGTGTAACTTGCTCATTACAGTCATCGAAACATTAGTGTGATTATAACTGACAGAGTCAGTGATAGAGAATAACCCCTGCTCTCCTAGTACACTTACCCCATTGTGAGTTAAATCAATACTAAAAGACATTATATTTATATCTACACCATAGCTACTTGATTCCTGTTGTGCCACAATTAACATAGTTATCACTTTGATAGCATCAGTGACAGAAGTGTGTCAAACCCAAACACTAGGCATACAGCCTGAGTATGAAACAACTGTAAAAAAAAATCACACTGTGTCCATAAGTGTCATAGATCACTCATTCAACAATAGTAAATGTATTACTATTTGAATAAGTTAGTCATCACCGATGCAATGAGATTGTCTTTATCAGGTACAACATACCAGTAAGTGCCTAAAGGAAAATCTATCGATTATACATCTCCGATACAGGTACTTCATTGTTGGCTCAGTAGTGCTATGATATTTAGAAGTTGCTTACGTGATCCATGCAATTACAATGTTTCTTACAAAGAATACTTACTGCATCTTTAGTATTGAAACACACTGAAGGTCTATGTATGTACAGGAGCAGTACACCTTCATCAGTAGAATGCATCTGATACTGGCAGTATTAATTTCAGAGCATTGAACAGGCAACACTTTTCCATACGCTTACATCAGCTCTCTATCTTGAGTAAACCATTGCAATGTACTACTATGTAAAACACCTACTAAATGTAACACTACTTTTATCTTGAGCATGCTAGTGTCTTGTAGTTAATTTATGTACTTCTCTTAATTAATGTTTACTCACTACTATTAAAACCTTTCTACAACTGTCATCATGCACCTTCAGCATTTATATTGACTAATGGCACAGTACCAGTTGTGGTGTGGTGTGGGGCATCGGTAGGTAAGGCCATGCAACTACTAAGTGTGGTACGTTGTGTGCAGCTGCAATCAGGGATGTGTACGTTTGGTGTACATGGCCTCAGTTTTGCTGTTGATCTCCACTGAGCATGCAGTACCTGGTCAGGTGGGTGGGATGTCTCGTAGTACATTTAGACAATTGTTTGTTATTTCTGTCACCTGCTGCTGGATGTCTGTCATTGGTTGTGTTGACTTGGTCCTCCCCATACTTGAATGTGTGTGTCTGTGTGTGTGTGGTGCTGGGGGTGACTGGAGTTAGGTTTTGAACCCCAACAGCTAATTTCCTCACTTTGTCGCTGTGGAACAACCCTAACTAATGCATTAAATGGAGTTTTTGCCTCTAATGTATATATATATATATATATATATATGTATGTATATATATTATGGTAGCACGGTAGTGCTACCATAGTTAGGGTTCAGGAGCCATTTCCATGTTAAACCCAAAATTTTGCACCTTAATAACTTTGGAACTGTTTGATGGATTTGCCTGAAATTTGGAATGTATGATCAAGACCGATAGGCCTTGGGATTTGCCAAGTTTTGTACTGATTGGATATACAGTTGCGGAGTTATTAAGCGCTATCTGTGCGCACGTTTACGCTTTTCTGTAATTCTTCTGTCACGCCTACAGGTCGTACGGTTTGTGTGACTGGACCGAAATCTTCAGGGAACATGTGGCCGGGGTCCAGGATGTGCCTTTTGAAGATTTGGTGAAAAAATATTAAACGGTTCAGAAGTTATTCAAAAAACAGTTTCCCATTATAAGTCAATGGGAAAAGTTAGCAGAAAGTTCGACACTTTCGCAAATGCATTTTTACTTTCGCAAATGGGCCTGTTATGTTCGCAAATCGGCCATTTTGTTTTCAGTTGGTGATCAGAAAAATGGTTGGCATTTAAATTTGGGACCCTCTAGCAACCTAATTTTTTTTGTATTCACCTAGTCGGGGCCTGAGGATGCTTGCCATGTCTTTATTTTGTGGTAAAACGGCCCAGAAATATGTTTTTCAAATTTCTGGAAAAAGTACTTTCGCAAATTACTTGCGTTCACGAAGTAAACAAGAATTCTACGAAAGCTTTCGCAAATTGCGACAGTAATTTTCTAGTCTGTGGGAAAATGACAGCAATTCTTTGGCACTGCACTGCAAAATAACCGTTGGGAGTTTTGGGCTGAAATTTGGAGGGAACGCAGCCGACATCTCACAGATGTGCCTTTCAGTGTTGTATTGAAAAAATATTACACAGCGGCAAAGTTATGGCACTCCAAAGTTGACAGTTTTTCCCATAGGATAACATTACGGCGCCCGAAGCATTATAGGAATCCTTTGGGACGCTGCTGCAAAATAACGGTTTGGTCTTTTTTCCTGAAATTTGGAGGGAAGACAGCCAACAGTACACAGATGTGCCTTTCAGTGGTTTGGTGAAAAAATATCACATGGCGGCAAAGTTACGGCACTCCAAAATTGACAGTTTTTCCCGAAGGATAACATTGCGGCGCCCAACACTTAACAGAAATGATTTGGAGCCCTGCTGCAAAATAACGGTTTGGTCTTTTTTCCTGAAATTTGGAGGGAAGACAGCCAACAGCCCACAGATGTGCCTTTCATTAGTTTGGTGAAAAAGTATTACAGGGAGGCAAAGTTATGGCGCTCCGAACTTTTTTTTTTCCCATAGGATAACATTACGGAGTTCGCCGCGCCTTTCAGGGCCCGTATCTTGTAAACGCGAGATAATGGACTTTTCGTCAGAAAACTTCTTAGCCCCTAATGGGGCTAAGATCCAAATTAGCCAGGACAGTTGTAAATAATATGACTTTTAAATTTTTTTTCTACGTCGTACGGTTCCTGAGATATAATGTATTTAGTATTCCAATATCTCATTTTCTGCGCTGATACTCATTATTTTGCATACATTATTTGTACTCACTGTCTTTCTCAATGCAGGTTTTGGGGAAAACCAGCCTGTGCGCTTACATTACTGTTACTGTTGCCCTTTCCGCTTGCGGATCCGTCACTCCATTTTCTCACCATTGACTGCGCCACCATGTGCGTTATCCTTTGCAGTTTACTTGCACTTCATGCTTGCTATTTTTTCCCATTTCTGTCTACAGTACTGTTTATCTTACTGTTTCACTTTAAATCACCATGCCCATTGACATTTCTGTTTGCAGGCACCATGTTACTATGTGACAAGACATCCGTGGCAGACCATTCCGTGGCACCACCATGTAGATACCCTTTCTGTTCTCATTCATGTTTGTGCTACTATGTGCGCCACTGTTAGCATTTCTGTTTGCGTTGCTGTCCCTGTTAGTATGCCAGAAGACATCATGTGGAGGGATGGAGCGCCAAAAGGGCCGCTGGCCTACTAATGCATTATGCAGCGACAGGTCCGCCATATATATCTACTATTTCTCGTAATCATTCTCAAAAGAAGGGAAATTAGAGGCAAAAACTCTGTTTAATGCATTAGTTAGGTTGTTCCACAGTGACAAAAGTGAGGAAATTGCTGTTAAGGTTGAAACCCCTTGACCCCCACCCCCCAAACGGCATTGGGGTGTGCATTGGGATCGTGGGTTATAACTCTCACCTCACTCTCCTATACTTCTGCTGCTTTACACAGGTCATGGGGTGAAACTTAGGGGTGGCGATCCCGTCTATGCCACCATGTGTGTTACCGTTTGGCGGGAGGGCCCGCTGCTACATTACATTCACTATTTCTCGTAATCATTCTCAAAAAGAAGGGAAATTAGAGCCAAAAAACTCCGTTTAATGCATTAGTTAGGGTTGTTCCACAGCGACAAAAGTGAGGAAATTCGCTGTTAGGGTTCAAAACCCTAACTCCGACCCCCCCCAGCACCACACACACACAGACACACACACACACACATTCAAGTATGGGGGAGGACCAAGTCAACACAACCAATGACAGACATCCAGCAGCAGGTGACAGAAATAACAAACAATTGTCTAAATGTACTACGAGAGATCCCCACCCACCTGACCAGGTACTGCATGCTCAGTGGAGATCAACAGCAAAACTGAGGCCATGTACACCAAACGTACACATCCCTGATTGCAGCTGCACACAACGTACCACACTTAGTAGTTGCATGGCCTTACCTACCGATGCCCCACACCACACCACTACTGGTACTGTGCCGTTATTCAGTATAAATGCTGAAGGTGCATGATGACAGTTGTAGAAAGGTTTTAACACTACTGAGTATACATTAATTAAGAGAAGCACATAAATTAACTACAAGACACTAGCATGCTCAAGATAAAAGTAGTGATACATTTAGTAGGTGATTTACATAGTAGTACATTTACTGCAATGGTTTACCCAACATAGAGAGGCTGATGTAAACGTATGGAAAAGCAGTGCCTGTTCAACACTGTGAAATTGGTACTGCCAGTATCACATGCATTCTTACTGATGAAGGTGTATTGCTGATGTACATACATAGACCTTCAGTGTGTTTCAATATTAAAGATGCAGTAAGTATTGTTTGTAAGAAAGATTGTAATTGCATGGATCAGGCCAAGCAACTTCTAAATATCATAGCACTACTGAGCCAACAATGATGTACTTGTATCGGACATGTATATAGGATAGATTTTCCTGTAGGCACTTACTGAGTATGTTGTACCTGATAAAGACAATCTCATTGCATCTGTGATGACTAACTTATTCAAATAGTTATACATTTGCTATTGTTGCAATGAGTGATCTATGCCACTTATGGACACAGTGTGATTTTTTTAACAGTTGTTTCATACTCAGGCTGTATGCCTACTGGTTGGGTTTGCCACACTTCTGTCACTGATGCTATCAAAATGATAACTATGTTAATTCTGCTACAACAGGAATCAAGTAGGTATGGTGTAGATATAAACAGAATGTCTTTTAGTATTGATTTAACTCATAATGGGGTAAATGTACTAGGACAGCAGGGGTTATCCTCTATCACTGAGTCTGTCAGTTATAATCACACTAGGGTTTCGATGACTGCAATGATCAAGTTACACTGTTCATCTTCATGAGTTCATATTCTCAGCCATTCTCCAGCAACTAGACAGTGTATGGTGTAACTGGGTGGGACACTGTGTTGCAAAGCTGCTGCAGTGCCTAGCAGAGGGAGAGTATCTACTCATAAAGACAATTAAGCAATAAGGCATGATGAACAGTTATGTTAAATGGTCTGTTAATCACCCTGTAGGGGTATAATGTTGCATGAGGCATATCTGAGTGCCACATCTCGCTAGACAGTGATAAACTGACCATTATACAATGGTGTGTGAAAATCCTGTAACCTCATTGGTCAAAACATGTCACATGACCGTTGGTAAATCCTGCATTACCAACGGCTGAGGAAATGCATTTATAAAACAGCATAATTAAATAAATTTTACACATGGGTCCATTGTATAATCACAATAAGGCACTCCAGGGTGTGGGTTATTGGGGGTTTACCCACTTCTTGTGTGGTTAAGTCACTCGGCTGCACCTCGTGACACACCACACAAGGCGTGGGGGAACCCCCAATAACCCACACCCTGTTGTGCCTTATTGGTTAATTAACATACTACCTGGGAGTGGCTTATTGCTATCATAATAAAACTGTTTTTTAAACAACATTAAACCATGTTCATCATATAGTTAGGCTCTACATGTATGTTAATAAAAACTAAACATAAGGCTGTTACAATGTTTACAGTCAATTAGAAAGCTGCATTTCTCAAACCCTTGTTATAATCAAAGATATTATACCTGTACAACTCCTTGGTTTTGCTTAACTCTATTGCTGAGGTGGCCCACCACAAGTGGTGTGGTGTGGTGTGGGGCATCGGTAGGTAAGGCCATGCAACTACTAAGTGTGGTACGTTGTGTGCAGCTGCAAACAGCGGTGTGTACGTTTGGTGTACATGGCCTCAGTTTTGCTGTTGATCTCCACTGAGCATGCAGTACCTGGTCAGGTGGGTGGGGATGTCTCGTGGTACATTTAGACAATTTTGTTATTTCTGTCACCTGCTGCTGGATGTCTGTCATTGGTTGTGTTGACTTGGTCCTCCCCATACTTGAATATGTGTGTGTGTGTGTCTTGTGTGTGTGTGGTGCTGGGGGGTGAATTCGAGTTAGGGTTTTGAACCCTAACAGGAATTTCTCTACTTTGTCGCTGTGGAACAACCCTAACTAATGCATTAAACGGAGTTTTTGCTCTAATATATATATATATATATATATATATATATATATATATATGTATGTGTGTGTATATATATATATATATATATATATTCATGTGTGTGTGTATATATATATATATTCATGTATATATATATATATATATATATATATATAAGAGAGAGAGAGAGAGAGTGAGAGAGAGAGTGAGAAAGACATACATCTGGCAAACTACATTAATGCAAAAATCAGGGCTGAAGAACGTAAAGCGGACAAAGTAAGAAAGTGAAAAACATTAGGGCTTGGAGTCTTGGAAGTCTCAACAAATCAGTGGTGTGGTGTTCCTTGGGATTGTCAACCCTAATGCCCACCTCCTCTCCCAGCCCATTGCCTCCTGTCTGAAGCACAAGGTAAAGCTCTAAGTCAGAGCTCTCATAGGCATATACTATTTGGAAGTAAAGAAGTACTGTATATCTCATCACACACAGTTTATGGCCAACAGAATCAGTCATAGCTTTCTTCATGAAGGTCCACCAAAAGATCATGTTTGTTGTTAAGGGGAATGGGTGGGCACTAGGAATGACAGCTCCAAGGAACACCACACCACCAATTCACCAAGTTTCCCAAGACTTCGTATCCTAATGTTTTTCGTTTCCTTACCTTGTCCGCTTAGTATTCTTCAACTCTAATGTCTGCATTAACATTTTATTTATTTATTTAGTTTTTGTTTACCAGGTAAGTACACTAGACAAGTTTTATGCCTATTTTCAGGAACGACCCGCGAGAGTACAAAAGGGTACAACAGGTACATCGATACAGTAATAGGGTCTGACGAATACATTTAAATACAGCAGCAGGAGAAAGACAATTCTTACAGTTATTACATTTACATGGAAAGTACACCCAGATACAATGCTGGGGGCAAGGTATAAATTAGAAATAAATACAATGACCAACAGGGCTAGTAAGGATTTATGAGCATAGGAACATCATAGAGTCGGTCAGCAAAGGTGGGGAGATTTGGACGAGGTCATAGCACAAGAGTGGTGATGCCAGAGCAAGAGAGAAAGAAGCCGGCACCCGTGGGCACCGGGTGGCTAAGCAGGCTTAAGGCATTCACAGTGAGAGGCCAGCTTAAGATGTTCCCACAGGGAGGTCCAGAAAAGCTTGTGAGAGGGGGCAGTACGGACTCTTTCAGGAAGGGAGTTCCAAAGCCTGGGACCATGGACAGCAAAACTCTGGTCCCCCATGATGGTGCGGGTGGTAGGTACATTTAGTAGGCCGGGGCCTTGGGATCTCAGCAGGTAGGGGGAGAGGTCAGCAGGGGTAAGAAACCGGGCCAGTTCCGGAGGGGTGCCAGAGCTGAGTACTTTACTCGTGAGGCACCCAGTGCTAAAGTTAAGGTGATTGAGCGGGGATAGCCAGCCAAGCTTCTCGTAGAGCTCACAGTGATGGGTGAGGCGGGGGGCAGCCAGGGCAAACCGACAGATGTTGTACGTTGTGCTCCACTTGCTTAGGAGGGTCTTAGAAGTATGAGCAAATATGAGGGAGCCGTAGCTAAGGGAGGGAAGTAGTACTCCCCTGGCAAGAGCTATACGAGCCACTGGAGTGAGGTTGTACTGAGCCCTGTAGGCCATCCCCAGCTTACGGTTTACCCCACTGCAGGCATTATGGATATGACTGCCCAGGTCCAGTTGGGGATCAAGCATCACTCCAAGATATTTGAGGGAGGTCACGGTAGGGAGAGGGGAGCCATCTTCATAGTTGATATGTAGGGGAGTTGAAGAGGCCTGAATTTTGGCAGAGGAACCGAAGAGCATGGCCTGGGTTTTGTTTTGATTGAGGACCAATTTATGGTTGGAGAGCCATGCCTGGATGTTCCAGAGGTCTTCTGATAAGTGACGGTTTAGTGTGGCTGTATCACAGGAGTGGGCCAGGAGAACCAGGTCATCCGCATACATGGTAACACAGCAGCTGGAGACCACATTGGGGAGATTGTTGATGAACAGGGAAAAGAGTAGGGGACCCAGCACAGAGCCCTGAGGGACACCAGAGGTAACAGACCGGGGGCAGAGAGGACTTTATTGAATTTAGTTTGTTGTTTTCTGCCACATAGGTAGTCAGAGACCCAGTTTAGGGCAGAGGGGGACAAACCAAGGGACCTCATCTGCAAGGCAAGCAGGTCATGGTCAATGAGGTCGAAGGCCTTGGATAAGTCAATAGATACCGCGTCTGAGAGTTTTCCCTGATCCATAGCAGCTCTGATACTGGAAGAGACAGAGATGAGAGCCATGGTAGTGCTGTGCCCTTTATGAAAGCTGTGTTGGGCCAGGGTCAGCAGACCATGGGAGTGGATATACTCCGAGATTTGTTTGGTGACCACCTTTTCCAGGAGCTTGCTGACAGCAGAGAGGATAGCTATGGGACGGTAGTTGTCCAGGATTTTGGGGCCGCCCTGCTTAGGGACAGGGACGACCTTGGCAACCTTCCAGATATCAGGGATCAGACTCTGGGTAAGGGATAGGTTGAAGATGTGGGCCACCAGGGAGGCTATAAGGGGGGCACCTAGTTTGAGGAGCTTGGGCTCCAGGTCATCAGGGCCGGGGCTTGCATTCTGGTAGAGACCAAGAAGGAGAGACCGCACCTCACTTACCGATACTGCCCTTAGGTAAAATGGAGGGCGGGGCAGACCAGACTCCCGCTGGGACGTGGAGGCAGAGCAGTTTGAGTTCTGGGCTGTGGACCTGAGTGGGAGAGCAGAAGGGAGGTCAGTGAAATGAGAGTTTAGTGCATTAGCAATCACGTGAGGATTGTTGCAGGAGACTCCTTCGATGAGCATGTCAGTGACCCCGGAGTAGGAGCGACCGCCGACCAGTGATTGGATGGTTCTCCAGAACCGTCTGGGGTCTTTAGTAGAGCTGAGAAGGGCGGCCTTACAGAAGTCACTTTTTGGCCCCCTGATCATTTTCTTGCACTCATTTCTGAGTTTTCTGTATTGCTGAAACAGGGCAGTATCGTGTGAGCATTTTAACCGATGCCAGCATTTGTCTCTCGCTCACATGAGGGAGAGGAGACCCCCATGCAGCCACTGGGTGGCTGTCCCATGGACCCTACGCCTAGTGATAGGGGCATGCCTATCTTGTAGATCCACGAAGATGTTGTGGAACGCGGCGACGGCGGAGGAGGGATCCAGTGCTCTGTGGACTACTGTCCAGTTCGTAAGCCTGAGTTCCTCCAAGAACAGGTCCGGGTTTAATCTGGCAAAGTTTCGAACCTGGATGATTTTGTGGGGAACCTTAGGGGAAGGGATATTCCATATACAAAGAACCGGTGAGTGGTCAGATATGGCGTCGGGTAGGGTCCCTACTGAGGAGATCTTCTAGGGATGGTTTGACATAATCCAGTCCAAGAGGGAGCAGGAAGTGCCGTTTGCCTTGTGACGGGTGGGCTCCCTTACAAGTTGTGTTAGGGATTTGGTGGCAAGCAGGGCCTCGAACTGCTTGATGTTTTCCCCATCCCAGTTTAGGTTTATGTCCCCCAAGATAAGGAGTTCATACTTTTTTGTAATGAATTTCCTTTCTGTTTTTGATAGTGGAATCATATAGAGGATGATGTATGATCTTTGGTTAATAACCATGCTGTAAACACTTCAGAAGGTTGCCATGACATCATTGTAAACCTCGAGAGTGCAGTTCAAGAGGTTTTCAGACGTCATGGCAACCTCAAGAAGTGTTTTCAGTGTGGTTGTTAAACAAAGATCATGCATTGTATTTTACAATGTATGGGCTACCAAGATTGTGTAATCACAGATTGAATTACTTCACTGAATTACTTTGTAGAACATTGATTGTTGTGAGCATTCCGTTTTGTTATACCATAGATATGACATACTCAAGAAGGGTTAACAACATAGTAATGTCATAACAATGGCATAACAAGGTTGTAATCTGCTTGATTTCAGTTAATAATAAGGGTTCCCCATACATTACATCCTCATTAATTGCAGATGCAGATGCACAAGGCCCACCAAGCCATGCCTCAAAGAAAGGGTCCTTCTGCCTGTGGAAATTCCAGGCCATCTGAGCATTGCACTTCCATGTGACTACAGATGTAAAGAATCCATGGAGCTGCAGAAGCGCATGGTCTTCCAGGTGTCTACACATGCAGAAATGCAGGGCCAAGAATCAGTCTGGCTATGGGAGCACAGGACCCTTTGTACCCTGCACTTCTGTGTGGTTGTGAAAGCAAAGGTGCAGGACCCTTTGGGCAGTATGCCAAGAGAAGAGTTCTCTTCACTATATGGCTCCTTGTTTCCCATGGGGCCAATACTGCACCATCCCTCCCCAGGTTGGGAGTGGTGCTACATGGCAGTGCTATGCACTCAGCCTTGACCCATCCTACTGGCTGAGTTTGCCCCAGAACGTAGCTCACTAGTACGGGATTGCAATGCGTTACTAGCTAGGCATAGCACACATTTCTTCATAACTTTTTTATTTTTAATTTTTGCTCCAAATTTTCAACATACTGCTTTCATGCCCACCCCCCTTCTGAACATGGCAGTGCAATGTATCATACACTGGTTGAAATGTCATTTCATGCCACAAATGTGAAAATGTGCTCTAGGAAGGGTTTTTAAAAAAGACACATGTCACATTCATGAGGTAATGAGAAAAAATGGCTGTGTTGAAAATTACCAAAGTTATGAGTGAATGTTGAAACATTTAAAAGTTCCTCATAACTTAATCATTGTAACATTATTTTCACCAAATTTTTGACAGTCTTTTTGTGACCCAACCTCATGAATCTAGTAAGTGACATTTTTCAAATCCCACCAGAAAGGTGATTTAGCAGAGTGACTGTGAAATCCCCTTTTGGGACAGATTTGAAAAAGTTCACCTATCTTGTTCGTGAATTGGGGTCCCAAAAAGAACATGTTGAAAATGTGGTGCAAAAATATTCAAAATTTACAAAGTTATGAGTCAAATTTCAAAATGCATTGAAAATAGATTGACAGCATTTACCTTGATTTTGGAGCTTACTGTTACATTTCAAGGAGGAGGATGTATTTTTCACCAGGAGTGGATGTATACTGACGAACCATCTGTATGTGAGTGAGGAAATGGGATGGTGAGTGCTGAATGAAGGGGTCAAGGTAGGGTGCTTAGGGGTCAGGGGTCAAAGATCAACAAGGGACATTTTCTTTTCAGGTAATCATAAAAAAATATCTTTAAGGGACAGTTTTCTTATTTTCAGGGATAGCGACACTGGGGATTAGGCACCCAGTGTTGGCACATTCTTCAGAGGCACCGGGGGGTGGGTACATCAGTGTCATCAGCTATGTGTGAGGGTGGGTGTTGAACTGGAGAAGATGGGAAGGGGGGGCCATCATGTACAGCAGTACTGGCACTGGGCACCTGGGTCTGCTTATTTGGATTGGGGGTTATCTCAGTCAACACCGGGGGTTAGCATCCCAGTGTTAGTTTTAACAAATATGTAATTGTCAACAGGATAAGGCACCCACTAATCATTTTTAGCGTATTAAATGTAGTGAGTGTGGAGGGGGGATACTGGCAGCAGGATTGGCACCTGCCATTCATATATATGAAATGTGGGTCAGAAGGGAGGGGGGATACAGGCTAGATTGGTCACCCACTGTCTGGTAAAATTCTATGTAAGTCAGGTGGGAAGAGTTCTTAGGATGGCGGGTTTGGTGGGTTAGCAATATGAGTAAAAGTGATTTCTTTCACATTGCTTTATTCAACCAGCTCACAAAAGCAGTGTGTAGGAAATCACTTTCCATGAAATAACATTTGATTTCCTTCAAACTGCTTCTGTCAAATAGCTGACAAAAGCAGTTTGAAGGCAATCATTTTCACTCAGACAAAAAACTATCTTTAGAATCTTGATTTTTTTTAACTGACCATGCTCAAAGAATTGCACAATTTTTTACTTATATTTTAAAAACAATTGGCCTGATTTTCAAAGCTTCTGGTATTGCACAAGAGCTTGCACCACAAAGAATGGTGCAATGTGCCCCTTGTGCTGAAAGATGAACTAGGAGTCAGTCTCAAATGCAGCCTGCATCAACTGCAGGCTGCGTATACTAAGCCTGTCTTGTGCCACCCTTGCACCACAAAATGGGCTATGGCATGGCACTAGGGGCTTGTGGCAAACACAGGCTGCCAAATCCCCTAAATCAGGATTCTCAACATTCTCCCACAGGGCAAATTTCTAAATACCATTAGATCAGCCAGGGCCAGTCTAAGGGTACATAGAAATATGCCTCCTAGGAGAGCTGTACAATTTGCAGCAAAGTCCATTCCCTCTCCAGCCCCATCCCCCTTTTATTACAATAAGTCCCTGGTGATCTAGCAGCCCCCCAAGCCCTGATTCCCTGTTATGAAGAATTAAAACATCCCTGGTGATCAAGTAAACCCCACCAAGCCCTGATCCTCCATTATGAAGAATTAAAACATCCTTGGTGATCTAGCACACCCCAAGGCCTGATCCCCAGTTATGAAGAATTAAAACATCCCTGGCAATCTAGTGGACCCCACCAAGCCCCAAGCCCCCATTATGAAGAATTAAAAAATTCCTAGTGAGCTAATGGACACCCCCCTAGCCCTGATCCCCCATTATGCAGATGTAAAACATCCCAGGTAGTGTAGTGGACCCCACCCTGGCAGGCAATACCCCTCTACACCACTCCACATCCTGAAGCTGATCCAGCAACTGGCATAGCCCACCACTCACCACCATGGCCAACTGCTGACTGAGCTCTGAATGAGCACATACTGTATTCATTATGTGCTCATTGATTGACAGCTTAGTGGGCTATCAATCACTGAGCATGTACTGCATACAGTTCACACTCATTCAGAGCTCAGTCAGTGACTGGCCATGGTGGTGAGTGATGGGCTGCGCCAGTCACTGACTTGGCTTCGGAATGGGGGCAGTGGGGTAGTGAGGCACTGCCTGCTGGGGTGAGGGTCCACTAGACCACCAGGGATGTTTTACAGTTGCATAATAGGGGATCAGGGCTGGGGGGTCCGCTAGATCACCAGGGATGTTGTAATTCTTCATAATGGAGGATTGAGGCTTGGGGGGGGTCTGCTAGATCACCAGGGATGTTTTAATTCTTCATAATGAGGGATCAGGGATTGGGAGTCTGCTAGACCACCAGGGATGTTTACATTTGCACAACAGGGGATCTGGACTTTTGGGTCCAATAGACCACCACAGACTGCTTCCTTACATTGCCGTATGGACACCTGCAGCTTGCGGCAACCTGTCCAGATGTGGCCTCTGTTTGGTACATGGCTACAGTTGCTGCAAGCAGCAGGACTTTGCCACCAGGACCCTACCTGATGGAGAATCAGGTGCAGAATCCCTGTCACACTAGCAATCAGTGCAAGCCACCTTTGGCGCAGCTTGCACTGACTTTAGAGAATTGGGCCATATATGTTAAAACTTGTGAAAACATACTGAAACTTTTCAATAAATATTGGGCCAGACTCCATCAAACTTGTATTTGTCAGTTACAGGTGCAAAAAAAACTTTATTTGGGTGAATTTTAGTGTTTGTGCACCTCTGTAACTTCGCTTCCCCTGAACTGAGTAACACATAATTTTTGGAATCCAGAGATCCTGACCTACATTCCAAGCCTATCAAATTTTGAGCAAATCAGTTGAATGGGGCAGAGTTACTAAGGTGCAAAACTTTGGGATTAACGTTCAAGTGCTTACTCAACCCTACTATACAAAGCACTACCATGCCTATTTAATATAAAATATATATATATATATGTGTGTGTGCTTTGTAAAAAAACTGCATTAATGCAACAGTTAGGGTTTTTTACAGTGACAAAAGATGAGAAATTTGCCATTAGGGTTACCACCCCTGTATCCATGACCACCACCCCCACCAATAGGCATCAGGGTGTACGTTGGGGTCATTGGTCCTAACTCTCACCCCATTCACCTATACTGCACACCTCAGCTTATTTACACATGGAATGGGGTGAGAGTTAGGGCCGACTACCCCAACACACACCCCAATGCCTATTGATGGGGGTGGGGTGGTCGTGGGGTGCAAGGGATGATAACCCTAATGGTGAATTTCCTCATTTTTGTCACTGTAAAAAACCCTGACTGTTGCATTAATGCAGTTTTTTGCAAAGAATATACATATGTACAAAACTGAGTCACATTGTATTGGTCGAAGTTGTCGTATCAAGTCTTAACACCATATTCCCATAACAGTGACAGATAAATGCAGTCAGATACACTTCAACAAATGCAGCCCACTGCAAACAGATGGCATCATCATCATATAGAAAGTCATTCTGTTAATGTGAGTTACACAACCACATCTGTCAAGACATAACTTACCGACTGACATATGTTTAATATCCAGTGCCCTCGAGTCTGCTTGGATTTGGTGGAAGTCAATTCAGTAAGTATTATAGTCAAGGTCAACAATGTAGACAACAACAGGAAAAAAAGTCGCAACTTAACCTGCTGCAGATTGTTGAAGGAAGCACAACTTCTCACACAATATGTAGAGAAGAGGACTTAAAACTCTTATAATCACATGAGAATATTACTTATTCTGTCATTACCATGTAACACGGTACTGTGAAACAACTGAATACACAGTGGCATGTGCAAAACTTACAAGATTAACTGAAACACCTGCAAAAAGATATTATTCACTGACTGTCAAATGATAACTGTTTAATACCGTCAAATCTACTTAAGCAGTAACACGGCAATCATTGTAGTAAGTACATCAAAGTTGTAAATGCTTCATATAACAACACAAATGGTTCTAGAAATTGTATTGTTATAAATCAACAAAACTATTCTGTTTTGCATACAGCGTATCAGCATAACACTGAGATCAACAACTCAGTGTCTACAACACTGTGTTACGCAGGTGCATTATTGCAGTTGTGTCCTGTAATGACAGGCAAATTAGAGTAATACACACTGCCAGTAGTAATACAGCTGCACATCTAAAAGGCTTAGTTCATCATCACTGATATTGCACAGTGGTTGTTTCACATAAAAAGTCTCAGCTCTTCTATCAAATGAAAATTAATATTTAAAAAAAGTGAAAAAAATGTATGCCCCCATAATATACAGAGGGAATGCTATATCTGCAAATATAGTGGTTAAGTAAACCGCCATGTTCAGATACCATCACTCTTCCACATTTTGTGCAATGTTTGTGCAACAGAGAACGATAACTTATGCATCTTTTAGATTCCTTGGTAATCATTCTCTCATAGTGCATACTGTATCATTACACCCCGCCCATCCCTTTCTGAACCTTCAGCATGTGACATAGTGTCCAGAGTGGATAGATAGGTCATGATGGAAAATAATAGCATAGGTGTCAAACTGACTTCCTGAGAACATAGTTCTTCCAGCAATAAAGTCAGAAATCTGTGTTGTGACTTTCATGCCTTGAGAATTAAAACATTGTAATGCAATCATAATGTATGAACAGAAAGATGTAACTGTCAAAGAGCAGACACAAGACCGACCACATCTTCGACACAGCCAAACAGTTTCTGCATTTGCAAACAACCTATGAAACTTCACAGATCTCTGTTCAGGAATGTAGACAGAAAACCACAGCATGTCATGAGTTGCTTGTGATTCTTTGTGTCCACATGACAAACATGTGTACTTGCACACATAATCAACTCAAAAGTGACGCAGATCAATGCCATCATCTGCCAAACCGTTTATGATTCCCATAATAAACTCTGTGGCATCTTGTT
Organism: Neoceratodus forsteri; assembly: GCA_016271365.2. Classification (NCBI taxonomy): domain Eukaryota; kingdom Metazoa; phylum Chordata; order Ceratodontiformes; family Ceratodontidae; genus Neoceratodus; species Neoceratodus forsteri. The sequence continues at coordinate 702,461,647 of CM028137.1, read as the reverse complement.
GTGCATTATCAGCAAACATCACTTGTCCTACATACTTTGCAAGAGTTAGTTGTAGAGGAGTCAAATTTAGCAAACTGGGCAACTCCTCTTGACTAGCTCTAATTACTCTCTTCAAGACAGAGCTGTTGACTGACCTGAGCTCAAAATATCAACAAACTCAGGCATATGCAGAAGTGCCTGCATTGTAGCATTAGCATAGCAGTTTACTCCTGTGCTGTTATCAAATATTGGCAGTGTCTGAACCCCAAAGCATTTCTTTACAGGTGGAGATTTGATCTGTTGACGTAGAGACTGATTACCAATAGAATGGTGTGGTGACGATTGTGGAGTCTTAGTGTGCTTCCTCTTCTGTTTGCGTCCTGCATCCATTGGCACATCTGTTGCTGATGCATATCTGGGAACTGGGAGCAAAGGAGCATTTGGTTGGTACAACATATGTAATCTGTTGTACTCAACAATGCATTTACTATCAGCACGTATCTTACTTTCTGCAAGATTCACTATGTGCAGTCCAGACAACCATCTCACATGAGACAAAGCAGCATAAGACATGCCATCCTTGAATATACCAGTGCCTATATCTATAATGGCACTATCAAGGCTAAGTCCTTGTGACTTGTGTATAGACACTGCATAAGTAGCACACAATGGAAATTGTTTCTGTGTCACATATATGTCTTTGACAATCTTAAACTTGACCAGCACTCTGTCTATTGGTAGAGCGGTATCACAGTTGTCAAATTTAACAACCACAAACTCCACAGTTGTCTTCTGCACATTATACTTGAACTCATTAATGTACCCTATGGCTCCATTCATAAGACCATGCTCAACATCAGTGTTTCTGTGAAGCACGACTCATGCATTCCTACACAGTGGTAATATAGCTTCCAAACCAGCAGTATGTGACACATCACTTGTGAGGTCTCTCAGGCACTCAACCATTTTTGATACCATTGTGCATGTTAGACTAACACCATCTATAGTATCTAAGGTTGTAAGACTCACAATAGGTTCCTGTTCTCTCTGCATCATGATCTCATTGAACTCTGCACACTGCTTTAGTCTTGGAAATAGACATACAACATGTCCCCCAGATTACTGCATGTGTGCAAAGACATCACAAGCATCCTGAATAGGAATATTATTTCTAGAGATTATGCACTGCCTTAGCATTTCAAGGTGCATGGATGACAATGCACCAATCTGAGCCTCATCAAGCAGTGCTTTGTAAGACATGTCACCTTGCTGTCTCAAATTCTGTAAAAGTTTGACATATGAGAAGAACTCCCACAGATTTATACCACCTATGCATCCAAGTGTTTTCTTAGCCTCTTCAACTGAAAGAGTACAGAAAACATGCTTGCCATTCACAGGAGCCAGCTGTAGAAGGTCCCCAAACACAAGAATATTCTTGCTACCAAATGGTATGTCATCAGTACCAAGTATCTTCTATAGGCGTAGGTGAATATATGTAAGGAGAACATTTGAAACCATGCTGATCTCTTCTATTATCAGCAATTGCATCTTGTCAAACATTGGCCTCAGTACAGAGGCAACCTCAAAAGACAATTTTCTAAAATCACCACTTTTGCCATGTACAACTGGCAACATAAATAACCTATGAAGCATGACACCACCTATGTTGTAAACTGCCAGGCCTATAGGAGCGGCCACAATAACAGAAGTTGCAGGATTAGTGAGGTTATGCACACCCCTGCTAATAGCATCAATTAAGAAACTTTTCCCAGTCCCAGCAGCACCACTGACAAACATCCTTACTAGGTTCTGTTTGTCACAAACACAGTCTCTGCTACTGTGCTGAAGAGCATGTCAAACACCATGTATCACAGAGTGATACACAACTTTCTGATGTGAATTCAGTTCATCAACAATGTTTGTAGCTGCCTCTGACAACTTCATATTTTGTTGCATTGCACCCTCTATCTCTGACATCAGCACAGCTGGATCATTAGGAGGAAGAGGGACACCAAGTGTCCCTTCACCCTCAACATCAAGCATATCTTGTGATGTTACTGGGGTCTCATCGTCCAAAACCTTCCTTGCTCTCTCCAACTGATTTTTTTCTATTTCGAGTCTCTCAATGTAAGTGTCAGGCATCTCACTCTTAAAGGAATCATGTTAGCATGAATTCTTGTTCATATGTGTCAGATGATCCTTTCATTTCAGTTTCTGCTCTCCAAGGCTTGAAGAGAAACAGTAGAGCAAAATAGTAGTGCTCCTTGCTTTCTGTTGTATTCAAGCTGAGTTTGCAGTGGTCAATTAGCCATGGTTTCACTTCTTCACAAGCGAACCATCAAAACCAGTAACTTTATATATGTTCTTCTCAGGGTCAGAAGAAACACCCCTTTTATAATCATACCATTGAGCAACTTGATACAGACACAGATCTTCCATTGCACTGTGGCACTGTGGAGAGTAGTTGTCAATTAAATTGCTCTTCAGAATATTAGTGGATGTTGGTCTTGTAGCAGCCAGATCCTCAATCTCTTCATGGCTCTTAAGCACACAGCATCTGTTCTGCTTGCAGTTCACATTCAAATAGCGAATGGACTCTGACTTTCCATACAAACATATTACTGCAAGGCGGTCACTTGCTTCATAAGCTCCACACTCACGGTGTGAAAGAGTCCTAAGCCCAAGTGACCACAGTCTAGAAGAGATTGACCTATTGCAGTTTGACAAGTCTTCCCACATTTCTTGCAGGCATGTCTGCTCATGCTTAGTGATATATGATGTGATGTTACATACCTCACCAAAGCCATTAAATTGACAGTGACATACTAAAGGAATAATGCCTGACAGGGTGGGTGTTATGCTGGGATAACATCCCACCTTGGGTGGTTGAGCCCGAGGCCAGCGGCCGAGGGCTACCCAACACCCAAGAAGGATGTTATCCCAGCATAACACCCACACTGGCGGCATTATTCCTATTATACAATGGCTCGTTGTTATATATAAAATAAAAAAAATAATTTTAAAGAATGTTTTTATTAGAGTGGAAACATATTTTTGTTTCTTAAGAGGAGATGCAAAAAAGGCTCATCCATAGAAGCATAATGATGCCAGTAGACCTGAGAACAGCAGGGATTTTATGCCAGGATAACATCCCTGCTGTGATGGCCAACTGACCAATCAGAGGACAAGATTCTTTCTTGCCATTGTATAATGAACATCAATGTTTGCCTGCCACATCAACAGAAGAGAAGGGCTATAGTCATTGATATAGACTTCTGACTCACTGCGAGGCAGTTAATACACTCGCTTTGTTGATTTTGACTCTAAGTGGTGGTGCATAGCAGAAAAGACATCATTCAAACAAGCATTCATACAAGCTCATCTTGCAAAACCAATACAGTACAGTGTGTACCACTGTCCCCTGTTCTTCACTTTTCTATGACAGTACTTTCCACACAAGTGCCGTTGGACTTTCTAAACCTACTCCCAAAGTGTTGCACTGTCATACTTGTCTGGAATCTGGCATGTAACATATTTCAAAATGAAGTTCAGAATTTCACTTGTCTCACTGTCACCAATGCGTGGGGCATCTTTAATCCACAGCAACATGTGTATGTGTGGAGCTCCCCGAGCTTGGTACTCAACCCTCCAGAAGTAGTGTTCAACAACCCCAAGAGGAGGATTCATTTTAGACAGTATGAACTTCAAGAGAGCCTGGAATTGATGGTGGAAGTAACATGAGATGGACACTGGATCAAGTGAGCACATCTCACTGACAGTAATACTCTGTATATTATTAATATCAGAGTTTGCCCTTCTTAGAAGATCAAGTAGATCATCCCAATAGTATTCAGCACACCTTAGTGTCACAAACCATGTTGCTGGTCCAAACTCCCTCAGCATGCACATAACCTCAGAGTGTCATCTATACCAATATTCTTTAGTACCATGCATGCTAGACAAAATAGAAGAAAGACTAACTTGCAGTGTCTCATCTTTCTCCTGCAACATGTGTCGTAACTGTGCAATTGTCATATTACTGAACTCTGGTCCAAGTCTCAATGTATGAGTAGTACCAGCAGACAAGACACTAAGTTCACTCTCCCAAAGAAGATGGAACAGGTATGCAATGTTACTAAGAAATTTGCCATCCTTATGTAGAACTCTTGAGGTCCTATACTCAGTTCCTAGAACACAAAGTTCTCACTCGTCTAGCCGCCCACCTGTACCAAGTGGAAACAGATCTGGAAAACAACATGCCTCAAGTGTAGCCTCCCATATGCTAACAGGATTGCCCTCTACTTGTTTCATCTGATACAATTCAATGTTATCCACCACTGGATCCTTCCCATGCAATGGGTGTATGGCGTATGGTTCATAAACATTGCCTGTAGATGCAATGTCAACCTTCTCCAGAATTGCCTTGTCAGAGTCTTCCACAGCAGTTCCTGTGGGAAGACCAGCAAATGTGTCAATGTCAACATAAAAAACATTATGCTCCTTTAGGTATCGCAAGGCATGCTTCACCTTCTCAGCATTGACTATCTCTTGCTATATAGTTTTTGCCTGAGCTAGGACACGATTCACCAAAATCACAACACTATTATCCCAAAAAATAATGTTCACATTTTCTTGCAAAGGCAAATACACAACACAGCCTTTCAGAAAACCTAATATTCTTCGGGTGAAGCAACCTCTGGCTGGAAGCTGCAACACTGGACTTAGAATTTGCAAGAAAGTGAGTTGTGCTCACAACAGAGGGAGGTGAACCTTACAATTGTCTTTGATTTGTAGCAGATTCCTTAGGAAAGTTAATATTCTTCAGGTGGAGAATACTTCTAACTGAAAGGTGAAATAAGGAACTTAGAATTATCAGAAAAGGCAGTCTTTCAATCAACAGAGGGAGGTGGACCTTGATTTACTTTTGTTACACTTGTTAAGATTTTCAGTGCAGGAAGAGTTTAAACCCACAGGGACTGAATACTGTTTACTGTGTCTGTCCTTGTGCACAGCTGACGTGTTTTGGGGCTGACTGCTTTCAGAGCACAAGTCACCAGGCTGTTTTGGGGCTGGGGAGGTTTACCAGTGTCTGTCTTGGATGCTTGGATTTTTCTCTGTTTGATTAGCAGGGTATTTTCTCTGTCAAATTGTTGTGTAGGGCATCTTGCTGACAGGTAGACACTCATCGCAGTGGTAGGTCAGAGCTTTTAGCTGATTGTTTCATGAGGGCACAGTTTAGACCCAAACTCTTCCCACCCACCCACCCCTGGAAATAGTTCCTTTATACTTGGGGTTCTGACATCATTTCCTCAGGAGGGCAAGGTGCATATCACTGTCATATCCTCTCTAGCACACTGCACTGGCAATATAAGCATACACATTATATAATATATATATTTCTATGTAACAAACCAATCTCACACACACAAAAAAAACAAAAAAAACAAACCAAGAAGGTAGACAGACATGTGGAGAGTAGTGCAATGTAATGGCTGTGGGGCAGCAGTCTTCCGGGAGTCTTTCTGGAGGCTGAGATGCTGCCCTGTTTGCAGATAACCCTCTGCCTTGAGGGAGGAAGTTGCTCATCTTCAGGCCACACTGGACAGTAGTAAGAGAACCTCCCCCCATCCAGGGAGCACCAGAGCCACCACCACTACCTCAGAGATTGCAAAGAAAGCACAGCAGTTGGACCACAGTGGGCTCAGGGAGAGTAAGGGTGGTGGAACAGAGGCACACCCAGTCAGTTATTCCACTCCACAATCCATATACCATTCTGGGGGAGCATAGTTCCCCTATGGATGCACCCACAGTGGAGACTAAGGAGGTTGCAGACAACTGTCACAAGGGAGGCCCTCAGGAAGGAGGCAGAGGACACAACAGGGAAAGGAAGCATCTCCTGGTGGGGGACTCAATTATTAGGGGGATAGAACTTGGGGGAGCAGGGAAAACTGAAGTAAGGTGCCTGCCTGGTGCCATGGCTTGGAGGGACAGGAAGCTCATCCTTAGGATCATGAGAACATTTGCACGGGGGGTCTGAGCTGGACGTCATTGTCCACCTAGGGAAAAATGACTTGGCTCATCATGAGATTAGAGCAGTGCAGAAGGACTTTGTAGAGTTGGGGAGGGGTCTAAGAAAAGTAGCACACACAGTATCCTTCTCAGAGGTGCTGCCTGTCAGTGGCATGGGTGAGGCAAGGGTACTTTACACCATGCAGTTTAATGAATGGTTGAAAAAATGGTGTGGAGTACAGGGGTTTGGCTTCATTGGGGACTGGGGTTCCACCTGGAGGGACACCAGCCTATACTGGGAGGATGGTCTGCATCTGTCCAGGAAGGGAACAAGTCTTTTGGGCAATCAGTTTAAATGCTTCATTGGTAAGCTTTTAAACTAGTCAGGGGGGGAGGCACTGATAAGCAGCAGGAAATTCCCAGCCTCTTCCTACAAAGCAGGGTACTAAATGAGAAAAAGACCAAGGTAGAAAGGTCAGTGGGGGATGCTGCTACAGAAGGCAAAGCCATAAAAAAATGGAGAGCATGGCTCGACAGCGCAGCGGTTGGATTTCCACTTGTGATGCCGGAGACCTGGGTTCCAGAATGGACTCAGGTCACTGGACAGCCAGCCGGGGAAGTAGGCTTGAGTGTCCCTTGACTGCTTGCCTTCTCCGGGGGGAGGGAGGGGATGTGGCTCACTGTCTGCTGCCTCCTGGCAGAGGCCGGGAGAGCAGCAGCTCAAGCACACCATGCCCCCAGGAGAAAAAGCAGAAATCCTGGCCTCCTGGTCTGCCAGAAGATGGCTGCCAGTTCCTGCCAACTTGAGATGCCCTGGAGCCCCAGAACCCACCTCAGCAGCACCCAGGGACTGATTGACTAGTGTGCTGGCTTCCCCCTCCTGGCTCCTTCCCCCTCAGAGAAGAGGGAACCATCCAGTGAAGGGATACACCAGGCCACCCATGGGTCAGCTGCGATCTGAGGTGAGAGGAAGGGGGTCAGGGCAAGGGGGTCAGAGGAGTCATGAGCAGCTGGAAGGAGAGGCAGGCCCGGGAGCAAGTAGGGTGCAAAAATAAATATGGAGTGCAATAAGTACCAATGCCCGTAGTCTAGGTAACAAGCTCCCTGAATTAGTGGCCTTGATGGAGGAGGAACATCTGGATATCATGGCAGTCACAGAAATATGGTACACACAGAACCATGACTGGGATGTAAACATACCAGGATACACTATCTACAGGAGGGACAGGGAGGGTAAAAGAGGAGGAGGAATAGCTCTCTAAATAAGGGAAGGAATCAAAGCAACAGAACAAAAGGGTAAACAGAGAGGAGAAGAAGCACTGTGGGTCAATTTGGAGACAGGCAATGGCACCACAATCTGCACAGGGGTTGTATACAGACCCCCCTCTCAGGGGGAGGAAATGAACAAGGAAATGATAGAAAGTATACTTAGAATGGCAGAAAAAGTGGAGATATTACTGTTGGGTGATCTGAATATGCCAGATGTTAACTGGAGTGCTGTTGCAGCAGCCACTTCTAAAAGTGGGGTTATTCTAGATGCCCTACGGGGGCATGCCTTAGACAACTAGTATTGGAACCCACTCGAGAGGGAGCAATCTTAGACCTGGTTCTCTCAAATGGAGATGGAGAGAAGATCACAGATGTAGAAATGGGTAGCCATCTGAGAACTAGCGACCATCGAACAGTATGGTTCACAATAAACACAGCAATAGAGTCAAGCCTTACAAGGTCAAAAGTACTGGACTTCAGGAGGGCTGACTTTGCCAAAATGGGTGAGTGCCTAAGGAATGCACTATCAAATGGGCAGGAGGAGGGGTGGAAGAAAAATGGGGGATGACAAAAACTGCCATCACAGAGGTAACAAGCCTTTGTGTGAAGCAAATAAACAAAACAAAATGATATAAGAAACCACTATGGTTCTCCAAGGAGGTGGCAGTGAAGGTTCAAGAGAAAAAGAAAGCATTCAGAAAGTACAAGGAATCACAGAAGGAGCAGGACAGAGAATTGTATCAGTTAAAGCAAAAAGAAGCTGGGAAGGCAGTCAGAACCACAAAGGGCCCACACTGAGGAAAAGATAGCCAACTCAGTTAAGAAGGGGGATAAAACCTTTTTTTAGGTACATCAGGGAGCGAAGGAAGACCAAGGGAGGGATAGTAAGGCTTAAAAAAGGGGACGGGGTTGGCAGAGGGTGATGGTGAAAAGGCAGAGATACTAAACAAATATTTTTTCACAGTATTTACAAATGAAGAGGGGGAGGTACCTAAAACAAACAATAGAAACACTCTGGATACAGAAGTTGATACCAGCCCATTTACAGAAGAAAGGGTTCTGAAAGAACTCTTAAAACTGAAGGTGGACAAAGCAATGGGGCCTGATAGGACTCATCCCAGAATTCTAAAAGAACTAAGGGTAGAACTAGTGACACCACTGACTACCCTCTTTAATAAATCATGGGAGGATGGGGTGGTACCTGAGGACTGGAGGAGGGCAAATGTGATTCCCCTTCACAAAAGTGGGAGCAGGGCAGAAGCAGGAAACTATAGAACTGTTAGTTTAACCTCAGTGATAGGGAAAATGATGGAATCACTTCTGAAGGAAAGAATTGTCAAGTACCTAGAGGCCAGAGGGGCACAGGACCCAAGGCAGCATGGATTCACAGTGGGAAGGTCATGCCAGATGAATCTAATAGATTTCTTTGACTGGGTGACCAAAGTAGTAGATCAGGGAGGGGCTGTGGACATGGCCTGCCCAGGCTTTAGCAAGGCATTTGACACAGTCCCACACAAAAGATTAATATATAAGTTAGCCAGCCTGTGAGTGGGTCCCAAGATGATAGCCCGGGTAAAGAATTGGCTGGAGAATAGGACACAGAGGGTAATAGTAAATGGAGTCCACTCTGAAGAAAGAGGGGTTACTAGTGGGGTACCATAGGGTTCAGTATTAGGACCGGTTCTCTTCAATGTCTTTATAAGTGACATTGCAGAGGGACTGGAAGGAAAAGTATGTCTCTTTGCAGATGACACAAAGATCTGCAGCAGAGCTGATGCACAAGGTGGGGTGGAAAGGATGAGAAGGGACCTGGCAAGGTTAGAGGAATGGTCAAATGTATGGCAGCTTAGATTCAATGCTAAGAAGTGCAAGGTAATGCACCTGGGAAACAAAAACCCTGGGGAAGAGTACACAATGGTGGGTGAGATACTAACAACAACAAAAATGGAAAGGGACCTAGGGTAGTCATATCAGATGACTTAAAGGTGGGCAAGCAATGAGAGAGAGCAATAAGGAGGGCTGGGGGGATACTGGGATGCATAGGGAGAGGCATCACCAGTAGAAAACAGGAAGTTGTTATCCCTCTGTACAGACAGTTGGTGAGACCCCATCTGGAGTACTGCGTGCAGTTCTGGAGACCCAATCTCTGCAAGAACATAGACAGGATGGGAGCTCTCCAGAGGAGGTCAACTAAAATGGTGCAGGATCTCCACTGGAAGACATATGAAGAAAGACTAAAAGAGCTTAATATGTATAGCCTCGAGGAAAGGAGGGAGAGGGGGGACATGATAGAAACTTTCAAGTACCTCAAGGGAATCAACAAAGTCCAAGAGGGTAGCATCTTTCAAAAAAAGAAGTGTGCAAGAACAAGGGGGCACAATTTGAAGATAGAGGGGTGGCTCAGAGGTAATGGAAGGAAGTATTTTTTCACAGAGAGGGTTGTGGATGCATGGAACAGCCTTCCGGAGGAGGTTGTGGAGTCAAAAACAGTGGTTGAATTCAAGCATGCATGAGACAGTCATAAGGCAATTCTAGGGGGTGGTGGTAGAAAGAAGTAGGCTGCTGGTTAACTAGGATCTGCAGCTTATCCATTAGGTAGGGAAATGGTCAGACTGGGTGGGCCAAGCGGTCCTTTTCTGCCGTCAAATTCTATGTTTCTATGTACCAGTTATTTCTTCGTTAGGTCTCGCATTCTTGAATTAAGCCTGATAATTGTTTGAAATGGCTTCATTGTCTGAATAAGAATTTGTTCAAACAAGTTCAAGACTGCAATCTCAGCAGGAGTTTCTTCAACATCCATTTTATTCTGAACAGAGCGAGGAGGTAAAGTGTCGCTCTTAATCTTGATACAACAGCATGTACACAGTGACACAGTTTCGACTTCAGCAAAATATGTCTTTAAAAGCAGATATGAAAGAAGACTCCCCCACATAACATTCCAATATGTAATGTTCTGTAGGTCTATGTTGACGCATTGTTCTTTATAGAAGAGGCGCTCACATGATACACAAACAACAACAAATTTTTGTGTCTTGCTAATTTCAAATTTAGCAAATTCAGTGTCAAATTTTCTCAGAAGCTGTGCTTCTTGCACTACTGTGTGCAGCATATTTACATGTTCGTCAGCAGCAGCATTTGACTTTAACTTATGGCTTGTTTGCAAATCTTTGATGAACTCCATAAGTGCATCTACATCCAGCAATCACTGAAAGTGCATAAAGTCTCAGACAACAGATCTGATCTGATACAATCTGATACAATCTTTGTACAAATCTGAGTATGCCAGAGTGGTGCACTGCTACCATGCGAAAATGCTGAAACACACTGTCACAGTTGTTACTCTCCAAGCATGCAAGAGAATGGTCCATTAGGCCTGTATGAGGTTGAATCTCACACTTGTCAATATTACCAATCAACTTATGTCACATAGACCTCTTTGTGCTAGCAAACAACAAGAACATTTCAATTGTCATGGTTGATTCTTCCCTGACATTGCACATACTGTCACATGGCCACTTCTTAGCAGACGACTTTTGACTACTTTCATCCGGTGTCATTTCAGTCTCATCATCAAATTTAAGATTCTCATCTGACACAACTAAAATATTCTGCACTTTACCATGTACATCTATGTCAAAATAACATTGGTACTCTGCATTTGATATGTTTCTTCCCAGAATAATGCTTCTGAATGCTCAGAGTGCAACCAATCTCATTGAGACACCACAGATATTTTCTCTGTTCAAGTGTTTAAATGACATGAGTTTGTTCCTCATCTCATCAATCTTTGAACTTAATTTATCAATGGCTGACATCATCACAGCGCACAACTGAGAATGAACTGCAACAGCTATATTAACAAAATGTCTTACTCTCAATCATAACTTCATTAACGCAACCTTATTTCACAGTTTCTTGCCTTTGTATCTCATGATACCTGAGATGAGATGATCAATTTTAGCATGATGGACAAATCTTTTTAAAAAATTGCTTTACTGTGCTGCACAGTAGCAGAAGTCACACGTCCAAGATTTGTTTTCCATCTCAGAGACATATGACTCGCTGTTGACAGTGCTGGATATTATTTGTCCAGAGCACGTTTATGAAGTCTATTCATTTCTAAATCACTAGAAGAGCTCATGTGTTTGTTCACTTGCACATGTCTCTTGATATGTTCACATGAACCAGAAGAAAATGCGTTTTTCTTGTGTGTACATTTTACACTTTCACTCTTTACATGGTATGACAGCGAACCACCACTACACCTACTACTTGCTGTGTGTCCCTTGACTTGGGAAATGTTCATGATGCAAACACTCAATCATGTGTTCAATTTGTTGCTTGTAGCACTCTTCTAAGAAACAGGAAAAAAAAACACTATTAGTGCTAATGAACCATGAAAACATGTACAAAAGTACTCTAGTATAAGTCCATAACAAATCTATACTCTGTTAATCGTTAACAACAAGCAATACAACACACTGTTATGATATTGAAATTAAGCAATGTCACAAAAACCTTAGAAGTACTTAAGACTATACAGATTACTATACTGTCATCTGTACATAGTACTGTAACATGCAACAGAACTCTATAGAAAATATTACAAGAACCATACAAATCATTTCCAGCCCATCCCCCAACAAATCCCAACTCCCATTCAACATCATGAAACCTAATTTTCCCTGGTAGTCTAGTGGTACCCCTTCCCAACAGAAATCCAAACCTGCTTTCCACAGAATTAAACATCATTTACCCCGTTACTGTAGTCTAGTGCCATGTCCCGCATCACAAATCCTGACCACTATTACACATTATAAAAACATTATTTTGTCTCTTAGTCTAGTAGTACCTCCAGCATGAATTCTTCCCAGATGTGCCATCTTGAAAACATTATTTTCTGTGGTGGTCCATTGGTCCCCCCCCGCCCTGCATAGACACCCCTGCTCATCCCAAAAACATCCATGATCAGAGCCGGCGACTGACTTAGCTGTTCTCTCACCACCACTGTCGGCCATTGACTGAGGCAAAAATAAGGATGACTGCAATGAATGAGCCCATCAGATGTTAACTATACAGCATATACAAGACTGTCCCCCCAAAAATTATTTTTCTTAAACTAAACAAGTTGTAGAGTGAAAGTCTCACCATATTCTCACTATCAAAATAATTTTCAAGTTTGCAAATGATTCACACAATGAATGTGACTCACAATCAAAAAAACTGCATGCTCACGATCAAAGATCCAAAAAACAAGAAAATCCAAAACTACATGTAAAAAACTATATATTTGTGCACAATCCACTTGTCATGGTAAATAAAAGTAAATCTTAACACAAAGTGCATGAGAAACTCTCCCCCCATTTTTTTGAAAGTAAACAAGTTCTGCATTCAAAAATCTTGCGTTATTCTCGCAATTAAAGATTTTGCAACTTCACGAACGATCCTCACGATCAATGCGAGTCGCGATCAAAAAACATTGCAGGCTTGCGATCAAAGATTGAAAAAACAAGAAAAAAAGAAATAAGATTTGCTAAACACAATATTTTTGCCCAATCCATATGTGATAGCCAATAAAACCACATTCAACTACAAACTATATGAAAAACTGCAAAAAAAAAAGTTTTTTTCGAAAGTAAACAACTTCTGCATGCAAAATCTTGCGTTATTCTCGCAATCAAAGATTTTGCAACTTCACGAATGATCCTCGCGATCAATGCGAGTCGCGATCAAAAAAAATTGCAGGCTTGCGATCAAAGATTGAAAAAACAAGAAAAAATTAAAAATAAGATTTGCTAAACACAATATTTTTGCCCAATCCATATGTGATAGCCAATAAAACCACATTCAACTACAAACTATATGAAAAACTGCAAAAAAAGTTTTTTTCGCAAGTAAACAACTTCTGCACGCAAAATCTTGCGTTATTCTCACAAAGATTTTGTAACCTTGCGAATGATGTTTGCGATCAAAGCGAGTCACGATCAATAAATTTGCACGCCCATGATCAAAGATTTAAAAACACGATAAAATGTAAAAAAACTTTAAAAAATCATTATTACTATAAAATCCAGTTCTTATAAGCTATTAAAGCACATATAACTACATACTCTACTGAAAACTGTAAAGAAAAATGGATTTTTCAAAAGTACACATGTTCTACAATCAAAATCTCGCATATTCCCATGATCAAAGAATTTGCAAGCTCGAGAATGATCCTCGCAATCAATGTGAGTCGCGATCAAAGATTTTGCATCCTCATGAAAGAAGAAATGGCAGACTTCACCATGTGACTTTTCTCAACCAACAGAATTGTACAATAACACTTGTGTGGCCATTTTGAAAGTAGAAAAAGCAGTAGTCACTCCAGCACAGAAAAGTAAGTAAAAATCAATCTACTATATAAAAACTACCTAGTTAATTAAATAACATGCTGAAAACATTTACCATATATCAAAATCAGATTTTATACACTTTTGAATAATCTATGCAGTATATTGACAGTATGTGGCTATCACCTAGAACAACAAGATTTATTTAAACTGTAATAGAGAATCTGTGTGGCACTTTCTGTTTCTTATATAGCCACACTGCTCAGGAGAAACATTTATTAGAAAATAATCATCACAGCCAACCGATAGCAATCCACTAACTGTTTTTTGAGTCAATATTTTCCATGCATAAAACACATCTGTCAACGTTTTTTTTTTTTATTGCACAAACACCAGGGGCAGGATATTCAAAAGGGTTGCACCATGCACAACAGGGTTGTGCCAGCGCAAGTCAGAAAATGCGCCATTCTGCGATATTCAGCAGGAGGCAGTTGTGCTACTGAAAACATGCTGAGCAATAGCGCAATGATATTGAAGGCATGTGCAACCGAAGGGGGAGGAACCATGCATAAAGGGCGCAGTGCGATGTTCAAAGACTTGCGCAATGCGAAACAGTGGAGCAGATGGAAGTTGCGCCCATAGCGGAAATGAGCCAAAATAAAAAGGAGCAAAGAAGAGGTGCAAGAACCCTACAGGGAAGCCACATGAGGCAGTGGGAAAGACAGGCACAGGAAAGCAGCATGAAAGAGAGCAGTCCAGGGAAACCACACCACAGAAGAGGGGCACGGGAAGGTGTGTGGGGCCACACAAAGCAGAGGCCAGTAGGTGTACCCAGTGCAGGGGAGGTAGCAGTCAGGACAGCGGGGAACAAAGCAACAGTTGCTGGGGGGGAATGCAAGCCAGAGACATGGCCAGTGCCACCTTCCACATGGATGCCGTAATGAGGGGGGTGAGAAGGCATGCAGCAGGGGGACGTGGCCGTGGAAGAGCCCATCGGTGGTATGCCCCCAGCAGGCAGTACCGAGCCTGCACCAGCTTTGAGCTGTATACAGATATCGAGATTGTGGGCTGGTACCGCCTGAACAGGGCAATACTGAGGTGGCTCTGTGAGCTGTGCAGTGATGTGATGCAGGCACCCACACGACGGAGTCATGCTCTGTCAGTGGAGACAAAGGTAACAGCCTGCATGTGCTTGCTCGCCACGGGTACCTTCCAGAGACCAACAGGGGACACCACAGGCATAACACAGTCGGCCACGTCACGCATCCTCACCCAATTCCTCAGCGCACTGTTGCCACATGCTGTGGAGTACATCCATTTCCCCAGCACTGCAGTGGAGCGCACAGCAAGCATACAGGAGTCCCACAGGGTAGCACGTATGCCTGGCATGCTAGTGGCAATAGACTGCACCCATGTGGTCATATGCACATCACCTGGCCCCGAGGGTGCTGCCTACATGAACTGCAAGGGATATTCCAGTGTCAACTGCCAGGTGGTGTATGATGCCAGTGGGCGCATCATCAATGTCAGTGCCACACACCCTTGGGGAGCACATGATTCTTTCATCTGGCACCAGTCGGCATTATGCCACTGATTCAAGAGTGGGAACATCCCCACAGGTCATCTAGTGGGTGAGTATGTATGTTGAAATGACATATTGTGGGCATGGGAGGTATGGCCAGAGGTGCCATGGGTGTGGCCCACAGGGCTTGGGGCAGTCTGAAGCTGAACACGACATTAACCTCCACTATCTTCACACAGGTGACAGTGGATACCCACTCCGTCCCTGGCTGCTCACACCCTACCGGAGGCCCATGACCCCATTGCAGCAATGCTACAATGAGGCACATGCCACCACATGCAATGTCATTGAGCGGGTGTTTGGGATGCTGAAGGTGCATTTCCATTGCCTGGACACCTCTGGCGGTGCCCTACAGTATAGCCCCTTAAAGGTCTGTGGGATATTCCTGGCCTGTTGCATCCTGCACAACATGGCCAAAGACTGTGGGATAGCTGTACAGGTCAAAGAGGGGGACAGCGTTGGGGACAATGGTGACACCGGTGATGATGGGGATGGGCAGCCCCCCTTGGCCAATGGGACCCCAGACTGATCCGTCTGGCACAGCTGCACCGGGACACCATCACAGAGGAGCACTTCAGCCAACACAGGTAAGTCATGGTGCCATGTGCAACCACCAGTGGCTAGGGCACAACCCACAGACACGCATGGAAATACACCAGGGGTGCATGTTGGCAAGGGATTTGGCAGGGCACAGAAGCACACACACACAAACAGGGAAGGGTGAACAGTAACATGCCACATGGACGGACACACACACATGCGCACACAATAGGCACAAAATGTGCACAGAGGTCAGGTGCAAAGCCGAGATGGAACGCAAACACTAGCAACACACATGTCCACAGGCCACCATGTCCACTGACTGTCCATGTGCGTGTGTCAGATGCTGGGCACCATCGCACTTTTTTGTGTACAGCGCAATGCAGGCATCATCATGCACATGTACCTGTGGACAGCAGCCAGGAGGGTGTGCAGGTGGACCATGTGTCTGCATGCAGGGCCAGGCACCCACCCGTGCACTGCCCACCAAAACACACAATGCACACAGGGCAGCAACAGACAGTGTCCACACTGGGAGACAGATCAGTCTTGTGGCACAGTGCCACGTCCGTCTCGGATGCGTGGACGGCCCCACCAAGACCCAGCAGCACTGGCAGGCTGACCACGGGCCTCATGGGGTGGCACCGATGGTCCACCAGAGGTTCCACTGTGCGAATGCAACCGTGCCCGCACAGGGGTCTGCAGCACACCGAACATTCCTGCACCAGGAGTGCTCAGGATGCCCACAGCTGAATCTGGCGTTGACAGGGTGGATGTCGCATGACACCGGGAATGGGGAGTGGATAGCGAACTGCGCAGTGTGAGCGATGCATGGGCACCTGACTGTGTGCCCATTGTGGCCATGACAGCAATGAATGCCTGTGCATTCCTGTTAATGGCAGCGGTCACATCCTCCCACAAATGGTCAATCCGTGACAGGATCCTATCGGTGTCCCTGCTGCGTCGCTCCTCGGCCCACTCCAGAACCACACACAGTGCCTCCACGGACATTGCAAGCCACATCTGCTGCTGGACCGATGCCTGCAGTAGGCGGGTGTGCTCATCAAAGAGATCGTCTGCCACCTCAGCATCCCGTCCCTCAGGGTATACAAGGGCCTGATGTTCAGCACCCCTTGAGGGTGGGCGCTGCTCACCAGGACCAGGTATGGGCAAGTCCACTGGCGGTGCACGGATGCCACCACTGAACGCTGAACCCCCAGTCCCGGTGGGCGACTGCTGCTGCCCCTCCGCCTGCTGTGCCCAAGGGCTCAGTTGTTCCGCCGCTGTGCCCGCAACAGTCCTACTGTCCTGACCAGCCACCGGTGCTGCCCCACTGGTGCTGACAGGCACAGCCTGGGACTGTGCTGATATGCCGGCACACATGTCGGCACCAGCCAGGTCCATGGGAGTGAGCTGACCTGCTGTGTGTCCATTCCGTGGCACACACGTGTCACTGCCCATGACGGTCATGTCTTCATCATTGATGCAGGTCTCCGCCCCAGCCACAGACATAGCATGCTGACATCCTTGGATGCCAGAATGCTGAGACACAGGAAGGGCTTCCCCCACACCTGCCTCAATGACATCAGTGTGGACAGCCAGGTGGCCCCACTGTTGCAATGCTCGATGAATACCTGTGGAGGTGGATGGTCCCTCCTCCAACTCCAGATGACTGTCTGCAGTGGACAGGCCCTCCACCACCGACTCCTGCAGATGTGCAGGATCTGTAACAGAAAGAAAAGTCACGTTACTGCGTGTGACCTACCCTGCCCCCCCCAGACAGACCATGACTTACCATGCAGTGATGGGCCACCACCCATCTGGAAGCCACCTCCTGGAACTCGCTCTATGGCACTGCAGTGCATGCTTGCAGCAAGCCTGTCCTCTGCCGGTGTGAGCTGCACCACCTCTGGCTGGCCACTGCCTGTTGCAGCACATGCCACCCTGATGGCAGCCACCTTCTCCTTCACCCTCCTCCTGTCGGTACCCATCTTCTTCTTACACTCCTGCATGGAGTGCTGGTGGCTGCCGTGCAGATTGATGGCAAGGGCCACCTCCTCCCATGCAGAAGCATGGGCCTGAGGGGTGCCCTGCCATCCACTGAGCAGTGGCTCCTGATCAAAGTAGGCCTCGAAGAGTGCCTCCGTCTCGGCCTTTGTGAAATTGGGCCTCCTCTTCCACCCACCATCGTAGTCCTCTTCACCCAGACCTCGCTCGGTCATTATTCAGCCTGTAAGGATGACAGTGGTTACCTGTCACTGTGCAGTACAAAGCATGTCCCTGATACCACAGTCCAGACCCCCACAGAGCATGCAACTCACCAATAAACAGCAGTAACCGAATATGGCCACTGCAGAACATTGTCACACCTATATAGCGCAATCCATGCAAATTAGGTGA
Source organism: Neoceratodus forsteri (assembly GCA_016271365.2). Taxonomy (NCBI): domain Eukaryota; kingdom Metazoa; phylum Chordata; order Ceratodontiformes; family Ceratodontidae; genus Neoceratodus; species Neoceratodus forsteri. Next base: position 702,443,536 of record CM028137.1, on the reverse strand, counting down.
AGAGCAACTTTAATTAGATGCAAATCATGCTGCTGCGCCTTTGAATGGCTGAGCGGATGAGTAGCACATGACAGCTGAATATCGCGCCGTTGCGCTTTGCGCAATTGTGTTGAACATGCTGAGGAAATGGTGCAGTTCTGTGGCATGTGTAGTACACCTCACTGCGCATGCCCAGGTAGCTTACGCAGGTGTCTGCCGTGCTGATGATGTGCTGTGCACAGTAGGCAATGCAGGGGATGGCCACCATTGTGCCAGTGGTGCTATAGTGAGGGTCACTACATGGCGCTGTGGCAATAGGCCTTCATAGGCACAATGACACAACTGTGCGATAGTCCACTGTGGCGCTGGCACACAGGCAACCAATCACGCTAGACTCATAGTCATCTGATGGCATTGTGGGGTGGCCTTGCGCCAGAGACCCTTGACCCTGTGCCCGACCTTTGTCCCTTGGCGCCATGCATCCGGCATGGCTGCACCTCTATTGCGCTGTTCGATAATAGCACGATAGGGAATGGCAGCGCTGTACCATGCAGCATCTGCACGTGGGGTACCGCACTGCAGAGTGCCATATTGCCTACTATTGCATTGGAAATGGTGTGGAGAAGGGCTGCTCTGTGGTCAGCAATAGAGCTGGCAAACCTGGTGGCCACAGTGGAGCCACATCATAGGCATCTCTTTGGGGAGGCCCCCCTGGAGAGGCCTAGGTCCCAGGTGTGGATTGAGGTGGCCACATCCCTAGAGGCGGTAACTGGCAGGGGCAGAATGGCAGAGCAGTGCAGACACCGATATTCGGACCTGATGAGGAGGGAGCCTGAGTTACTGGCCAGACTACGGTCACGTGCCAGGAGGGGCACGGTACCACGACCAGGTAGGGGTTCTGTCAACACACTGTTTTTGTCCATTTGGGTCACATTGTTGTTTGTGTCCAGCACATAGGGGAGGGACTGTATGGGGTTGCCCGTGGTGGTGTTCACAGAGTGTGGGGTGGGTGGGTCTGGCTGGGTGGGGGGGCACACTCCTTGGGGCAGGGGAACTTTGCTTCAGGACTGCACTGATGTTCTTCTCTGCTTTTTGTCCACCAGGCCCAGTGGAGTTACGCCATGTAAGAGCGGAGCACAGGGCAGTGGAGGACAGAGCCAGGCAGGCCGAGGGTCCACAATGGCCACCCGACCGTCCCGATGAGGGTGAGTGACAGACATCCATTCTTAATATTGCATGCTGTGTGGCAAGGTGGGCAGCGGGGCATGGCCACCATTCATTGACATCACTGCCATGCACGCCACTGGTTACAGTCAACACTGTCCAGTGGCAATGCATGTCTGGGTGTGCATCACTGGTGGTGCATGCATGCACCAGGTGCATGGCTGTGCCACTGCCTTTGTACAACATAGCCATGTCACTAGACGGCCACGGTGGTGCTGTGTGTGACTTGGCTGGTGGGTGTGTGCAGCGTTCAGCATAGCTGTATGCACCTGGGTGGGCAGATCCTGCGGACGTGATCACTGTGGCTGGTCACACACCATCACAGTGGTATGTCCCATGGCCGTATGCCATGCACAGTGGGCAGGCTGTCTGGGGTTGTACATTCACACCTATTGACTGTGCTCCCTTGTCCTAGGTCTGAGACATCTCAGGGAGATGAGGGACGCCATGAGGGAGCTCCTTGATCTGGTCCGGGAGTCTTTGGCGATACTTCAGAGGCTGGACACAGCGGGAGTACTGTGGCGCCACAGGGAAAGGCGGACCCAGAGCCAGGAACGGCAGACATGCTGACAGTCCCTTGGTTCCTGACTTCCCCTCCCCCCTCTGGACCCACCCTCACACCCCACTTATCCCATCCTGTTTGTCCACCCCTTCCCTGCCCACCCCCACCTTGTTTGTGTCCCCACCCCAACCTTGTAAATAGTTATTGTTATGGTACATAGTTGTTTTATATTTTACAATACATTTGAATTTTATATGAATACCGTGGTGGTCTCTGATTTGCAGTGGGCTATAGGTGCTTGGCTGCAGTGGTGTGCAGCATCAGGGTGGTGCAGTCATGGGTATGTGTGTGTGTGTCTGTGTGGGGGTGACTGTGGTGTGGGGGTAAATATCAGTCAGTGTCTGTGGTGTGTGTGTTGTTCCCCGTGCACTGGATGACTGTGTGCAGTGGTCCATGGTACGTGCTCTGTGTCCTTGGTGCACCCATCGGCCCATCCATGGCCTGTGCAGCTGAGACACATGCCTGTCTGTGACCTGCATGATCTGCTGGCATGTCAGTGGTAGCATTCCCTGCAGGGCAGACACTGTTCCTGTTGCTTTGCTGGGTTGCCCATGTCACTGGTGTGGTGCATGCTTCCACACACCACTATGGGTGTCTGTGCTGGCTGTAGTGGCCAGTGGTGGGCCGGGGTGTGTTACTGGGATACTGTGCGGTGCGCTGTACTACTGGGGGAGGTGTCCCTTACATGACCATCCAATCTGGGGTCACTCTTCTGCCAATGCATGGTCGGTCTCTCAGCAGTACATTGGGGGACTGTGCGTGGTTGCACTTTGTCTGCCATTGTTGCATTGCCATGTGCTGCATCCTGCTGATGGGTGCTCATGATGGGGCTGGCTTGCATGGTTCTGTGGTGCACAGGGTTGCATTGCTACTGTGGGGGTGGTGGTATGCATGGGGTTTCCTGCAGTGGTGGTCACTGCTCATGGGGGTGTCTGGGGGTCACAGTGCAGGGTGTGCTGTACACTGGGGGGGCTGGTGTGGCACGGGGTGGCCCACCCTCCTTGCGTGGCAGTCTTAGCTTGCCGGTGGGTGTGCTGGAGCACCATGGCCCAGCTGTGCATCGTTTGCTTGTCCCCATGGGCTGGTGGATATTCCAGACCTCCCCCAGTTGTGCTGTGCTTGGGGTGTGGGGGCAATGTCAGTTCTGCTGTGTGTTCCTGTACCCATCTGTGGCATGGGTGGTGGGCCCTTACCTCCCTGGTTGTGCAGTTACATTGCTCTGCTGCTGGGGGGCTCCATGCTTGTGCTATGGCGCCTCTGGACTGCTCAGCTGGACATCCCTTGTTGCGCCATAGTGCATCGTATCTGCTCAGCTTCCCCTCCCTAGTTGTGCTATGGCACAGGTTGTGTGATATTCAGAAGTTAGCTGTTGGCACAATTTGGCTTGCTCCTTTTTTGAATATCGCATCTATTGTGCATGGACGCAGTGGACTTGTGCTTGCTCCTGCTATTGCGCACTTTTTGGGCGCAGTTTGAATATCCTGACCCAGATGTCCAGTATTATCTGGCTGCTATCCACTGTTCCATTTATTTATTTAGTTAGTTAGTTAGTTAGTTAGTTAGTTAGTTAGTTAGTTAGTTAAACATCAGTTTAGAAACCTTTGAGCCAGAGGCTCATTTACAAAGGTACCTCGTCACAAAGAGGACATCAGAACAGTAGTACAAGGGACACAGTACTTACAAACAAAAAAGTTACAGTTCAATTACAATTTTGTTACAATAGAATACAATCTCCAACGAAGCAAAAGATAAAAAAGGTGCAAAACTTATGGTCGGGAGAGCTGGTGGGAGTAGAAGGGAGGGAGATAGGAGGAGGAATTAGTAGGAAAGGAAGGGGAGAGCCGCTCAGTGAGCATTGTCAAACAGAGTATATATATATATTTTTTGCACTAGGCTAGCGGCAGTTGCATTTAAAGAGCTAAGCAGGAAGTTTCTGAGCCTGGGCTTAAAGCAAGCTAAGGTTAGTGAGTTTGAGACACTGGCAGGAGGAGTTATACCAGTGGGGGCGCGCAGTGGGGGAATGCCCTCTGACCTTGAGAGGTCCTGGCTCTCGAGATAACTAGGGTAGCTCTTGGCGAGCTGCGGCGTGATCAGAATCAGTGCAGTACAGCGAATGGAGTTGGATAGGCCTATGGGATAGGCCACGCGGGGCTTTTTAAAGGTGAGCTGGGATGTCTGATACATGAGCCGCCTCTTCCAGGTTGAGTAGGTAGCCAGGGTGTACAGCTCACATGTGTGAGTGAGTCTGGGAGCACCAGTGATAAGTCTGCAGGCCTTATTAACTGTTAGGTGAACCTTGTTGAGGGCAGTCTGATCTGCTGAGCCATAGACCGGAAGGCCATAGTCAATGAGAGACATGACAGAGGAGGTGACAGCCAGGCAGAGGGCATCAGGAGGGAGGCACTTCTTGTGCCGGTAAAGAATGCCTAGCCGTGAGTTGGTGACAGAATTTAGGGCAGATATATGTCCATGGAATGAAAGTGCAGGGTCAAAGGTTATACCAAGATATTTATAGGACTGCACCTGGTCAATGACGAGATTGGTGTGGAGTGGACAGCTAAGGGAAACTTTGCTGTACTTATTTTGGGGGTGGGAGAAGAGCATCGTTTTGTTTTCTTACGGTTGATAACAAGTCAGTGCTCAGTGAACCAGGTAGCTGCAGAGTCAAAGACTAGTTGGAGGGAGTTCTGTAGCAGCATGGGGTCATTGTGGGAGGCAACGAGAATAGCATCATCAGCATAGAGAAGCATCTTACCCGTACAACTGCTGGGTAGGGTAATTTAATAGTGATCTGAAAATATAACACCACAGAACTTAGTTTTGTTTCGTCTCTTTACTTCATTCTACATACTCTATGAATTACCACTTAGATTTTCTGTTTACTGTGTTAAGATGTTAAAAACTTGACAAACAAGTCTGAAATGTTAAATCTGTAGCTGTAATCACAGCTTGTTAAAAACTTAGTAGTTTTAAAACCATTATAAATGTTTAATTGTCAGAATACACATACTAACTAGTAAATAATTACTACTGAAACAGACCTACTGTAACAGAAAAAAATATAGAACTCTTGAACTTTTAAAATGATATCAGTAAGATAGATAGCTGTACTTGTCCTCACCACTCAAGCTGCTAGCTGAGAAAGAGGGAATCCAGCTTCACTGACCAAAATTACTACTACCTCTATCCAATAGAAATGATTATTCTTGTCAAGTAACTTGGTGTGACCAATGGACAGCCAGTATTGTCCAACCAAAACAAAAATAATGTTTAATAAACAAAACACCAATAGAAACAGCCTTTACAGACAAAACAATTACTTTTTGCCTGTATTAGCCAATCTTAAATCAGAATCTTAGTTGTGATTATTTCTCACTGCATTTATTTGAGACATGCTACTTAGCACTGGTCATTCTGCTGATTAGCCTTGGTAGTGCTCAGAGAGAGAGACACACATTTCTGATATTTCCTCATCTGAGTTATTAGTGCTTTATACTCAGCATGGCAGAAAGATCCAGAGTTAGTGTATGGATTGTGGGATCAAGTCTGGTGAGAAGGGCAGCAGTTTTCAGTAGAGCTAGTCATTTTGGCAATGACTTGCACCAACTTCACTGCTCAGTGTCTTGGTTTGGGAAGGGTGGCATGAGATGGAAGCAGCTCATGCCAAACATGCACCACTTGCTGGAGACACACCCAGAATCAGACATACTCCTGATCCATCTCGTAGGTAATGATTTGGGGAACAAAACGGCAATTGATTTAATTGAAGCTGCACAGTCTGACTTGCAGCATCTTATCAGTATGTTACCCGCTTGTAAAATTCTGTATTCAGACATCACACAGCGAATGATCTGGAAAGGTAAGGATTGCTGTCCTGCACCTGAAAGGTCAACATACAAATATCTGGATTCCTCCATTCTATGGGAATGTACCCCATACGTCACCCCCAAATTACATACCACAAATATTGGCTATATCTAAAAAGATGGTGTGCATCTCTCAAGCACAGATAATACTTTTGTTGGGGACATTCGAAATGGCATCCTTGCACTTCTGTAACTGTGTACCTCTATGACAATATCTGTCAGGTACATACTATAGAATGTTAAAAAACAGCTCTTTTAAGAGCCAATTGAAGTGGTAAAAAAATAGAAAAAAATACATGCTATATACAGATACCTCAATGGGCAACTTTTCCCCCTTCTGTCCAGTGCACAGCAACTTCCTTAGCAATCCTTCTGGTTATACATCTTTTATCCCTCCCCAGGTACCTGTCATTCTGCAATTCAGACATCTCAACAACATGCCTCAGACTACTCCCCCAACTGGAGACCATCGGAGGGGGGCATAGTTATCCTTAACTTTATTACTTTCTGGCACAACTTCTTTTTTCTCACACCCACTCACACCTCCATGACATGTTATCTGGGTTAACCAGATGTCATTTCCATTCTCATTATACTGCTTTTCCTGTTTCTGTCTCCCAGGCCCTCATATATTCAGACACTTGTACATCCCACAGGTGCAACACTTCACACCATACCAACACTACATCTCTGCTCCAATACCCGTCATGTACTCTTAATGCTATATCCTGCCACATATTAACCCATCCTTACCTGCCTAGCAATACACCAGCACACCAACCATGGTAATCAAGTACTTCGGACTTCCACATTAGTGGTATTTATTGTAAAAGTGGTATACATGTTCATAGCACACAAAATGAGAAAAATAGCAGTATTTTAACATAATAGTACAACAACTCATCTTTTTGTCATACTCACTCAATCTGTATTTTTTTTTTTCCTACAGATCGACAAAAAAGAGAAGCTTTTCTTAGGAAAAAGTCCATTTGATTCTTACACATAAAGAAGTAAGTCATCCAACATTCATTTGTGTTTCAATTCTCTACAGCTTATAATGCAGTGATGCATACTATAATAATAATGTGAGTAAAAGTAAAAGTGTGATATTCAGCATCCTAAATTTTCAGGGGACCGGTGCTGCTATGAGTGGGGGGTGGAAAACTCTATAGAAACAGGAATGTGTTTAATATTTTTGGAGCTGGTGCTGCAACGGCCGAGGGAAGAGAGGGACCACTATCTCACCATGGCTTTGTTTTATACTCGCTCCAGGTTGAGGCAGATATGGGTGGGGGGGACCACTATACCACGTAGAGCCAGACTGGGTGACAGGTGCTATAGTGCCGTGGCCTGTCTAGGGTTGGTCCATGGACTGGCAGGGTGTGCAGGCTCCCATGCTGCTGTGCAGTACAGCAGCCTGCCTCTGGGTGGCCACCCAGATAAGTCTGGTGGAACTAGACTTATCTTTCGGAGGCACTTTCCCACACTTGCTCTTCACTACCCCTCCAGATGCGTCACATATCATTACTGGCATTGTGGGCTGCATCTGCAATGTGCTGGCGCATTGGGGTTGTGATGGCACATCAGATCCCTTCCTGAATTGCCTTCTGACACATGTAGGGGACACTCTGTCACATCTCGGATGCACTGGGCAAATCTCCTTTGTGACTCCTGCCCCAACAGTTAAAGTACTATACATCTTATCTTTCATGGTACTTAAAAAACTATTTTCTTTTCACAGACTTCAAAATGACTACATCAAGGAGTGATGGGAAGTGCTAGCCCTAGTTCAGGCTGTGAAGCGCTACAGCAACCCCAGGTTTGTGATGAGGGCCACAAACCTCATGCTGGCACAAACCTGGGGTAAGGTAAGTCACATTTTAAATGTACAATATGAAAATATTGTGTTGTTAGCTATAAACAATAGTAGCATTATAATATACACACACAATAATACCATACTAGATGCACAGTATTAGCAAATACCAGACTGCTCAGAGGTGTAATCATGTCCAGAACTATAAGCACAGGGCCTCATAGCCACTGCAAGTTCCACTACTGCACATATTGGCCACCTGGACGGTGTTGTTGCATGGTGTTCGTAGTCATAATTATTCCCCCCCATCTCTGTACAATAAGAATAGATCACAGCAGCAAGACATTATCAGTGCAATTTACTGCAGCATGCTGCACAAGCATCATGCCTCAGATACTGTTCTCAAGTGATTAGCACCATTGGTTAATGCAGATCTTTCTCTAATCAAATGTAAACAATGCTGCATAATAAGCTGTTGTTTTTGTGAATTAGACAATCCACAAGCCAGATCCTCTCACTGTATAACTCAGACACAATCTAGTACTGCAAGGTTAGAAAAAAAAAAACAATTGTTGTATCTCAGAATATCACTTACTACAGTACCTGATGTCTTAGCAGTAATACTTAAAACTGAATATTTGGGTGTTTTTCAGTGACAAAAAGTGAATTATTTGCAAGGAGGGTGCAAGTCATGAGGGGGAAGGGGCATGTAGCTGCAGCACCTCATTTGACAACCCTAAAATACATCTAATATACCAAAACAGTACACATACAGTTACCACCTGTAACACAGCAATGTATAAATTGTGTACACTGAAAACAATTACTAAATTATTAATATTTCATTTCTTTTGTAAGTTTTTATACAGTTTAGCTGTGCCTTGGGGAGGCAAGACATCCAGAAAACAGCTGATGAGTGTAGGAGGAAGTGGAAACTCACCCGCCAGACATTCTACAGAGCGAAGGCAGCGGCGGGTGAGATGTGCAGGAGTACCCGGGAGTGGTAAGATATAACGTTTGCTATGTGGGAGGAAGCAGGGGAACCCGAGTTTGGAGAATGCCATCGTGGTTGTGAGTCTACATTTTTAATAGCACTAAATGTTTCAAATGTAATATCTTCAATAAATCTGTCACAACAGTTATATAAATTCAATGACAACCTTGGTATCTCAGTAAGCTGGTCTCAGAATCTTATTAACTAATGTCATGTATAACACACAACAACATTAATAGACTCTGATTGTACTCCAATGCACTATTCCATAAAAAAAATAACCGTGATGCTAGCTTGACAAGCTTGTCATATTACAGCGTAGCTCCTTTAGACCATTGTTATTTACTCTGTTAATCTGTATGTCTCACACATATGTGTATTTTTCTCATATTTTCAAAGGTTTTGCTAGACCTCATTTATCCTTTTGAATAGCTTAGTCAGTAACAGAAACCACCCAAACTGTTTTTTAAGTGTATTATACTGTTAAATCAATAAGACATGATAGTAGATGTATCATGGTGACATAACAAAACATCCCACAAACCACAGTACCTCACAAACAGTGGTATCCCACCATGACCCACCCTCTGTAGTGCCTTATCTCAGTTATGAAATATTTAGTCTTTACCCAGTGTACCTACCTACCTTTTACTATATATGTAACTTTTAACTGTACCACTCAGCTAAGATGACAGATGCCATAAAACATACCGTTCCTAAACTATAAGCTTACTGTCAAAAAGCATCAAATGACAAATAGTACCACATGTAACAGTGTGTGTTAGTTCTCACTGTGTTATATCAACATGTGACACATGCTAATGTAGCACAGCAGAATATTTCAGTAATAATGCAAACACACTATTGACTACTACTAAAGTAAAATAGAACAACCTACACACATATAAAAGCATTTAAAATTCCTTTCTTTCTCCCTCAGTCAGCGAAGTCACTGTCCCCGCTTCCACCTATTGCATCCAGCTAGTGCCACTCCCAGAAGGTGAGAACAGAGGGGCTCCAGTCGAGCAACTTCCAGTGCTTGACTCCGCTGGTAAGTCACAATGATATAGTGAAGATGTGTCTTTGAACTCAAGTTCCAATACCTGCTGTCGGCTGTTGGGGGCACTGGCTGGCACAGGCAGTGCAGTTCCTCAGTGTCCTAACTTGTGTTCATCTTTTATCAGGGAGATATAATGTTAATGTTTACAGCTCAAGTTGGGATGTGGCCCTGCACTCAATATCCTGCACCTGGTCTTGGGAGGTGGGGGGCACTGACTGCTGAGGCCATGCAAGTAGTCAATGTCCTAACTTCTGTTCAGCTGGTATCAGGGAAGCATAACATTACTGTTTATGGCTTCTGTGGGGAAGTGACTCTGCACTCAAGGTCCAATACCTGGTCTTGGGGGATGGGAGCATTGCCTGACTGATGCCATGCAACTATTCAGTGTCCTAACTAGTCTTTAGCTTGTATCAGGGAGTTATAATGTTAATCTTTATCACTTCACTTGGGATGTGGCTCTGCACTCAGAATCCAAAACCTAGTCTTGGGGGGTGGGAGGGCACTGCCTGCTGATGCCATGCAAGTACTCACTGTCTTAACTTCTGTTCAGCTGGTATCAGGAAGGTCTAACATTTCTGTTTCTGGCTTAAGTGGGGATGTGATTCTGCACTCAAGGTCCAACACTTGGTCTTGGGTGGTAGGGGCATTGCCTGCATGAGGTTGTGCAGCTGCTCAGTGTCCTAACTTGTGTTCAGCTAGTATCAGGGAGGTATAATGTTAATGTTTACAGCTTTAGTTTGGATGTGACTCTACACTCAGGATCCTGTACCCGGTCTTGGGGGGGGGGCAATACCCACTCCAGGAGTGCAAGTACTCAGTTTACTAACTTCTGTTTACCTGGTATTAGAGAGGTATAAAATAACTTTGTATGGCTTCAGTAGGGATGTGGCTCTGCACTGATGGTCCAACACCTGGTCTTAGGTGGTGGGGGCATTGCCTCCCTGATGCCATGCAACTGCTCAGTGTCCTAACTTCCATTCAGCTGGTATCATAGAGGTATAACGTTAACGTTTACAGCTTTAGATGGGATGTGGCTCTGCACTCATGATCTTGTACCTGGTCTTGGAAGGGTGGGGGGCACTGCCCGCTAAGGCCATGCAAGTACTCACTGTCCTAACTTCCATACAGCTGGTATCAGGAAGGTATAACATTACTGTTTATAGCTTCAGTGTGGATGTGGCTCTGCACTCAGGGTCCAATACCTAGTCTTGGGGGGTGGGGGCATTGCCTGATGCCATGCAACTCATCACTGTCTTAACTTGTGTTCAGCTGGTATAAGTGAGGTCTAACATTACTGTTTATGGCTTCAGTGGGGATGTGGCTCTGCACTCAGAGTCCAACACCTGGTCTAGGGTGGTGGGGGCATTGCCTGCCTAAGGCCATGCAGCTGCTCAGTGTCCTAACTTGTGTTCAGCTGGTATCAGGGAGGTACAACATTAATGTTTACAGCATTACTTTGGATGTGGCTCTGCACTCAGCATCCTGTAACTGGTCTGGGGGGATGGGGGCCATACCCACTCCAGGTGTGCAAGTACTCAGTGTCCTATCTTCTGTTCACCTGGTATTAGAGAGGTATAACATAACTGTTATGGCTTCAGTAGGGATGTGGTTCTGCACTGATGATCCAATACATGCTCTTGGGGGTGGGGGCATTGCCTCACTGAGGCCATGCAGCTGCTCAGTGTCCTAACTTGTGTTCAGTTGGTATCAGGGAGGTATAACATCAATGTTCACAGCTTTACTTGAGATGTGGCTCTGCTCTCAGGATCCTGTACCTTGTCTTGGGAAGTAGGGGACACTGCCCACTGAGGCTGTGCAAGTACTCACTGTCCTAAGTTCTGTTCAACTGGTATCAGAGAGGTATAACATTACTGTTTATGGCTTCAGTGTAGATGTGGCTCTGCACTCAGGGTCAAACACCTGGTCTTGGGTGGTGGGGGCATTGCCTGCCTGACGCCATGCAACTACTCCGTGTCCAACTTCCATTCAGCTGGTATCATAGAGGTATATCGTTAATGTTTACAGCTTTAGATGGGATGTGGTTCTGCACTCACAATCCTGTACCTGGTCTTGGGGGGGGGCACTGCCCACTAAGGCCATGCAAGTACCTACTCACCGTCCTAACTTCCACACAGCTGGTATCAAGGAGGTATAACGTTGCTGTTTATGGCTTTAGTGGAGATGTGACTCTGCACTCAGGCTCCAATACCTAGTCTTGGGGGGGTTGGGGCATTGCTTAACGGACGCCATGCAACTCATCACTGTCCTAACTTGTGTTCAGCTGGTATAAGTGAGGTCTAACATTACTGTTTTTGGCTTCAGTGGGGATGTCCCTCTGCACTCAGAGTCCAACACCTAGTATATGGTGGGGGGGTATTGCCTGCCCGAGGCCATGCAGCTGCTCAGTGTCCTAACTTGTGTTCAGCTGGTATCAGGGAGGTACGACATTAATGTTTACAGCATTACTTTGGATGTGGCTCTGCACTCAGCATCCTGTAACTTATCCACTCCAGGCGTGCAAGTACTCAGTGACCTAACTTCTGTTCACCTCATATCAGGGAGTTATAACATTAATGTGTACAGCTTCAGTTGGGATGTCGCTCTGCACTCAGGATCCTGTACCTGGTCTTGCGGGGTTGGGGGCACTGCCCACTGAGGTCATGCAAGTACTCACTGTCCTAACTTCTGTACAGCTGGTATCAGGGAGGTATAACATTACTGTTTATGCCTTCACTGGGCATGTGACTCTGCACTCAGGTTCCAATATCTGGTCTTGGGTGGTGGGGGCATATTCTGTCTGAGTCCATGCAACTACTCAGTATCCTTACTTCTATTCAGCTGGTATCAGAGATGTATAATGTTAATGTTTGCAGCTTTAGTTGGGATGTGGCTGTGCACTCCCAATCCTGTACCTGGTCTTGCAGGGTGGGGAGCACTGCCCACTGAGGCCATGCAAGTACTCACTGTCCTAACTTCTGTACTGCTGGTATCAGGGAGCTATAACATTGAACTCTATGGCATTAATCTGAGATGTGACTCTCTACTCAGAATCCACTACTTTGTCTGAGAGGGGTGGAGCATTGCAAGCTGACCCCATTCAACTCCTCAGTGTCTTAATTTGTGTACAGGTCATGTCAGAGAGCTTTAACATTAAACTATATAGGTTTAGCTGAGATCTGGCTCTCCACTCACATCCACTACTTGGTCTGGTCAGTTAGTGCCATTGCCTGACTGAGGCCATGCAATTCCTCTGTCTTTTAAATTCAGTACACCTCATATCACAGAGGTACACATACACATAACAAAATCTACAGACAAATAATGTTTTCCCTTTTTCTATGTTTTTCACAGAGGATGAACCAGCAACGGAGGGTGCTGCTGGAGCAGAAGATCCCACAGAGGAGGTTGAAATTGTCACCATCAACCCCTCTATGGAGGAAAGATCAACAGCTCCAACAGAGGGTCATCCAACAGCTGCTGCAGGTCTGTCTGGGCCTCCAACTAAGGAATGTACAGTAAGTAACTTCAATTATACCATGGACATAAGTGAACAGCCAATGAAACTGTCAGACTGGCAGTTTACCACCATTGTAAATAATCTGATAACCAATGGCTGTTGATGAGTATATCATCTATAACATCTCAGCATAGGAATAAATACAATAATAATAAAAAACAGAGCAACCTCTTTAATATTTGTATTTTATCATAGTAAAAAAAATAAACCTTGGTATGCAAGGAATAATACCCAACAGGGTGGGTGGTATTGGGCAATACTGGACTGCCCAGGGGTGTAATGAGGCCCGACGCTGCAGGCGGAGGGCCTTATAGCCCCTGGAAGGTCCAGTATTGCCCATACCGCCCACCCTGTCGGGTATTATTGTGCTTAGAAAATCGGCTAACATTCATATTTTCATTCAGGAAATAAAAAGCGTAAAGAGAACAGTAAATTATTTGTATTAATGATAGTAAAGTTGTTTTTAATGTAAAATAGTCCCTTCACTGGCACATTTGGGAATAAAGGGTAACGCAGTCTATTGCTTCCCCACTGAGAAGTTCTCCTCTCCCCCAATCCACAAACTGAATTGTTTCACTTTGGAAACTAATCTGCCCACCCCAGTCAGCCTGTGGTCGTTTTTTGTTTGTTTGTTCTTGCTGACATGCATCCTTACGTTATTGCATTAATCTTGGAGTGACTATATTTTCAACTGTAAGACAGAAAGCACATCCAGGTAAGGAATGGCATGGTGGAGAATCACTGGCGGGGGGTGCTTAACAATGGGACGGGGGTTTCGGGAGGAACATTGCTCTGGGAGGTTGCTATTCTTAAGACAGGACATGCTGCAGCTTCGTTGCATCTCAGAGTTTTTATTTTTGCTGACAGCCCTATGTTAGCACCCCCCCCCGCCAGAATCAGGAAAGAGCAGTGCTGTTTGAAATCAGGCAACAGATGAGAAAACATGTACATTTTTTATAAAATACTTAAACAATTTTATTTTCTTTTTATCAGCAGTGGAAAGACAAGAGGATAGTGGAGCATGAGCCACTCAGTAAGGAGAGCAGGCAGGCAACATTTGGTCCAGAGACTCGGGCACGAGAGCAGGGACAGGAGACTGATACTGTTAAGCGTGGTTGTACTCTGCGTCACCAACTGCTAAGTAACTACTGGAGTTTTTTTTATGTTCTTTTGTTGTATAACTATGCTCAGTTTTACATTTGTTAGGTTTCAGTCACAGGACTGTTTGAGAGGTTACCTAGAGGCATCAGAAGCAGCACTGGTTATCAGTGTGGTGTGCTGTAAGATCCACAACTGATTTTTACTTACAAATATTTTTTTCTTCATTTATTAAATTAGGTGACTGGAAAGTGTAGTGACTGCTATTTCATGGTGTGGGGGGGAGAGGAGACCTATTCACTCACTAACTGTTTAAAAAAATGGCGGCAGTTTGAATTGTGTGCACAGTGCTTCAACCAATAAGGAAGCAGGCTGGGCACAATGATACTTGGCTGGGTATGAAGCAGGTTTAGCCTGGCACTTTTTATTTGCTGGGCGTCTATTGAAAGTTAATGTACCTTCCTGGCTGGGGTACTGGCCAATGAGAGCCTAGCAAATAAAAAGCCCATTTTATAAAAATTGCAATAAGCCACTCGGAGGATGTGGGTTTTCAGGGGAATTACCATGGCTGCCAAGGATTTACCCACGAGGCGCAAACCACTCCAGCTGTGGTAAATCCCCTGATAACCCACACCCCCTCATGGCTTATTGCTTAATTAACTCATTTGGTCCCGGTGGCCATTTTGGGTCGGATCTAGCAATGGATGGTTCCGATGCCATATGGTGTCTATGGGAACAAATGTGTTAACACACCCATTTGAAACAGTATTCCTCTGTTTGACACTTAACCAATAGGGTACAAGAAGCTGTGACCTATAGAAGAAATAAGAAACAACACATTCTGTGTCCTTTTATGTTTACCCATTCCTTGTATGGTCTGTAACAAACCACACTCAAGCAAAAATTTGCCATTCACAAATGCTTCAATGCTATTTTCAGATTGGCACAATATACTCCACCATCTCTCACATCATCAGATATCATTACTTCTTCAGTGTATGAAGAACTTGGCATGACATACTCTACCTAAGAACACAGCTCAGACATTACACATTTAAATACTAACAACAGATAAAATGGTGTAACAGCAACAGATACCCAGAGAATGCTATGATGCCAGCCATATTGCATTTCTTGAATCACCCACTTGCCATAATGCTATGCTACAGAGTGTAAACAACAAAACTGTTTTTCCAACTCTACATAGGTGTTACAAGTTGTATCACAATAACATTTTTTTCTTCCCAACAATTAGGCATCATCATGTGAGTATCTGATTTCAACAGTTACTAATCTAATTGCAGCTTTCATTTTTGTTCTATATTCTTGAACTACTTTTTTCCACAGGTATAACACATACTAATCGTGGCAGGTAACAACATTGTACAAGAGTACTGGTCATTTTGTAATATGGGAAATTCAAAGTCAAAGCAGTCTTTCTCTGTAGATATATATATATATATATATATATATATATATATGGGATATGTGTGCATGCTGTAGGTATAACCAAGTTATTTGTACAGTAACCTGTGACCTCGAGTAACCTCATGATTGGCAAAGCCACAAGTGAGGTTTACAAGAGGTCACAGGCTACTGTACAAATAACTTGGTTATCCCAGAGGGGCCGCACGCATATTTAATTTATGCAACAGGATATTTTGGTTCAGTTTTGTTATATGATTTTTTTCTTAAGTTCCTGTCCATGTTTTTTCTCTGTGCCTGCTTGCTGTGTTTGGTTTGCAGGGTTGCTCTGCTGAGAAAGAGGAAAAATTATGTTTTTTTTTTTGTTAAGAGTGTTTTACTTTAAAATGTGTTTCTGGTTTGGGGGGGGTTGGTTAGGCTATGCTTTTTGTGAGTCTTTGGGGCTTTGATAGCTTTGCTTGTAAAGAGCAGTTTGAGAAGGTGAAAGTGAAACTGGCAGGCAGTACTGCTGAGCAGGCAGCACACGTGGTGGTGGTTAGTGATGTAGTCCCTGTGTAGATAAATGGGTGAAGTTATCTTGAAGTTATCCACATAGTGATGACATCACCACCCAATTATCCACACAGTGACTCAGATAACTGAAGTTATGTGTCAGCTTTTATACTGACACCTGTTGCATAAATACTAATACTATACAATGCAACATCAGGACCTTCATATGAAAACTACAGAAACCTGTATTAGAATCCCCAGACAAGCAACACTGCAAATCCCCCAGCTCAACCATACTTGCAACAGGAAATGAGCAACATATTTAGAGAAACACACGCAAATCATTTACACAATGTAAAAATTTCACAATTTCAATTATACAACACCCCATATACATGGCAATAACAAAACAAGCCCATGAAGTGTGCCACACTGCATTCACTACATGTGACACACACAGAGCTCACGTCAGCCTCCCCAGAAAGGCAGACTCTTCGCAAACAGCAATACTGAATTGCTTCTAGTGTTTTGTTGTAATTATCATGTACTGCACCTTTTCATTATCAAACCAGGTGCAACTGCACAGTTGCACCCATCTCACTTGATCCCACAAAACACAATCAATTACAATGTCTACCACCATGTGAACAATGTAAATCACAATATTATTTACTATCACATGATAACTGAATATATTCACTTATAAGAATTGTTCATGCATTTCAGTAACATATTATTTCTGTTCTTTATCCACCAACGTCAAACCATGTGAAAAAAAGAATGTGACTACAGTAAGGAACCTTACATCTGTTTAGCTATGAACAGCTGCTTTTGCTTGTAGTTTACCATTATCATCACCTGCATGTCTTTGTAGAGCACACATGATATAGCTACCTGCCTACAAGATTCCACCCCCTCCATGGCAATGCATGTTAAATGTACTAAAATGTGCTTGAATGATATCCTGCATGGTAATCAAAATGTAAAATAGAATATCAAAACTGAAAAAAACTTACACACAGCAACATGAGCAATAAGAAAACAAACTACATCAAACATCATGTAATCCACACTTATACCAAGCACTTCTTCTATTTTATTTTTGTAAAGCACAATGTACAACTCACACATGATAACTGATTAAGACACAATATGGGTCATTATTACATCAATTCTAGCAGCAATGCACTTTGTTAATTACACTATTCTAAAATCAAGACAGCTATACTAATCAAGCGTAGATGTAAATGCAGTGGCTCTATCCATTAATAAAAAATATTCCTCAGTACAGTACATTAAGTTAACAGTACAGAACAGCTCATTTTACTAATACGTCTCTTATTCGTATTTTCTCTCCACAGAGTCTCTTGCTATTCCACATGTGATCAACACAAATCACAGCCAGCTGCTAGAGGCCATGGAGGGTGGCAACAGGGCTGCAGCCCAGCACGCCCATGTCATTGCAGCAAAATTAGATCAAATAATTGAACAAAACACTGACATTATTGATTGGCTGCAGCGACATGGGTGTGTGGGGCATGTAGCCTTAATTTCCACTCGTGGTCTTGAGAGTAGCAACAGAGGCCTCACCCAAGCCATTACCAGCCTATACGAAATGGAAGAGGCCTCTGTCGCATCTCTTGAGACCACCCTCGGCCTCATGGTGTGGCTGGCTGAGAACCAGTTAGAGGCCACAGAGATGATCCACCACCTCCTCCGTCAAGAGCTGCAGCACCTACAGGATGACCCACCCTCCACAGCTCCTCAGCAGCATGAGCCCTCAAAGCTGCCCCTCCCACAACACCACCACCAACAAAGGAGGGGCACCAAGTTCCACCTGCGACTCTTGCGCAATTTTCCTCTTCCTCCTCCTCGTCTACTCCCCCAGGTACAACAGCCTGAATGGCTAGCACTTCCCTGCCACTCCTAGCCATATATATTTTTTTTTAATTTTTTGAAACTTATTTTTAATTTCATATATGTTATATTTATTATCCCTTTGATTCCCCCAACCTGTGTGAATAAACACTTTTATTTATTTTACAGTTTTTATATAATAGTGAATAAAAAATATTTTTTGTACAATTTCAAGTTAACAGTATGTATATATAGTAAAAATTATTCTTTTACAATCACACATTTGTCTCCTTATAAATGCAATAACTTATGTTCAGCTGCTATCACAGAGGTAACCCATTTATGTTTACAGCTTTAGTTGGGATGTGCCTCTGTACTCAGGGTCCTGTACCTGGTGTTGGGGGGTGAAGGGCACTGCCCGCTGACTCCATGCAAATACTCAGTGTCCTAACTTGTGTTCAGCTGGTATCAGGGAGGTATAATGCTAATATTAATGGCTTTAGTTGTGATGTAGCTCTGCACTCAGAATACAACACCTGCTCCTGGGAGGTGGGGGTATTGTCTGTCTGAAGCCATGCAGCTCCTCAGTGTCCTAACTAGTGTTCAGCCACTATCAGGCAGGTATAATGTCAATGTTTTGCCCTTACTTGGGATGTGGCACTCTACTCAACATCCTGTACCTGGTCTTGATGGCGGTGGGGAGCACTGCCTAGCTAAGGTTGTGCAAGTACTCAGCATCCTAACTTGTCTTCACTTGGTATAAGAGACATATAAAATTGCTGCTTATAGCTTTAGTGGGACTGTGGCTCTGCACTCAGGGTCCAATGCCTGTTCTTTGCTGGGTGTGAGCATTGCCTGACAGTGGCCGTGCAACTGCTCAGTGTCCTAACTTCCGTTCACCTAGTATCAGGGAGGTATAATGTCAATGTTTATTGCTTTAGTTGGGATATCTCTCTCCCATCACCATACTGTACCTGGTGTTGGGGGATTGAGGGCACTGCCCAGCTGAGAGCATGTAAGTACTCAATGTCCTAACTTATCTTCAGCTACTATCAGGGAGGTATAACATGACTATTTATGGCTGTACTTGAGATGTGGCTCTGCACTCAGGATCCTCTACCTGGTGTTGGAGGGTGGGGGGCACTACCCGACTGAGGGCATGCAAGTACTCAGTGTCCTAACTTGTGTTCAGCTCCCTGACACCATGCAACTCTTCAAACTACTAACTTGCATACAATTGCTATTAGTCAGGTATTACATTCATGTCTCTAACTTCAGGTGGGCTATACATCTCCACTCAGAAACCAATGCCTACTCTGCTGGTGGGTGGGAGAGAGCTGGGGGGAACTGCCTGGTTGAGGCCGCACAACTCCTCAGTGTATTAACTTGTGTACAGGTCATATCACACAGGTCATATCACACAGCTATAACCTTGATATCTACACCTTCAGTTGCCTTCTGCCCATGCAGTCAGGATCCAATACCTGGCCTGGGAGTGGGGTACGAGCATTGCCTGCCTGAGGCTGTGCAACTCCTCTGTGTCCTGACTTGTGTTCAGCTCATATCATGGAGCTATAACATTAATGTTTATAGCTTTATTTGGGATGTGACTTTGCACTCAGGATCCTGTACCTGGTGATGGGGGGTGGGGGGGCACTGCCCACTGATGGCATGCAGCTTCTCAGTGTCCAAACTTGGCTTCAGCTACTGTTAATGTTTATGCCTTTAGTTTGGATGTGGCTCTCCACTCAGCATCCTGTACCCGGTCTTGGGGGGGGTGGGGCACTAGCTGCTGAGGCATGGAAGTACTCACTGTCCTAACTTCTGTTCAGCTGGTATCATGGAGGTATAACATTACTGTTTTTGGCTTCACTAGGAATGTGGCTCTGCACTCAGACTCCAATACCTGGCCTTGGGTGGTCACTGCATTCTCTGGCTCAGACCATGTAGCTCCTCAGTGTCCTAACCTGTCTTCAGCTGGTATCACAGAGGCATAACATCAATATTGATAGCTTTACTAGGGATGTGGCTCTGAACTCAGGCTCCTGTACCTGGTGTTGGGCGGGTGGGGAGCACTGCCTACCTGAGGCACTGCAACTACTCACTCCAGGTGTACAAGTACTCAGTGTCCTAACTCCTGTTTACCTGGTATCAGGGAAGTATAGCATAACTGTTTATGGCTTCAATAGGGATGTGACTTTGCACTGATGGTGCAATACCTGGCCTTGGGTGGTGGGGGCATTGCCTGCCTCAGGACATGCAGCTGCTCAGTGTCCTAACTTGTGTTCAGCTGGTATCAGGGAGGTGTAATGTCAACATTTACAGCTTTACTTGGGATGTGGCTCTACACTCAGGATCCTGTACCTGGTGTTGCGGGGCAGGGGGCACTGCCTGCTGCGGCCATGCAATTATTCACTGTCCTAACTTCTGTAACAGCTGGTTTCAGGGAGGTATAACATTACTGTTCATGGCTTCAGTAGGATGTGGATCTGCACTTAGGGTCCAACACTTGTTCTTGGATGGTGGGGGCATTGCCTGCCTGAAGCCGTGCAGCTTCTCACTGTCCTAGCTTGTGTTCAGCTGGTATCAGGGAGGTATAATGTTAATGTTTACAGCTTTACTTGGGATTTGGCTCTACACTCAGGATCCTGTACCTGGTCTTGGGGGGTGGGGGGAACTTCCCGCTGAGGCCATACAAGTACTCACTGTCCTAAGTTCTGTACAACTGGTATCAGAGAAGTATAACATTACTGTTTATGACTTCAGTGAGGATGTGGCTCTGCACTCAGGGTCCAATACCTAGTCTTGGGTGGTGGGGGCATTGCCAGGCAGAGGCAGTGCAGCTCCTCAATGTCCTGACTTATGTACAATCAGTATCACGGTTGTGTAACATTTATGTTAATGGCCTTACTTACGCTACGGCGCTGCACTCACCATCCAATACCTGTTCTCAGGGTGTCAGAGCATTCCCTGTCTGAGGCTGTGCAACTTTATGGCTTTACTTGGACTATGACTCTGCACTCAGCATCCAACATCTAGCCTACAGGGCTGAGCCTATTGCCTAGCTAAGCCCATGCAGCTTTAGTTCTCCTCTGGATCTACATTCAAGACACAATACCTGATATTGCCAGATGGCAATATTGACTGGATGAGTCTGTACAGCTCCTCAGCATTCTAACTTCTATGAACCTGCTACCAGGGAAGTATAACAACAAAGCTTATATCTTTAGTTGGCCTGTGCCTCTCCACTCAGAATATAGCACCTGATCTTGCAGGGTAGGGGTATAGTCTCACTCACTCTGGGCCCCACGCTCCTACCAACTTGAAACAAGTCAAATTTTCATTCGTCAGACTGGCATAATTCTGCACCTCTTTATATTTTACACACCTAAACACTTGAAAATTACCTCTGTGGCAGTAAGGCTAGTAAGGCTAGCTACCCTACAAATGTCAAGCCACTACCACAATGCAGAATACTATCTGCAAAATGTTAAATGCACCACACAATATCTCCACAACAAAGTTGTTTTCTTATACCTGAACACCATAATTAACATCTACAGCACATCCCCTCAAGACCCTCCAAATTTCAAGTTGAAACACCAAACCGTTTCAGAGATTTTCAATTTCAAAGTTTGTGCACCTTTAAGAATTCTTTGAGAGAATCGGCCGTGAGCCACAAAATGGTGGTCCTCGTGACCAAAAATGCACTAAAATGGCAGACCTTGCGACCGAAGAAATCTTTGCTCATGAGGGGAGAAACTTCAAACCCTTATAACTTTGGAACAGAACAACATTTTTTCACCAAACAAAAACTGACATGTTCCTTAAACAAAGGGCTTTCTGTGTGCCACCCAGTGGCTGTGCTATTTTCATGGAAGACAGTGTGAAAAAATAACACAAACTGCATTTTTAGCACTTCTCTGCACAAAAAACATATACACTAGTGAAATAGAAATTGGCAAATAAAGAGATGTACCATGCCAGTCCATGTATACCAAATATAATCCAAATATCTTCAACATTTCCACAGCAGCACAAACAGAAAAGTGCACACAAGTGGCGAAAAATATCTTGTCAACAGAGCAACATTTTCTCATGAAATCTTCAAACAACAGCATCACAGCCCAGCACCCATGTATACAAAACAATCTGAAGTCAAATACATCCTTGCTGCACACCAAAAGATGACATCACTGTTTTCACAATACACACATATATTTTCCCATTATTAACTATAGTCACAGACTCCCCCCAAATAGCATCACTTTACAACGGAGCAATATTTTTTAATGAAATCTTCAAAGGACACCACCAAAGCCCAGCACCCATGCATACAACCCAATATGAAGTCACTGAAATGCATTCCTCAACAGCTGCTGGGAATGCCCAGTAACTATAATGAGCATGTGCCACAACTCAGTAACTGTAACTGCCACTGGCACAAAAATTGACAAATTCCAAGATCTATGACTCTTTCTACATACCAAATTTCACACAAATCATGCACACGGTTCAAAAGTTACTGAAGCGAAACAAATCAAATTTTCATTTGTCAGAGTGGAATAATTCCACACCTGTTTACATTTTGCACACCTAACCACTGAAAAGTGCATCCATGACAGTAAGGCTAGCTACCCTATAAATTTCAAGCCACTAGCACAATGCAAAACACTATCTGCAAAATATAAACTGCGTCACATAATATATCCGCAACTAATTTATTTTCTGATACCTAAACACTATCATTCACATCTACAGGACATCCTCTCAACGCCCTCCACATTTCAAGTAAAAAGACCAAACCATTTCCAAGATGTTTAATTTTAAAGATTTAGCACCTTTAAAAATTAAAAAAATCACGAGAATCGGCCGCGACCTTGTGATCAAAGATCATCTTTGATCGTGAGGGGACATCTGATCATGAAATTTGGGCTATCTGGTCCCTCCCAGAGACATCTGGTCCAGCAAAAATCTGGCCATCTCATCCCGTCCTCGCGAACAAAGCTCGCAATCAAAGAATTCTCGTAATCAAAGAATTTGCAGACTCGCAATCAAAGATTGCTAGTAAGACGCGATCAAAGAATTTAAAAGTTTAAAACTCTATTTTTTGACATTAAAACACAAGCATGGCTCAATAGAGGGAAGCCCCCTGAGCAAAGCCCATCCACGTTTTACTTCAGAAGTCACCCCGGGCTGCATTGCGATCAATAAATCTCTCGCAGTCAAAGTTTCTTTTATCGTGAGCCTGCAAATTCTTTGATTGCAAGGAGTGTCCAGATGGCCAAAACCCCATTCTTCTTTTGCAAAATAACCATATAAATTTTTCCATACACTTATAATGGAAGCTAAAAAGTTTAATAACTTTTGAATGGATTAATATTTTTTCACCAAACAAAAAGTGTTATATTCCTTGACCCAAGCACTTTCTACTTGCCAGGTTTCAAACTGGCATGCCACATGGCAGCCGTGCAGTGCCACAGACAAAATCCAGAAAACTGCCCTCAAAACTGGCAAAAAGTGCATTTTTCAGTGATTCACTGTGCAAAAACCATATGTCCGACCAAAATGCAATTTGGCAGTTCAAGAGATCTACCATGCCCCACCACACATACCAATTTCATGCAAATCCGTTGATCAAGACCAAAGTTATTAACACGCAAAATTTCAAGTTTAACATTAAAGTGCCTTCATAACCCTATATATATATATATATATATATATATATATATATATATATATATATATATACACACACAAACACAGAGTATATATATGCAGTATATGTTTTATTTTACTTTTATTTATTTATTTATTTAAACATTTGGTATCCGGGAAAGGGTAACAAGATATTTTACATATGTGATAGGTACATATATAAAAATGGATACAAATAATAGCCACAATAAGTTTGTCTAGGCAGGGTAACATTTATACAGAATTGATACAGTGGCAATAATGTAAATATAGTTTCAATGGCCTATGCAACCAGTATAGTGTTATGCTTGTGCATCTGTGTTACTTTGGTTTTGGCCATTCGCACTCTCTATTACAGAGGGATTACCATCCTGTAGGAGTAACAAAGGCAAGGAACCCTCCAGAGGGTTCCACCTCTATAGGTACCGTGGGACAATTCCCTTGGCTAAAGGTAACTTAGGAAGGATCCCAAGGAGAGAGGTGCTGCCGCTGGAGGAGGGGAGGAGGGGAGGATGGTAGGGATAAGAAAAAGTGCATCAAATGAGGCTGAGGGGAACTCCTTATATAGCTCAGGAAGTGGAAGTGGCTGGCTGCTTGTCCATCAAACCATAGGCAGAACCTTCCAATTCAATGGTCTACACAGCCAGTATTGTGTTATGCTTTTGCAACTGTGTTACTTAGGTTTTGACCTTTTGCACTCTCTATTCCAGTGGAATTACCACCCTGTTGGGGTACCAAAGGCAAGGAACCCTCTAGAGGGTTCCACTCCTAGAGGTGCCGCGAGATGATTCCCTTGGCTAAGGGTACTTTGGGAAGGATCTCCAAAAAGAAAGTAGTAGTATGAAGCATATAAGCAATCAGTAGTTGTGAGACATAGTACTAGATGAAGTATCATGCAGCTTGATAATGTAATGGGATGCACAGGTTAGCAATGGCATGGATTTGAGGTTGCAAGAGAGAATGAGGGAACCTCCTGAGGAGAGAGGGGAATGGCAATAGGGACACCATCCTTCTCCATCCAACAGTGGATTCTGCCTACGGAACTAGGGAACACTACACTAACTAACAGTTATGACCTGAGACACAGAGGAGAGAAAAAAAAACCTTTGAGGAGGAAATCTCTGGGGATCCAAGGCCTAGGTTGCCTTTTCTCCAGGCTTGGGATATTTTATGCAGTGATGGATTGAGCTCTAAATGAGCAAAATGGTAGGAGCTTAGAAACCAAGTCCACCCACAAACAAAACAAAATTAAACAAAACAAAACTAACACACACAAACACAGAAAAAACAGGGGAAGGGACAAAAGGAAGCACACAGATGGAGGCAAAATACAAACCAGAAGCAGAAGAACAAAACATAGAAGTCCAGCAGAGCAGAAGAACAAAACACAGAAATCCAGCAGAAAGAAGCAGCAAGGCGGGGGCAGGCCCCAGCCAGCTGTGGAGGACAAACGGGTAAAGCCTCTGGCTGGCAAAGAAAAAGTTCTTCAGAAGGAAGCTGAGGGGAACTGCTTATATAGCTCAGGAAATGGGAGTGGCTGGCTGCTTGTCCATCAAACCATAGGCAGAGCCTTCCAAATACTGATTGGAAATACATAGATACGTGAGAAATTAACTGCTTCTGAGAAGAGCAGCCATGAAAACCAGCATAGTTTAAACATTTTGTGGGGAGGATTGGATGACCAGAAGGTGAGGAAGGGTAGGCGAGAAGCAGGAGCAGGTGGGGGGAGGTAACAAGTGGAGTTGCTGTCTGATAGAGTTGTGTGTGGGTGAGTTTCTTAGGAGAGGAGATAGTTGACTCCATAGGAAAGGGAGCCTGTAAGAGAAGACAAATTTGCCAGCAGATGAGGATGGCTTGGGCAGTGAGAAAGATCGGATGCCCCTTGATCTTAGGATGTAAGGGGATTGGTTTGCTGGAGATAACCTCTCAGAGAGGTAAGGAGGTAGCAGATTGAACCAAAATTTGGATATTAGGGAAACTGAGTGGATGTAGCGGCAGTGGGACAGGGGCGCAATACCATGAATGGAATAGAGACAAGGGCGTAGCCAGGATTTGGTGTGGAGGGGTTTCCCAAACATTTCTAGGGAGGTCCGGGGGCATGCCCCCCCCTGGAAAATTTTGGAAATTTAGGAGTTAAATGGTGCAGTTTCATGCATTTTTAGGGAATAACTCTTTGAGTTACAAAATGCATCAAAAAATTGAAGTTGTCAGTCTCATCCATCCCCAGTCCCACATATTTCAGTTGAACTCAGGATTCTTTTCTCCCTTTTTAAATTTCCAGCTTTCTCTTCTATTTCTTTACATTCTGTTAGCAACCTTACACCACCTTTAGTGAATAAGGCAGTGCAGGCATTGCGACAGAAGACATATGAGGGGAGGCTAAGGGACTTGCACATGCATACACTAGAGGAGAGAAAGGAGTGGGGAGATATGATAGAAACCTTCAAGTACCTTATGAGCATTAATAAGGTCCCAGTGGAGGACATCTTCCAGAATAGGAGGGATGTGAGAACAAGATGGCATGATATGAGACAAGGGGGTCAATTAAGGTGGAACATAAAGAAGCACTTCTTCACTGAGCAGGTGGTGGACAATTGGAACAGTCTGCCACAGGAGGTGGGGGGGGGGTTCACACATGCCTGGGACAAGCATACCGGCACCCTAGAGTTAGTAAAGAGAGGCTAAGCTGATAACCAAATAGGGTCCAGCAGCCAATAAAGGTAGAAAAAAGTGAAGATTGAATGGGCCTTAATCTGCCAGCAACTTCCTATGTTAGTCTGCATGCTGATAAGCATGTAAGAAACTCAGTACAATCCTCCAGGACTCTTCTGCTAAGGAGTCCACCATGTATGTATTAAAAAAAAAAAGGTCCTTGGTCCATGAAGAAGCCAAAATGCCAGCATGTCTGGGACATTTATAACAAAAACAATTGACTGGCATTGTTTTATTCATAAGCTGAGAGCACAGCCCCCCCTTTGTTTTTTCAGGAGCACCGTTGATCTATATAATTCGTATAGTTTGTAGTTCACAAGAATCAAGGGGCTGCTATGACTGGTGCAAAATAGAGCGTTTGGAGCAGTGGCCATGAAACATAACTAACTCCAGGTTTTTAAGACCTTCTACACAATCTATGACACCATAGTTTTGCTGCATTACATTAACCCAGAATTTATTATTAAATGTGGTGAAATTAATAAGCTTTATAGATAATGCTGTTGTATTTCAGCTTTCATTATTTACTATGTGGCACAGCTAAGGGTTTTGTTGACAAACCACAGCCAGTTACATTTTTATGGAATAAAATAAATATGCAAAAAAAATCTGTTGTAAAGCTTCTCTGGTGGCTTCCTTCATGCACAAATACACACACTGTGGTCTTAGTCAGCACAGACCGAGGAAGACTGATATTTAATGGTAATCTGCAGTCTCAGAGTCTGTGTAAACATACAATACCAGAGACATCTCCATGCCCCTATGTGAAAACATCCCACAGAGAATTCCCTTCCCCCAAGCCATATTATTTGTGGCTAATTTATTTTACTGCTTAACTGATTTTATTCTTTTGTGACAAACTCCCTTTTTATTCCTTTTTTATTATTAATTCCCATGACGGCCTCATTAACTGACAGCTGACCCACGTGGCTAATGTTTTTACTGCAAGAATCATTTTATTTTTTTTTTTTTGTGACTAAGTCCCTTTTTCCTTTTTTGCCCCTTAAACATCCTGTGTGAGCTCACTACCTTTTGCCACCGAGTTGTAAGCGACTGTGCCTACAGGTTAAAATGGAATGCTGCCACAGCCTACACAGACTAGAGGGTCCGACCATACTAAACCAAAGGCTGGTAATTCAGCTTAAATTCTACAGTGGCTTTCACAGTAGATTTCACAGTAAATTTCACTCCAAAGACTTATTCAACAAAATAAACAGGCAATGGTGGTTTACCTGTTCAGAACAGCGAGAGCGTTTGTCAGACCCCTACTTTCATCTCCCACAGACTCAGTGACAGAGGAACCTCAGTCTAAGTTTTGAATTCAGCTCCGGGCTTCTGAGCTTATTCAGTCAGCTGCTGTACCAGTGAGTGAAGTGCTGCTCACCATCGAGACCCTAGCAAGCGCGGCAGGAGGAATGTTGTCTGCTCAGCTGGTCAGTTGATTTTTTTTTTAATTTTATCAGCAAGTGCTGCAAAATATTACAATATCTGACCAAGCACTACACAAACTTACCTTTATTTTCTCACACTGAGGTGCCAACGTGCTGGAATTGTCATGAGCCTGCGCCGCTTGTCTCTGCTGCTGAATCACATGACCACTCCAGTTTACAGTCATGTGACTCAGAATCCGAGGCTCCTCATCTGTTCCTGGCGGGTCAGAGGCAGGGCTTGCATATTCATAAACCAACGTCTGCCTCCTGACTCACTTGCTACCGGCAATTTAAAGATCAGGATTTACTGGCACTGTGAATGCTAGCTCATCATGAGTAAAATAAAATACTTTGGCTTGGTGGTGGGGGGGTCCGTGCACCCAGGAACCCCCCCCCCGGCTATGCCCTTGAGAGAGAGCAGTGGTGGGTTCTGAGAGGGGAGTTTGTGGTGAATCAGCAGAAGGCATTTAGGAGGGAGTCTAGCCTGGATAAAGATGAGGCAAGGGCTGTGCTGTATACTACATCAGCGTAGTCAAAAGTAGATGTGATCATTTTTGTCAGTATATCACATCTCATTGCAGTGGGACACAGTCTGTTGCAGTATAGCATACCAAGCTTAGGAGAGGAGCTTAGAGGTGATGGCTTCTAATGTGGGTCAAGAAGCTTAAGTGGGGGTCGAGCCATACGCCTAGATATTTTATATGATGTGACAGCGTTTAGAGGGGTCCCATCCAGGGAGGTGATGGCAGGAGGTAGGGGAACTCTGGTTAGTTTTTGTGTAGTCCCGAGAGTCATTGAAACTGTTTTGGAGTGTTGATTTTGAGCTGGTTTGCCTGGAACCAGGACTGCATGTTATGAAAGTCCTGCTGTAGTTGGGATTGGACAACATCTAGAAATGGCCCAGATGTGTAGAGGATGATATCATCCACATACATGTGTATGCGGGACCTTGAGAAAACACCTGAGAGTATGGGGGGGTTGCAATTCTGAGAGATTGAAGACTGATTGAACATATATATATATATATATATATATATATTATGGTAGCACGGTAGTGCTACCATAGTTAGGGTTGAGTAGCACTTTTAAGGTTAAACTGTGAAATTTTGCACCTTAATAACTTTTCCACCATTCAATGGATTTGTCTGAAATTTGGCAGGCTCAGGACGTAACCATAGATCTTGGGATCTGCCAACTTTTGTACCAGTTGAATATATGGCTGTGGAGTTATTAAGTGATCTCCGTGTGCATATTTATGTTTGTTTGTGCATTCTTTGCCCGCACCTGCAGGTCGCACAGTTTGTGCGACTGGTCCGAATACTCCACGGAACATGCGGCCAGGGTCCCCGATGTGCCTTTTGAAGATTTCGTGAAAAAATATTAAACGGTTCAAAGGCTATTCAAAAAACAAGTTCCCATTATGAGTCAATGGGAAAAGTTAACAAAAAGTTCAACACTTTCGCAAATGCACTTTTTAGTGTCACAAATAGCCCTAGAAGTGTCACAAATCTGCCATTTTGTTTTCAGTTAGTGATCAGAAAAATGCTTGCCATTTAAATTTGGGACCCTCTAGCAACACAATTCTTTTTGTTTTTACCTAGTCGGACCCCGAGGATAATAGCCATGTCTTTATTTTGGGGTGGAACACCCTAGAAATATGTTTTTCAAATTTCTGGAAAAAGTAGTGTCACAAAATAGTGTCACACTCATGCCACTTTCGCAAATTTTGCGAAAGCTTTCGCAAATCAAGACAATACTTTTTCAGACTATGGCCAAAATGACAGCAGTTCTTTGCCACCCTGTTGCGAAAGAACGGTTTGGTCCTTTGAGCTGAAATTTTGAGGAAACACAGCCAATATCTCACAGATGTGCCTTTTGATGGTTTGGTGAAAAAATATTGCATGGCTGCAAAGTTACGGTACTCCGAAGTTGGCATTTTTTCCCATAGACTAACAGGTGGTGTACGCAGCACCTTTCAGGGCTCGTATCTCGAAAACTATGTGAGATACAGATTTTTTGTTGCAAGTTGCATAGCCCTATGTGCTATGTAATTTCAGAAACGTAGCCAGCAAAATCATGATTTTTGTGAAATTTAAATTTTTTTTCTATGTTGTGCGTTTGCTGAGATATTTGCAATTAAGTACTTCCAATGCTTGTTTTAAGCTTCTATCCCCATTACAATGCATACATTCTTTGTACACACTGTGTTTCTGTATGCACCTGTTTGGCAAAAACAGGGTATGCGCTTCCGTTACTGTTACAGTTACTTTTTCCACTTGCGTTTATGTCCCCGTTTGCGTTACCGTTCCCGTGTATGCCACCGTGTGCATTACCCTTTGTGTTCTCATTCACACTTGCATTTTTGTTACTGTTACCATTTGCGTTTCCACTACTGTTTCTGTTTGCATTTTTGTTTGCATCACCGTGCGCATTGCCATTTGCATTTCCAGCAGCCCTTTCATTTGCGTTTCCGTTTCTCTTTCATTTTGTATCTTCCTTGCTGTTACTGTTACATTTGCATTTGCAATTGCATTACTGTGCCTGTGCACATTACGGTTTGTGTTTCCATATGTGCTTGCATTTCCTTTTGCACTTCTGTTTCCTTTGCTGTTATTGTTGCTGTTACCATTACCATTTGCGTTTATAATTGCGGTACTGTGCCTGTGCGCGTTTCAGTTTGCATTTCCATACCCACTTCTGTTCCCATTTCTCTTTCCTTTGGCGTTATTCTTCATGTTAACTTTCCCATTTGCATTTACAATTGTGGTACCATGCCTGTGCATGTTACGGTTTGCGTTTACGTGTGCACTTGCGTTCGCATTTCCGTTTCTGTTCCCTTTTGCTTTATTTTTGCAGTGACCCTTAACATTTCCTTTTAAAATACCACTGCCATCACTGTTCGCTTTACCAGTTGCGTTTTTGTGCATACTTCAATGTCCGTTTGCGTCATTGTTCGCTTCGGTGTCACTTTGCGCTTGCGTTTCCATTAACGTTTCCTTTACCATTTACATTTGTGTTACCATGTCCACCACTGTTTGCACTTCTGTTTGCGTTGCTGTTCCTGTTACTATGTCACAAAACATCATGTGGCAGGAGTGCGGAGCATTACATTCACTATTTCTTGTCATCATTCTCAAAAAAGGGAAATAAGAGGCAAAAAACTCCATTTAATGCATTAGTTAGGGTTGTTCCACAGCGACAAAAGTGAGGAAATTTGGTGTTAGGGTTGAAAGCCCCCCTTGGACCCACAGTCCACCCCCAACCAGCATCGGGTGCACGCTGGGTTGTCAGTCCTAACTCTCACCCCATTCTCCTATACCTCTGCTTCTTCACACATGTGATGGGGTGAGAGTTAGGCTGATGACCTCCAATGCACACCCTCAATGCTGGTTGGGGGTGGTCTGGGGAGGTCCATGGGGCTTCAACCCTAACACTGAATTTCCCACTTTTTGTCACCAGGAACAACCCTAACTAATGCATTAAATGGAGTTTTTGTTCTAATTTATATATATATATATATATATATATATATATATATATATATACCTGTATATATATATATATATATATATATATATATATATATATATATATATTTATTTTAATGCTTTCATAATGGTTAAAATGCAAAGCCTACAAAGGGAAATTAAACAGAGTTCATTGTCTTTAGAATCTTGGAAAACTGGTGGTGTGGTGTCTTTGGGGTTTAAATGATCATGTGATGCAGGCATGACATTACCCTAATATCATCACTCTCAATGCAAGCTGTGTTGTGTCATTTACTTTGTGTGACAAGACAGAGCTGATATTAGAGTAATACTAACCTTGTGTGATGCATGATCCTTCAAACCTTGATGAACATCAAACCACCAATTTGCTAAGGTTTCAGTAACTCTGAACCCTAGGTTTTTCCTTCCATACTTTGTATGCTTTGCTTTTCAACCCTAAGAAACATGGAAAAAAATGACAGCAGAAGGAGTCTGAGGTCCATCTAGTCTGCTCACTTGTTCCTGAGAGTATTTCTGATCTCAGGACCTAACCCCTCCCCCCATCTGATTTATATTCCCACATTTCCACCTACTTTCTTTGAGCCTTAGCTCTATCCCACCCAAGCTTGAATGATGCCACTGTCTTGGCTTCCACCACTTCTGCGGGCAGCCAATTCCATGGCTCTATCACCCTTTCTCTAAAATAGTGTTTCCTAAGCTCCTTCCTGAAGTCCCCCACCTTCCATGCGTGGCTTCTAGTACTAGAGTTGGAAATTCTGCTGAATAGGTCAGATGTAAGAACTCTGTTTAATCCTCTTAGAAATTTGTATGTCTCAATTATGTCCCCCCCCCTTCCTATCCTCCAGTGAGAACACATTCAATGATTTTAACTGTCCCTCATATGAGGGTGCCTGGAGGCCTTGAATCATTTTGGTCACCCTTCTCTGGATGGTCTCCAATCTATTCTTATCCTTTGTGAGGTGAGGATTCCAAAACTAGACACAATACTCCAGATGGAGCCTAACCAGGCATCTGTAGAGAGGAAGTAATATCTCCCTACTTCTGCTATCAAATCCCCTCCCAGTGCACCCTAACATTCTGCTGTAGGCCATGTTGCATTGGCTGGTCTGTTTAAGGATGCTGCAAATGATGACCCCAAGGTCTCTTTCTTCTTCCAAGACATTTAGTTGGATCCTGTTTAGTCTGTAGACTGTCATCAGATTCCCCTTACCCAGATGCATCACTTTGCACTTTTTGGCAGAGAACTTCAGTTGCCATATGTTAGACCAGTTTTCCAGTCTCTGAAGTTCTCTCTGTAGTCCCTAACTGCTTCCTTGCAGTTCACCCTTCCCCTTAGCTTGGTATCATCCTCAAAAAAGGCCAGTTTACCCTGTATGCCTGCACTGATATCGTTGATAAAAGCATTAAACAGGACTGGCCCCAACACAGATCCCTGCAGCACCCCACTTGTCACTTCTCATACCTCTGACTTCTCCCCATTGACTACCACTCTCTGCTTTCTGTCCTTCAACCAGCTACCTATCCACCTGACTATGCTCTTTGCTGTTCCCAGGTCCTCCAGCTTCATCAGCAGGTGGTTGTGAGACACAGAGTCAAAGGCCTTACTAAAGTCAAACTAGAGGAGGTCCACTGGGTGGTCTCTGTCTATTTCCCTGGTCACCCAATCTAAAAATGTGATTAGGTTCAACTGGCATGACATCCCTGCCATGAACCCATGTTGCCTGTCATCCTGAAGGCTGTTCTTTTCCAGGTACTCCACTAAATCCTGTTTTATTAAGGTTTCCATGAGTTTCCCCACTACTGATGTGAGGCTGACTGGCCGGTAGTTGCCATCCTCCTCACAGCTCCCTCCCTTGTGGAGGGAAACCATATCTGCTGTTTTTCAGTCAGTTGGCACTACCTCCAACTATAGTGAACTGTTGAACAGCTGTGTCAACTGACCTGCCAACTCCCCAGCCAGTTCTTTTAGCACTCCTGGGTGAATTCCATCTGACCCCAGAGATTTATCATCCCTGAGTTTTTCTAAGGCCTCCTTAACCCTGCTGGTAGTGATTAACAGTGTGCCCATTTGAGGAACCCCTCTTGCCTCTGCTTTAATACCACTGTCTGGTAATCGGACTGTGCGTTCCTTGGTGAACACAGAGCAGAAAAAGTTATTTAGAACAGTGGCCTTCTGTCTGTCTTCTTCTACAATTCTCTCTCTCCATCTTTAAGTCTGACAATTCCTCCCCTCTTCCTCTTTTTTCTTGTACATATCTAAAAAGTGTTTTTCTCTGCCTTCACTCCCTCTGCCAGCCTAAGCTCCATTGTGCCTTGGCTGCTCTTACTGTGCTCTGTCTCCTTAATTTTCTGATTGTACACTCCCCCTTTACTATCCCCCATTTAGTTTCTTTTATAATTTCTGTATGCCTTTCTTTTGGCTCTGATTGCTGTCCTGACATGGCAAGTGAACCACATGAGGTTCTTGTGTCTGTTCTTTTTAGACACTGTCCTAATGCACGTCTTGGTAACCTGCGTTATTGCCTGTTTTATCTGCTCCCAAATGTCCTCCACCTCCCTATGCTCCTGTATCTTCTCCAGTTTTTTCTTGACTATCTCTTTCATTCTTCCAAAGTCAGCCCCCTTAAAGTTTAAAACTACTGCCCTGACTGAGATTTTATTTTTCCAAAGGCCAATTCGAACCACACAGTGTTGTGATCACTGTTGACCAGTGGCTCCTTAACTCCGGTAACACTTACTACCTCTGAATTAGTGAGGACCACATCCAGGATGGTGTCTGTTCTAGTTGGAGTATTAACCAGCTGTACAAGAAGGCAATCTTGTATGGCATCTACCATCTTTTGACTGCTGGCGGAAATAGCCACAGAGATGTCCCACTGCACATCTGGCAAGTTTAGATCTCCTGCTACAACTGTGTCATAGTTTTTTTTGCAATTTTCTTATTTTCTGGAACAGGATTCCTTACTTTTTGGAAAAGAAATCTAAAAGGAGCTTCATAGTGATGTTAAGTGTTCCAGACCTGTATCTTGCACTGTGAGTGGCCCTGTTACTAACAAAGCAGCTGCGTAATGACATTCACTGCCCTAGACCTATAGCACCACTCATGAAGCACCTGCTTAGTGATATACACGGCATCACACCTGGAGCTTTCTTTGTGAGTGACCCTGCAGACAACTCATGAATCAGCTGTGTGGTGATGCACAGTGCACCAAACCACAAGTGGCCAAATCAGCTGTTCCCATTTTAGTTTCCCGACACTGGGTGCCCAATCCAAGTGTCATGCAGTCATACAAAAATCAACTTCCCCATCCAGCAACACCCATGCCACCCTCCTCCCCGACTAGCAAGTAAAATATGCCCCTATCCCCATGGCTGACTTGGCACCCATATCCACTCTTACCTGCACCCATCTTTTAAGTAATATTCAGTGGTGGATCACTGGCACAACCCTCACTCCACCCCAGTCAACCACCATTTACTGATGAAAAAGGTAGAGAAGTATGTTTCACCACATTTGCCAAAATAATCTGTTGCAGCCCTGTGGGCCGGTTGAAGAAAGGAGAATATGTCTGAAGTTGTTTGCTTAGGAAATGGGGTGGGCATTAGGGCTGAGAAGCCCAAAGAAGATCCCATCACTGATTTGCCAAGAGACCCAAAACCCTAATGGTTTATCCTTTTTCTGCTTGGGGGTTGGGGTGGGGAGTTAGGGTTGGAAACCCTAACACCACATTTCCCTACTTTTGCAGTGTTAACTTGAACCCTAACTGGCATATTCACAAAGTTTTTTGCAAATAATTTCCTTTCTTTTTGAGATAGTGGAATTGTATTCTCATTCATGTCAGTCCCTTCAGGACCTGTGTGAGCAGATTTAGGGGGAAGGGGAAGGGGAAGACTCAGTCCATCTATGGAGGTGCAGGGCCCTTGTGGGCACCACACTTTCATGCAGTGATGGATGTCAAGAGTTCATGGTGCTGTCTAGTAGCCTACAGAAGTGCAGGGTCCTTTCATTCTTGTACTTCAGTGTGGCCACAGATAGAAACACACAGGGCAAAGAGTCCATCTGTCACCCAATGCATAGGACCCTATACCACCCAAGGGTGCTAAGGTGCAGGGCACTATGCCAAGAGAAGTGTTATCTTCAGTATATGTTACCTGGGCCCATGTGGGCAACCTTGCAGCTTTCATTCCCTGGCTGGTAGGGTGTCTCATGGCAGTGCCATCCCCCACCCTCACTCCATGGTGCTGGATCAGTGAACTCACCCCTAAACTTCGGTCACTAGCATGGTATCACAAAGCATACCTGGTGAGGTGAAAACTGGCACTACACACAAAGTTTCTTAATAATTATGATTCTTTTTTATTTTGACCAAAAGTTTTCACGATAGTCATTTTATGACTCCCCTTATAAGCATTACATGTGGCATTTATAGTATGTTGTCTGAAACATCATTTCACATCCCAAGTGCAAAAACACATCGTGTCCAGGATTTAAAAAAATGACACCTGTAACATTTATGAGATGGTGTGGAAAATGGATATGTTAAAATTTTGGAGTTAAAAATTAGTGAAGTTATGAGTGAATGTTGAACTATTGTAACATTCACTCATAATCTAGGCATTTTACCATATCTGTCCACCAAATTTTCAGCGTAGCCTTCTTATTATACCACCTCATAAACCCGGTACGTGAAAATTTTCAAACTTCTGCTGAAACATCATTCCACGCCACAGATTCAAAAAACACATTTTTGCAAAGATCTGGAAAAAGGCAGCTGTCACTTTCATGAGGTGGTATGAAAAAATGGCTATGTTGAAAATTTGGAGTCAAAATATTTATTTATTTATTGATGGTCTAGGAATTACAACCCTTTGAGTCAGTGACTCATTTGCAAAGGCTCCAAGTCTAACATAGATATAGATTGGTGCACAGTATAACACAGATACAATAGTATTACACAGATACATAAATACAAACTACTGTTCTAATACAGAATATGATGCTAACTACAGGGGCGAGAAAAGTACATAATACACACACGTTGGGACATCAGTGATGTGAATTCGTGATGCACATACAGGAGCAATACTGCAGTAAGATTTTTTTTTTTTTTAAGAGACTTCATTTGCAGTCGCAGTTGGAGTTGGACATAATGTGGCTCTGTAACTTAAGTTTAAAAGGCCCTAGCCTGGGAAAAGATAAGTTAGAGACAGGGATTGAGTTCATCCAGAGTGGGGCCCTGTAGCAGAAGGACCTTTGGCCAGCAGAGGTCTTCACAAAGGGGACATGGAATGCTGCAGTGTCAGTGCATCTAGTTGTGCAAGCTCGCAGGCTCTTTTGGAGGAGCTGGATACAGCTGGGGGGCTAGGCCCAACTGGATCTTTTTGGCAAGTAAGCAGGTCTGATAAAAAAGTCACCCCTGGAAGTTTAGCCATGATTACCATAAGTAGAGGTCACAGGTATGCATGAGTCGATCACAGCCTCTGGACAATCTGCAGGCTTTGTTTAGGGTGAGTTTAATGCTAGTCGGAGCCGTGTCAGAGGCAGCGCCATAGATGATTATGCCGTAATCTACCAGGGGATGGAACTAGAGATAGCTAAACGTAGAGCCTCAGGGGGGAGACATGGTCTAAGCCTATATAAGAGTCCAATTCTCCTATTTATTTCAGTGCAAGTTGACATAATATGCCCACGATAGGTAAGGATGGAGTCGAGGGTAACCCCTAGATACTTAAAATTGGAAACAGGTTCCAGCTGGGTGCCAAATGCATTATGTATAGATAGTTTGGTCGTGCTGTGTTTATGTTGTGGGTGGGCGAAGAGCATGACTTTCGTCTTTTTTGTGTTGAGTACTAGCTTGCGTGAGGAAAACCAGGCTTCAATTTGTGTGAAGGAGCCCTGCAATGATTTTTGGAGCTGCGTAGGGTCAGGGTGATGATTGAAAATCACAGCATCATCAGCATAAAGGATGATATGCCCCAAGGAGGTAAAAGGTAAGGAGTTTAAGTATAGTGAAAAAAGGAGCGGACCAAGTATGGACCCTTGGGGGACACCAGACCAAACAGGTAGGTTAGTGGAGAGGGCGTTTTTTATCTTCACTTGTTGAGTGCGGCCATAGAGATAGTTGACGAACCAGCCAGCAGTTTCTTTGGATACGCCAACAGAGAGGAGGGAGTTTATGAGCATATTGTGATTGACAGTATCAAATGCCTTGGTGTGATCAATATAGACTGATCCAGCCAGGTCTCCATAGTCAAGGGCGTCATGAATAAAGGAGGTGAATTCTAGTAGGGCAGTGGTGGTGCTGTGTCCTTTCCTGAAACCATGTTGTTGCTGGCATAGTAGGTGGTGCAAGTCCAGATAGTCGGTGAGTTGAACGGCCACTATTTTCTCAAGTGCTTTGAGAGGGGAGGGAGTATGGAGATGGGCCTATAGTTACTGCTAGATGTGCGGGCACCACTTTTGTGAACTGGCGTAATCACCACCTTTTTCCACAAAGATGGCAACTGCCCAAGGCACAGGGACATATTGAGTATTTTAGTGAGGGGGTGTTAGGACAGCATCACGGGTTAAAGATAGCAGTTTTGCATCTAGAGAGTCACCACTATGCCTAGTCTTTCCTAGGAACATGGCAATATGTGAGCAGGCATCACTAGCAAAGATAGTTTTGAAGCGAGAGGGTGGAGCACTTGGGGGTGGTGGGAACTGACCAGCATCTGTAGCAAAGAAATCAGGAGGGAGACTAGTGCTTAGGTCAGAGAAAGATATATTGAAAGCATCTGCTATTTTGCAGGGGTCTTGGGTGGGGACACCGTCAATGATAAGCATGTCAGGGGGAAGGGAGGGAGACTTGCCACTAAGTTCCTTTATATTTTCCCAGAACCTCTTTCCATTTCCCCAAGTGGTAGACAGTTGTGTCTGATAGTAAGCAGCCTTTACCTGTCGGATAGCCCATGTGCAGGTGTTGCAGGCAGCACGGTACAGTTGTCGGTCAGCAGGGTGACCTGACTGAAGGGCTTGGTGCCACAGGTCATCACGTGCCTTCATAGATTGAGCAAGGACCTGTTTACCCAGGGGGATGATTTTTATTTTTCTATCCATTTTACATGGGGGACAAAGATGTCACAGGCGGATTGGCAGGCACTTATGAAAAAGGACAGGGCAGCATCAACCAACTCCTGGTGATCAAGTGGGGACCAGTCAAAGTTTCAGAGTAGGTTTCGGAGGTGCTTTAAAGCCCCTTTCTTGAGCTGGTGATACATGGAGATCCTGGTGGGTGGGGGTGGCTTCCAGCTATTTGTCCAGAGACAAGTTACAGGGGAGTGATCACTGATTGAGTCTGATAGGACCTGGACATCTAGTATGTGCTCAGGATGATTTGTGAGCATGAGATCAATGAGGGAGCTGTGCCTCAAGTTGTTGTTCACTCTAGTGGGGGTAAGGACCATTTGGAACAGATTTTGGGCAGCAGCTGCATCTCTGAGGGAGGCTGTCTGGGGGGCAAGCCAGTTTATGTTAAAATCACCTACAGCTATGACTTCTGAGTTTTTGGGGAGCTGGTCGATTATGTTTAGGATGGATGTGAAGGCACCCCTTTGGTTTTGAGGGGGTATGTATACTGACATTATGTAGAGATTTATCCGAGTTTCCAATTTCAACCCTAACGGTGAATAATTGAGTGCCTTCTGTAGGGCTTATGGTGGCAGTGTTTGTTCCTTGCAAGTGTTCTCAAAGGTACAGAGCGCTACCCCCACCTCGCCTATTCAGCCTATCTGACCTGAACACTGTGTATCCCGGTATGTAAACAGCTGAGTCAGGGGTATGCTGGGACAGCCATGTTTCAGTAACGGTTAGGACATCTGGGCGATGGAGGCAGACTCAGGCTTGTAGAGAGGCAAGTTTCTTTTGGAGACTACTTATATTAATGGCAGCGCATTGCAGTCCTTTGAGTTTCATTGTTTGCTGTGTGGTTTGGACAGAGGGGCCAGGGTTTGGGTGAATGTTTCCCACAAGTAGCAGGAGGATGATTGCTGTCCTGGTTAGGGTGATCTTTTGGATCCTTTTGTGAGTGTGCCGTGATGAAACTGCATGATAGTGACATTTATTGGAAATATGGGAGCATGAGAAGCACAGTATTTCCTGACCATATAGTAATGGGGTACTCATGATTTCGGGGGAGTAGGTGACTTGGCACAGGAGAATGGTGGGGGAGATGGGACAGGGTTACTGATGAGGGAGTTTTTACAGTGCTGTGTAGCACAGGAGACAATTTTGTGTCTGGGGATGGGGTAGTGCTAGGATGAGTATGGGGAAGGCAGGAGGGTAGTGGGGTGAGAGGGAGGGTTAAGATGAGGAAAGTAAGCCATGAAGCTACTATGTGAACAAGAGAGGGAGATATGACAATACAGCTAGCCATATTTGGGAAGGATTTAGTATTGACCTTAATGAGTCTCTGTATGATGACGGGTAAAGTAAGATTTCCCAATGCTGATTTTGGGGGGGGGGGCAATGAGGGAGATTAGGCTTTAGGATTAAATGGGGTATAAGGGAAATTCTTTAAAGAGTTAGTAGATCCAAAAACAGCAGAGAGAAAATGTAACAAATTTTAAGAAGCTATCAGTTGTAACTCTTTAGTTACAAAGTTTTTTTTTTTTTGTTTTGTTAACCAGGAGAGACACACTAAGCTGAAATCTTGTTTACAGGTGCAACCTGGGAGCATAAGGAAGTTAAGTGACTTGCTCAGGGTCACACAGTATACAATTGGGGGCCGTGGGATTCAAACCCAGGTCTCCCATACTGTATATGTAAAATTGGAATGGGGTGGACGACCTTGAGGGGAGGGGTCAAGAGAAGCAGTACCAGAGGTGGCAACCCCAGTCCTTTTATAGCTTAGAGCCTTAAACCACTGTCCTATACTGCCTCCAAAGTTTTTTCCAGTTTTTTTCCTTCCGCATATTAGAAAGTTGTCTTTTTGATAGAATTATACTGGATCTGTGAAATAGCACTCTGCTTGGCAGTTGCTATATCTAGTTCTAGTCCTCCCACTACACCATCAACACTGTGTCCTCACTGACTGTGACATCACAGATGACTGACCTTGCAGATAGTGAGTGGCTCTTCCTGAGCAGCTGTGATGCAACACTCCCTGAGGTCACAATGCTGTTGATGTAATAGGAAGAACAAAGCTAGATATGTCAGCTGCCAGGCAGTCTGCTGTTCCACACATCACTCTTTTCTAACATTAGGTAAATAATCTTCTAATTAGATAAAGAGAAAAGAAAATACACCTCAGATCTAATAGGTAATAGCTGACTGCTTCAAAAATTAATATTAGTTTTAGGCAGTATACTAGCTCTTTAAAAATACAGAAGTTACGAGCAAGCATAGAAAAATGTCAATGTACCTGCATAACTGTCATTTGTACATACAGTATCTGATCAGATTTTCAATATAGCCTTCTTATGACCCCTCCTCCTCATCATGACCAAGGATGGTGAAAATGTTCAAATCGGACCTGAAAGGTGATTTTGCAAAATGACTGCAAAAATCACCTTTTGGGCCAGATTTGCATAATTCCACCACCATTAGTCATGAGGTGGGGTCCCAAAAATTCCATGTTGAAAATCTGACGTAAAAATATGTAAAAATTACAAAGTTATGAATTAAAGTTCAAACTCCATTCAAACACATTTAACCGGACTTACCTTACTTTCTCTTATCACAGTCGGTCGTTCCAGCAGCAAGAAATGTCTTTGATCAGAGAATGGATCTGCATCATGGGACCTGTTCAGGTGACTGAGAGTGTGTGAGGGTGAGGGGGCTTGGGGTGGATGCGGGTGTCTGTGGGGTGGTCAGATCGGTGAGGGATCCTTTCTTTTTTACAGATTAAAGACAAACAACAGAAACAAAGAAGGATGGCTTACTTTATTTCAGGGGTCTTGACACTGGGAATTTGACACCCCAATGTTGGGCTATTTTGCAATGGCACCAGGGGTGGGCACCCCACTGCCACCATATATAAAATGGGAATGAGCGGTGGCAACCATGAGGGGAGGGGTCAAGAGAAGCAGTACCACAGGTGGCAACCCCAGTGCTTTTATATTATTTATTTATTTAGTTTTGTTGACTGGGTAAGTGCACTAGCCAAAAAATTATTATTTTCAGGCACGACTCGGGAGAGTACAGGGCATTACATACAGAAACATTTCAGACGTGCATGACAGCAATACATATAGCTTAGTTTTTAACCATTTAAACAAAGATACAACAGCAGATCAATAACAGAACACCAGTGAGCAGTACATGCAAACAATAACAATAGCATATACAACATAGTATAGGAGATACAGCCAATAAACAAATATTAAAACGAGTCACAGCATAAAAGGATCAGGCACCAACAATCATAGTGCATGTATCATCGCATATAGGATACAACTTAGCTCAGTGTAACACCTAAGAATTTCAAATAGAGGAAATAGCAGGAGGAGGGCAACCGTGAAATAAAGTAAAGTAAGGGGGGGGAATTAGGGAGGACAAGTATACTAGGAGGGGTGGAGGGAGGCCAAGGCAAAGGCAAGAAAAGAGGACAAGGGCAAGGATAAGGGTAAGATAAGAGGAAAGGAAAGAAAAATGGGGGTGAGAAGGTAGTTATAAGAAGCAGGAGTGTTTTGAAAGTACAGTTATCAGGACGTGGACATGGCGGACCTACAGACAATTCAAGTTAGGGTCAAAGCAAGTACAAGGTTCTGCCAGAGAAAGGTATCATCAGAGCTCACTTTTGAAGTGACAGTGGGATACAGATTGCCTTAGATCTAAGGGATAAGCATTCCAAAGCAGAGGAGCAGCATATTTCAATGCCCCAGTACCTTTAGAGGTGTGACACCTAGGTACCCTTAGTAATGATTTGTCAGCTGATCGCAGTCCACAGGAGGAGGTGAGTGGAATTAGTAGCATCGCAAGTGAGGTAGGGGTTTGAAACCTGATAATGGAGTCAGACAGAGAGCCAAGATAGTATTGCAGAGGGAAAGAGCCAACCCAGGTCACTATAGAGTTGACAATGATGCTTAAGTCGAGGGGACGATGATATGTAGCGACAGATATTGTTGTAAGTGATGTCTCATTTCTGAAGTGATGAGTTTTGGGCAGCCACAAGGATAGGAGCACAATATGTTAGGGTGGGGAGCAGGATCCCCCAGACAATGGCCAGCTTAGCAGATGGTGTTAACATGTAGCTAGTTTTTTAGGTAACACGCAGTCTACTATTAACCGTTTTGCAGGTTGACTGAATGTGGAGATTGAGATCAAGTGATTGGTCAAGCATGACACCAAGATAATTAAAGGACATGACAGACTCTGGTTTAGTCCCCTCAAGGTCATAGACTATCAGGGGGCAATGGACACAGCCTAAGTTTAGGGGCAGAGCCTAGGAGCATAGTTGTCATTTTGTTTGGCATTTAGAACCAATTTATGGTTGCGCAGACAGATCTGAATGTTCCTGAAATCAGTGGAAAGTGACGAGTTTAGGCAGTCAACATTTGCAGCACTGGTGTAGATGACAAGATCATCAGTGTAGAGAAGAGATGAACAGGTTGTAA
The DNA here is from genome assembly GCA_016271365.2 of Neoceratodus forsteri. Classification (NCBI taxonomy): domain Eukaryota; kingdom Metazoa; phylum Chordata; order Ceratodontiformes; family Ceratodontidae; genus Neoceratodus; species Neoceratodus forsteri. The sequence continues at coordinate 702,400,703 of CM028137.1, read as the reverse complement.
TGGCATCAGGAATATTGTTGCTAAAGAGTAAGAACAGACGTGGCCCCAGAATAGACCTCTAAAGGAACACCAACATTGATTAAAGTGCTGTCAGATACTGCAGAGTTGAATTTCACTGTTTGAGTCCTGTCAGATAAATAGCTGCTAAACCAGTTCACAACAGAAGTCAAGAAGCCTAGGTTTTGAAGGGTAGACAGGAGCAAGGGGTGGTCAACCAAATCAAAGGCCTTGATGAAGTCAATGAAGACAGCCCCTGTAAGTCATCCAGAGTCCATTTTAGAGAGTGTATCTGAAGTGAGTTTTACCAGAGCAGTTGATGTACTATGATTTTTCCTGAAACCATGCTGAGTGTCAGAGAGAAGATCTGACGTTGCCAGGAAGTCAAGTGTTTAGGTGGCAACAAGCTTCTCCCGTATTTTGCTCAGGACCAAGAGAATAGCTATTGGCCTGTAATGGTGAGCTCCATTGAGTATCATATCTGACAGGGTAGTAGATTGTGATGCACCAAGAAAAGTCTTTACATGGGCCCAGAATTTCCGAGGGTCACAGGGCCCAGCTGGATAACAGGTTCTGGTAGTACTTACTTTTGGCTTGTCTTATTCATATTTTACAGGAATTTCTGTGAGCTCTGTAAGTATTGAAATCAGAAAGCAAGCCAGTATGTTTATAGTGCTTCCACAGTTTATCCCTGAGTCACAGCTCAGTAAGCAGGTCTTTGTGGAGTCACCTAGTTTGATTACCTCTGACCCTCCTAGTAACTTTCGGGATGTGCATGCACTGAACTGCACTGAATTCACTTAGAAAAGTATGTAGGACATCCTCAATTCTTCATACATGATAGACCTCAGACCAGTCAATGTTGGAAACATCATGAAGGAATGCATTTTCATCCATGATTGCAAAATTTGTGAAGGTGATGAAATGAGGTGGAGGAGATGGTGGGGCACCCAAGGCCCAGATATAAAAACATTGGAGAATGGTCAGTTATTGCATTTGCCAGGATGCCCGACATGGTCACATGCTCCAGACAATTTGTAAGTAACCAGTTGATAAGGGTGCCTAGTTTAGGTGGAGTTGGCATTCTCATGTGCTGAGTTATCAGCTGGTATAGGTCATAGCTGTGCACTAATGGCATCAAAGAGCTGTGAGTATGTCCTAACCAGTTTAGGTTTAGATCCCCCAGGATTATAGCCTTGTTTAGATTGACAGACTGTGATGCTTGGTCAAGGAGGTCCTGGAGTCCTGCCAAACCCCTAGAGGGAGGGTTATAGACACAGACAATATATAGTTTCTTTGCACCAAGTGAGACTGTGGCATGAATGGATTCACACAGAGTGGGTGTGGCCCAGGTAGGGACAACTGTAATGCTGAGGTGGTTCTTGAGGTAGAGAGCCACACCACCACCACGATTTGCCCCGATCTGTCTCCATAGACCAAGGCATAATTTGCTATTGAGCAGAGAGAGTCAGGGATTCGAGGTCTCAGCCATGTTTTAGTAAGACAGAGTATGTCCAGGTTATAGACTTTGATCCACACCCAGTTCATCCATGTGGCATGTTAAGCTCGTAATGTTCATATGTGCAATGAAGTGTCCTTTATTTGTTAGCCCAGATAGGTTAGCAGCAGAGAAGTGGAAGGGAGGGCCTGGATTAGGTTTGACATCACCTGATAGAAGAAACACTAGGATTGGTAGGAACAAGAGCCTTACAGAGTAATAAGCAAGGGGCAAGAAATGCTTACCCCTTCACTTACAGAGGGCAAAATGCACATAGTATGTACGTACACTTTTGTAGAAAAGATATTGCCAAGTAAATACAGGCCAGCATTTTAAAATGAAAAGGTTAGAGGACCTAAAATCTCTAAGTACATGAGAATTGCAGTTCTGGTTGCATGGGAAAGAAACTGATAATTCATTTATGCAGAGTAATAATAACAGAGAGAGGGTGACCCCTACCATGTGGTAGCGGAGCATTATTTTGTCACCGGGGGATAGGGTGAGGCCACTAAATGGTGGCATAGTTAGCATGCCGCACTGTGTATTACAGAGGGATATCAAGATATAGTCAGGTTAGAAATATTCCCTGTTTGACCTACAATATAGGTGAATACCTACGATAGCAACTAGGGTCCAACTGTCCCAATTTCAGTACAGTACAACTAGAGATATGAGGATAAAGCAGAGTAATAATTGGGGTAGGTAAGATGTTTAGGTTCAAAAATAAAGTGAGTAAATAAAGTCAGGTAAGGAGCACCGCTAGAAAAAAGCTACCCAAAAATAAGAAACTCAAGCAGCTCAAGCAAGCATACAAGACTGAGTTGTCCTAAGGCTAACAGTGAGCATAGATTTGACGCACCCCTGGTGACTACACAGTATAAGGAGCCAATGGAAATTTGGGCACTTGGTCATCTGACTAAGAAGGTCCTATATAGGTACGGGTCCACCAAGGGTCGTTGAGGTGGGGGGCGGGTGTGGAGCTGGCACAAAGTGCCAGTGGGAAGGATGGCTCGGAGGAGCAGCCAAAAAGTTTCAGCGCTATCTCCACTACCAGATCAGCGAGACCATGGTAAAACACACAAGGCACTGTTCCAGCATGGAGGTCTGAAACCCCAGTGGGCTTAAGGAGACCTAAAGGGAGAGGGGTTTATGTAAGAATAAGCAGGGAGTGGGGGATTTCAGTAGACAATGAACTGGGCATGCAGAGAGATTAAGGGAGGAGTAGGCAGAGAGGGAGTGGGGCAGTTATGGGACAGTGAGACAACCTTAAAGAAATTAGCTACTTTAAAGCTGTACCAAATCAGTTCATTAAGGCTCTAAATTAGCAACAAGACTTATATTAACAGCTGTACGCAAACTTAAAATAATGCTGTAAAACATAATTGTTAAGTTATCCCAAAGAGGAGCTGTAATTATAGTAGTAGCAAACTGACTTTGGGTTCCTAAGCTAGGCACCAAAAAAGGCACGCAGAAACTGTGGATTTCAGAAGGACAACAATTCTTACTGTGTAGTGGCCTAACAGGGAGTCCACGCTAACAGAGGAGAAAAGACTAAAATGGGTGCACTTCTTAAAAAGTAGTCCACAGCTCAGGCCTAGCGGCACTGAAGACCGGAGCTAAGAATGTCCAAAGAACTCATACCAATCCATGCTGCTCACAGGAATAGGTTCCTCCAATCACAGGCAGGGCGCCCCCTTTTAAAATTCCAGGGTGTTTTAACCACCAAAAGACATACCTTGTGACTTTTCAGCTTTACCGGCCCAAGGCTCCAGTAAGCAACCGGGCTGCTGATCCACATGCTGTGCTCAGGGCTTCAAGTTCACCGATGGATCTTTCCACGAGGGATGGCTCGGAGGAGCTGCGGAAAGGTTTCAGTGCCTGCCACATGTCACCTCTACCAGATCAGTGGGACCACATCAAAACACACAGGTCACTGTTCCAGCGTGGAGGTCTGAAGCCCCGGTGGGCTTAAGGAGACCTTGATGATTTTCGGCTTTACTGGTCCAATGCTCAAGTGAGCAACCAGACACTGGTCCACACGCTGGGCTCAGGGCTTCAAGTTCATGGACAGCTCCTTCCATGAGGGATGGCTCGGAGGAGCAGTGGAAAAGTTTCAGCGCCTGCCGTGTGTCACCGCTACCAGACTGGGACCACAGCAAAACACACAGGTCACTGTTCTAGCATGGAGGTCCAAAGCCCCGGTGAGCATAAGGAGACCTTGCGGCTTTTTGGCTTTACCGGACCAACTCTTCAGTGAGCAACTGGGCTGCTGGTCCACACGCTGGCCTCAGGGCTTCAAGATCACGGACATCTCCTTCCACGAGGGATGGCTCGGAGGAGTGGCAGAAAAGTTTCAGCGCCTGCTAAGTGTCTCCACTACCAGATCAGTGGGACCACAGAAAAACACATAGGGCACTGTTCCAGTGCAGAGGTCTGAAGCCCCAGGGGGCTTAAGGAGACACAAATCCATGCTGCTCACAGGTAAAGGTTTCCTCCAATCACAGGCAGGGCACCCCCTTTTAAAATTCCAGGGTGTTTTAAGTGTCAAAAGACATACCTTGTGGCTTTCGGCTTTACCGGCCCAATGCTCCAGTGAGCAACCAGGCTGCTGGTCCACACGCTGGGCTCAGGGCTTCAAGTTCACAAATAGCTCCTTCCATGAGGGATGGCTGGGAAGAGCAGTGGAAAAACTTCACCGCCTGCCACGTGTCTCTGCTACCAGATCAGCGGGACCACAGCAAAACACACAGGGCACTGTTCCAGTGCAGATGTCCGAAGCCCCACTGGGCATATTATATTAAATACATAAACATTGGGAAGGGGGGAAGGTGACTTGGAGGTGAGCAGGGGAAGAAGCGTATTGGGGTGGGTACCCTCATCCATGTAAGAAAAATTTCGGAGAGAGAGAGAGAGAGAGCTAGAGAGAGATAGATAGTGACAAAGAGAACAGGGGATCTTCGGCTCACTGCTTCAACTGAAGCTGGCAGAATGACTTCAGCTACGGCTTCGGCATTCAAGAAAGTCCAGCTGTTCTCACACAAAGAACACAGGTGAATGGCTCCTCTTGCTAAACTGGGCCCCCTGGATTTTGGGTCTCCAGAAGAGGTATTCCTGGCCATTTAGAACCAGAATCTAGCTAAATGAGTTCCATTTAGCTAGGTTCAGGTATTTGTTTTTTTAAATTACAGTTTTTATACACAGTATTTTACATGTCTGTTTTTTTTAATTCGGGGGGAAAAAAACAAGATGGTTGCTGTTATAACATGAAAATTGTTTTTCATGCCATGAGAAGCAAGTGTTGAGAAAACAAAACATGGAATTTTTTGTGTTGTATCAGAATGTTATTCAAAAAACCATACTGAGCATGCTCAGAACAGAAAGAAAAAATAAAACTTTAGATCCTTATAATTCTGAAATCATTTAATAATTTTTCACGAAACCCTCCAAAGGCACTACATTGCCACAGCACCCTTCTACCCTGAAAGTTTCAGAAAAAAAATCCATTCTGTGTAGGCCATACATGAGAGCAAAACCAAAAACTCATGTCAAGTACAGAAAAAAAATGGATGCCCTACAGGAAAATGACATATGTAGATCTTAAAAACCACACAGGCTCCCTTCACAAAATGTTTACATATTTAGACCTTGTCTGCTAGTAAGTACATCAGAATTTCAGCTAATTTGGTCAAACGCTGCCAAAGCTATTAAGGTGCAAAGTTAGGCAATGCAAGGCAAGGTAACGTTTATTTATAAAGTGCTCAATCCCAAAAGGCTCTGAGCACTTTACAGAATAAGCATAAAATGAAACACTAATATTAAGAACACTGTAAAATAAGTAGAGTCAGAACAATTAATCATGGAATGCATTTTGAAATAAATAAGTTTATTTACTTAGGAGTTTAACATAGAACCTGCGAGTCTACCCTCACTATACTGGTGCTACTGCAACAGTATAATATATGTGTACTGTATCCTCTCTCTCTCTCTCTCTCTCTGTCTCTCTCTCTCTCTCTCTTTCTATAGCACAAGGGATTAACCAATGACAGGGTATGGGTTTACTGAGCATTAATCCACGCCTGGCGGGGTTGGAGTCACAAGGCGAAGCTGAGTGACATCAACCACCCAGGTGTGGATTAATGCTCAGTAAATCCATGCTCTGGAATGGGTTAATCCTCTTATAACATGGGCAATGTTATGTTAGAAGTTTACCTAAAGAAATAGTAAAATAAAGCCCTGTGAACATACAACTGTGGGTATATCAGCGATTAATCATTGGTCAGGTGACCTGTTTGAATCAGAAGACAGTATTTTTGGAACCCATGTGATAAATATATACAGTATACATACAGTAAGTATCTGTCTGACTGTCTGTCTGTCTGTCTGTCTATCTATCTATCTATCTATCTATCTATCTATCTATCTATCTATCACAACAGAATAATAGATAGGGGACTATGTATTACAAGGCTATAATACCATCAAGAGGTTCTGGTGATGTGAATTTTGAGAGCGCAGCTCAAGATCTTCCAACATGTCACCAGAGCCTCGAGATGGTATTATAGCTAAGTGATACACAGTCCCCTATTTTTTAGTTTTTTTGTCTCCCTCACTCACCTGAGCATGTCCCATGACATAGATCAACTCTCTGATCAAAGACATGTCTGGCTGCTGAAACCGGCGTCTGCAATATGTGACAATAAGTTAAGTCCAGTTTAATGAATTCCAGTGTGGTTTGAACTTTATGATTCATAATTTTGTCATTTTTACACCAGATTTTCAACATGGCCTTTTTGGGAGCACACCTCAGGACCAATGGTGGTAGAATTATGCAGTTCTTGATGAAATATGACTTTGTGGTCACTTTGCAAAGTCTCATTTTGGGTGGGATTTGAACATTTTCACCACCTTTGTTCATTAGGTGGGGTCATAAGATGGCTATGAATTTGTGGTCAAAATATGCAAATATGACAATGCTATGGGCGTACATTGACATTTTTTCTGTGCTCATCCATAACTTTAGTAATTTTAAGAATTTTTACCCCAAATTTTCAACATAGCCATTTCTTCAAACCACCTCATGAATATGACAGATGCAGTGTTTCAAAGCAGGGACAAAATATGCTTTTGCACATGTGGTACTGAATGATATTTTGGCAGGCATTTGAAAAGTTTCACCTATCGGGTTCATGAGGTGGAGTAATAAGAAAGCTTTCAGAAAATTTGATGTACAATAATAATAAAATGTTCAGGCTATGAGTGAGCATTGCAGTATTTCAATATTCACTCATAATGTCACTAATTTAAAAAATTTTAACTATAAACTTTTAACCTAGCCATTTTTCCACGCCACCTCATAAACATGACAGAAGTCATTCTTTTAAATACTGGACAAGATGCGTTTTTTGCACTTGTGGTGTGAAATGATGTTTCATTCAATATACTATAAATGTCATGTCATGTTTATAAGGGGAGTCATAAAACGATTATCTTGAAAATTAGGGTCAAAATAAAAAAAAAAATGATAACAAGTAAGTAAGTAAAGATTTATTTATATATGGCGGTCAATCCCAAAGGCTCTGGGTGCCTTACAGGTAGTGCAATGACATACAAGAACAATACAAATAAACAGTTAAATAGCAGGGTCAATAAATCAGCAGTTTCCATCAATAAAATAAATAATAGTAAAATCAACAAAATAAGTTAATTAAAAAAATGCTAGAGTAAAAAGATGAGTCTTTAGACCCCTTTAAAAAATCTCCACTAAAGGGCCTCCCTCAGTAGTCTGGCAAGTGGGTTCCAAAGGGTCGGCACCTCGACTGGTCTATCTCCTGAAGTTTTCAGCCTGGCCCTCGGAACCACTGGGAGGCTCCCAGTGGAGTAGCAGAGTGAGAGCACTGGGGTTGCAGGGGTAAGGAGATAATTTAGGTAGCCAGGGACTGATCCATATAGGGCTTTATAGGTGAGCAAGCCCACCTTTAGAAAATCCTCTATCTGACAGCCAGCCAGTGCAGGTCACGCAGGACCAAGGTCACATGACTTGATCTCAAAAGATCCGTCAGCAACCTGGCCACTGCATTCTGTACCAGCTGCAGCTGATGGAGGTTCTCTCCACTGGCCCCAAAGTAGAGACCATTTCAGTAGTCCAGCTTTTTTGTAACAAAGGCATGCACCAATGTTGGCAGGTCACCAGCGGAACTAGGGTTTTAATCTGGGTGATCTGTGTGCAGTGCCAGTTTTCACCCAAGTGGGTATGCTTTGTGATCCCATGCCAGTGAACTGAATTTGGGGGTGAGCTCAGTGACCCAGCCACATGGGGTGAGGGGTTGTGTGATGGTGTTACACAATACCCCCAGTCAGGGTATGAATGCTGTGGAGATGCCCACATAGGCCCAAGCACCATATACTAAAAACAATTCAACTCTTGGCATAGGGCCCTGCACCTCTGCACCCTTGGGTGGTAGAGGGTCCTGGGCATTGGCTGACAGATAGACTCTTTGCCCTTTGTGTCTCTATCTGCAGCAACATGGAAGTGCAGGGACCAGTGGGCCCTGCACTTCTACAGCCCACCAGGCAGCCCTATGAATTCTTAACATCTGTTGCTGTGCAGAAGTGCAGGGCTCACAAGGCCTGCACTTCCATAGGTGGATGGAGTCTTCCCTTGGCACAGGCCCCAAAGGGTTCTGTGCATCTGCATCTATTCACACAGGTCCCTAAGGGATCTACGTAAATAAGGATATGATTCCACTATCTCAAAAAAAAAAAAAGGAAATTATTTGCAAAAAAACTTCATTATTGCACCAGTTAGGGTTCAAGTTAAGGACACAGAAGTAGGGAAATGTGGCCTTAGGGCTTCCAAACCTAACTCCCCACCCCACCCCCCAAGCAGCAAAAGGAAAAAAATTAGGGATTTGTTTCTCCAAAATCCTTCCTTGGGGTTGCCAACCCTAATGCCCATCCTCTTCCTTGAGCACACAATGTCAGACATAATCTCCTGTCTTCATGCAGGGCCCGCAGGTTGTAAACCATAATGCCCACCCCGTTCCCTTAGCAAACAATGTCAGACATGATCTACTTTCTTCACACAGGACCCCGTAAAGAAAGTTACAACAGACTGTGTTGGCAACGTGTGTTCAGACATCCATGGCTGGCCCCTATTGAACTGTGTTGAGACATGCTGGAGAGTGTATCCTGTGAGGCATTTGCTTAAAGCTGTACCTTGTGCTTCAGACAGGAGGCCGTGGTCTGGGGGAAGGGGTAAGCATTTGGGTTGATAACCCTAAGGAAGACCCCACGACTGATTTGCCAAGACTCTGGAGAAACAAAACCCTAATGTTTTTTCCTTTTGCTGTTTGGGGGTGGGGGTAGTGATTATGGGTTGAAAACCCTAACAGCATCTTGCTATATATTTGTGATGTTAACTTGAACCCTAACTAGTGTGTTAAAGTTTTTTGCAAAGACTAGCATAGATAGATAGATAGATAGATAGATAGATAGACTGACTATATATATAGAGAAGGAGAAATGAGGAGAGAGAGAGATGTAGCTAGAATGGCAGAGGCTAAATGATGGATAAATTTGCTATACAAAGAAATATTCCCAATGAGGGGGTTAAGCAGATAATAAGGCCATGAACAGGAAGGTTGAATGGTATTAGTATGTTATTAGTGTGAAGATGACAGTAGCAGCATGGTGAGCATAGGTACATAAGTACATAAGTACATAGGCAAGGTTTTCAGGTTCGGTTAGCTACTAGAGCCATATAAGGGCCTGCCTTTGATTAGTGGTCAAGATTCCCATTTCATTTTTCCCATACAGTATGTGCACAAAGCAATCTTTAAAAAGTAGTCAAGCTACCAGCACTCACCACCTTTAAGGGGAGTGCGTTCCATATGTTCATCACCCACTGATTAAACCATCTCTTTTTTTTAGTAGTATTGTACCTCTCTCCATGTAACTGCCTGGGGTGAGCATAGCATTGAAGGAGGCAGATGAGGAATTGAGGGAGAACTTGGCAGGAGAATGCATGGCTTGCAAGTTGAAGACAGATTTGGAATGTCAGGGGACACAGTTGTTGGTGAGGAAAATAGTGGGAGATTTTGTTTGCGTGGGTAGAATAGCTTTTTGTTTTGCAAGGTGTACAGTGAGTAAAAGGAAGGGGAGGATTTATGTGGATACAGTATCTTTTCATTTTGATTTATGTGGATACAGTATCTTTTCATTTTGCAGGGCATGTTGAGTGGTATGTCTGTTAATTGATGTACTCATTACTTTAATTAGGGGTTAATTGGTTGGTTATTGCACACTTCTGGACATTATGTTGGTTAATAAGCCTCATCTGTATTCTCACGCTGGAGTGCTATTTAGTGATATAAGTGATCATTGTCCCATAGCTGGCATAAGATCATCATTCAAGCCATCCAACCCAGCAAAATTTCTCCCAAGAAGGTCTAAAAAGAACCTTAATATCACAGGATACCTCCATGATCTGTGTCACACCACACGCTGGCAAGATTTCTATCTCACAACTTCAGTAGAGATAGCTCTACAGGTCTTAAATGACATTATCACAAGTGCCCTCAACATACATGCACCCTCTCCAGTGTCAGAACCAAGCTCAAATCTTGTCGCTGGTTCTCTGCTGACCTTAAACCGCACTGCTTGCTAGAGATAAGCTCTGGAAAGGGCAAGAAAGACCAAGGACCCAAATGATTGGCTTCAATTCAGAAAAGCCAGAAACTCCTGCACAAAAAAGTGAGAACTGCCAAGGCTGCCTTCTATACAGCTGAACTGGATGCCTCCTACCATAACCCTGCCAGATTCTGGGGACCATAAAGGGATCTTAGGACAAGATTCTACCCTGTCTTACCACCCAAAGTGCACCTAAACAATGTGGATATCACTGACAAGCAAGAAATCTTGAATGCCTTCAACAATCATTTCACTACAGCCGCCTAGCATTAGACTCTCTCCAGCAAATCTAATGCGGTCACAATTAAACTTCCAGTCTACTGAGGGACAAAAGGCTGCTTCACATTTTCTTCAGCCAATACTATTAAAACAAGTAGAAGACCTACTACTCCATTTGGACACAACTAAAGCGCAGGTGCAGACTCTCTGGACCCCTACTTTCTAAAAGTTGCACTGCACGCCTTAGCAGCCCCCCAACTCACCTTTTCAATTTGTCCCTAGCCACTGGATCTATTCCACAATATGGAAAACAGCTCGTGTTTCTACTCAAGGCAGGTGATCCCATGGACCTCAATAACTATAGGCCCATATCCATCTTACCAGTATTGTCCAAAATGCTTGAAAATTAGTGAACAGCCAATTAAGTGCCTACCTTGACACCAATAATCTCCTTAACCTAGCTCAATCTGGGTTTAGATCCATGCACAGCACCATCTCTGCCTTAGCAAAAGTTTCTAATGATTGGCAGACTGAATTAGACAAAAGAATAATATCTGTGCTGTATTTCTGGATTTAAGCAAAGCCTTTGATACTGTGGACCATGATCTACTAATCTCCTCTCTACATTCCATAGGCCTCGACTCAGTTCTCTTCAATGGTTCAGATGCTACCTCCAGTAGACTACAGCATGTAAAAAATGAAGGTGACTATCTACCTCAAAACCACTCCTAAGAGGTGTACCACAAGGTTCCATCTTGGCCTTATCCTCTTTGCTATTTATATCAATAATATTGACTCCAATCTCACCAAATCTAATATTCACCTTTTGCAGATGATACTGTCCTATATGTCAGTAATCCTACACCATCAAAAGCCTGTGAACTTTACAATCTGAGTTCTCTGCTGCAGCACAAATTACTAGAAAAGAAACTCCTACTGAATGCCGAGAAAACAAAAGCCATGTTCTTCTCCTCCAAGAGCTTTCTTCCACTCTCTCACCAATCACCCTTCCCCAATTATCTACCATCCTTGGTGAAAGTCTGGACTATGTGGATAAATTTAAATATCTTGGGGTTTGGATTGACAATAGACTTGACTACACTAGCCACATTGAAGAACTCCTGAAGAAGCTCAGACAGAGACTTGGCCTATTTTACAGAATAAAACATTACCTAACCAGAGATTCTAAACAAAGATTAATCCTGGCATCATTCCTATCCCTCATTGATTATGCTGATTTCCTATATAGTCACTGCTCCCTTTCCCACTTAAACAAACTGGATACCTTGTACCATAGAGCTCTTAGATTCATTACAGACCTTCCTTTCAGCACCCACCACTGCTCTGTCTATACTGCAGTCAGCTGGACATCCCTACATCATAGAAGAAACAAAAAATGCTGCTCTATGGATCTACAAAGCTCTAACAACCAAATTACCATCCTACATTTCAGATTGTTTTACCCAGGTCATATCCAGACTATATGCCCTAAGGAATAATAAACTCATCATGCTGAAGATACCTATTACCTGTACCCGGCATGGGAGGGCTGCAATCAGCTACTCTCTAGCACTTATTTGGAACTCTTCAAAAGATCCTGAAGTTGAATACCCTCATTCCAATAGCATCTTTCAAAAAGCTATACACTAGTCTCTTTCCAGAGCCATGCAACTGTTTCCACAAGGCCTAGTCCTATCACAACCCCCTTTCTCCCACACCCCTTTTTTTTGCACTTCCACCCCTAATTTGTTTTGTAGCTTTCACCCACTTAACTCATACCTGACCTTATTCCCAAAATCCCATCACCCTCTCTTTAATCTTTCAGTACTGTCTTATTTTTTCTTTTATTATAACCCAGTTTCTTTTGGCTCATTGCTTTGTATATATGTGAATATTCTTGTATCTGTTCATTTACAATGTCTTTGTTTTTTTGTATTCAATCTGTATCTTGTATTTGTGTAAAAAATTTGTACCTTTATATTGTTATGACCAATCAGGTCCATCTTGTAAATGAGCTATGCTCAATGATGCTCGCCTGAATAAATAAAGATTTTGATTGATTGATTGATTGATATTGTTTAATTGGTTGGTTAACAACCAGAGTTGACCCATGGTATATGGGTTTCCTTTCACAGGTATAGAGCTCTCTTTCCAAATGTAATTAACAGGTAAACTGATGAGGTAGATATAGAAACACAGTACATCATAATAGCTTCTATGGGGAAAATCCCCATACTGTAAATGTCACATATTTTCCTTTTGCTGCTTGGAGAGTGAGGGTGGGAAGTTAGGGTTGGCAACCTTAATGCCACATTCCACTACTTTTGTGACATTAACTTACCCTAACTAGTGCATTAGCAAAAGTTTTTGCAAAGAATAAGTATATAATAGGGGATGAAATGGGATGACTTAAGATATAATTTTTATCTTCATGAGAGGGTATTGATCTTTTGATATCTCATGAGTGGTTTCACACTCATGAGACAGCAATAGACTAATACCTCAAATGAAGATAAAAATGATATCTTAAATCAGCCCATGACATATTTGAGTTATACAACAGGTGGTCAGGTGGTTTTGTGACAGAAACAGTAAAAAGCTCCAAAAGAAAAAAGCAATTTAAACTAGACTATTGTAAATTCAATTAGAAAATAAGCAGCATCTCTCATTTTACTTTCCTATTGAAGGAGTTTTACCAGGAAAGGTCTAATAAGCCATAAAACTCATTTCCAGTGGTGTCCTGAATGAAAATAAATGAAACTGGTCACTGAACATGCTCAGAAATTTATCTTTACATGTGAGGATACATTTTCAAGCATACCCAGTGTGGCCACAATGACTGTGATAAATTTCTGAGCATCCTCAGTAACCAACTTAATTTATCTTGCCTATGTTGCCCAAAATAACATGTTAATCTTAGTGGATTTATTTTTACATCTGTTGTATAGATACACATACAGAATAAATAATGAGCATGGGTGGTATACAAATATTTATACCCATTGAGGGGGTTAATTAGGGCTATAAGGCCATGAGTCCAAAGGGTAAGTGGCTTTTTTGGCCTCATTAGCCCACAAGATGGATATACTGTACTTCTGAGTGATACAAAATCACACATCCCCCATAATGCAAAGTATCATGGGCTGTAGATGCAGATCAACACAAAATGTTATGCTGGTTCAACTTTAACTATACTTCTGAGTGTGCCACCCTTACCCACTTTTTGTTGAATGCAATACATTAGGATGGTTATTTTATGGAGATCACATTTGCATCACTTTATGCCTCATGCAGCAAGGAGGGAATGGTGCATAGTGAGTGCAGGTAGGAGTTTGGCAGATTTCTGTATTTCTCAGGGTTTTGTGCAAGTGCCTTTTTCTCCAGGTTCTTTTGCAGCTTCTTAAGTAGTTTGACTAACTTCCTAATGTAGTGTAAATTGTGTTATTATTATTGTCCCACAGGGTTTCTTGTAGTGTTGGTATATACATTTATTATTGTAGGTAAATTGCTTTAATTGTTTGATTAGTGTAGGTATATAGTTTTTTATATAATTTCCTTACAGGCATACAGGAAAATAAACAATGGCCTTTTGTATTGGGAAAAATTCCCCATCCATGTATTTGATATAGCTTTAGATATGAATATAGACATAAGATAGATAGATAGATAGATAGATAGATAGATAGATAGATAGATAGATAGACAGATAGATAAAATGTTTATTCTTTTTCATTACAAAAATAACTGTGTTAATGCACCAGTTAGGGTTCAACTTATGCCACAACATAGAGAAATGCAGCATTAGGATTTCCTACCTCAACTCCCACCCCCTTCCCCAAGCAGCAAAAGGACAAGGCCACACAAACAACCACAAACAGCCATTGTCAAGTAAGACAAACAACATACATCTGTTTCCAGATTACACAAATGCACTAGCACTGATGTGCTACCTTTGTGGATTTCTATCTGTGGTGCTTACACTTCAAGACATACAAACTCACTTCTGGCTGGAAATAGAAATCTATGCTATTCAAATCACAAGAATACTTCTATGTGTAGAAGCATAGGCCCCAGCAGTCACAGATACAAATCCACAATACCCAAATTAAAATAATTATTTTGCCTGAAAAAGCACAGAATCCTATGTTGCCAGCACTTTTGCAGCCACAGGTACTCATGCGCACTATAAAACATACACACCAATCTATAGCTGCAGAAGTGCAGGCACCACAAAATCCATGATACCAAAATTGCAACAGTGTTACTGTCTGCTCCTCTTCAGCAAAAGGTGTAAGAAATACACACTGACTTCTGGCTGCAGAAACACAGGGCCCTGTGAGGCCTGCACTTATGCTACTGCATACAGAATACCATGATACCCACATTGCAATAGTACTTCTGTCTGCAGCTACATATACCCCTATGAAACCTGTACTTCTGCAGCCACAAGTACTCATACACGCTGTAAGACATTGACACACAGTTGTGGCTGCAGAAGCATAGGCCTCTGTGGAGACTTTGCTTATGCAGCCACAGATACAAATCCATGAAGGTAGCACATCAGTTCTACTGCATTTGTATCATCTGGAAACAGCTGTATGTTGTTTATCTTACTTGATGATGGTTGTTTGACTGTGCTTTCTTGTGTTGTCTTCTCCTTTTGATGCTTTGGGGGGTTAGGTTTGGAAACCCAAACACCATATTTCCCTACTTTTTTGCAGTAGGTTGAACACTGACTGGTACATTAGCACAGTGTTTTGCAATGAATCTCCTTTCTTTGTGAGATAGTGAAATTGTATTCTCATTCATACAGGTCCCATTGGCACCTGCATGAGCAGATACAGACATGCAGGGCCCTCTGGAACCAGCACCAAGGGAAGAGTCCATCTGCATGTGGAACTGCAGGACCCTCCAGGCTTTGCACTTCTATGCAACAGTGAATGTTAAGAATTTGTGGGGCTGTCTGGTGGGCTACGGAAGTGCAGAACCCTCTGACCCCTGTGATTACATGTGGCTACAGATACTGTTGCTCTGGGCAAAGAATCCATTTATCAGCCAAAGCACAGATCCTTTGGGAAGTCAGAGGTGAAGGGTCCTATGCCAAGAAAAGAGTTCTCTTCAATATATGGTACTTGGGCCCATTCAGACAACCCTACCCCTTCCCTTCCCAAGTTGGGGTGGTGGTGCCTCATGACAGTAACATCCCTCCAGCCTTAACCCATCCATCTGGGTCACCAAGCTTGCCCCTCAAACTCAGCTTGTCGACATGGGACCACAAAGCAGTACCCACTGAGCCAAAGGCTGGAACTGCCAACAATGTTTCTTAATAATTTTTCCTTTTTATTTTGAACCCAGATTTTCAACATAGACATTTTATGACTTGCCTTTATAAACACTACATGTGGCATTTACAGAACGCTGGCCAAAATGTAATTTCACGCAACAAGTGCAAAAACACATTTTGGCCAGGCTTCGAAAAACAACTCTTGTAATATGTATGCAGTGGTGTGAAAAAATTGGTTATGTTGAAGGCTTAGAATAAAAATACTGAAAATTACCAAACGTAAGTCTTCTTATGATTCCATGTCATGAATCAGGTAAGTGAAACATTTTCAAATCCCACCCAAAAGGTGATTTCACAGAGCAACTGTGAATTATCCAGGTTCAGGTGTTTGTTTTCTGAAACTGCATCATTTTTATGTAGTTCCAATATTTTTTCTTTAATCAAAACAAAAAAAACAAGATCACACCCTTGGGCCAATCCCCTCTACCCTGAATGTTTCAGAACAAAGTTCTAAACCATCTTTGCTCCATAGATGAGTAAAGAAATGGCCAAGAAGTGCATTTGTTAAAGGATTTTAAAGTTCCAGATCTCAGAACCCAGATGAGCGTCTCTCTCTCATACCTTTCCATGGGTTCTATGTCATAATGGCAATCGCAGAATAGTGATTGCAGTTACAGCAAGTTACATAATCAAAAATGAATTTTGGCGATGCACACTTATGGTGAGGAGAAATAGGGTGCCCAAGACCTATGGGTTGTTTTCTTAAATCAGGGGGCTGTGCCCCCCACCCCACAAGGGGCTTTGCCCCTACACCACCCTACTTATGGATTCTCAATTCCAGAAAGGTGCATGTCTGGGGGGGTTGAAAATCTTAAACAAGTGAATGTCACCTGCCAGCAAAAAATGCGCTGGACTGGACCCGAATCCTGTACCCTCCACCTCCCAACTGACCACCCTCCCCATCACACTAGTGGACCAGCTCAGCAGCTACCCATTACACCCCCTTCCACATACCATCCCTCCTCTGCCTCTCCCCACCCCATGCGTGTGTATACACATATATGCGCTTACATAGCATCGCTGTATGTTGCCTACCTCGGTATCCAGTTGCCCCCCCTGCCAGGCAGCCCTGAATACAGACTCCACAACTGAGTCACCATTTTTGTAGGCCCCCAACTGCAGCTGCCTTGTTCAGGGGTACCCCTTTCCATGTCCTAAGAACTTGCCACCTAGATCATGCATGCAAAATTTTGTGCAATTTGTCAAATGTTGCCTAAGTTATTAAGCTGCAAAAATGTGGGGGTTAAAATGAAACAGCCTGCATAACCCTAACAATACTGCTGCAACTGCACACGTATACTGTAGATATACTGTATATAACTGATATGCCCTAATGGAATTATCACCGACATTTTTCCTGAGTGGAGTTTGACCTTATGTCCTCATGAGTGGCCAAGCCATGAGTGATGTCATAAGGTCAAACTGCATGAGAGAAAATATCAATGATTTTTTCATTATGGCCATAGTGTATTTGATT
The DNA here is from genome assembly GCA_016271365.2 of Neoceratodus forsteri. NCBI lineage: Eukaryota > Metazoa > Chordata > Ceratodontiformes > Ceratodontidae > Neoceratodus > Neoceratodus forsteri. The sequence goes on along the minus strand of CM028137.1, from coordinate 702,383,480 downwards.
TATGCAATGCCTTTTACTATACTAAGGCAAGAAAAAATCCTGCATCTTGATTGTTCAGTGGCCACCTTCAACAGTGATGTTATCCCAGCAAACATCACTGTATAAAGGGGAGTATCAACCTAATCCTTCACTGTACATCCATTGCCACTATGGACCTGCTGGGTGGATAAATGGACCTAGAGTGAGGGTAAATGTGATAGTCTCACTTTTTGTCTTTCCACCCTCAAAATATTGAAAATGTTTGCCAAATGTATCTTCAGAAGCATTACATAACTACATAAATAATTAATGTAGCCACTGAAGCTTTTCAAAGGAGAATAAACCATTTATTCTCCCTTTGATCAATTATTCTCTCTTCAGACAGGTCACAAAATAACCCAGTTCAGCACCGTGCCTTTTAACAATTTAACCACATATCCTATACTTTGAGTACCCAAAGAAGTTACATTTGAGTTGTTGCTCATCAATATGTGCCCTTTGCTAGGAGGCTACCTTCCTAACCAGTCACCTGTGCTTGTCTGCAGATGAGAAGTTGCAGTGCCTATGTTTGGGTGACTTTGGAAGCTGCTGTGCTAAAACATGCAGTTATCTGCACATAGTTCAGTTGACTTATGAAAGCAAAATAATTGGGCCTGATTCTCAAATCTCCCAGCACAGCACAAAGGACTTTCACCACAATGAATGGCACAAAGTACCCCTTGCACCGAACAATGCACCAGGAGCAATTCTCAAAGATAGCCTGCATCAACTGCAGGATGCCTGACCCAAGTGGGGCTTGCACTGCCCATATGGCATGAAATGGGTTGCAGCATGGTGCAAGGGGCATAAAGCAAGTGCAAGCTGACATATCTCGGAATGTTGGATTCTCAAAACTCTTCCAGAGGGAGAATTTCTAAGTTCCTTAGACCAGCCACAGCTGAATTTCTACATACCCTTAGACCAGCCAGAGCTGATCTAAGGACACTTAAAAATATTCCTCTGTTAGAGTGTAGCACAGTGTGGCAATGTGCTGTGGTCCTCACTTCTCAGACCGATCCTCTGTTATGTTTACTGTACACTCCCTGGTGGTCTAGTGACCCCCTTCTCAATCCCCAATGTTGTCCATAATTATATGTAATACAAAATAACCTTGCTGGTGGTCTAGTGGACCCTCTACCCAACCCTGATGTTGCCCATAGTTCTAATTTAAAAAAAACAACTTCCTGGCAGTATAGTGCCCCATCCCCAATCCCCAATACTGCCCATAATCATAATTAATAACAACCCCTTTCCTGGTGGTCTAGTGGACCCCCACCCCAGCAGGTAGTGCCCACCACCCCACTCCCCCCATCCTGAAACAAAGCCAGCAACCAGAACAGCCCTCCTTTCACATCCATGGCTGGCCCCTATTGAACTGTCACTGAGCACATGCCATATAGTGTATGCACTCCTTGATTGACTTTCAGCCAATGAATGCATACTCTATACAGTACATGCTCAGAAACAGTTCAGTCAGTGGCTGGCTGCAGAAGTGAGAGGAGGTCATGCCGGTCTCCGGCCCTGTTTTAGAATGAGGGGGAGCAGGGTGGTGGCCACTACCTGCTGGGGTAGGAGGTGGGTGTCCACTAGACCACCAGAGAAGGGGTTCTTATTAATTATGGTTATGGTGACATTGGAGATTGGGGAGGGGGGCACTAGACCGCTTGTATGAATCATAATTACGAGTGACATCAGGGATTAGGGAAGGGGCCACTAGACTACCAGGAAGTTTTTTTTTTATTAATCATAATTATGGGTGACATAAAGGATTATTGTGGGGGGGCCACTAACACCAGGAATGAGGTTTATTTATTTTACCAGGGATCTGGGATGGGGACTGCTAGCCTTTGCCGCATGGAGCCTGCAGCAAACTTCTCCCATCTGCTATGTGTTTGTCGCACAGGAGAGGTTGCTGCAAGTGTGGGGACTTAGGTGATGGGCCCACTCCTACACCAGAATTTGATGCAGGGTCCCTGGCACACTGAGCTTTGGCACAAACTGCTGTTTGCCACAACTTGCTCTAATCTAAGTCCTCTTTGGGAATCAAGACCATCATCTTTATGATGCTGCACTTTGGATCTTCTTCATATAAAACAATATCTGGTGACAAGGTGGGACACAAGCAAAATGAGAAAAGGGACTTGTTTTGGTAAGGCATTCACATTTAGGCATTTGAAGCTAGAGACCAGCTTAATATATAAAAAAAAGACTGCAGCAATTTCTGGAAACAAATAAGACTGAAGATGAACCCAAAAAGGTTGTTTCTGTTCTTTTATCTTCAAAGAAACCAGGTGAGACTTCATTTTCAGAGTGTCTCACAACCCTGAGTGACTATTATGTTGCCCAAACATATGTGATAACTGAATGGTTTCAGTTTTGCAGCCCAAAGCAGTAACCAGGTGAAAGTAACACAGCGTGAACTGCATATGTGACGATGCAGGCTCAAGCCAGGATTGGTGTGGCATTGGCTTCCTAATTACCACCAGTACCACTCATTATTTTGCCTGCAGGGAGTACCAGAATGCTGGGCAGTCTGCTCTATCCTTCCATGGGAGCCGAGTGCCTTACTGCCATAATGCCCTTGTTCTCAACCAGCTGCAGTACCACCAGCTTCTGCATAGTATTCTGGGGCACACAGACAATTTCTCCCCGCACCACTAGACCTGCTGCTTGCTGATCTTTTCTTCGAGAAACAAAAACAACTAAGGTAGCATTATTTAGGTAGAGTATATTTTTGTTTTCTTTTTAAAGGGGACAGGACATTTGTACTAATTTGTAGCAGTTAGTAATGTTCCAAGTAACAGAAATGAAAAACTTGCCTCCAAATTAGTCATATTTAACAGTACCTGAGAAAACACTAATGTGAAAAACTGTTTTCAAGTGTTGTCTTTCTATGGACAGCATTCTTCACAGTTCTTCTCATGGAGTTTTTGTTAAGTCACAGTTTTTGTACAAGAATGAGAAGCATGAGCTATTGCCTATCCGTACCATGCTCAGAGTTCTGTGCACAAACCATGTCAGAAAATTCCCGATCACTGATTCCACAAAGACAACTGTGACATAATGCTGCCCACTAAAACAAAACAATGCAAAATGCATTTTTAGCATCACTTTTAATTAAGGTACAGTTACACATGGATTGTTTAAGCTTAAGGATATCATTTCTATAAATGAAAGCATGATAAACAGCAGCCAATTAGAAATAATTTCCTGCCCTCCTTTTGGCTGTATTCAGACTCGTTTACTGAAATTCCCCACATCTTTTGTAAATAGTTAAAGTGCTAGGTCTTATGTGACATCAAGGCATGCCATTTCTGTGGGACTAGTACAGTCACTTGCACCATTCTGACTGGAATCAGATCAACAACTGTTACCCTCAATCCAGTGGCTTCCCCCCTCTTTGAAGAAGCTCAGAAGACAAAGTATGAGGAAACAAACAAAAAGGTGCAGAAGGCGTCATTCTGTAGTTCACCGATGGAAAAAGTGGCCTGCTGCTGACTAATATTCTCTAAGTAAACAGTGATATAGTATTCCTTTCTTTCCTCCCACTGTTCTGTGAAACTGATTGTACATAGCAGAAGAAAAGGAAAACCCTTAATAAAAAAGACAGACTGTTTCAAACAAGACAACATGTGGCAGGTCCAAAGAGTTTTACATTGCAGCTATCAACCGTTTCAGGTTTGATGTTACTTGCTGCATTGCACAGAGCCTGGGTACACTCAATAAGCGTACTTCTAAAGTGCTACAGCATGTATTTTGCATAGCCCTCCACATTTCACACCTACATTTACCTGTACTCCACAAAGATATACTGATGTTCTTCATAATTTTGGAGTTTTTTCTGGACATAAAAGCTATTACAAAATGAAATGAACTTCGTGGAAACATTATTTAACACAAAACCTAAGACACCAGATATTTTGTAATCTTACTATTCTTTAAATTAAGAGTGTGTCATACTTTCTTCTCATTTGCTGTGCATTTTAAAGACAGGTTTAAAAGTATGCCACTAAGGGGTGGGGTATGTCATTGAGGGAAACCCTGATGTCATATAGGGGGCAGACTCAGGCAGGCATTTTTTCTGTAGCCCCAAAATACTAAAGATAATACCTGCAGGGCAGGTAAGAATAAAGCCTGCAATATTTTATTTTATATATTATACATTGGACACTGCTGAGCCCCTATTTACCTACTTATTTGACAACTGATATCCAGGAAAGGCACACTGAGCCAAAGGTCATTTACAGGTGCAATCAGGAGGAGGGGAACAGAGAAGAGAACAGTTCCAAGCAAGTTGATATAATAATTCTATGTTAATACAGATGACCAAAGGTAATACTGTAGCTCAATAGCTACTGCTGGCAACTATTGTAAAGACAAAGAACCTCTGTGCGCAAACACTGAGGCAAGGGTTACCCCAAAAGGCATTTGGCTGGGAAGCCAAGTTTCAAGAAAATACAAAATCACACATGCTCACACAATGCAAAGCATCATGGGCTGCATATGCAAATCACCACAGAATGTTATGCTGGTCCAACTTTAAGCAGAATTGCATGGTGCCAAAAGGCCTCTCACACAGTTTGCAAAGGGTGAAGGCACAAATACAGCATGACAGGCCAGCCCGGTGGTGCTGAGGGTTGAGGCGCTGGATGCCACACCTCGTGCTGTGCTGGTGATCTGGGTTCGGGAATGGACTTGGGCCACCGGGGGCTGGCAGGGGAGAGGAAGGATTGAGCATCCCATGACTGCTTTCCTTCCTCTGGGGTGAGTGAGTGTACTGCACCACACTGTAGTGGCACCTGGTGGAGGCCGGGCACCCTACAAGTTGCAGGCACAAACAAGGGGGTAGAGCATGGTGGGCATCTGCAAGTATGTGGACCGATGCCATTGCACATCAGGCTCCTCTGAGTTTTCTTGGAGGAAAAAGGCGGGGCGACCACTTGGCTGATGGCCGTGCCCTGTGCCGCCATACCCATGAGCTGTAGCCACTAGGTGCCTGTGCCACAGGGCCCTAAGGGGGGGGCCTGTCATTGGCCTGCCCGGCGAGTGGGTAATTATCCACATGGTGGACCTGGTCCGGGGTGCAGGTGCCAGCGGCCATGACCGTCGGGGCTGCTCTGGCCTGGAGGATTAACTGTTCAATGATAAAAAACAAATTCAGCATGACGATAAATTAACATAGCAATATGGTCCTTTAAAGAGAACAGAAAGTAAAATGACATCCAATGGTTAAGCTTGACAAATAAAGACAGATTTACAGAATGAGGACACAGAGCAAACTGGGGTTGCACTGGTGAAAAAGTAAGCAGAGGTGAAATAGATCAGGTAACAGCTAAATAAGGACAGGGGCAAGCAGGTGAAAAGTGATACCACAGTAGCCTTAAGGGTGAGGTATGAGGGGGGCATGCCTACAACAGGAGGGGAGAGAGTTCCCAGAGTGAAGGCAGCCAAGCTGAGGAGGACTGACCAGTAGGAACAGACCAGTGGGAAATATTGAAAGAACAAGTATTAGAAGAGCAAAGTGGAGGGAGCAGAGGGAGAAAGCAGGTAAGAGAGGTAGGAAGGGAGGGACACAAACTTCAAATCAGTATTGCAAAAGAGAGAGTAGGAAAAGTGGGATAGGTGCTGTGAAGATAGGGAGGGAAGGGAGAGGATTTGGTATAGGGAACAGTGATGGGTATGTGGAGGACAACCAGTAGCAAAGCTGCAGAAGGAGTGAAAAATAGGGTCCAGTTTGGCTATGGTAGATTTGGAGACATCCACATAGATGAGTAGGCAGTCTAATGTTAAATCCCAGTTTCTGCACCTTAATAATGTGTCTATCCTTAGAATGAATAGCCAGAAATTAGGCCTGCAGTCAGTTACAAATACAAGATTTGTTTAAAGTATAACAAAAAGAAATAATAAATTAGGTAAATATGAAAAAAACTTGAGTACAAGCTGGAGTGCAGTATGGAGGAGGGGCACACTGGATTTTGTTTGTTGATGCAGAGCATCCATTCCTGGATCATTGCTGGATCTAGTAAATCTGGTAACAATCAGTTAAATCATTTAAAATTTCTTGAGTAACAATCAAAAAAATATGGGACTACTTTTTTTTGCTAACTGATACTACAAAAACTGAGTTGAAACCTGAAACCATCAGGTTCATTAGAGTTTGGCCCTAAGATGATTCTTTAAAAGGTGACTTTACTGAAAAATGAGTAATTATGTTTGCTTGCACGCATGTGCAAGAAACATAGTGCCATCATCGGAGATTTCGGAGGTGTGTCACCTCCTCCTCCAATTCAGTCAGTGTGTTGGCAGGCGCGGCCCCTGTAAGCCAATACATTCTGGAGCTGTCTATGACAAGCTCCAAAATGCAGTGGCATACAGTTCAAAGGGGGAGCTACGCTTGAGTGAGCAGCAATAAGATATCACCTGCTCGTGCGCAGTTCCCCACACACACACACGTGCAGCACGCAGGTGGTGCCGCCCGCACGCACACACTGAATAGCTGATGGGGTGCCCAATCCCAGTCGGCTGTGCTGCATTCCCCACCGATCCCCCCCCAAAGTGCCAAGCTGGGTGCCCACCCCCAGCATGGCAAATAATGATCTAGCCGACGGGGTGCCCAATCCTCACGGGTTCCACTGTCCTAACCCCCAGAACTATGCCATGCTGGGAGCCCACCCCAGCGTGGCAATCCATCCTTGGCCGATGGGGTGCCCAATCCCCGTCGGCTGAACGTGCCCCAATCGTCCTTGTGCCATGCTGGGAGCCCACCCCACGCGGCAATGTCCCTCGTCGTTTGTTTTTTTTTTTTAACCTGTAAAGAAAACGTCCCACGGCACGCCTCCCAGCCCCTCCCACAACCCGCACCCACCCACTGCGCACCCAGCCTCCCCACTCCCCTCACCCCATACTTACCTCGACCTCGCACGACGCTCTTCGTGGACCGGAACACGCTCTGCACTCTTCAAAGCCGAACTAGAAATGCGGTAAGCTGTATAATAGGCTAGATAGGGAGTTTCAACTTTGTTGATATCTCAGGCATTTTGGGGATTTTTGCACCAAATTTTCAACATGGGGTTTTGGGACCCTTGTCACGAATGATGTCACTGTCATGGCGTTATTTGGGCCCGAAGGGGTGATTTCGCGATCACTGCATTGATCACCCTTCGAGCCCTGAACTCAACACCATGTGTTGTATCGTCCATGAAGGTCCCAAAAAGCACCATGTTGGTGCATCAAAAAATGACTATTTTACGGCCTTGCGTAGGCAGTTCCTCGCAGGACCTAGTAAGTTCGCGGATTTTAACATTTTCACTCCAGATTTTCAACATTGCCATTTCACCACACCTTCTTATGAGAGTACAGCTGTCATTTTTTCACATCTGGCCGCAAATGTGTTTCCAGCCCATGTGGCAGCACAATGGGCACTGGTCGGTGTGCTGAAATCAATGTACGGGATAAATTAAGAAAATCACAGTGACATTGTTCATGAGCAAAGGTCTTAAAATGGCTATGTTGAAAATTTGGTGAATAAATTCCAAAACATGACTGTTTTACGAGCGTGCATTGTGCAGTTCCTACGCATGCTCGTAAGTTTGTGAATTTTCAATATTTTCACTCCATATTTTCAACATTGCCATTTTACCACACCTTCTTATGAGTAATACAGCTGTCATTTTTCACATCTCACCCAAAACGTGTTTCCACCCATGTAGCACACAGTGGCGCAGTCGGTGTGCGAAATCAATGTACGGGACAAATTAAGAAAATCACAGTGATACTGTTCATGAGCAGAGGTCTAAAAATGGCTATGTTGAAAATTTGGTGAAAAAATTCGTAAAAATGACTGTGTTACGAGCATGTGTTGCACAGTTCCTATGCATGCTCGTAAATTTGCAAATTAAATATTTTCACTCCAGATTTTCAACATTGCCATTTTATTACACTTCCTTATGAACAGTACAGCTGCAATTTTTCATATGATGCCCAAAATGTGTTTTCGCACATGTAGCGCACAATGGTGCTGTTGGTATGCAAAAGCAATGTTTAGGACAGATTAAGAAAATCACAGTTACACTGTTCATGAGCAGAGGTCTTAAAATGGCTATGTTGGAAATTTGGTGACAAAGGTCCATAAAATGATTGTGTTACAAGTGAGGATTGCCCAGTTTCCATGCACCCTCGCTAGTTCATGACTTTGTAATATTTTCAGTCCAGATTTTCACCAGTGCCATTTTTCCACACTTCCTTATGAACAGTACAGCTGTCATTTTTCACAACATGGCTGAAGTGTGTTTCCACACTTCCAGCACAGAGATGCGTGGTCACTGTGGGAAATCATTGTTCAGCACAGATAAAGAAAATCACAGTGACACTGTTCATGATCGGAGGCACCAAAATACCTGAGTTGACAATCTGCTGTAAAAAATTCCCAACCTAATTATATTACGGGTGTGCGTTGCACAGTTTGTATGTACGCTCATGACTTCACCATTTTTTTTTAATATTTTTACTACAGATTTGCAACATTGCCATTTTTTACACCTCCCCATGAACAGTACAGCTGTCATTTTTTACATCCTGTTCGGAATGTTTTTGCACCTGTGGTGCTAAATGCCGTAGTCACTGTGCATAAGCAGCTGCTAACAAACTGATATTCTGTTCGCGAGGTGGGGTCACAAAAAAATGTTGAAATTTGAGGAAAATACCACGAATGCCTGAGGTAATAGGGTTTCCAACCATAACGCCCAACCCTGTAGAGAATGACAGGCATCAGGGGTGTGACTTGGGATTCTTGCCTGTGATGCTCATACCATTCCACACCCTGCAGTCAGTGAGAGGCATCAAGGTATGCCTTGGACTCTTCGGCCCCAAACTTCACCCCATTCTCCTATATCGCACCCATCTCACCATATTTCCTAATGAAATGGGGTGTGCATAAGGGCCAAAGACCCCAAAGAACACCAAGACACTTGTCAGTGTCTGCAGGGTGGGGTGTGGTAAAATGGCATGGCCGTTATGCCTGATAACCCAAACGCACACCCCAATGCCTGTCACTCTCTGCAGGGTGGTGGTGGGGTTGGCTTCAGTTCAATACTTCACTGCCATCCCTATTACACAGCTCTGTAACTTCTACACTACCACTGCCAATGCCAGCAAGCAAACATTCGGCATTGACAAATGCTTGTTTTTAAATTAGTTAGAAAATAAAATACCATTTCACAGATGTCCAGAACATTTTTGCAACATTCTAAAGATAACTGGGTTTTCTAAAAAAACTAACATACTTCTGTTTTGTAAGTGGTCATATTTTGTGATGCCAAACTGCCATTTTTGTACTGTTTCGAGTCATGAAACTGCCCCCCTGATTTTGTTACATTGCCAGCAATCAGGGGTCCATCCCTGTTACTGGCAACAACCCCTCCACACCAGTTTTTCTGGATATCAGGAGCCCATACCCACCACTGGTAACCCCCACCTACATCCCTGATTAGTTTAACAACTGTTGTCAAGTGCCCACCCCCACAATTGGTACTCTCACCTGCTAGAACTTCAATAAAACTTGTGATGGGTGCCCAACACCCTGCTGGTACTCCCTTCCTGCCCAGTCTTGAATGTAACCAGCAGCCTGTGCCCACCCCTCCACCAGAACTCCATGCCCATCCACCCAACTTTCAATAAAACCGGTGGTGGGTACCCCACCCTGCTGCTGGATCCCCCATCCATACATCAGTAAATTTGGTGGCAGCCGCATAAATCTGCTGCTGATATACCCCCTGATCCCAAGTACATACCCCTTCCTCCCACCCATTAGCAAGTTCCAAATCCAACCCTCTTCCCCTCAACCACCCATTACATATATTAAAAATGTCCACCTTCTAACACCCCCTCCCCACTACTGCCCATAGCCCTCTCTCACATCACATTTTCTTCAGTATTCCTCATCCAGGACTCCTCAATGTCCTTTGACACGCTCTTCTACTTGCAGGTATGAAAAACCAAAACATGAAAAAAAATAAGTCCAGAAACCAGGACTTCATTTTTTTTGTTTTTTGTTTTTTTAAGGGAAAACAAGGGGTTTATGAAACCAGACATAAGGGCAATTTGACAAAATCTAATTGGATGGTTTTGAGGGGGCCTGGCACAGTAAGCATCACCATGTAGCTACCCCATGAAGACTTGTGAAATAAGCTACATGTCTAGTGCAGTATCATTATGCAGTTGCTCCATGAGTAGCCCACAGGGCCACTCACAAAGCAGGCTACATCTCTGGCACAGTGTACATCACTGTGCAGCTGCTTCATGAGTGCAAAGGGCCACTCATGATGCAAGCTACAGGTCTGGCACAGTGAACATCAATACGCAGCAGCATCACAAATGGCACACAGGGCCACTTGCAAAGCAAGCTACATCACTGGTGCAGTCTGGTGTCTGACTCTCTAAATAAGAATGGCAGACCAGCCCAGAAGTGCTGAGGGTTGAGGCACTGAATGCCACACCTTATGCCACGCCGGCGACCTGGTTTCAGGAGCGAGCTTGAGCCACCGGGGGACAGCAGTGGGCAGTTGAGGATTGAGCACCTCTTGGACTGCTCTCCTCCCTGGTGGGGGGGTTGGGGATCACCTGGCATGCCAGCGGCTCTTGGTGGAGACCAGGGGTGCTGCAGCATGCTCGGCTACATGTAATCAGCATGCCCTGATGCAGGCAGGGGTTTCCTGTGCACCAATAATTGGACACGTGCACATGCACAGGAGTTGGGAGAGATCACCAGAACAAGAGAAAAGCCCAGTCTGTGGGGTAGGTGATTTTGTCTGCCCCCATGCCCACCGCCGGGTCCATCCTGCCTGGCCTTCCAGATTCCTCCACCCGGGTTCTCTCCCACATTGGAGCCTGAATATAAAGTTAAGGGGTGGACCCACCCTGGAGGGGTTAATCCAGGTGTGCCGACTGTGAACAGAGGAAAAGGGAGAGAGGAGTCACAAGTAGGAGGACTTCAGGCAGGGCAGGAGCAGGCAGGATGCCGGAGAGAGGCCCCCCCAGACAGTGACTGGAGGGAAAAAGGAATTAAAAAAATAAAATAAAAGTGGCAGCACGGAGGAGGCTAGTAACTATAGGCTGGCTGGTCTTGTATCATTGATGTGGAAATGAATGGAAACTTTGCTAAAAAAAAGACTGTTTGAGTATCTTGAATCCGAATGGCTGCAAGACTATAGGCAGCATGGATTCCAAAGTGAAGAGGACATGCCAAATTAATCTGATGGATTTCTTTAACTGGGCAACCAGGAAAATAGAAGAGGGGAAGCCAGTGAATGTGGTCAGTCAGTACTTCATAGAGACCTTTGACACTGTGGCACATAGGAGGCTGATAAAAAACTGAGTAGCCTGGGGGGTGGGATCCAAAGTGGTGAATTGAGTTAGAAACTGGATAATGATAGATCGCACATGAGGGAGCACTAAGTATGGCCAACTTAAGGCAATCTCTCTGAAAGCCCATTAACTAATCTGACAAAATCAGCCACACACTGTTCCCAATGGGACCTAAATCTCATCTTAGGCAATAGTGCACATCTCCAGCAGTGCAACATTACCGATCCTAATTATTGTGACAAAACCTTCCCCCTCAGAATAGTTGAGTGCAGCTTTGGTCTGCAAACAGTAGGAATGGTGGGTGTACAATCACTGGAGAATTGTTTAGATCTGGCAGAAATCAAAAGCATGCTGCAGACTCTCATTGCTGATATCCAAACATCAGGGAGTCAGTGGAGCAAGAACTCAGCGAGGGATCAGAGAGATGACAATAGGGTAAGCAGTTCACAAACAAGCAGTGTTTCAGCAGAAAGTCAGCGAAGGAGCGGAGAGCTGAATACAGGGTGAGCAGTTCACAAACGAGCAGTTTTTCAGCAAAAAGTCAGCAAGGGAGTGGAAAGCTGATTACAGGGTAAGCAGTTCACAAATGAGCAGTGTTTCAACAAAAAGTCAGTGAGGGAGCAGAGGGCTGACTACTGTCACCAGTGGGCTCATCAGAATCGGGCTAGTGTGATGACAGCACCACTAGCTAATTGCAGCACAGGAACCCTCTTTAAACTTTGATCTGTGACTTTAAGAACCCCTGTTGAGCCATGGAGAGCTAACAGACTGCACTCAATCAACGGAGCAAGACAGACTGATTTTTCTTCCAGATCAGGGGCTTGCAGCTAGGTGTTTAAGCCAGCCCTGATACTTGCTCCTTTATTGTCAGTGACTATCTGCAGGGCAAGAATTACTGTTTAAAACAGCCCAGTTCAGACTCGTTCAGTTGGCAGTTAGAAGGAACTGATTCAAATGAGCAGTGTGGAGCAAGAGCTCAGCAAGGGAGCAGAGAACTGACTGTAAGGTGAGCAGTTCACAAACGAGCAGTATTTCAACAAAAAGTCAGCATGGGAGTGGAGAGCTGAATTCAGGGTGAGCAGTTCACAAATGAACAATGTTTCAACAAAAAGTCAGCAAGGGAGTGGAGAGCTGAATTCAGGGTGAGTAGTTCACAAACGAGCAGTATTTCAACAAAAAGTCAGCAAGGGAGTGGAGAGCTGAATTCAGGGTGAACAGTTCACAAATGAACAGTGTTTCAACAAAAAGTCAGTGAAGGATCAGAGAGCTGACTAGAGTCACCAGTGGGCTCAACAGAATAGCCCACCCACCTGGGACCAGTTCTATATTTATGGGCTATGGGCTTGAGTTGCAGCAGCTACTTCCTAACTGAGACAGGAAGAGTAGGATTACCAATACACTAGTCCAGTAAATTCGAACACCAGAAAAAATGAGGTTGACACTTGCAATAACTATTTAAACAGCTTTATTGCTGAATCAAAGTGTTTAGCACATCACTAGCCTCAGCGCTTTGGGTTCTCCAAACCTTTCTTCAGGAGGTGGGGTCATTACCAATACACAGAGAATCACCATCCCTGCAGAAAAAGGAGTAGACCACCATCCCACCTCAGAGCAAGATAGAAGGTGACACTGTGTGTACACTAAAGACAAGAAGGTAAGGAGACTTTAAGGCATACCAAAAGCAAGGCAACTTCTCAAAGATCAAGGTTGTGACTTGGAGTATAGGACAACAGACAGAGGAAGCCTTCAAGAGATAACAGGCAGTATCCTCTGCATCAGTACTTGAGACCTAAGCAGACTACCCAGACTGTGTCCTGTACTTGGTAAATTGCAGCTTAGAATGGATGTGGTAGGTTGTCATGGTTGAGGGCTGCTCATCTACAGGGGGCTCCTCCAGGGGGTGGGTCATTGACCTATATGTAGAACTCTCAGTGAGCTCAGGTCTCACCTGTGTGCAGCATGGAAGAAAATAGCCCAGTTGCAACATCAGCTGAACTGGAGTTCACCACCTCCACGTCCACTCCTTACGAGGCCCACTGATCCAGGGGGATGGAAGGTGGTGGTGTGCGGGTGGAGCCACAAGGATGAACCAAGTGAACCCTGCTGGGCCCCAGGTCACTCCAACCGCAAACCATTATGCACCCCTGGTGGAGGTTCAGGATCCTGACTCCACTAGTGGGGAACATCGTATCAGGTAGGGAGATTGGGCAGAGCAGGGCAATGACATCCAAGGGTAGAAAGGTAGCACTCAGCAGTAAAAAGGGAAAACAATTGCTTGTTATGGGAGACTCAATGGCATGAGGTGTGGAGAGTCACTTGGGAGAAGAGAAGCAAATGAAGGTGACAGTCAAATGCCTCCCAGAAGCATTGGCAAAGAGAGACAAAATGCATTCGGAGGATGGGGAACAGAGAGGAGAGGAGAGAGGACTTAAAATACTGATATATCTCAGAATTAATGACCTAGCAAACTAGACAGTTGAGGAGTCCAGGCAAAGATTCATCAAGTCGAGTGAATGATCATCTGCTTGTTTGTCCTCCCTGGCTTTTTCAGAGGTCCTCTCAGTATGAAGCAAAGGGGATCAAACCAACAGGATCAGAGACAACGAGATAGCAGCATTCAATGAGTGGCTACAAGGATGGTGCAAGAAAAAAGGTTATCAGTTTATCAGAGCCTGTGGGGACTTCTGGGAGAGGAAGTTCATCAAATTTGACAGACTGCACCTAACCAAGGAATGGGTGAGTGCACTCGGATAAAGATTTGACGCCTATGCTGGATGTTTAAACTAGGTAAGGGGGAGCTCATGGCTAGGAAACCTATCAATAACAGCAAGGCAAATAGGAACTTAGCAGTCACTCCCCCTCTAACAAAGAATAACTTCACGCAACCTGCAAGCAAGTATAGGAAGCAAAAGAGATCTCGGGGAGAAAGCAAACGAGGCCAAGTAAACATAAATACAAAGCCAGACTCAAAGGAAGGGAAAAAAGAGTTTCTGCTGATACTTTGAAAGGAGTGTAGTTCAACATAAGAAGCATGGAAAAGAAAATGAGAAAACTACAGGCAGTAATGGCAGAGGCTCATCTGAATCTGGTGGCAATAACAGAAACAGGGGCTCCATGAGTAATGACTGGGACTTCTCAATCTCAAGCTATTCACTCTATAGACAAGACAGGAAGGGGTTGGGTGGGGGGATAGTACTATATGTTTGGGATGGGATAATAACCACAACACTCAACATCAGCAAAGATGAAGGTAGAGAATCCCAGTGGGTGCAATGTAGCTTGGCATCTGGAAAAAAAGATCTGCTTCGCAAACGGTTACAGGCCACCAGGACAAGCTGAGGATAGGGATGAAAAACTTTTAGAAGAAATCAGGGTGCAACTCAGAAAGGGGATACCATGATGGTCGGCGAGCTCAACTTGCCCGACATTGACTGAGGTATCCCAATGGCCAGAACCTCAAGGAGTCAGAAGGTGGTGGAAGCCTTACATGACTTCCTACTCACACAGCCAGCTAACACTCCAACTCAGTTTGGGGCCATCCTCGATGTGGCCCTCATCAACTTGTAAGTGGTTGGTGCTGTCAAGGTTGGGGATCCACTGGCTAATTGAGACCACAACTCCATCTGGTTTGAGCTATCCCTTGAGGAAGTTAAATCGCAATCCAGAACTGTGTTCTTGAACTTCAGGGGAGCAAACTTTGAGAAGATGAAACTGCTAGTCAAGGAAAAACTGTCAGGGATCCACAAAAAGTAGGAGGTGGAAGACATCTCGGGGCAGGTTAAAACAGCAGTCCTAACAGCTACCAAACTGTGCATAAGGTCAGAAATTAAATGAAACAAACACAAGAAACCCTTTTTGGTTCACCACCCAGGTTAGGGAACCAATCAGAACCAAAAAAGAAGCCTTCAACAAGTATAAAATGATCTTGGAGATAATGAATGGGATAAGTACACACAGACAAGCAAGGAAGCAAAGAAAGCAGTGAAACTGGTGTAAGCATCGGCTGAGCTATGGATTGCTTCAGGGATTAAAACAGCAGACAAACAATTATTTAATTACATCCAAAAGAAGAGGAAGAAATGGAGGGGCTATCTCGGTTCCAAGATTGTAAGAGGATTATTGAAGACAATAGACAGATGGCCACTGCACTAAACAACTTCTTCTGTTCAGTATTCACCAAGAAACTTGGTGGGCTAATTCCAGATGGTGGCATCAAGACTGCCGACAGAGGGAATCCCTCAAATGGACACACTATCTTTTACCACAGACAGGGTCAGAGAGGCACTGATGCACCAAAATAGAAACAAGGCACCAGGACCTGATGGACTGCACCCTAGAGTACTGCAGGAAATTGCTCAAGAATTGGCAAAACCCTTGGCACATATGTTCACCCACTCATTGCAAACAGGAATTGTTCCGTGCTACTGGAGAAGTGCAGATGTGGTACCACTCCAAAAGGGCAGGAGTTATTTATTTATTTAGCTTTTGTTGACCAGGTAAGTGCACTAGACAAATCCTGCCTATTTTCAGGCACGACCCTGGGGAGGGGGTTACAGATGAATGCCAACTGACCTTGAACCAGATTAAGCTGTTGGTGGTATTTTTAGTGAATGAGGGAAATTTGGCCAGGACACCGGGGAAATTCCCGTACTCTTTTCGATAAGTGCCATGGGATCTTTAACATCCACCTGAACTACCACCAATCCAGGCAGATGGGACCTCGGTTTAATGTCTCATTCGAAAGACGGCACCTCAGAAATGCAGCACCCCTCTCATGCTGCGTTACAGTGTCAGTACTGGGATATTAACCCAAGTGCCAGATGTGGGAACTGAACCCATAGCCCTCTGATCTCCCGGCCTCAGAGGCGAGTGTGCTACCTACTGAGCCACTAACACTGCTAAGTTGAGAGGAGACTGACAACTACAGACCAGTAAGCCTCACATCAATAGTCGGAAAGTTAATGGAAACATCAATTAAGAAGGACCTAGTAGAATATCTGGAAGGGAATGGTCGCCAAGACATGAGACAGCATGGGCTTGTTGCAGGCAGGTTTTTCCAGACAAACCTCATTTCATTTTTTGATTGGGTGACTAAGAAAGTGGAGAAGGACCATCCAGTGGATCTCTTCTACAGTACTTCGACTTTAGTAAGGCCTTTGACTCAGTACCAAACAAGCATCGGCTAAGAAAATTATAGGAACTAGGCACTGCAAAGAGCATACTGTAGTTGGGTGGGTAATTGGCTGCAAGACAGATGTCAGAGGGGAGTAGTAAATGGGGTAAAGTCAGGGGAGGTACAGGTCATTAGTGGGCTGCCCAAGGGCTCGGTCTTGGGTCCAGTGCTTTTTAACATGTTCATTAGTGACATTGGTAAAAGCATTCAGAACAAGATTGCCTACTTTGCAGATGACACTAAGCTAGGAGGTAGGGTTGACAGTGTGGAGGTGGTGAAGGACCTGCAAAAAGACCTGCAGAGATTGAAAGATGGTCCAATGTCTGGCAGTTGAAGTTCAATGCAAAGAAATGCAAGGTAATGCATCTAGGAAAAGGGAACCCAAGGGCACAATATCAGCTTAAAAGGGTTCAACTCAGTGTCTCACATGAGGAAAGGGATCTAAGGGTCATCATAAGTGACAACCTAAAGCAGTCAAGTCAATGTAACAAAGCTTACAGTAAGGCAAATAAAATGTTAGGGAGTATAGGTAGAGGATTTGACAGCAGGGACAAAGAGGTGATGCTCCCGTTGTATAGGTCTCTGGTGAGGCCTCATTTGAAATATTGTGTCCAGTTCTGGAAGCCTCACCTGAAGAATGACAGAGATAGGCTGGAGGTTGTGCAGAAGAGGGTGATTAAGATGGTGCAGGGCCTACAGGGGCTCTTGTACTAGGCGTGCCTAAAGTCGCTGAACTTGTATTCTCTGGAGACTAAAAGTGAGAGAGAGGGGACATGACTGAGACATTCAGGTTCATGAGATGCATTAATAAAGTGCCCTAGTCTAAACCTTTTAAATGGATTGACAGTTTAACCACTAGAGGACACGAATGGACGCTTCGGGTGAAAGCTTCAGAAGGGATGTAAAGAAACATTACTTCACAGAAAGAGTCATTGAGCCATGGAACACACTTCCTGCCGAGGTGGTGGGATTAAAAACTGTGGCTGCATTCAAGAGGGGTTGAGACAGGGCTAGGGCCCATATAAGTATAGATGGTGCTGGAAGTGGGTTGGAGCTAAGTCCCCAGACACATAGAAGGTCTGGGAAATCCACAGGCAGACTTGATGGACCTATGGTCTCCTTCTGCCATCATTTTATGTTTCTATGTTTCAGACAAAGTGCTAGAGGACAGAGCAGAAGTGGCAGAGATCAGAACTGCTGACAATGAACTTCATTCATCCCAGATTGAGTCCCAAACAGCCATTCAGGACAGAGCAGAAGCACTGGAAAGACAAGTACAAGCCATGTGGTTGAACATCAATGACCTTGAAAATGGAGGTCATTGGAAAAGTCTCCATGTAGTGGGAGTGCCAGAGTGAGCGGAAGACCATGATATGTATTTATTTCTCCAGTCACTGTTACCAATAATGTTAAAATTCATTTGGGACTACCCCAGAAATGAAGCTAGCCCACCTATTACTAGCCCCATGACCCAGAAAAGGGGCTCCTCCAAGACCCATCCTAGGGTGCATGCTGTGATACAATGTCAAGGAGCAGATCCTCAGGCTAGCATGAGAGAAGGGGTGGAATGGCTATAGTGGAATGGCTATAGTATTTTCATCTTTCAGGTTTTTTCCAAGTATCTTGCTGGCTGTTGGAAAATGTTCACACAAGTCAAAAAAGAACTGTCTACCCTCATTGTACAATACAACATTAAATACCTGGCCACCCTCAATGTGATTTGAGACAGAAGATGGAAAGCCTTCCAAACCCAATAAGAGGCTGCACACTTTCTGTCCCAGGTCAAAAAAAGATCCCTACACAAAGAGACAGCCCAAAGCAAATCACAAGTTGTAAAGGGCAAGTGGGGCTAGACAGGCAAATTACCACAACAGAAAATTTGTTACCACCCTTGTTATGTTAGCATCAGCACGTCAGTGGGACTACCCTGAATTCCTGTCTTCTAGTCAAATCCAAACAGCAGCAGAACAGGGGAAAGGAGAAAGATTGTGCTGTCAGATCTGGGAGCCCTGTGCAGAGATGCCACAGCCAAACCAGCAGCTCTCGCAATTCCCAACAGTCATCAACAGACTCCAGCACATCACCCGGTGACAAGGGACCACCATCCAAAATGCAGAAGGAGGCTGAAGAAGAAATCATCTCAAAGAACACTTCACCAAAAGGGACTGTGGCTCTGGAGGAAGTGTCTGAGATGGAGATAGCAATTTTTACCCCACCAAACAATGACATATCTTTACATACAAGCTGGGCATCTATTGTATATCAAGAGTCTAGGGGAGCAAGACTGAAGGCATCAGCAGCAAAGTTGCTGAAGAGCAGCAGAAAAGCAGTCAGATGAAGATACCATACCAAGAGAATCACTGCAGTGGAAAACTACCTGCTTTTCCCCATTCTTGATGACACAGCAGTGGATTAACTAATTGGTACTTAAAACTAACCTTTGTGAACTAAATATGTGAATATCTGTTTCTTCATTTTTTTCTGTTAATGTCTGCCTTCCATAACCCACCAGCACAAAGGTACCCATACAAGCCAATCACCAGCCCAGAAATGGACATGCTCAATCAGGTACACTGTTTTCATACATTTACATTGGTTAGTCAAATTTATGTGGTTGGATGGGGCTGGGGGATCTCATACAGTCAATCTAATAGCAGCAGTCAGAGCAATATGGTGCTCTTGGCAATACTGAGTATGAAGGGAGAGGGGTGAAGCTGTTGGTGGGAAGACAATGATTGCTGTTATATGGCAAGGTAAAATACACATGTTGATATGACCGTGGAAAGGAAGCTCACACATCAGTGTGTGTGTGGGGGGAGTATTGCACTACCCAAATTTCAGTACACGAGAACAGCCAATGCCCACAGCTGGGTACACAATATTCAGGTAAGCTGGCTTACAATATTTGATGTATCTCTCCATCGATCATCACCATTTCCTTCAGGAAATACAGATATGGCATAAGAGGGTCAGCAAGGTGAACCCCACTGCCAGCTAACCATGCAAAATACAGACAGTTACATTGCAGAACATTTGCTAGTCCTGGTACATCTGGTTTCTCCTGGGATTCCCTCGGAGGGCACAGTCTGCAGTCAAGAGATTGGGGTGTGGAGTATCCTGGATGGAGGGCCAAGAAGGGGAGGGGTGGACATGGATCAAAGGCAGAACAGCATGTGGCCCACCCAGTGGTGCAGAGGGCTGAAGCACCAAGTGCCACAGCACCCACCACACTGGTGATCCTGGTCTGGGAACAGACCAGGATCACTGTGGATTGTCTGAAGGAAGGAGGATTAAGCATCCATAGGCAGTTCTCCTCCTTCAGGCAAGGGAGGCACAGCGAGCCGCTACCTGCCTGCCACCTAGCAGAGGATAGGTGGCACAGTATCAGTGGCCACTTCCTAGAGGGGCAGAGGCAGGCCCTCAATTACTTACAGCATCTTCACACTGTATGCCTATACCATTGCATGTATTCCTGACCTCAGGGACTGGGGCAGAGAAAAGCAGTAGTGGGATGATGGCCGGCAATCCCACAGGTTCTACTCCACCACCTGTGGCACCAACTCACCCAATGAGGTAAGTAAGTACAGTAGTTGAGGTAAGACCCCAGACAGGAAGGAATGGGGCTGGGGGTTGCTGTCAGATGGTGGGGCTGCTCAAGGTGAATGGGGGACAAACAAAGGATGGAACAAAAGCTGAACGACATACTCACAGCTAAGGGTAGCAGAAGAGTGAGCCAAGCCAGATCTAGAGAAAAGTAGCAGCTGACTCCAGCAGTGTACAGGAGGCCAATGGAGGCAAGGCATACAAAGTGAATGCTCACTCTAGCAGTCAGCTGCCGTGGCACTGGCCAGGGAAGTGGAGGCAATCAGTTGACCCAACTATAAGGAGGGAAAACACAATGTGGTATGGGAGGGGAAGGAGGCTACAGGATTGAAGGAGGTTGCCCTAGTAAACATTTTGCTACAAGGTAGGTCAGTCTGCTCAGTTGTTATAACTCATACTGAGCAAAACTCCTCCACTCATGAAAGGCTAGAGGTATGCCAGTACAAACATGGAGAGATCTGCAGGAGAATCTAACACCAAAGAGGATCACTGGCAAACCACAGGGGTACAAGAGAGTGTTCAACACAGCAGATAGTATCCCATAGAGTGGGAAATAGGTATATAGTGCAACAGGGATGCAACAGTTTGGATTGGAGAGTCCAGGCCCACCCTCTCAGCTTCACTGTTACAATCACCTGACAAGGAATTGTGTGTTTTGTTTGTTTTTTTATTAAAGGGGAACAGTCAGCACCAAGGACCCCACATTCAAGTGTGGGGTTGATCCCAATGTGCACTTTCTGAGTAAAAACATTTTGGTTTGCTTACTGTTTACTGTAGTCTAGTCTATCATATCAGACTCATTTTGTTTACTTCTAGGCAGACATTTTCTATCACTAAAAAATCTCAATCTGCAACTGACATCAGGGCAGTAAGGAGCAGTGGGAAATTCAATAGCTTGCTGTGCATGTTGGAGTTTATATAAGCTCTGATCTTTTGTTTGCTTGTCCCACTGTCCTCCCTGGGATAAGTGCAGTCACAGAGGAGTGTACATAGCCCCTGGAGAAAAGCAGACCTGGAAAACATCTGACTGGAGATGATAAAAGCTCTAACACGTACTGCAGGGTATTGAATCTTCCATTGCCACTTACTGTTGTGGTCTCAGTTGCAGGGATTCTGGGATTTGTAGTAGTGTTACTTGAGGAGAATGCTAACAAGTCACAGTATCCACATGCTCTGTTCATTGTGCAATAGGACTGGTGGAAGATGCTTAATAGTCTGTGTCTGTCTGCCTTTCTCAGAAAGGTGCTATTTATCTTGCTCTTCACATAACTACCCTTCTTTCTGGGCTTACCTGGGGGCTGACCAAACCAGGCATTGCTGGCAGATGGATCAAGGAAGTCCTGTCCAGGGCAGGTCAAATATTTTTCCTATTTTTCAACAGGGAATTCTGTAAGCAGTGCCACTACACCAAATGATGGTGCTTAAATTCATCTCGTCGAATGTCCAAGGTATAAACCATCCCATCAAGTGGAAAAAACAATTGACATATCTCAGATCCACTAGGAAACACATCTGTTGAAAAAAGAAGCCAATAAACCAGTTAGAGAATGTGTAGGAGAAGGTTTTCAAGCAGTTTCTTGGTCAAAAGCAGGGGAACGTCAAGCCTAATAAAAAATTGTTGCCCACTGATAGTGGACAGGGTGGAGGCCAACAAGCAGGGGAGATGAGCAAGGGTTCTAGAAGGATACAGGACAGTACTGGTAGTAAATGTCTATTCCTCTACCTATCACTGACACAACAGATGACAAACATCACACTGCTTGATTGAGCAATCTATGTGGTGATGAATTTATTGTGGTCTGGGACCCTCTGTGGGATAGTACCCCATACCATAACAAAGAGGACTCCCATAAGCATGCTAGAAGTGCTCTGAAACAGCTTAGTCAGGAGGTCCAGTTGATTGACCCCTGATGGCTTCATCATTCCATGGCTAATGATTATGTTTATAGATCCCCAAAATGTGCAACATGCAACAGGCTGGATTACTTCCTGACAAGCAGCAAGGGCTCATAAGAAATAGTAGGGGCATCCATAATGCCTATTATGTTAGCAGACCATGCACAAGTGTCAATCATGGCAGTGCGGTCAAATCAGTACACTGTAGAGGCAATCCCATACTACTGCAATCTTTAGATTTCCAGAAATGGCTAACGGACGAGATACATCTGTGGCTTACCCTCAATAAGACCACATACATCTTAGACTTGACCTTCTATAAGGCCTTCAAGGCCTACATAAGGGGGCAGATTATTAGCTACTCTGCCCATGTAAACAAAAAAACAAAAGCAGGAGGTGGAGGAGTTAACTACAAAATTAATGGAAGCAGAGGAACAATACTATGGTTCAGCCACCTGTAACACCTCTGACCTTCATCACATAGTGGAGTTGAAACACAAACTCAACACTATTGTCAACCAGATGGCAGATCATACTCTTTTCCTTTTGAAACTGCACTACCTGGAGCATGGTGACAAAGCCAGTAGGTTGCTGGCATGCTGCCTAAAGAAG
The DNA here is from genome assembly GCA_016271365.2 of Neoceratodus forsteri. Classification (NCBI taxonomy): domain Eukaryota; kingdom Metazoa; phylum Chordata; order Ceratodontiformes; family Ceratodontidae; genus Neoceratodus; species Neoceratodus forsteri. Next base: position 702,360,817 of record CM028137.1, on the reverse strand, counting down.
AGGCAGGGGGGCATGTAAATCCCTGGTGTTGAGCTTCGAAATGGCACATCATCCTTGGACTAGAGGAAACTAAATGAGGCCTGTAAAGAGTTCTACTTCGAGCTATACAAATCCCAAGGGAATGAGTCCAGGGACATCATGAAGACATTTTTGGAGGGACAGAATTTACTGAAGGTCCTGGGAAGCCGGCTCAAGGAACAAGAGGCTAACTTAACCACGCAGGAGATTGCAGGACCACTTAAACCACTGGCAAAAGGTAAAGCACCTAGACCAGATGGTCTTAGTGTAGAATTTTATCAAACCTTGCATGCATTCCATTGCTTAGGTACCGTTAGTGCCACACCTCCACAGTGTATATCAAATGTCACAGCAAAAGGGGCTTTTCCACTATCAATGAAGGAAGCCAAAATTACTATGTTGTCCAAGCCAGGGAAAGATAGGTTCCATCCTAGCTCACTATTGAACGTAAATGCTCAGATCTTGGCAAAAGCCCTGGCTCTCAGACTGGAGAGGACACTACCTCATGTAATACATGAATCCAAATTCCAAGGATGGCAAGGGGCAGACAATATGAGAATGGTAATTAACATCTTAAGTAGTGCATCCCAGAACAAAGTACCCTCTGCATTGGTAGCCATAGATGCCATAAAAGCATTTGACTCAGTGGAGTGGGACTAACTTTCTGAAGCATTCAGGGCCCTGGGAATTGGCCCAGTCTTTGTGTCCTGGGTGCAGACTCTATATGCCTAACCCCAGGCCACAGTAGTGGCAAATGGGTCAAATTTGTCTGCCTTCTCATTCCACCAGGCACATGTCAGGGTTACCAATCGTTACTCCACCTCTTTGTAATAGCTATGGAACCACTATTAGTGGCCTTGGGACAAGATAATATAGTGAAGGGGATTTCAATAGGTCCATGCACAAGCAAGACATTGTTATATGCAGATAACATACTTCTTACAGTCTTGAAGGCTAAGGAAGCATTCCCAGCAGTCTCAGTTGTATTAGACTTTGGAGATTTCTCCAGCTTGAGGGTTAACATGGTTAAAACTGAGATACTATCAACAGTAGATGGTAATCCACAATGGTCAACAGTGGGGGACAGGACCTCAACATGGCAACCACAGTGTATAAAATATTTAAGGATGTGCATCACCCTAATGGTGAAGGACATGGTGATAATTGTGTCAATAAGGCAGGACGCTAACAGATGGCAGAAGCTAAATTTGTTCCTTTTAGGTAAAATTGCTGCCTTTAAAATGGTGGCCCTCCGAAGATATGTATACTGCCTGGGCAATCTCTCAATAACTTTTTCCACAAAACTGTGGTGACAAATAGACCTGTTGATCTCTAACTTTCTATGGGCCCTGCAATGTCCCTGATTCAGCAAAAAGATCTTAAGGGCCCCGCCACATAAAGGAGGTTGTTAGTTAAGTGGAATGAGTTGCCAGATAAGGTGGTATCCCTAAAGACAGCGGACAGCTTTAAGAGGGGTTGGGATAAAGTATTTATTTGTTGAAAAATTGGTAACTGGGAAAGGCACACTAAGCTGAGTCTTGTTTCCAGGTGTGACCCAGTGGGTGGAGGAAGGGGAGTACAAGATTAACAATACATCATGACATAACAGTAAGCAATTCAGTGACAGATTGCAACTAAAGGGGAAGGCTGCAATTAAAAGTGGAAACATGGAGGAACTCCTATTGGGGAGGGAGAACTTCTAACATACAGGAGGGGGAAGACTCCTCAGTAATTATTGAAAGATCTGCATTACAAGCAGACAAGATAGACCTTCTGGCCCTTTTCTGCTGGTATTTTTCATATGTTTGTATAACTTTACCTTGAATGTGGGTCTACCATATAACAAATGGGATAAAGTAGGCAATGCTGTGGGTACAGGGTACTAGTGAGGGTGCCCCATCTGGTTGAAAGCAGAACAGGCCCTATTGGGCTACAAGTCACTCAAGGTTTTTCTTTTGGATGAAACACCAAAGGGACACAATATTCCTCCACCCGTCGGATGCATTAGAGAGATGTGTATGAAATTTGCAGTGATGCACACCTGGGCAAATGCTCAACTGCATAAGTGGCAGGCACTATGGCTTAATATGAAAATACAGATTGGACAGGGGGAAATCTTATGGAGAAGTTGGCAAGACAAAGGCATCAATTGTTTCCAGCACCTGTTATCCCCACATAATGGATTATTTATAACTTTCCTGTAATTACAGGAGGTGTTTGGTCTGTCCAGAATGGATCACTGGAGGTACCTGCAGATCCAGCATGCCATGGAGTGGTGGCTGGATAGGGACCTCAAGCACCCACACTCAGACATGTTCTTAGCCCTATTCAGGCTGATGAAACAGAATAAAGGTAGAGGTTCCATAATTTACAAGAGTATCCAAGCCCAACCACAAAGGTTGATATGAGCACAAGAACTTAATTATTGGTATATCCGAGACCTATTGGTCTAAGTGCTGGGAGACAGCTCATAAAGGTTCACTAAACCCTGGGTCCCAGATAATGCAAAATAGGGTGTTGTGTCGCTGGCACAGAATACCAGAGAAGCTAGTTTGCATGGATACAAATATCCAGAATATTTGCTGGAGGTGCAACAAATCTCCAAGGAACACTGGTCACATTCTTTGGTCATGCCCATGGATACATCCTTACTAGAAAGAGATTGGAAAGAAGGTGGAAAGCACTTTTGGTGTTGCAGTCACCTCCTTAGCACTATTCTGGATCTCAGAAGACCGCGGCCAAATATAGGGGGTGACTAGGCCATACAAAAAGATGCCATTTAAAATACCACAGAAGCAAAGTGGCAACTCCTTATAAGATGGAGACAGACAGAGGCACTGAATGGGAACTAGAGCTGACCAAAATGGCATGATACATGAGGGTGCTATATTGCACAAGGGGGAGCTGGCTAAAGTTTGAATGAGGCTGGGCCCCACGGCTAGAGTACCTCCAAGAATCAGTGGGATGCAATAAGGGACAGAAAGTGAGACAACAAATCTAAATGGGAGAAGAGGATAGGGACAGAGAATTGGGGACGAATCCAAGGGATGACAGGGAAGGGCAGATAGGAGAGTCACAAGGGAATGGGCATAAGGCACCTCAGAGATAGCATCATTTTTTGTTTTTTTAACTGTGACAAAAAGATGCAAGAATCACATAGAACAGAATAATCAGAGCAGAACTAGTACTGATGATAAAAATTGGTAGGAAGCAACCAATTAAAATACAGCATAATAGGTCAGTCTCTGTCCTAGAATTTTCTATAGTAGGCACAAGTTAGGTAGCAGTCATATTAATCAAATCAGTAGATTACTGTTCAAGATCTACCTGAAGAGTACTTTATAGTTAGGATCCAAGGCATGTACAGTTGCATGCAAATGAAATGAAAAACAGATTTGACTTACATCTGCTTTTCACTGTTTGTTATATAAAAGTGTTTTGCTGAATTAATGACCTAATAGTAATTACAGCAGAACTTTCAATTGCATAGCGTTACATTCTGTTATCGTAAGTGCTTCATGATATGTACACGTTTCTTTTTCCTTCAGCGTTGTATATCCAAGGGGCTTGCCCTGGCTAGGAATGAAGATGCACAGCATGATATGTGGAAGATTGAAAATAATAAACTTTTAAATACAGAAACTGGTTAATGGATAGTAGATGGAGGGTAGTGGCAAATGGCATTCACTTGAATGATGGAAGAGTGACCAGCAGGGTGCCACAGGGCTCAGTATTGTGACTGGTCCCCTTCAATGTCTTTATAAGTATGTTTGCTCAGAAACTGGAAGGGAAGTTACACTTTTTGCAGATGATACCAAAATCTGCAATAGGGTGGACACTCAGAAGGTGGTGGAGAAAATGAGCAGTGATCTGGGAAAACATGAGGACTGGTCTAATGTACGGCAGTTGGGATTCAATACCAAAACATGCAGGATCATGCACCTAGGGCATAGGAACCCTGGTGCTGAGTACAGGATGATGGGAGATCTGACAGTTACTTGACAGGAAAGAGACCTTGTGGTTATCTTATCTGAGGACCTAAAAGTGGCAGGGCAGTATGACAAAGCAGTGAGTAGGGCTAGAGGGATGCTGGGGTGCATCGAGAGGTTTATATCCAGCAGGAGGAGGGAGATGGTGTTGCCACTGAATCACTTGCTGTTAAGACCCCACCTGGAGTACTGTGTACAGTTTTGGAGGCCCCACTTCGGAAAGGACATAGAGAGTGTAGAGGCACACCAGAGGAGGGCAATTAAAATGGTGCTAGGGTTGCATGAGAAGCCCAATTAGAAGAGACAGGGATCTCAACATGTACACCCTTGAAGGAAAGGACAGCGAGAGGTAAAATGATAGAAGCCTACAAGTACTGCACCTCACAGGGATGAACAGGATGCAAGAGGGAAGTCTCTTTCAAATGAGAAGGACCACCAGGACCAGGGGGCATGCAATGAAGCTGGAAGGGAGGGAAGTTTAAGACAGATGTGGGGAAATATTTCTTCACTGAAAGGGAGGTAGAGGCCTGGAACAGACTTCCAGTAGAAGTGGTGGGGGCAAAAACAGTATAGTGGCTTCAAGTATAAGTTGGATAGACATAGGGGTATATTAGAAAACAGGCAGGAAGGGTCTCTGGAAACCAGTTAGGGTCTTTGAAGGCAGATTAGGCAAGGGTCATTCAGGCAGGCTTGGTGGGCCAAGCAGTCCTTATCTGCAAACATTTTCTATGTTTCTATGCTTCTATGGTGCAGTGAGTGTCACCATGCAGCAGCTGTTAGATAGCTTTTCCAAAAAATAAATTAATTGCAAAAAAAAAAAGGCTAGAGTTGAAAAGCAACGCTTGAAAAGTAGTGAAATTAAACATTAGAGTTCATAGTCTCTGGAACCTTGGCAAATCAGTTGTTCTTTGGGATAGGAATGATCATGTGACAAAGTGTTGGCATTACTCTAGTAATGGCACTTTCTGTGCAAGCAGTGTTGTGTCATTTACTTTGTGTGAAAAGACAGTGCCAACGTTATAGTAAACCAGCCCTCCATAGCATGATCATTCAAACCCAGAGGAACACCACGGCCCAATTCACCAAGGATGACACAGGGCTTGCATCTCTCCCTGCATCATCCGCAGTGTTTGGTGCAGCTACACCAAAGCACTTTGGTGCAATGCAGCCCAATTCAAGAAGGGCTGTCACATTTGGGACATTTGCGCCATAAAATTGATCTCCCTTGGATGCAAAGTTAGACCAGGGGGGAGCTAGTCTAACTTGCTTTATCTGGTGCACTGATTACAATAGGCGCCAAATGTCTGCTGCAAGCCCCCCTTACCATATGTTAGGTGCACCAGGGACTTTGCCTTTAACTGTTTGTGGAATGGGCCCAATGTAACCAATTTGCCAAGCTTGCAGAGACTTTGAACCTTAACTTTTCATTCCCCTGCCTAATAGATACATTAACATAGTGTTTTGCAATGTATACATATCTATGTACAATAGGTGTGGACACAAAACCTACCTGACAAATCTGTTTATCAAAGCTACTATATGTAGCAATGTAGAAAATTACATTTACTGTATACATTTAGTAAGTTCTGTAGAATCCTAAATTTATACAAATAGTAGGTTTCTCACTGTCCTCAGAGGCACTCCCCCTGCCAACCAGCCCGCTGGAACTACTTCTGAAGGTTTTAATTTCAATCAACATAAAAAAGACTGCCTTGCATACATGGAATTTGGTTTTCTTTCTCCCTTATACCCTTACCATAGCAGAATGGCATTCACTCTGTGCCTCTCTAAATGATCACATCTTTGTTTTCTTTTTTCTTTTTCTTTTTTTTTGTGTCCTGACCTGAACCATGATACTGCAGCTACTCTCAATTGCACCTTGCAAACAGCCAACAATTGGCTGGATTGCACACAAAAGAAGTGCTGCATGAATTTAAAAAAATTACCTAACAGTCAAACAATAAGAAAAATACAACCTCAACGCTCACAGGATAGCACTATACACCTTCCCAACCCACTTGGTAAAACCCATTGCTATTTTCTACAGAACATTTCCATAGACCTCATTAATCACCAATCAAAATTGACATTAAAGTGTATGGCTATCAGAATGACTCACCACATCCATAACAACTCCTTGGCATTCTCTACAGAGCGTAACAATACCACAGCACAACACAAAAAAATGTACACTATTTGATATTTAAAAAAAAAAAAAAATAATATAATTTAAACCCTGAAAAACAAATCTACCTCTATTGCCCTACCTAGGCCTGGCATGATGCTAAAGGCTTACAAATAGTGCACCTAAATGTCATGCCAAACTTGGCAGAGCTCATTATCTGAGTTAGACACCATGATCCTGACATACTGCCCTGCAGTCATGATGAGTTCCTTCCAGGAGCGGACCACTGCAGGTGCGAGAAGAGATAATTACAGTACCTCTAAAGCTGCACCCTTGTGAGGAGGGTTTTTGTACCAGAACTACAGAACTGCAACAATACTTTTGTGATCGTAGAATTAGCCGAAACACTGACTTGTACACAACATTGCCATGTGGAGATTTTAAATTGGTTTTACCATTATTTCTCATGCTTGGGCCACTACTGTGGAGGGGGGTACTCTAGCAACTACACCCTTTAAGCGCTGTGGATATTAGTACTGTAATTCAGCAAGATTGTGACATGATATAGCAGCCTAAGCTCTTTTACCTTTAGCCACTGTTGTTAGTCACTCCAGAACATCCTTGGAAGTGTTGGGTAGCGCTTGTATCAGGACATCTTGTACAGCTACAATTCAAATCCCAGTCTCCCACTGCATCCTAATTAAGCTCCTTTGTTTCCTCCAATATAGGCCTTGCTACTTCCCCACTCAGCCTGCCCTGCAGTCATCAAGAGCTCCCTCCAGGAGTGGACCACTACCAGTGCAAGAAGTAATTACAGTACCTCTAAAGCTGCACCCTTGTGAGGGGAGTTAGCCCATCAACACGCGTCAACTGCCCCACCTGCCCATGGTCAGCACTACCTATATAGGCACTGTCCTATGACATCACTTCCTCTCTTTTGTTTTTTGCTAAGTCCCCACTTTTCCATTTGTAGGTTATTCCTGCTAGCCACTAGAGGGACCCTCCGACCTTCCCACTTCAGACTCCCCACCAGAATCCCTTCCTGCTTCCTGTAACCTCTCTACCTGTTTAGGCTACTTCTCTCCCCACTCCCACCCCTGCCTCTGCCCACGTCATACCCTCACCCTGCCACCTGGCTAGCCCTACTCACAATCCCTGCCCTATCACCTGTCCCACACCCAACCTGTCGCTAACCCCATTTGACCACTAGGAGTTGCTATTTCAACCCTGTTTTCTGGCCCAAACCCAGCCCGCTTTAAATCACCTACAACCTGGATCCCTGCTCCCAGCCAGGTCCTATTCCAACTGCCCTGACAGGGTTTTGAACCATGTACCCTGTCCACCGGAGTCCGTGGCAGTACCACTACTCCAAAGTGGTATCTACACTTTCTGAGGGGCAACCAGGATACTTGTAACTCACCATCCTGCTACTACCAAGGCACTATGCCAGTTCACCTCTTCCCCAAATCTGCTAAAATGGTCCGATCAACAACCCTTGTACTTCTGATCTCCCCTATTTTACTGTCCCTTCCCAATTTAACTCCCCCTCCAAGAAGCTTCCCTGCACCCCCACACTGCCTCTCCTGTCCCATCCTACACATGCCCCATTTAAGTCCACTTCCTCCCTCCCAGCTATCTCCTGGTCCCATTTCCCCACACCACTCTCCTCCTCAGTCTATTCCTTCAGCTGCCTTCTGGCCTCTCTCTCCCACTCCTGTACCCTGTCCCTCCACTCAGCACACCCTACTGGTGCCCCCAGCCAGCGCATGACAAAATCCCGGTCTCTCCGTGTTCTACGCTGCCACCTAACCATTGCCCTACTCCTTCTGGTTGCAGGGGATATGCACCCTAACCCCGGCCCAACCCTAACCAGAGGCCCAGACCAACCCATACCTAACCCCTCAGCCAACGCCACCACCGACACTCGTCCAGGCTGCCTCCCCTGACGCTTACACCTTCTCCATCTAAATATTCATAGCCTAGCCCCTAAGCTCGATCAACTTCAGGTCCTAGCCGCCCACCACACCCCTGACATAATCATCCTATCTGAGACCTGGCTAAACTCCAGCCTACCAGATAATACCATTGCTATTCCAGGTTTCACTATCACAAGGCAAGACCAGCCCTCCAGAGGTGGAGGGGTGGCTATCTACATCAGATCAGCCCTACACTTCTCAGTCTCTCTTACAAAAGCTGAACCCAAAGCTTATGAGCTTCTCATGGTAAAACTGTCCCCTCCCTCCTCATTGCCTATCTTTGTGGTCGGTATTTATTGTTGCCCAGGCACACCTACCACAATAGCCACCGACCTACTGTGCCAACTCTCATCTCTTGCCCAGTCAGGTGAACTCTATGTCATGGGTGACTTTAACCACAACTGGCTAGCACCCATGTTTAACAAAACCCAAACTGAGATTACTGCTCTTAACCTTAGCCAAACAATTACGGAACCCACACGCTCAAACCTTAAGTCGGTAATCACTCCCTACTAGACTGGGCGCTTACATCCCACCCACAGCGCATCATCAGTTCAGGCCTCCTCCCTGATTCCATTAGTGACCATCACCTAATCTACTTGGTCCGCAAAATACACAGAGTTGAATCCCCTCCCAGATTTATATTCCAACGGTAATACAAATCCCTCAACCTCTCCCCCCCTCCTAGAAGATCTATCTCATTCAAATTGGGTCCTGAGCTCGAGTTGCTCTAACATGGATTTGGCCCTTATGCACTTTTGGAACACCTTCCTCACCGCCTGGGACAAACACGCCCCCCTTCGCCGGGCTAGAGTCCATGGGTCTCACCTACCCTAGATATCCCCTGAGCTGATAGCTTGCCAACAAGCCCGTGACAAGGACTGGCATGTCTACAAAGCCACGCTCCTCCCAAGCAACTTTATCACCTACCGCATGCTCCGCAACAAGTGCACAAAGGCCATCCACTTAGCTAAGGCTGAATATTTCGACAACACCCTAAATGCAAATCTTGGGAGCCTTTGAAATTCTGGAAGGTCATTAACTCCCTTTTCTCCCCCAAACAGCAACCCCCCACCTCTCCTCCCGCCCAAGGACTCTCCTCTCCGACCCCTGAAGGTAGCCTCCAGTTTAATTCCTATTTCACTACTTGCACCTTGGCCTCCTCGATTCCTACCTCCTGTTACCACCCACCCCCACATCTATAACCACACCAGCCCCAGTCATCTAGCCCCCTACCAGCTGGTAGGAAACCCTTTTCCTTCAGACCCATCTTCCCCACTGAAACCCTAGATGCCCTTCACTCCCTGAACCCCTCCAAAGGCAAATCCCCAGATGGTCTCAATAACAAACTCCTCTTCCTATCTGCCCCCGCCATCGCTACTCCCCTCGCCGCCCTACTAAATCTATCTTTTACCACCGAGTCTCTCCCCTCCGAATGGAAGCATGCCACTGTCCTACCCCTTCCTAAAGGTGGCGACCCTTCCTCCACTACTAACTACCTCCCCATCTCCCTCCTCCCCAACCTTGCCAAACTACAGGAACATCTAGTGCTATCCCAGCTCTCCCACTTTCTCTCAGAAACTAACTTCTTCACCCCATTTCAGTCCAGGTTCCGAAAACACCACTCTACCACCTCCTCCCTACTAAGACTCACAGACTCCATCTTCACTGGGATGGATAAAGGGCTAATCACTGCCACTATTTCCATTGACCTAGCTAAAGCTTTTGACACAGTATCCCAATCTCTCCTACTATCCCGCCTATCAGGGGCAGGGTTAACAGCGTCCACCACAAACTGGTTCAGTGCCTACCTACTAAATAGAACCCAATCCACTAAAAGAGCAGACCACACCTTCCCCTTCCATCACCACTGGCATTCCCCAAGGCTCAGTTCTTGGCCCCATCCTCTTCTCCATCCTTCTAAATGATCTACCAAATTCTTGCTCCTCTGCCGCGATCCACATGTATGCAGATGACATGGTCCTCTTTACCTCTGGCCAGACACACGAAGAACTCACTTCCAAACTTCAAACTGACTTCAACAAAATCCAACACTGGTTCAATACCAATTAACTCTCCCTAAATGCCAAGAAAACTGTCTCCATGTCTTTCGGCACTAGACAGCATTTATCCAAGCTCACCTCCCCCTGATCTTCCATACCCTAAACAACACCATCCTTGATGAAGTGCCCTCCTTCAGGTATCTAGGGGTTTGGCTTGATTGTCACCTCTCCTTTTCCACACACGTGGATGCCATCATCTCAAAACTGCACCCAAAACTTGGCGCCCTCTACAGGAACCACACTAGTCTCCCGCTATCTGTCAGACGTTATTTAGTCCTGAAAATGATTCTACCCACTTTTGACTACTGTGATGTCATCTACAGCTCCTCCTCAAAGACCACCCTAGCCAAACTTGACCCCCTCTTTAATTCGTTCTGCCACTTTGCCCTCGATGCCCCCCCCTGCTCAAACAACTGCAAGCTCTACCGTTCACTGGCCCTGCCATCCCTGAGTAACTGGCGCCTAATTCATAGTGTTAAATTCGCTTCCAACTTCTGGCTCAGCTCCCTCACACCCTACCTCATATCCTCCCTATCTTCCCCACCCACCTCCACCCATGCCCTCAGGTCCACTGACACTAGGCTATTAGTCATCCCCCACCGAAGGACCACCGCCGGCCAATTGGCCTCTCTTACCTCTTCCCTAAACTCTGGAACAGCCTGCCGGCCCAGATCCGCCGCTCTTCATCCAAACGCTCCCTATCCTCGGCCCTCACTAACTTTCTTGCTCCAAATTGCAACTGCCCCTGACCTCCCCCCTGATAACTTCTCTTCCCCCGTCGCCCCTTAGTGCATGACCAGCGGCTTGGTCATCGCCTAATTGTCTGGCTTATATACTGCCCTATGCACTTACACTCTCACTCTTACTCACTCTTCTCTCTCCTAACATCCCCTTCTCTCCCTCCTTCCTAATTAACCTACACTCTTCAGCCCTACTCACAGCTGCTAACTCCACTCTCCTCCCCTCCCACCTCACCTAAACCTCCCACTATACAATCAAGGCCCAGATATTCAAACCGCGCCCAAAAAGTGCACAACAGCAGGAGCAAGCGCAAGTCCACTGCGCCCATGCACAAGAAGCGTGATTTTCAAAAACTGCACAGGCCAAGATGTGCCTATGGCCAACTACTGAATATCGCACCACCTGCACCATAGCGCAACTAGGGAGGTGAAGCTGAGCATATCTGATGCGCCACAGCCAACAAGGGATGTTCAGCTGAGCAGTCCAGATGTGCCATAGCGCAACCAGGGATGCCCCCCAGCAGCAGGGCAGCAATGCAACAGCACAACCAGGGATGCAGGGGCCCACCACCCATGCCACAGATGGGCAGAGGAACACACAGCAGAACAGACATTGTACCCCACACCCCATGCACTGCACAACTTGGGGAGGGCTGGAATAACCACTGGTCCATGGAGACCAGCAACCAATCCACAGCCAGGCCATGGTGCCCCATCACACCCCCTGGCAAGCTGTGACCAGCACACAAGGATGGCCGACCACTCCATACCACACCATCCCACAAATGCAGAGCACACCCTGCACCATGATCCCCATACATCCTGCTCAGGAGTAGCACCCAACAGTGCAGGACACCCCATGCATGCCACCACCCCCACTGTGACAATGCAACCTTGTGCACCATGGAGCCATGCAATGCAGCCCCACCATGGACACCCTGCAGTGGGTGGCAGCAGACAGTGATGCAACAGATGCATACACAGTGCTGCCCTGCACGTCCCCCCCAGGTACAACTGAGAGACCGACCATGCTTCAGCACACGAGGTACCCCACATGCGACAGGGCATGCCCTGGACCCCACCTCCAACGGTACAGCACCCTGCACACCCTCCCAAGGACACATCCCATCCCAGCACTGGCCACAACAGCCACCACTGACACGCCAGCAGACCATGCATATCACAGACATGCAAGGGTGTCAGCTGCACAGGCCATGGATGGTCTGACAGGGGTGCCATGCACACAGTGCAGGCCCTATGGACCACTGCACACAGGCATCCAGTGCACAGAGTGCAACACACAAACCACAGACAGTGATTGATCCCGCTGCCCACACCATAGGCGGTTCACCTCTGCACACAAACACACACACACCACACACACGCCCATGCATGCACCACCCTGATGCCATGCACACCACTGCAGTTGAGCACCTGTAGCCCACTGCAAATCAGAGACCACCACAGTTGTTATAACAAAATGTATGTATTAAAATATAACAACTCTCAAACATATGTACAAATATATATAAGGGTTGGGGGGAAGGGCCACAAACCAGGTGGAGGCGGGCATGGGGCAGGGGTGTACAAATGGGAGAGGGAAGAAGGGGTGTAAGGGTGGATCCAGGGGGTTATGGGTGTCAGGGAGTCATGGAGAGCCTATTCTGTTCCCCGCTCTTCACTCCATGCCGCTCCATGCACTCCAACACTGCCAGGGACACCCGTTCCAGCTGCAGAAGCTCTTGTATGCCCCGTTCCAGGGCCATCCAGTGTTGTCCACCTAGGACAAGGGAGCAGAGTCAATACGTGTGACTGTCCAGCCCTGTGCAGCAAACCCATTGTGCATGGCATACAGCCATGTGCCACGCCCCTGTGATGGTGTGCGACCACCCACAGTGACCGTGTCCACAAGACCTGCCTACCGAGGCAGCCACAGCCATGTGGACCACTGCACACACCCACCACCCATATCCTGCACAGCACCACCGTGGCCATACAGTGACTTGGCTATGCGGTGTGAAGGCAGTGGCACAGCCATGTGCCCGGTGCACGCATGGACCACCATTGACGCACTCCCAGACCTGCAGTGCCACTGGACAGTGCTGACTGTAACAAGTTGCGTGCATGGCAGTGGTGTCAATGGATGGTGGCCATGCTCCGCTGCCCACTCTGTTACACAGTATGCAATAGTAATCATGCATGTAAGGCACTCACCATCATCAGGCTGGTGCCTGCGCCTCTGCGGACCTTCACCCCTCCCGACCTGCTGGTCCTCCTGGTGGCGCCTCCTCTCTCTCACCAGCCTGCGCTCTTCTGGGCCTAAGGTGCAAACATGGAGAGAGGAACATCAGTACAATCCTGTAGCACAGTCCCCCCGCCTCCATGTGTGTGCAATCACACACAGCCAGACCCACCCACCCCACACCCCGATAACACCACCACGGCCAACACTGGATGCTCCCCCATGTGCCGGGCACATGCAACCGTGATACCTGTATGGACGATAAAAGTGTATGGATGTTGCACCTACCTGGCTGTGGCACCATGCCCCTCCTGGCACGTGTCCACAGGTGGGCAAGCAGGTCTGGGTCCCTCCGCCTCAGGTCCCCATATTGGTGGTGGCACTGCTCTGCCATCTGCCCCATACCAGTGGCCTCCTCCAGGGCATCGGCCACCTCCTGCCATACCTGACTCCTGGCCCTGTCCAGGGGTGCCTCCCCAAATAAAGGCCCAACATGTGGCTCCACAATGGCAACAAGGTTTGCCAGCTCCACCTGGCTCCACTGCACAGTGCACCTCCACGCCATCTCTGCTGCTCAGTTCAGTCAAAATGGTGCTCTGTAGCGCAGTCCTGCCACGTGCAGATGCTGCGCAGTACAGCGCTGCCATTCCCTATCGCGCTGTCACCGAACAGCGCGATAGTGGTGCACCCATGCCTGACACATGGTGCCTAGGGGGCAAAGGTTGGGCACAGGGTCAAGGGTCTCTGGCGCACGGACAGCCACAACGTGATTGGAACCCAATGCGTGTAGTGCAATTGTGTGCCTGTGTGCCACCTCCTGTAGCAGCCTACCACGCTGTTGCCCCAGTGTGCCTACGACGCCCCAGTGCCACAGCACCATATAGGTGAACAGCGCTGCAGCATCACTGGCACAATGGTGGCCATGCCCTGCATTGGCTCCTGCACACAGCAGGTCAGCAGCACGGCAGGCGCCTGTGTCATCAACCCGGTCATGAGCAGTTAGGTATGTACTGCATATGTCACAGAACTGCACCCTTGGTGCAGCATGTTCAACACAATTGCGCAAAGCGCAACAGCGCGATATTCAGCCAGCATATGCAAATCAGCTAATCAGCCATTCAATGGCATAGTCACTGCAATTTGCATCCACTTAAAGATGCGCCTTGCCTCATTTGCATGGGTTGCGCTATAAAAGTGCGACATTGGGCTGCACTGGCCATAGTCGGTTACTGCAGTCTATTGCGATGAGTTGCATGCTGTTTGTGAGTGTGGACTGTGGATTTTGGGACATGCATGGGACTGCACACTCACAGGTAACACCTGTCATTCTCACAGGCTGAATCATGACCAAGCGTATTGTGGAGGACGAGGAACAGAGTCGTGGGAGGAAGAGGAGGCCAAATTTCACTAAGGCCGAGACGGATGCCCTGTTCAAGGCCTACCTAGACCAGGAGCCGCTTCTCAGTTGATGCCAGGGAACACCGCAGGCCCATGCTGCTGCATGGGAAGAGGTGGCCCGTGCTGTAAACCTGCATGGCAGCCACCAGCGCTCCATGCAGGAGTGCAAGAAGAAGATGGGCACAGACAGGTGGAGGATTAAGGAGAAGGTGGCTGCCGCCCACCCCTCCACCCACCCTGGGCCAGCATTTCCTTTATAGGCACTGGTCCATGACATCACTTCCTGTCTGCCATTATTTCTAACTCCCCACTTTCTCATTTGCAGATTATAACGGCACACCACTAGAGGGAACCCACTGCTGTTGCACTTCCTGTTGTCTGCCTACCTATCCTGGAATCCTCCTTTCACCTCTCCTGCATCACCCCACCTATACTCCCTCCTCTGCCCTAGCCTTTCCTCATCCTCCCCCCTTTGTCTTCCACCCTTGGACCTGCCCCTCCTCCCCTGTACCTACACCCAGTGACCACTAGGAGTCACTACATTCCACCCCTGCAGAGGCCAATTTCCCAGCCCACGTTGTCCCCCCGACTACAGCTCTCTGCCCTCTCCCAGGCATATTCTGGGCTGCCCTAGTTGGGACTTGAACCCAGTACCCTGACCACCAGGGTCCGTGTCACTACCACTAATCTAAAGTGGCAGCCACACTCTCTAAGTGGCAGTACAGCTATATCAACTTCCTACTCCTCTACCACCTGCTCGCCATGCTTGCTCACCTCCTGTTAAACTCCCTCCCTGTCATCCTCCTCCTGGTTCCCCCCTCCCTCCAGCCATTTATCTCCCCTAGGCTACTGGCTATTTCACCGTTAATTCCCACCAACCTAGTTCCTACTCACCCTACTATGTCCTTGCACACTGACCTTCAACTCCCATCTCCTCACCACCCCCCATCCCTTTTCGGACAGCTTACTATCCTTGCCCTCCCCGATGTTAACTCCCTACCTATCCCTGCTCCTCCACGATCCCACCTCCAACTCCTCCTAGCCGTAGGCTCAACCTATACCGCCGTGCCCTGGCCAGAACTGTTGTCCTTCTACTACTCCTATCTGGCAATATCCACCCCAATCCCGGACCCACCAGGACCACCTCTGCTGGAGGGCGTCCCGGACTGCTGATCGCCTCCATGAATATTTGCAGCATCCTGAAAAAATTCGACTCCCTCCAATGTTGGGTCTCTCAGCACAAACCGGACATCCTTGCGCTGGTGGAAATGTGGCTATCTAATTCCACCCCTGACTCCCTTATTTCCCTCCCTGGGTACACCCTTTATCATGAGGATCGAGTATCCAAACGTGGGGGTGGCTGCGTCATCTACACCAGGAGCTCACTCATGGGTATCGCCCTCCCTGCACCAGTCCTTGTAAATGGGGCCCAAGCCATCACCATTAAGCTTACCCCGGACCCCACCAGATCCCCCTTTTACCTTACCACTGCCTACATACCGCCCAGACTCAAAAACCCATCTCTTATATCCCTCACTGACTACCTTGCCACCCTTCCCCACAATGCTGACAAAATCATAGTTGGGGACCTCAATGTGAACTGGCTTTGTCCCTCATCCTCCCCCACTCGGGACTCCTTCTCTGCTCTGGATCTAACCCAGCTAGTCTCCCAACCCACTCGTGTGAACCCCAAGAGAGGTACTAGCACCCTCCTCGATGTCATCCTCACTAACCGCCCCCCTAAAATTCTGGACATCCAAGTCCTCCCTGATTCACTCAGTGACCACTCCCCTGTGCTCTTCCGCTGGTTGACCACCCTACCCCGACCCACTGCACAGCGCATTCCTCACGGCGTTTCAGACCTTATGGCCTAAAAAACCTTAAGCAGTACCTTGAACTGCAAGACTGGTCCCTGATTCTCCATGCTCCTGATATAGATACCGCTCTTGCCTTCTTTACCGCCACCTTTAATAAAGCCTGCGATCTCTTTGCTCCCATCTCTACCGTCCGCTCCAAAAGACCTAACCTGCCCTGGATTACCCCTGCTCTCTCACTGCTGCTCAGACACAGGGACGACCTTTGGTACCGTGCCACTGAAACTAGGCGCCCAGCTGACAGACAGGCCTACAATGCTGCGCAGAACAAGTGTACATGGGCAATCAGGAAGGCCAAAGCTGACCACTATCAGGCCTCCCTCACTGCCTCCTGGGGCAGCGCCCGTACCTTCTGGGATAAGGTCAAACAACTGAATGGGAACACCCGCTCCCCTCCTCCATCCCAGATTACCACCAACAACACCACCATCACAGACCCCGCCGACATTGCAAACCTACTCAACACCACCTTTACAGACCTTAGCCCAATCCTCCCCAGTAACTTCTTTGATCAGCCACCCCCATCCTACCCCTGCCCTCCATCGCCCTTGCTTCCACCTTCGTAGGGTTACTACCCAGGAAGCTAGACTACACCTGACCCGTGCTCTAAAAAGGAACAGTCCCAGTGGCGTCTCCCTGGACCACAAAATTCTCCGGCTGGTCCTGGATCAAGTCCTCACCCCACTCACCTGCCTTCTTAACAAATCCCTCTGCCTGGGACAATTCCCCTCCTCCTGGAAAACTGCAACGGTTACTCCGATCCATAAAGGGGGTGACAGGTCCTTAGCTGGGAACTATCGACCGATCTCCATTCCCTCCCTCTCAAGGCACTGGAAAACTAGTTGCTGCTCAAATAACTGAATACCTGACCAAATACAACATCCTCTGCCCTGAACAACACGGCTTCCGCGCAGGACACAGTACTGGCACTGCTCTCATTGAATTCGCCTCATTTCTTCACTCCTCTTTGGATACTGGCTCCCTGGCGGGGGCTGTGTTCCTTGACCTATCAAAGGCCTTTGACACAGTCTCCCACCCCCTACTACTGGAAGCCCTCTGTCACACTGGTTTTGCCTCTGGACCACTGGCTTGGTGCTCCAGCTACCTTTCTGCCCGCTCCCAACGAGTCAAAATTGGTGGGACTCTTTCTGACTCACGTTCAATCCTCTCTGGGGTTCCACAGGGCTCCATCCTGGGGCCCCTTCTCTTCTCGCTTTACCTTAACACCCTGCCCAGTGCATGCCCTGGGAAAATACTACTGTACGCTGACGATACCGTCCTCTTTGCCACTGACCGTAACCCCACATCCCTCCAGGTTTCCTTACAAAGGGCCTTTGATGGCGCTGAGGCTTGGCTTAAAGAGCATAGATTGGTCATTAATCTTAAAAAATCGAAAACCATGCTCTTCACCCACCCTCAAAATAAATCATCCAACTCCCCTCTCCGTATCCTTTCCAGGTCCGGACTACAACTTGAACAAGTCCAATCCTATAAGTACTTAGGGATCTTATTTGACTCAGCACTCTCCTTCCATACCCACATCGACGCACTCGCTTCTGTAACCAATATCCGACTCGGCATCCTGCACCGTTACAAAAACTGTCTCCCCCCAATGCCCTCTGGCTTGCGGTTACTTCCTCCATACTCTCCCTGGTGGACTATGGACTGCCTGTCTATGGGGCCGCCAACAGGACGGCCCTCGACAAAATTCGCCTCCTCCTAAATAAGGCCTGCAGGCTTATCACAGGGGCCCCTAAGCTCACTCATACCTGCCGACTCTATGACCTTGCAGCAATGCTTGACCTCAATGAACGCCTACTATACCAAACGTGCATCATTTCTAAAAAAACCTTACTTGGTCTTTCTCCCCCGGGGCTGACTTCCTCCCTCCCTCCTGCACAGCCCCTTGTCAGCACCCGGACCTCCTGCAAAGCCTCCTTCCTGGTTCCTCGTGCTAGGACTTCACTTGGTCAGAGATCGTTCTGCCATAGAGCCCCTGCATGGTACAACAATCTCCCTCGGGCGTCACTGATACCCCCTCCATCTCCACTTTCAAAAATGCCCTCAAAAGCGAGCTTTTCAGCAAGCGCTGCTGCTCCTGTGCCTAACGGATGCCCTAACCCCCCCTCCTCCGTGACAATGCCCTCTGGGCTGCTCAATCCCCTCGCCTCCTTATTCCTAACAACTACACTACTTACTACTGATTGGTAGAACCACGTTGCATCCCTTATGCTACCTATGCATAACTTACTTGCTACCCAGCTATTGCTGTCAATTATACCATTTTTTGCTCTGTATTACACTACCAATGTTTGCTGTAACCAGGTACCGTTAATGCTTTTCTGTTTTATTACTGCTACTCTTTGTATGTACTCTGCTTTCTATTTTAACTGTATTATCTACCTTTGTTTGATGAGGTACCTTTGTAAATGAGCCGTTGGCTCAAAGGTTGTAAACTGATTTCATCAAAATAAAATAAAAAAAATAAAATCAGGGCAGCATGGTCTGCGACAGGTGGGGGACAGCCGGAGATGCTACGCCTGACCCCACAGGAGAAGCGGGTTGCTGGCAGCATGCAGCGTTGTGCCTTTGAGGGTGTTCCAGGTGGTGGATTCCAGATGGGTGGTAGCCCGTCACTGCATGGTAAGTCATGGTCTGTCTATTGGGGGGGCAGGGTAGGTCACATGCAGTAACACAACTTTGTTTTCCCTTACAGCTCTTGAGCATCTGCATGGGTCAGTGATGGTGTGCTTCTCCACTGAGGCCGGTCACATGGAGATGGAGGAGGGCCCATCCACCTCCACAGGAATACGCAGCACAGGGCAACAGTGGGCCCGCCTGGATGTCCAGACTGATGTTGGTGGAGCAGGTGTGGAGGAAGCCCTGCTCATGTCCCAGCGTGCCAGCATCCATGGATGCCAGCATGCTGAGACTCAGGCTGGTGCCAGATCCGTCACCGACGATGATGTTGCTAACGTCATAGGCAGTGACACGTGTGCACCACAGGATGGCCACACAGCAGGTTACATCGCGGCCATGGCTGTGGATGGTGCCGCCGTGGAGACCTGTGTGTCATCACAGTCCCAGTCAGCACCAGTGGGGCAGCACTGTTGTGTGTACAGGACAGTGGGACTGTTGCGGCCACTGTGGCAGCACCATTGACCCCTGGGGAGCAGCAGCCAGAGGGGCAGCATCAGCATCGGCCAAAAGGCATGGGGATACAGTGTCAGGGGGCGGTGTCAGTGCACCACCTGTGGACATGCCCAGGCCTGGCCCTGGTGTGCAGCACCCACCCTCAAGGGGTGATGAGCATCAGGGCCATGAACACCCTGAGTGACAGCATGCCAATCAGGCAGATGACCTCTTGGATGTGCACACTCGCATACTGCAAGAATCAGTCAATCAGCAGATGCGGCTTGTGATGGCGATGGATGCAATCAGTGCGGCTCTGCGCCAGGCAGAGGAGCGTCGCAGCAGAGACACCGCTCTGCTCCTGGCAGGGATGGACCGGATGCAGGAGGATGTGACCGCTGTCATTGACAGGCTGACACAGACAATCACAGCTGCCACGGCCACAGTGGGCACACAGTTATTTGCCCATGCGTCGCAGACACCGTGCAGTGCAATGTCCACCCCCCATTCCCGGCGTCGTGCGACACCATTCTTGTCGACACCGGGTTCAGCTGTGGGCATCCCAAGCACGCCTGGAGCAGGCATGTTTGGTGTGCTGCAGACCCCTGCACGAGCATGGTCGTGTTCACGCAGTGGAACCCCTGTGGGACCGTCGGTGCCACCCCATGAGGCCAGTGGTCAACCTGTCACTGCTGGCAGGTCTCAGCAGGGCCGCCCATGCATCCATGGTGGCTGTGGCATGTGCCTGACCTGTTTCCCGGCGTGGCTACTGTCTGATGCTGCCCTGTGTGCATTGTGTCATTCAGTGGATAATGCACAGGTGGGTACCCGGCCCTGCACGCACACACACAGTCCATCTGCACACACTCCCAGCTGTTGTCTGCAGTTGCATGTGCATGATGATGCCTGCATTGTGCTGTACACCACTGTGCAATGGTGCCCAGTGTCTGACACATGCACAATGACAAGCAGTGGGCGTGGTGGTCTGTGGACATGTGTGTGGCTAGGGGTGGCATTCTGGGTCGGCGTGCCTCCTACCATTTGTGCATGTCTGGTGAGTTGTGCATGTGTGTGTGTGTGTGTGTGTCTGACCGCGTGCCATGTTAGACCTCACCCATCCAGGTTGTGTGTGTGGTTCCATGCCCGGCCACTTCCCTTGATGGCATGCACCCCTTGTGTGTGTCCTTGCATGTTTGTGGGTTGTGCCTTTGCTACTGGTGGTTGCACATAGCCCCATGACTTACCTGGGTTGGCTGAAGTGCTCCTCCGTGATGGTGTCCCAGTGCTGCTGTGCCAGCCGGAGAAGTCAGGGATCCTGTCACCCAAGGAGGGGCTGCTCATCACCATTTGTCACTGGCGTCCTCATTGTCCCCATCGCTATCCCCCTCTTTAACCTGTACGGTTATCCCACATTTGTTGGCCACGTTGTGCAGGATGCAACAGGCCAGGAATAGCCCACAGGCCTTTGAGGGGCTGTACTGTAGGGCACCACCGGAGGTGTCCAGGCAATGGAAATGTGCCTTCGGCATACCGAACACCCGCTCGATGACATTACGTATGGTGACATGTGCCTCATTGTAGCGTTGCTGCGATGGGGTCGTGGGCCACCGGTATGGTGTGATCGGCCAGGGATGGAGTGGGTATCCACTGTCACCTGTGTGTAGAGGGTGGAGGTTAGTTTGGTGATCAGCATTGCCCTGCCCCATGCCATTTAGGCCACTACCCATGTCACCTCTGACCATGCCCCTCCCAAGCCCTAAGTTCATCCATGTGGTTTGCATACTCACCCACTAAGTGGCCAGTGGGGATGTCCCCACTCTTGAATCTGTGGCACAGTGCTGACTGGTGCCAGATGAAGGCATCATGTGCTCCCCAGGGTGCATGGCACAGACATTGATTATGCACCCCATGACATCGCACACCACATGGCAGTTGTTGCTAGCATAGCCCTTCCAATTAATATATGCAGCCCTCTCGGGGCCAGGTGGTGTGTGGATGGCCACATGGGTGCAGTCTATTGCCCCTAGCATGCCAGGCATACATACTACCCTGTGGAACTCCTGTATGTTTGCTGTGCACTCTGCCGGTGTGCTGGGGAAATGGATGTACTCCGCAGCATGTAGCAGCAGTGCGCTGAGGAGTTGGATGAGGTGGCATGACGCGGCCGACTGGGTTATGCCTGTGGTGTCCCCTGTTGGTCTCTGGAAGGTACCCATGGTGAGCAAGCATATGTAAGCTGTCACTTTAGTCTCCACTGACAGAACATGGCTCCGTCGTGTGGGTGCCTGCATCACATCACTGCACAGCTCACAGAGCCACCTCAAAATTGCCCGATTCAGGTGGTACCGGCCCACGATCTCAATATCGCTGTACAGCTTGAAGCTGGTGCAGGCTCGATACTGCCTGTTAGGGGCATACGCTGATGGGTCCTTCCACGGCTGCGCCCCCCTGCTGCCCACCTTCTCACCCCCTCATCACTGCCTCCATCTGGATGGTGGCACTGGCCATGTCTCTGGCTGGTGTTCACCCACCCAGCAGCTGTTTCTGTGTTCCCCCCGCTGTCCTGGCTGCTACTTCCCCTGCACCGAGAACACCTAAATGTGGTGGCCTCTGTGCTGTGTGGCACTTCCGCCTTCTGCACTGGCTGTGTCTCCCCACACCTTCCCTGTGCCTCTCTGTTCAGGGTGCCCTTTCCCTGGCCTGCCCTGTGTGTCCCTCCTACCCTCTTTCTGCAGCTATGGTTCGACCTCATGTGCCTTCCCTGTAGCGTTCTTGCACCTCTCCCTTGTTCCTTTTTAATTTGGCTCATTTCCACTATCGTGCAACTTCCGCTTGCTCCCCTATTGCGCATGGCGCATGTTGTTGAATATCGCACTTCGCCATTTATGCATGGTTCCTCCCCCTTCAGTTGCGCATACATTCATTATCATT
Organism: Neoceratodus forsteri; assembly: GCA_016271365.2. Lineage (NCBI taxonomy): Eukaryota > Metazoa > Chordata > Ceratodontiformes > Ceratodontidae > Neoceratodus > Neoceratodus forsteri. Next base: position 702,338,329 of record CM028137.1, on the reverse strand, counting down.
GCGCTATTGCCCAGCGTGCTTTGGGGGCACAACTGCCTCCCGCTGAATATCGCAGAATGGCGCATTTTCAGACTTGCGTATGGTGCAACCCTTTTGAATATCTGGGCCCAAATGTTTACTAGTCCACTCCTCCCCTACCCCTCAACTTCACTATCCAATTCCTACTGTCAACTGGTGCATCTCGCTGCAGCTCAAGTCCTGCTACTGGCACACAAGTTCTGATACTGGCACTCTAGTTCTGTTATTGGCACTTATGTAATTCATGTATTGCCTCGTTGTGTACCCATGATATGTTTACCCTGTCCCTGATGATCATGTTCTGTACTGTTCTTGCTTTGATATGTACCCATGATATGTATACCATGTCCCTGATGATTATGTTCTTTTCTGTTCTCCTTATGTACAAATTCAAATGTAATCCCTCCAAACTGTATGTTATCTGTATTGCTCTGCTGCTACTCTCAACTATTGTATATATACCTGCCTCCTCTGTAACCCCTCCCCCCAGGTCGCACCAGGAGACGAGCATCTTTTTGCACAGTGTGCCTTTCCTGGTGAAATATTTTCAATAAATAAATAACTGAGACCCTGTCTACCATGCCAGATGCTGCCTGTGCCCTCCTGGTTTTAACTTTATCAGGACTGACCGTACTAGGTCTAGGTCAAAGCATGGTGTGGGCCTTATGATATACTAGATGTCACCTAAATGTCTCCCTGATCCAACAGGCTCTCCTTTCACCCTCTGGGCATGAGTTTTTACATGTTTTATTGTTGCTGCCTGGTACCAAGAAACTGCATCTAGTCTGTAGTTATAATCTTCCAACATAGGGCCTAACAGAGTTAACTCATCTTCTGAAGCATGTGGGTGCTGATGTTGGCTCAAATTAGTTGATAATTATGGGTGACCTCAATCTGAATTGGTGGAGAATAATGTTAAATCCTGCGAGCTTCTCTTAGAGGGCATGGTCTGAAACAAATCATCTCTCCTACCAGACTGTGTACTAACAGAGGGCAACACTCCCTCCCGGACTGGGTCTTGTCAAATAGAGAAGATCAGGTCCCGTGCGGATCCAAGATGGCTCTCTGACATAGTGAGTGTGAGTATCTCTGCTGCCGACAAAGCACACACACTGATGTATCAGGATATAAAATGCATTCTGATGAATCCAGCCTTGAACCGCAATACCACCAAGTTATGGGGCCAGTATAAGCTTTCTCTGGTTTCCATTTGACTTTTATGAAGTAGTGAGTTTGGGAGAAAAGTAAGAAAAAAGGGGGGAAGAAACTGCTGTATTCTGGACTTTGAAATGGTAAGCCTACCTTCTCTTTGTGTTGGGTTGTTCTGTTCCCTCCCAGTGTGAATAGTAAGTTCCCTGTACATGGAGAAACAACATTGCAGTTCTGAGATACTATATGGCAAAACGGCCCCCCATTTCTAAAAGAATAAAGAGACTTAAAGAGGTTACAAATCCACCAAAAAATCCACGTGCAGATGCACAGCCCAAACAGCAGTAGCGGGTATACAAACCACAGCTGGGGTAAACATGGATAGGAGCTCTTCCGCTAGCTCTTCTACAGAGCTAAATACCTTAGATAAATCTGAGTGCTCCACGTTGTTCTCTGGTAAAATGGACAACCCCTTGATAGCCACCGATAAACTAGTGAAAGCCGTAGTGAATGACCCAAATGGACCAGCTCATAAACAATATGGGCCTTACATTAATGAGCAGAAATAAAGGACCCCCAGGCTCAATTGATGCTAGTTCCCTAGAAGGAGCATCAAATACAATGGGTCAGGCAACCGATAGCAACATGAAAATAGGGGAGCCGGTTGAGAAGTCGGCCACAGAAAATGTACTGCATAAGGGGAAAACAGCCACATCTAGAGATGGGACATATATATTTAAAGCCACAACTTCAAATAACTCACCTGTTGTTTCCCCAGTTTTAGTGCAGCACAGTAATCCGCCTCTAGAATCAGCCAGAATTAATCAAGAGGTGAATAATTTCTGCTTGGCAGAAAAAGGATACAGCAGTAAATTGTCAAAGCAATACAGGAGCCTCATGTTCCTACTCCCCGAATGTGAATAATGACGCTGCTCTCTCTAACTACAAAGGGCACAAGAAGTGATGTTGGAGGAACTCTGTTTGGAATTCCAAAATATGTATACTGCCTTTGACTCCATTAAAAGCTCTATTAGTTTCCTAGATAATAAGATGGAAACATTAACAAAAAAAGTGGTGGAACCTGAAACCAGAGTGGGAAGTGCAGAAGACCAATTAATGCCACTACAGAATTTAATCACACAACACCAGAAAGAGCTACAAGATTTACAAAATAAAATGGAGGATCTAGAATCATGTTCAAGAACAGGAACTATTAAGATTGGGGGACTAGTTGAAGGCTCTGAGAGCACAAAGCCAGTATAATATTTTGAAGAAATTCTGTCAGATGAGTAACCCCTAAGTGGTGCTATCCCAAGGGCTACTACCCCTGCTTGGCTAGTAGCAGGTTAAGGGGCCTAGGTTCGGTGACAGGTGCCTCCACCCAAAGGTCAGGGTTGGTATTGGTCAAGCTAACCAGACCACAGCCCTCTGGGACACTGTGATCCCCCCCCTTTTCCTACTAGTGGCACATGCGATACACAATATTTACCTCCACAATACCCCTGATAAGCCTTGCAAATACGCATAAATTTGGCACTTACCCACAGGACTGGTTTTCTCAGCTTGGCTCTGGGGACCCCCTGTAAAACAAGGTTAGAAGAACACAAGGCAACAGTACAGTGCCTTGAGCACAAACTGACACCACAGTCTATGTAAATTGCAGAAAAAGTAGATCTGATTTTTTCAGGGGGTAGTAACACAGGAGGGGTACAATCAGGGTAATTGGCTTGAATACTCTATGATTTACTCTACAGTGTGGGCATTTAAAGTCCCTAAGACAGTTGCACTCTCTGGGTACCCAGTGGGATGAAAGATGGGCTAGCCAGGACCATTGCCCGGGGTAGGCTGGCGTTGCAGCTGGTCGGGCTCTGTAAAGAAAAGAAACAACATGCACCACACCCTAATTGTAATCCAGAGCTGGAGGGCTCAGTTCATGCAGAAGAAAAGAAATAACAATCAATCAGGTGACACACTTTTGATTTAGCTATATGTTGCAGGGAGCTACCCTGATGGTTACTCACAATACCCAGAACTGGACACAGGATGGACTTTGGTCAAGACAGTAGATGGATTTTTTGGATTGCCAGAAGAGGCAGGGCCCACACGATTCGCCACAGTGACGTTCCTGTTCAGGCATGGAGCAGGGGGCTGATCCCCTGGCAGGTCTCTCATAGATGGATCTTCTCTGTGCAGCAGGGTGGGGTGACAGAGTCCTCGTGGCAGGGCCCAGCTGCATTAGATAGCAACGGATTCAGTCCGTTTCAAGCTGGGTACAGCTTCCAGCCCTCAGCACACAGCTTAACTTGGGGGGAAAACCAGATCGCGACCCCCACCTCCAGTTTACAGCACATTTATATGTTAGGAGGAACTTACTGCACCAAGCACAGCACTCCCTGGTCACAATCACTAAACTCTCCACACTCCCCAGCAGTATCGAGGAGAAAAGGGTTTCTGGCAGGCCGATCGCATTTAGCACAATCTTCGGTCCTCCTCAGGTGAAGCCTGATCCCTTTTCAGTTACTCGCTGGGTTTATCCAGAATCAGATTCAGTCCAAAAAGTACTCTTCCTCTTTCTCTCTCTCTCTTCACACTGTAAGCCGAAATGCAGGCTGCTAACTAGGCCTTCGCACAGTTCTCCTGCTCAAACTACGACATGCTTGCTCGGCTATCACGAGCTGTCTCTCTCCCTCGACTCCCAACTTTGATCTGGCTTGCCAGCAGACAGCTTGTGGTATTTCCCCCAGGTCCAGACTGTTCAGTTGGTTGCCATGGCTGTCAATCATACAAGAGCTCCCCTTTCAGTAGCAAAAGGCACCAACTGTCCAGAACTGCAAATCCCACAGGTTTGGGTCCACACAGTCCCTATGAGCAGGCTCCATTTTAGAGTCCCCTATTACTGATTGGCCCAATTTGGCAGTTCGGGACCGAGATGGTGGAGCCAAGCAGAACAGTCCTTGCTGCAAAGAAGGCAGGTTAGAACAAACTACATTATCATTTATACATAAGCAATTTCCAGCAAATAGTTACATCTTTCAGCAGAACTCCCTCTGCACAACTAGCGATGGCAGAAATGGGCAATTAGCAGGCAGCCCGGGTGGGACCCGAGCATGGAAACAGTCCCCCCATTCAGATTAATTGTATCTGCAATCAGGCAGCACTTAAAGAGACAGTACATGGAGGCTTTAATGGTGCTCACTGGCAGCAACATTAAAACGGCTATAGTGCCGAACACCGACCAGGTAACAAGCATTTAAGACTTTTTGGGAACCCCTATTGATAGGGGGGTTACAGAGGCATTGGGAAAAAAATACCCAGAAGAGAAGGTAGAATTGGACTGAACCCAAAGAGGCTTCTCCACATGAAGGGATCCACCAAGATTTGTGTTTTAGAGGCCTCATCACTTTCAGGTTAAAGAAGAACTACTTAGAAAAGCAAGATTGGAGAAAGGATTGCATATTAGGGGGTTTTACTTACAGATCTATCCAGTCCTCCCACCTATGGTTTTGGCAAAAAGGAAAAACTTTGATGGTACAAGGAACATTTTGAGAGAAAAAGAGATACCACACAATCTATTACACCATGTGCACTTAAAAATCTTCTAGAATGGAAGACAGCGTATTTTTAACACTCCAAGAGAAGCAGATCAGTATTTAAAAACACTTTTTTCATACAGGTTCCAATATAAACCCTGATTTACTAGGTTTAGTATGAAAAAAAAAGGAGGCCTAGGCCCATCAAGATTTTCCCCCACACAATATGGACTAATAAGAGTGAGTGTGATTCACAGTAAGCAACTATCAAAGTGAATATTGAAAGTGTCGAAGTTTCTTATATCAGCTAATTTTTGTGGAAATAAGTTCCAGAGTCTTGTTGCACATATTGTCATATAGTTATTTCTTTTATTTGTGTTTGCCTTGTTAAGTGTAATCGGCTTGTTATGTGACCTAAGATTTCTTTTTCTGTTAAAGATGGAGAGGCCACACTGTATTGGTAACTGGTAATTGTAAGACTTTATAAAGGAACAAGATGCTGGCCCACCTACGTAGCAATTGGATTTCTGCTTATGGCACCGGTGACCCGGGTTTGGAAACGGACCTGGGTTGTTGGAGGGCCAGCCGTGGGGGAAGGATTGAGCATCCTCGGTCTGCTCTCCTTCTCTGGGGGGGGAAGGGGGTCTGTGTGCTCAGTGCCACGGTGACACCTAGCAGAGGCTGGGTTCACCTCATGCACCAATGCCAAACTGAACTCAGGGGTAAGGCGGATGCTGGTTATCATTGCACATCCCCACCCCTGCTCACAGGGGAGATAAACATCCCATGCCTGGCCATCTCTATGAAGCTCTGCCCCTGGTGCCTCAATCAGACTCCGGAGCTGGCTCCTCAACCAGATAATTGTGTTGTGGCCTGATATGGGGGTTGGTGCCGCGACCCCGCTCTCTGGGGGGAAAGCCAGGGATGACAAGGTGAGTACGGGTATATCCGGAGGTGGAGGCAAGGGGGTCCATGACCAAAGCAGATCCTGATGGCTGCATAGGGACCAAAAAGTATAGTAATTAAAAAAAATAAAATAATAAAGGAACACGATGTCCCTTGCATCTTCTAGTTTGGAGAGTTTGGAGGTTAGTCAGACCAGAAACCATCTTTGTAGCCCTTCTCTAGACTTGCTCCAATTTGGTAATGTCACCTGCTAGGTAGGGGTTCCAAAACAGGGAACCATAATCCAGGTGAAGTCTCAAGTGAGATCTGTATAAAGGAATGAGGTACTCTTTGGTTCTAGTAACAAAGGAGCATTTAATTTGGCTCAGAAGGGAGTGTGCCGCTCTAGTAACTTTCAAACAATGATCGTGTGAGGAAAGTTTATTATTAACTAGTATTCCCAAATCTCTTTCTGTACTTGATGATTTTAAGGGAATATTGTTTATTTTGTATATATTTTGGGGGGTTTTCGTACCAAAATGGAGGACAACGCATTTGTCAATATTGAATTCCATGTGATTTGTCAATGCCCACTTTTCAATAAAACTTAAGTCAGAAATTAGACTTTTTAGGTTAACAGCTGAATCTACGTGGCCACTGAGTTTTGAGTTGGCAAGTTTGGATAACCAATTTTGCGATGAGATTTTCATATCACTTATGTATAGATTAAATAATATAGGTCCCAGGATGGAGCCCTGGGTCACACCTCTGCTCGCTAAACATTGATTTGACAGTGAGTTGTTAATGTTCACCTCTGTGTTCTGTTGGGCAACCAGTTTTTACCAGTTTGTAAGGCAGAATGAAAAATCAAAGGACTCCAGTTTAGAGACCAATTTATTGTGCGGTACTTTGTCAAATGCTTTACTGAAGACCAAAAGAATAACATCAGATGGAGTATTGTTGCTAAGCCCAAGTTTATGTTATTATAGAAGGTCATTAGATTAGCAGTACATGAATGCCCTGTTTTGAAACCATGCTGTGATATATCAACCAGATTAAGCGTACCAGTTTCCCTTTCAATAAAATAATTTGATAATCTTCTCCATAGTTTTACAGAGAACAGATGTGAGACTTATGAGATGGTAATTCTGGACATTAGCTTTACAACCTTTTTTATGGATGGGAGTTACCGTGGCTGTCAGCCAATCCTGAGGAATGTGCCCAGTTTCAAGGGATTTATTGAAGATTATTTTTAAGGGAACTACTATTGTCTTGGCTGTTTCTATTAAAAATCTTGGTGTAATATTATCTGGACCTGATGATTTTTTCAGGGAACGAAAGGCTAACAGAATCATGTAATCCGAAATGGTAGACTTAATGAGTGGGTCATGAGAACTTTTTTTTTTTTTAAGTTGACGAGGTAAGTGCACTAGACAAATCCTGCCTATTTTCAGGCACAACCCGGGGGAGGGGGAATACAGATGAATGCAAACTGACCTTGAACCAGATTAAGCTGTTGGTGCTATGTTTTAGTGAATGAGGGAAATTTGGCCAGGACACCGGGGAAATTCCCCTACTGCATTGCTGGCAGTAGGGGGCCTGAGATACTGAAGTCTGGTCACTGTTGTTTGACCTGCGGTGGAAGATGGACGTGTCGGGAGATGGAGAGCGTTTATCAAATTTTGAGTTGGATTCTGAAACTTTGGAGAAGCATAATGCTGTTACTTACGAGATCCCAATACAAGACCTCGGTTCCGATTTGGAGGTACCTTTGCTGATAATTCACCCACAGAATGATAATGTATTTCCCGAGAATTTATCTCCTGCAACTACTCAGGAGCACCTTAAGCTTCAGCTTGCCACTTTGGCTGTAGAGCAGAAATGCCTTCAGCTGCAGCTATGCGAGATGAATTCCTCGGCTGCGCCTGTCAGTAACCTGGAGCGGGTTGTCATTAGCCGAGATGGTGAATCCGGTGATGTTCTTGTTAATCTAGTTCAGCAAGGTGAGTCTGCACAACAACCTAGCTCTACTCGTTCTTTCAGCCCAGTATTAGTGACGGCTGGCAGTATCGAATCCTCGGGGATTCCATGCCTAGAGCCATCCTCGGAGTTACAATTGCAGCAAACTGATTTGAATTTGCTGCTTACTGTTTCCACACAGCTGATTGACACTGACATTCCAGCTTCAGCAGGCGAGGGTTCCGCTCCTGACCCTGGTGGTGTCCGCTAACAAAGGCTGCGGGTTTTGTGTTACGAGGTACTTCAGTGGTGCTTTCAACTGCTAGTTCTCCTCATAATAGTCACTGTGTGTTTCAAACGAACCCCCTACATCAAGAAGGAGTTTCTGAATTTTCTTTTACGAAGCTGCAGGATAAGCCAGGGGATGACGGTAAAGAGAAACGAACAGCTTTTTTACTTTCTAGACGCAATTTTGGAACTGATAGCAATCATGCTGTTTTACACAAAAATTCAAGGTCTTTGGAACTTTCCTCGGGGACATTGCATGCCGCCTCCCCTCTGCAACCTCAGGCTACAGAGTTATGGTCTCCTCAGAAAGCTCTTGGTGAAGTGGGGTAGACCTTAAAACAGTGTACCTGGCACCCTACACCTGTCTGGGACCCTAAATGAAACTTTTCCCAGAATGAGCCAGCTTGGAAACCTCAGCAGTCTGATGACTCTTTATCTGCCACTGTTAGTTCTGGTGTTTTGCCATTGGTAAAAGCCCCCAGTGTGCCCTCCCAAATTGCTGCTTCTGTAACTAATGAACTCTCTGATTCTACTATACTTTCAGGACCTGATTGTCCTTCTACTTTACTCCAACAGCAGCAAGCTGAAGGGAAACCATTAATGTCTGATTTATTTGCTAAAATTAAAAAGGAGGCTGCACCTCGTAGAAATGCTGTTAGACTATGCTATAAGGGAAGTTTGGAGGTGAGGCCAGATAGGCATTATGTGGGGAAAAGCTTACTTAAGAATTCTTTGCATTTCTTACCAAGAGAGGTTTTTGCTTTTATTAACATTTCAGGTGAGGATAACTTTGACATTAGTTTCCATTCTGCATCTGCATTGGATTTATTTTGGGAGCGATATAGCCTAGTAAAGTTTTCTCCTTTATGAACCCCTTCCTAGTCATTCCTTTGTCCAAACCTTTAATTAAATATGTAACAATTATTTTTAGGAATGAAGGGGTACATGTTGATGATATTGCCTATTGGTTATCCAAACAAAGTGAAGTCTTAAGCCCACCAGAAGCCATTCTCGACTCGGAACAATTTTGGACCGGAGGTTGGTGGTTCAAGGTAAAGCTTCGGGAAACTAAGAGCGGTATAGAGCATATTCCCAATTCTTTTCTCTTGGGAAGAGATAGGGGGGTTTGCTTCTATGCTGGGCAACCTAGAGCCTGTTATAAGTGTGGGTCTCGTACTCACCTGTCCAGTTCTTGTGATAGACCCCGCTGTGACAATTGTGGGCAAATAGGTCACACCGCCTTTCAATGTGTCAATCAAACCAAATGTGACTTATGTGACAATACTGGGCATGTATTTGCTGAGTGTCTCTGGGCAGCAAAAAACAAGGCCTGTAGTGGTAGTCCTGACCAGCTTATTCAGCGGGCTCAGGATCTAGTTGATAACCCTATCCGGATAGCTGCTGCTTCTACCGTGAATGAGGTTGACCGACATCTGGACTCCTCCCAGATTATAAAGCGATCTCATGATCTGCCTCCTTCCGGTCCTTTGGATCCCCCCTCCTCCCTTTCTTTCCCCTGTGTGTTATGCTTCACAACAGGAGAATCAGGCTTTGGATCTTCCGGACCCATCTTCAGTAGTAGTGGTTAGGAGATCCTCTAGGAACCTCAAACTCCTGCCCCTCCCTCCTCAGGCTGTTATTGAATCTAATAATCCCTTTGCTGTCTTATCTCCGCATACTGACATGGAGTGTGGAGACCCTGAATCCCTATCTCTTCAGGATAGCCCCCCCTTCCCTGTTTCCTCTCAGGAGGGATATAAAGGGGGAAAAGAAAAGGAGATGGAAAAAGGATGGTTGATTGAGTTTTTTTACTAAATGGTATTTACTATTGGCTCTATAAACATCCATAGTTTATTACATTCTAGTAGGCGTCAGATTATATACGACTACATTCATGGTTCTTCCATTGATATTTGTTTCATTCAAGAACCATGGATGTTTACTTTGGATCAAGCTAGTTTTTTTCAAAGGGAATGGTGTTGGGGCCCCTCCTACTGGTCTTTTGGGCAGCAGTCTACTGATGGTATTGGGTTTCTTTTTAATTCTTTTGAGTTTTCCGTTATAAAAATTATTGATTTAGTTTCAGGTAGACTGATGATTCTGGATGGGAAATGGGATTCCATGGTATGCAGGTTTATTAATGTCTATTGCTCACAGGTTAAAGCTGAGAGGGTTGTGCTCTTTTCCATGATTAGACCATTTTTAGTTACTTCTTTTCACATTTTTTTATGTGGTGACTTTAACTGTGAGCTCCAGAAAGCAAAGGGTGGGCTTATGGATAAAGGAAAAAAGATTTATTGCGATTCTAATGCTTTGTTCCAACTTTTGGATACATCAGGCCTAGTGGATAGTAGGCAGTTCCAGCAGGAGGGACCGAAATTTACCTACAAAAGAAATACTCTCACTTCCACAATTGATTATATTTTTTTGTCTAAACACCTTCTCCCATGTAAATTTTATACATCTCCTGTAGCATTTTCGGATCATCTTTTTCTTAAGTGTGTTTTTTATCAAGTTAGGTAAAGTCTCCCCCTGTATCGAGATGGAAACTGAGTTCTCCTCTATTAAGTAATCCACTTATATTGAAGGCTATTAAATCATTGCTCAGTGCACGACTTTCAGTTGCCTTTCTTTATGATAATTTAGGTGACTGGTGGAAGGAATCTAAGGAGGATTTAAAATTGTTATTATTAAACCGTGGGAAATCTTGTGCAAACTTTAAGTTTCTGCACTATTTAAAATTGCGTCAACAATTGTATTATTTGTTTTCCAAGGCTAACCCTTCTAAATTTGACTATTCTTCTCAAATTACTATTATAAAGCAACAATTACAAGAGGTACAATATAATAGGGCAAATACTATGAAAGTACTTTTCCAGGAAGGCACTCAGAAACGGGCTTATGGGGACCCATATGAGGCGTTTAAATGTTATAAATCTAAAGTTACTATGTCCTTTTTGCTGACACAAGATGGGGATCTGGTTCAGGACATTCCTGATATGCATGCCACTATTAAACAATTTCTAGAGTTGCATGGCCCAGTGGTGCCCCCTAGTGGTGAGGAGGTGGAATCTTTTTTGGAAGGGATTCATCTTCCTAACATTAGGTTTGATAAATCATGTTTAATTACTCGAATAATGGCGGCAGAAGTTGAAACTGCAATAAAATCCCAAAAGAGTGGGATTTCCCCAGGAATTGATGGTATAACAGTGGAATTATACAAAGCATTTCCTTCTGAATTTTCAGAATGTTTGACTATGGTATTTAATTTTTTTCTCTTGACCCCCACATTTCCCCTTTGGTTTTCTGAAGGTTTATTAATTTTTTTGTATAAATCAGGGGATCGGGAGAGACTGGGTAATTGGAGACCAATTACACTTCTTAATTCGGATTACAAATTACTAACTAGCATCTTGAATACTCGACTTACGACCTTTGCTACTATGGTTACATCCCCTTTTCAATATTGTGGGCTCCCGGGCTGAAAGATACAGCAGCCTCTTATGATTCTTAGAGATCTAATTGAATATTTTTTATTTCATAAACTTACAGGTTGTATTCTTTCCTTAGATCAGATGAAAGCCTTTGATCGGGTGTATCACCCTTTTTTGTTTTTAACTTTGCAATATTATGGGGTCCCATTTTCCTTTATCCAGTGGATAAAAATACCTTATAATTCGACCATTATACATCCAGTTATTCATAATTCTATTTCAGAAGGAGTTCATCTGGCCACGGGGGTTCATCAAGGATGCCCCCAAGTCCTCTATTATATGTATTTACCATTGATGCTTTATTACAGTCATTAACACATCACCCTTGATGGAAAGGGGTGCTGGGATCCCCTGGGTTGGATACTTTGTATTTACAGGCTTATGCTGATGATATTTGTGTGTTTTTTTCTGACTATACTCAAATTCCACTTTTTTTGTACTTTTTGAATTTTTATTCCCATGTTTCTAATTCCAAAATTAATACCTCGAAAAGTCAGGGTTTATTTATTGGGATTAATTCTCCGGCTGAGATTTCCATTTTGGGAATTCAGATTACCTCAGATCCAATTAAGATTTTGGGGTTATTTTTTTGATCTCAAAACCTTCCCCTTTTGAACTGGGAATGTGCCTTGTCCCCAGCTAATGCTAAAGTTCAAGTGTGGAAACATTGGCGATTGGCTAAACTGAAAAGAGTACAGGTAATAAAACGATTTTTAATTCCCAAGTTTTTGTATGTAGCATTGATTTTCCCACTTCCTCAAGAATTCGAAACAAGATTGTATAGCCTGTTCTTTCAGATGCTTTGGGGTAATAGGCTTAATCCCATAAAAAGACAATATACCTACTTAGGGAAAAACAAAGGGGGATTAGGAATGGTGGATCCCGTCACGTTTTTTCTTACATTATTTATTTCTCAAAATGTTAAAATTGGATTATTACCATTAGTATCTCTGAGTGGTTTCTTATTACATAGTGTTATAGGTCCTTATTTTTCATCATGGCATTTTACCTCCCCGAAATTATCAAGGTTCTTGAAGGTTCCACTCTTTTTTAATCCAGTGGTAAAGAAACTATATAATCGGGGCCTTTCTAAACAAACTGTTTCTCAATTGTCAGGGCCAAGCTTATATATTACAGTTATATCGTTGCTATATCCTTCAGTACCTGCTTTGAAAAATTGTCCTACTGCTCTTATTTCGAGAGCTCTCTCTCAATTAAATAATCCACGATTACCAAGTTATATGTGGGAGTTTCAGTGGTTAACTGTCTATGGGAGAACTGGGGTAAGAGGTAATGCTAAGCATAAGGCTAAAGAAGGTAAAGAGTATGTCCTTTTTCTGGTTGTATAAATCAAGAAGAGAATATAGAACACTTTTTCTTTCATTGTTATTATGCCAGTTCCGTTTGGAAATTCCTGGCTTTAAAGTGCCATATGAAATGGCTATTAACTTTAAATTATGATGTTTTGGTTTTGGGTATTTTTCCTCGGTTACAGGTTAAGTATAATTTGAACACCTTATGGATTTTTTGCTGTTGTTTAAAATATTACTTATGGCAGGCTAGATGCCAGTGGGTCCTTTATCAAAGAATAATGTCATACAAAACAATTAGTTTATTGATTCAGGGGGCTATGGAGAAGGTTTATTTGAAGGACCTACAATTTGGAACAGCACAAAAAGTGACTGATTGGTGGAAAGGGTTTCTATTTTTTGTTAAATATAAATAACTTATGAGTGCCTTTTAAGAGGGGCTAGGGACTAATTTCTATTACGAGATTAAACTGAGGAATGACAGCTGAATTTTCTTCTTTTCAGATAGAAACATAGAAACATAGACTTTGACTGCAGATAAGGACCGCTAGGCCCATCAAGTCTGCCCATTTCCCTACCTACAGGATAGGCCGCAGATCCTAGTTAACCAACAGCCTATTTCTTCCTACCCCCCACAAGAATTGCCTTATGTCTGTCCCATGCATTTTTGAATTCTCCCACAGTTTTAGACCCCACAACCTCCTCAGGAAGGCTGTTCCATGCATCCACTACCCTCTCTGTGAAATAATACTTCCTCACATTGCCCTGAACCGCCCTCTTCTATCTTTAAATTGTGTCCCCTTGTTCTTGCAAATCTCTTTTCTGAAAAATGCTACCCTCTTGGACTTTGTTGATTCCACTGAGGTACTTAAAAGTTTCTATCATGTCCCCTCTCCTTCTTTCCTCAAGGGTATACATATTAGCTCCTTTAGTCTCTCCTTATACGGCTTCTCTTGCAGACCCTGCACCATTTTAGTGCCCTCCTCTGGACTGCCTCTATCCTGTCTATGTCCTTGTGGAGTGGGGTCTCCAGAACTGGACACAGTACTCCAGATGGGTCTCACCAACTGCCTGTACAGAGGGATAACAACTTCCTGTTTTCTGCTGCTGATGCCTCTCCCTATACATCCTAGTATACCCCAGCCCTCCCTACTGCCTTCACATTGCTTGCTAACCTTAAGGTCATCTGATATGATTACCCCAGGTCCCTTTCCTTTTTGTTGATGTTACTACCTCACCCATTGTGTATTCTTCTCCTGGGTTCTTGTTTCCCAGGTGCATTATTTTGCACTTCTTTGCATTGAATCCTAGCTGCCATACTTCTGACCATTCCTCCAACCTTGCCAAGTCCATTTTCATCCTTTCCACGCCTCTTGTGTATCAACCCTGTTGCAGATTTTGTGTCATCTGCAAAAGGCATACTTTCCTTCTAGTCCCTCTGCAATGTCACTGATGAAGACATTAAAAAGGACTGGACCCAATACTGAACCCTGCGGTACCCCACTAGTAACCCCCTTTCTTCAGAATGGACTCCATTTACAATTACCTTCTGTGTCCTGTTGTCCAGCCAATGTTTTGCCCAGGCTACCACCCTGGGTCCCACTCCCAGGCTGGTTAATTTGACTATTAATCTTTTGTGTGGGACTGTGTCAAATGCCTTGCTAAAGTCTAGGTAGGCCATGTCCACAGCCCCTCCCTGGTCTACTACTTGGTCACCCAGTCAAAGAAATCTATTAGATTCATCTGACATGACCTTCCGCTGTGAACCCATGCTGCCTTGGGTCCTGTGCTCCACTGGCCTCTAGGTACTTGACTATTCTTTCCTTCAGAAGTGACTCCATCACTTTCCCTACCACAGAGGTCAGACTGACAGGTCTGTAGTTTCCTGCCTCTGTCTTGGACCCACTTTGTGAAGGGAATCACATCCCTTCCTCCAGTCCTCAGGTACCACACCATCCTCCCATGATATATTAAAAGAGTAGCCAGTGGTTTCACTAGTTCCTCCCTTAATTCTTTTAGAATTCTGGGGTGAATTCCATCAGGACCCATTGCTTTGTCCACCTTCAGTTTTAGGAGTTCTTGCAGAACCCTTTCTTCTGTGAAAGGACTGGGATCGACCCCCCTATCAAGAGTGCTTCTGTTAATTGGATTAGGCACTTCCCCCTCCTCTTTTGTGAATAATGAGCAGAAATATCCATTCAGTATTCCTGCTTTTTCACTGTCCCCCTCTGCCCACCCACTGTTCATTCTATTCAGCCTCACTATCCCTCCCTTTGTCTTTCTACTCTCGCTGATGTACCTATAAAAGGTTTTATCCCCCTTCTTAACTGAGTTGGCTATCTTTTCCTCAGTTTGGGCCTTTGCTATTCTGACTTCCTCCCTGCTTCCTTCTGCCTTAACTGGTACAGCTCTCTGTCCTGCTCCTTCTGTGTTTCCTTATACTTCTGGAATGATATCTTTTCTTCCTGACTTTCACAGCCACCTCTTTTGAGAACCATAGTGGCTTTTTCTTTGTTTTGATTTGTTCATTTGCTTCACACAAAGGCTTGTTGCCTCTGTGATGGCAGTTTTGATAATTCCCCATTGTTGCTCCACACCTCCTTCTAGCCTGTTTGCTAGTGCTTTCTGAGGCACTCTCCATCTTGCCAAAGTCAGCTCTCCTAAAGTCCAGTACCCTCACTTTTGTATGGCTTGACTCTGTAGCTGAGTTTAACGTGAACCACACTGTTTGATGGTCACTTGTCCCCAGATGGCAACCCACTTCTAGATCTGAGATCCTCTCACTGCCCCGTCTGAGATTATGAGGTCTAGGATTGCTCCCTCATGAGTGGGTTCTGAAACTAACTGTCTAATGCCTGCCACCTGTAGGGCATCAAGAATGGCCCTGCTCTTGGATGTGGCTGCAGCAAATGTGCTCCAGTTAACATCTGGCATATTCAGGTCTCCCATCAACAGTATCTCCCCTTTCTCTGCCATTCTAAGAATGCCTTCTATCATATCCTAGTCCATTCCTTCCCCCTGAAATAGGGGTCTGTACACAACCCCTGTGCAGATTGTGGTGCCTTTCCAGTCTCCAAGGTGACCCACAGTGCCTCCTCTCCTCCCTGTTTACTCTTTTGTTCAGTTGCTTTTATCCTTCCTTTACATAGAGGCTACTCCTCCCCTCTTCTCCCTGCTGTCTCTCTGTGGTTATGTACCTGTATGTTAACATCCCAGTCATGGTTCTCTGTGTACCATGTTTCTGTGACTGCTATGATATCCAGGCATCCCTCTTCCATTAAGACCATCAGCTCAGGAGCTTGTTGCCCAGACTACAGGCATTGGTACTCATTACCCTCCATTTCCTGATGGCCTTACTCCCTTTACCCCATCCCTGTCCTTCTTGCCTTTGTCACTTTCTTCATTTACCCTGCCCTTCTCCCTATCGACACCTCTATATTTGGGTGTTTGCCCACTTACTACCATGAATATTTGGGGGGGCTAGGATTTTCCTGCTCCTTTCCAGTGCCTCCCCCCTTGGCTAGTTTAAAAGCTTGCCAATGAAGCATTTAAACCTATCACCTAGGATCCTGGTTCCCCTCCTGGACAGATGCAGCCCATCATGCCAGTAATGGCTTGCATCACTCCAGGTGGACCCCCAGTCCCCAATGAAGCCAAATCCCTGAGCTCCACACCAGTTTTTCAACCACTGATTGAATCCCATGGTGCAGAACACCCTAGCCTCTCCTATGCCATAGATAGGTAGCACCTCCGAGAAGGTTACCGTGTGTGCTACTTGACTAAGGCCCCTTCCCAATTCCACAAACTCTTCCTGCACTTCTCTAATCCCTTTCTTAGCCAGGTCATTTGTCCCTAGGTGGACAATGATATCCAGCTCCCTCCCCTGTGCAGCTGCTCCGGCAATCCTGAGGATTCGCTTCCTGTCCCTGCAAGCCATGGCGCCAGGCAGGCACCTTACCTCCCTCTCCCCTTCCTCCCCCAGTTCTACCTTCCTAACAATGGAGTCCCCCACCAGGAGTTGTTTCCTTCCCCTGCAGGGTCCCCTGCCACCCTCCTGTGGGTCTCCTTTGTGGAGGTTCCCAGCATTCTCCTTGATCTCCACTGTGGGTGCCTCCATAAAGGAACCACACTTTGCCAGAATGGCACAGGAATTGTGGAGAGGTACAATGGGATGATGTCTAATGTATAATTAATAGTAATGTTTATTGTGAAACTTTGTATTTTTTGTTTCTCTTTGTTGTTATGATGTTCTTCTGAAAATACTTTCCCCTACTTTTGGGGGGGGGGCTGATGCATAATTCTTTTTTCCATACTGCTTCAATACTGGATGACTGTATAACTTGTTTAATTGTGCTTGCCTTCTGATCTGTATTTTATTTTGTGTGACTTTACACTATTTATAATCATTTTGTTTTGATGTTATTATAATAAAAAAATTCCCCTACTCTTTTCAATAAGTGCCATGGGATCTTTAACATTCACCTGAACTACCACCAATCCAGGCAGATGGGACCTCCATTTAACATCTCATCCAAAAGACGGCACCTCAGAAGTGCAACACCCCTCTCATGCTGCATTACAGTGTCAGTAGCGGGATATTAACCCAAGTGCCAGATGTGGGAACTGAACCTACAGCCCTCTGATCTCTCAGCCTCAGAGATGAGTGTGCTACCTACTGAGTCACTGACACTGACAATGGAGCTGGGGTATCCTTAGGGGAAAATACAGAAGCAAAGAAGGTGTTAATTATGTTTGTGGTGTCTATGTCTGAACTAATGGTGTTGTTATTATGAAATATCGGTCCAGCCTTTCTGGTATTACCCTTTTTACTGTTTAGATAAGAATACAATGTTTTATGAGAATCCTTAGTGTGCACTATTTTGAATTCAAGTTTAGTTTTATAATATGCTTTAGGAGACATAGCGTAGATTGATATTTTGAATAGAGGATCTCTTTATTTAGTGTATTCTTACTTTTAAGTTTTTAAATAATTTCTGGTAACCCCCCGGCCCTGCCACTGCAGAAGTATGATATAAATGTGAAAACAAAGTACTATGAAAGTAATCTAGTATGATCTTTCCGGGGGGGGGATCCTTATTCACACTGAATGGGGGTGATACATAAATGTATAGATATGATAAATAATCAGTTTAGAAAAAACTTTTCCTTTCTATTTTCTTTCTTTCCTTTGATGATGACCTTATTTTCTATATCTGCTTTTTAGGGGAAAGCAGCTAATAATTATATACACACACACATATTTCTCACTCCACTACTTGCATGAACAGTCTCACTCATGCACTTTCTTAGTATTATGACCGTCTTTGTAGACTGTCTAATGGGGGGAGGGGGATAACTCAGCAGTAAGTCTGAGTGGAGTTGATAGGGTAGTGTTAGTGTTTTGTGAAAGTGGCGGGTTTAGGATTTTTGATAAAGTTTAGTCAGGCACAGAGTGGGAATTGGAACACCAAGTCAGGAGAAGGTAAGGATACCTTCTTTTTTGGTTATTATAGAATAAAATGGCTAATAACCTAAAATGTCTATGTTGGAATGTAAAGGGTGCTAGGGATAGAGTGAAAATACAAAAAATTGTGCAATATGCTAATCAAATACAGGCTGTTTGTTGTTGCAAGAAGTCCATTGTTTCAGATCTTGATTATAGATATATATGTGACTTATTTAGAGGTCATGGGGTACACTCGTCCTTTACTGGTAGCTCCAGGGGTGTTGTCATCATTATAAAAAGAAATCTTAATATTGATATTATAGAGAAAAGGATAGATACACATGGCAGATATGCTATGGCAACCATTCAGTTAGGCAATAAGTGATTAACAATTAGCTGTATCTATGGACCCAATGAAGAGGATATCGACTTTTTTGTAAACTTTTTTGTTACTCTGTCCAATTTACCAAAGCATTACATTATTGGGGGTGATTTTAATCTTTCATTATCCTCATTAGATAGATCAGAAGGGACAGAGGATACAAAAAGATGAGCAGTTAAAACAGTTAAAAATTTCATGTTGGATCTCAAAATAATAGACGTGGTTAAAAATGCTATACCCAACATGGAGAAAATATTCCTTTTTTTCTAATGTGCACAAAACTTTGTCCAAGATAGATTTTTGTTTATTATCAGAGGAAATGCTGAATCAGTCTGTCAAAATCAAATATGGTGCTATTAAAATGTTTGACCATGCTCCTATACATCTAACAATTAGGCTTACTTGGGAAGAAACTAGATACTTGGATCATTACTGGAAATTTGATAACTTCCTGCTAAAAGATGAAACCTTCAATAAAATCTTAGAGAACAGGTAACTAACTTCTTGATAAATAACAAAGTAAAAGAACCTTTGGTTTCAACAATTTGGGAATCTATTATTCTAGCCATAAAAAAAGGAACAAAAAAAACTTGATGTATTGGAGCATCACCTATTGGTAGCAGAAACAGCCTATAAGTGTCAGTGTCAGTGGCTCAGTAGGTAGCAGACTTGTCTCTGAGGTCAGTAGATCAGAGGGCTATGGGTTCAGTTCCCACATCTGGCAGTTGGGTAAATATCCCAATACTGACACTGTAGTGCAGCATGAGAGGGGTGTTGCACTTCAGAGGTGCCATCTTTTGGATGGGACATTAAACCGAGGTCCCATCTGCCTGGATTGGTGGTAGTTCAGGTGAATGTTAAAGATCCTATGGCACTTATCGAAAAGAGTAAGGGAATTTCCCTGGTGTCCTGGCAAAATTTCCCTCATTCACTAAAAATACCACCAACAGCTTAATCTGGTTCAAGGTCAGTTGGCATTCATCTGTATCCCCCTCCCCTGGGTTGTGCCTGAAAATAGGCAGGATTTGTCTAGTGCACATACCCGGTCAACAAAAACTAAATAAATAAATAATAACAACACAGCCTCTGAAACAGACCTGCTTATAATATTAAGCCTAAGAGAAAAACATAACGATCTGATGACGTATAAACCTGAAAAGGCATATTTAAACTCAGGATCTATTATTTTTTCTCTGGAAAGCCAGATAAACTTCTGGAGTATCAGATACAATGTGAACGGAATAAAAGTGCTATATTCAAAAATCAACTTAAATCAGGAAAAGCAGCAAACTCCTTTCCAGAAATTAGTAAAGACTTCCAGAACTTCTATAAAGAGTTATATACACCAGGTAGCAACCCATCAGTGCAAGATATTGATAGCTTCCTCCAAAATCTCCCCTTAAAATCTTTATTAGATGAGGTTAAAAATATTATGGATAAACCTTTCGATATCCAAGATATCAAAACAGTAATACAACAATTAAAAAGTAGAAAGTCCCCTGGTCCAGATGGCTTTACAGCAGAATTCTATAAATCATTTATAGATATCTTATCCCCTCTGCTGCTTCAACTATTTAATGATATTGAGAACATGGGTACACTTCCCAGCTCAATGAAAGATTCAATAATCATTCTGATATTAAAAAGTAATAAAGACCCTATACAATTTGGTTCATATAGGCCAATTGTACTTCTAAATGCTGACTATAAGATTATAATGAAGGTATGGGTGAACAGATTGGCTGAACATATCCAAAATATTGTATACTCAGACCAAACAGGCTTTATCCCTGGGAGACATCTAACAACAAATATCTGGAGAGCTTTAAACATTATTGAATTAACAGCTTGATCTGAGATGGCAATTGTCCCTCTCAATGCAGAAAAAGCCTTCGATTGGGTACACTGGCCATTTCTATCAGCAAGTTTAACCAAGATAGATTTGGGGTATAGATTTGAGAGATGGTTTAATGTGGTTTATGAAAATCCATATGCCAGAGTAAAGACAGACACTAATCTATCAGAGCCTATTCACCTTCAAAGGGGAGTAAGTCAAGGCTGTCCCTTGTCATCATTACTATTTGCGATATTCATTGAATCTTTTGCCCCATCTATAAGAATTAATGAACAAATAAAAGGTATATAAGTGAGGGAAATATGTTATAAAATCTCTCTTTATGCAGATGATGTGCTAGTATACTTAGACAGACCAAAAGAGAATGGTAAGGGTCTACATAACCTAATAGAAAGTTTTGGTAGCATATCAAGGTATAGGGTGAATTGGGAAAAATTGGAGTGTCTTTATAATGGTCTGGAAGATGGGACCCATCCACGTCAATAAACTTCACAGTCAAATCCGAAATAAATTATTTAGGAGTCATCTTAACCAACAAATTTAATCAGTTGATTCAATTAAATTATAGTCCTTTTGTTAGACACTATTAAACATGACTTAGATGGGTTAATCTGCTACTAACTATAAATGGAAGAATAAATATTCTTAGAATGAATGCTTTTCCAAGGCTCCTTTTTTCCTTTCAAATGTTACCAATCATTTTGAACAAAACTATTTTTATAAATATAAATAAATTGACTAGGCAATTTATCTGGAAGAACAAATTACCTAGGGCCAAACTGGAAAAATTATACCCCCCACTGAACCATGGAGGGCTAGGACTACCAAATTTTAGACACTACTATTATGCAGCACAACTTGAACCCACTCTGGAATGATTTATCCTTAAAGAACAACCTTATAACTAGGATACAGATATCTGCTCTTTAGAACAGTATTATTCGCCTTTTCCTAAACTGTTGCATTCTTTATATGTTAACTGTAATAATAAACTATATGATAAAAAAACATTAAGCACATCAAAAACCACCTCAAAAATATGGAATGAAGCCCATACATACTTAAGAATAAATACTATTATATCATTGTACATGCCTATATATATGAACTCTAATCTTAAATTTACATTTAAAAACCAAATGTTCTTCACTTGGAAAAGATGTGGTATAATTTATCTAAAACAATGCTTACAAAATGGTAATCTGAAAACTTTTGAAGCACTTAAAATAGAATTTAACTTGCCAACTGGGAGTTACTTAGCATATCTACAACTAAGAGATTTCTTGTGTAAGAATAAAAAGTACAACACAGTAGAGGCAATACCCCTTGAGCTATTATTACTAGAATCAATGAGAAAGACTAAATTCATCTCAAAAATACATCAATTATTAATAGATACAAACAAATCAGACATAGCCCCCTAGCCACAGGCTTGGTCTAAGGAGCTTGCGCAGTGGGCTTTAAACATAGACTGGTCTGAGGTTTTAGCTTCTATTGAAACAGTATCAAAGAATATCAATTTAAGGCAGATCCAATTTAATGTGATCCATAGGTTATACTACACCCCTAGCAAATTACATAAATTCAGTCCCACACTTTCAGACCTTTGCCTTAAGTGCAATACAGAAAGGCACTCTAAGTCATACATTTATTTTTTGTTCAGAATTAAAACATATTGGGACAAAATCAGAGATATACTGTAATTTCAAAAATATTAGAGAAGAGTGTCCCCTTTGACCTAGATATTCTATTATTTGGATTGACGTCTCTAGATATCAGTATTGAATTGGGTTCCTTTGTCTCCTTAGCCATGATTTTAGCCAAAAAAGTGATATTGCTCCATTGGCGTGACACAGCACTACCAAACTATAAGGAGTGGATGAATTTACTAACAGATAGTGGCAAATTAGAAAGAATATATTATTTCAAAGAACACAAAGAAGAAACCTTTGAATAAATCTGGCACCACTACTTTAACTATCTTCACAGAGAGATTGGAAAGGAATAAAAAAAATAAATAATGAAATAACTACAGTCCCTTCAGAATGTATTCAACCCCCCTGGATTTTGTCACATATTGTGATGTTA
Organism: Neoceratodus forsteri; assembly: GCA_016271365.2. Classification (NCBI taxonomy): domain Eukaryota; kingdom Metazoa; phylum Chordata; order Ceratodontiformes; family Ceratodontidae; genus Neoceratodus; species Neoceratodus forsteri. Next base: position 702,315,925 of record CM028137.1, on the reverse strand, counting down.
CAAACTCAAATTAAAATACATTTATATGGGATTTTTTTGTCACATAGCTACACAATTACTCTATAATGTCAAAGTGGAATGAAACTTAGAATTTTTGTACATGTAATTTAAAATAAAAACCTGAAATGTCTTGATTTGATAAGTATTCACCCCCTTTGCTATGACACTCCAAATTGAGCTCAGGTCATCCAATTTCCTTGTGAGATCACTCTAAAACTTGAATGGAGTCCACCTGTGGTCAGTTCAAATGGTTGACATGATTTCAGAGGAAATACACCTGTCTATATAAGGTCCCACTGTTGACAGTGCATGTCAGAGCAGAAACTCTACCATGAAGACCAAGGAGCTGTCCGTAGAACTCCATAATAGAATTGTGAGGAAGCATAGATCTGGGGAGGGGTATAAAAACATTTCTAGGGTGTTGAAAGTTCCCAGGAGCACAGCCAATTCCATCATTAGGAAATGGAAAGATTACGGAACCACCCAGACTCTTCCTAGAGCAGGCCGTCCTCCCAAACTGAGCAACCGGGCCAGAAGGACCTTGGTCAGGGAAGTGACCAAGAACCAATGACCACCCTGACAGAACTACAGAGTTCCATGGCTGAGATGGGAGAACCTGTCCAGAGGACAACAATCTCTGCAGCACTTCACAGATGTAACCTCTATGGGAGAGTGGTTAGATGGAAGCCACTCCTGAGAAAAGGCCACATAATAGCATGCCTGGAGTTTGCAAGAAGGCACGTGGCAGACTCTGAGACCATGTGGCAAAAGATTCTCTGGTCTGATGAAACAAAAATTGAACTCTTTGGCCTGAATGCAAAGTGCTATGCCTGGTGCAAACCGAACACAGCTCATCACCCGTGTAACACCATCCCTACCTTGAAGCATGGTGGTGGCAGCATCATGTTATGGGGATGCTTTTCAGTGGCAGGGACTTGGGCACTTGTCAGGATAGAGGGAACAATGAATGGAGCCAAATACAGGCACATCCTTGAGGAGAACCTGCATCAGTCTGCGATAGACCTTGGACAGGGGCGAAGACTTACGTTCCAACAGGACAACAACCCCAAGCATACAGCCAAAGCAACACTGGAGTGGCTTCAGAACAAGAAGGTGAATGTCTTTGAGTGGCCCAGCCAAAGCCCAGACTTAGATCCCATTGAGAATCTGTGGAAAAGGCGTAAAGATTGCGGTTCACCAATGCTCCTATCCAACTTGACAGAGCTTGGCAAATCTGCAAGGAAGAATGACAAAATCCCCAAATCTGGATGTACCAAAGCTGATACAGACATACCAAGAAGACTCAATGCTGTAATTGCTGCCAAAGGCGCTTCTACAAAGTATTGACTCGGGGGGGGGGGTGAATACTTAAGTAAACAAGATATTTCAGTTTTTAATGTTTCATAAATGTTTGTTACACAATAAAAAATATTTTTGCCCCTTTAAATTGCTGTGTGAATCAAGGGGGAAAAATAATTTCAATGCATTAGAAATTCTGGTAGTAACACAACAAAATGTGACAGAATCCAAGGGGGGTGAATACTTTCTGACGGCACTGTAAATCTATACTATTAATAAGATAAGAACATCTTAAATAGGGACAGCTAGATGCTGCTTTCCCCTGTACGAGAAAACAAAAAAATAAAAAAAGAGCAGGTCACCCAAACTGGGATCTTCGCAGACACTATCTCTTGTCATTTTTCTCACCTAATGTATGTGGAAAGTGAGCCTGCCTAAAGTTTCTCCAAAGGCAATTCTCCGAGACCTATCCAAAATGGATGAGTATTCATTCCTTCATGACCTTATCCACACTGATTGGTCCACTTTATTGTTGGAAGCTGATGTGTAAGTTGCCCTCTAAAATTTCCTCTCCATTTTTTCCTACCCCCGCAGGAAAAAAATATTTACTAAAAGAAGAGTTAGGCCACAGTCACACAGTGGTTGCACAGGGATCTGCTCTCATTAATGAAACCTAAGGATAACTCCCATGCTAAATTTAAATCCACTCATGATATGGCTGACTGTTTTGAATACAGATGTTTTAGAAATGTCTGCAAGAAAGCCATATGACAGGCTAAAAAGTAGTTTTGCATATCCACCCTCCTGGCATCTGCCAGGTATTCCCATAGTTTCTGGTGGAACATCAAAAACATAGTTGGTGGTGCTGCCTTGCAACACACAAATTACATCCTATTGGATGGGGTCAATTGTAACAACCCGCTTACAAATGCCAATGCATTTAATAGGCAATTCTCTGATTTGTTGTCTCTTCCCTCCTTTTTCGCCAGTGCCACTCCACAGTGCCCACCTGTGTCTCCTCTCAATCCACCCTCCCAACAATCACTCTTCTACCTTCAAACAGTCTCAGTAAAGGAAACAACTAGGATGTTGTGTGTTATCTCCCCATTTACCAATGCTGGCTTTGATAATATGGAGCCCATGCTTATTTGCCTAGGTGTGCCTTTACTTGCTCCAAACATGTGGTGGAAATTGGCTAGGGTGGTCCCAGTTTTCAAACAAGGTGACACTAAAGTTCAGAGTAATTATCGCCTTATTGCAATACTCTCAGTGAGCAGCAAGGTTCCAGAGAAGATTGTTGTCTCTCAGATTACTGAGTACCTACTTTCTAATGATGTGCTGCCTCCAGAACAGCATGGGTTCCATAAAGGGCATAGTACCTCCACTGCTCTTTCCATTGTTACTTCTGCAATTGGGGCTGCCATGGACCATAGTGAACTTATAATGGCAGTTTGTGTGGACCTCTAAAAAGCTTTTGATATGGTGGTCCGTAAGTCCCTTTGTCCTTTGGACTGTCTGAACATGCAATTACCTTCATGACAAGCAATGGGTTGTTAAATTAAATGCTTTGTCTGAGCTTACACCCATTAACTGGGGGTTCTACAAGGCTCCATCTTAGGGCCTCTTCTTTTTTCCATATTCATAAATGAACTCCCTAGAGTGCCTGCTCTGTGTAGCTCCACTTTATATGCAGACTACCTTATACTGCTTACCAGTGCAAACAATATTAGTACTGTGAATACATAGCTAAATGATGACTTCCATCGCATCCAGTCTTGAATTACTGCCAATGGTCTGGTAACAAATGTCAAGAAGACACAGGCAATGCTCTTCAGCACACCTGGTTAGATTTTAAGTCCTTTCCAAACCTCTTGAAAGTCGCTAGTACTGAGAGGTCACTTATAGATACTGTGCTCTTCTTTAAGTACCATTGAGTGACTCTGGACCCTCTGCCAGTTCTTTCCTTGCATATTTCAAATGTGTGTAGGGCTATTAACTGCAAACTGGCTCTGGTCTATAGGGTCAGAAATATACTTACTCCCCAAGCTCATGCTGGCCATGCCAGTGGGGTGCTCCTCCCCGTCCTCTAGGCTATGTTGCCCTTGCTGGGGGGTGGTGCCTCTCCAGCTTTACCTATGGCTTCATGACCTGTGCTAATGTGGCTAAGGCCTCTCTCATAGACTGGGATGTAGCATATAATACTGTCTATAGGTCAGCCTAATCAGCTGCCTGCCTCACACATCACTGTGAACTTTATAGTAAACTGCAGTTGTTAATCCTCTGCAACAATTGTTCTGTTTTCCTGGGTTGTTTTTAGATAAGACTGTTATAACTGCTACTCCACCTATCCTGGAAGGTCGGCAAAATACACCTACCCAGAGGTATCAACTCAGGTCCATTGACCAGACCCTGTTAGTGTTTCCAAAGACTTACACTGCCTTGGTGGACCAGGCTTTCATGGCTTGGGCACCAAGGCTCTGGAATCCCCTCCTGCACCTTGCTTGTAGGGCTGCCTCATACTCACTGCTCGAAAAGCTCCTTTGGGACATTTCAAAAGCTCAGCCTGTTCATGCACTTACCTGTATGGTATTTTATGCTAGTGGTCTAGAGTTTTTGATGTTTCAGCCTTCTAGTTTGCTGGGTGACTCACTGTCTTGTTGTTGGGGGTTAGCTACCTTGTATAACTTGCTTCAGTTTGCTTCTGTGATCTGTACCCAACTCATGTTTGTAACTGGTTTATGTTTACTGATATCTGTAATTTGCAATTTTCTACTTACTGCTTATGTATTTACCCATTTGTCATCCTGCTTGTATATATTCACTGTATTGTTTTTGGTTATAGGTTTTGTAATGCCTGTTAACTCTTCTGGGTCTCACCTGAAAATAGGCACTGTGTTTGTCTAGTATGCTTACTTGGAAAATAAAAGCTACATAAATGAATAAATAAATAAATAGTCCCTATTGCATAAATAGAAAGGAGAACAGTTAGATTCATGATTTATCTATATCCATGCTTATGCTGCTCATGAGGTTACCCAAGTCAAACAGTATTTGTATAGATATATCATTTGTCACACTGGCCCCAATTGCATATCCCTTATATACAGTATGTCATGGCTTTATTGAAAATATTAGATATATTTTCATGAGTGCTTTCAGAACCCAGTTACCCCACAGGTGGCATAGCTACTCGTGAGGGCATCAGATTAGGAAAACATTAATCAAAATAAATCTGATATTTTCAGTGAAGCCACAAAATATTCGATTTATGCAATGGCCTTCATTTTCTACTGTTTGTGTACTGGTGCATGTAAAGGACTTATTAGAGCTATTATTTATGATCAACCTTTTATTTTGTAATGTTCGTATTATACTGTTTGTGCTTCAGTAGTGTACTTCCACCTTGTTCTCATTGATCTATTGTTTTTTTGTCCTGGTCCCCTTGGCTTAGAAAGCTGACATATAGGGCCAGATTTTCAAAGGCCAGAGAATGACGCATGGTGCTTGTATCAAAAACAACTAATTCAAGGAGCAGGATGCATCAAACCTTGCACCAATTCTGATTTTCCAATGGTGCTTGCATCAAAACAGGTCTGCATGTGCCAAAGTGGCTTGCCCCATGCTTACACCAAAAAAATGCCTGTGCTATGTTGGAAGGGATGACTATGTCACCGAAATCATGCACCATCCCATAGCTTGGGATTTTCAAACAATGCCATGTCCTTGTGCCTAAGATGCACATCACTGTTAGACCAGCCAGAGCTGGTCTAAGGACCACTAGAGCATATAAAGGGACCCACTGCAGGTGGTGACACCTGACTATGCTACTATTAAGGGTCAGTATTCTCCTGCAGTATTAGTTTAGAACATAGATACATAGATTAATAGATACATAAATACATAGACAGTATGGGCAGATAAGGGCCTACGGCCCACCAAGTCTGCCCATTTGATCTTATAAGTTCACTTTATGTTTTCGTAGAAGTCTGTTGCCTCTCACCCCTGACCTCTAGAATTCCTTTATGTCTATCCCATGCATGCTTAAATCCCCTGACTGTTTCAGCCTCCACCATTTCCTCTGGCAGGGTGTTCCACTTGTTCACCACCCATTCTGTGAAGAAATTCTTCCTCACGTTTCCTGTGAATCATCCTCCCTTCAACTTCATCCCATGCCCTTTAGTCCTGGAACATATTTTTTGCTTAAAAATAGTGTATTCCTGCACCCTGTTCCTCCCTGTAAGATACAGGTATGTCTCTATCATATCCCCTCTCTCCCTCTCTTCTCCTCCAGGGAGTACATATTCAAGTCCTTCAACCTGTTATCATAGGACTTGAGATGCAATCCATGTACCATCTTTGTTTCTCTCCCCTGCACCTTCTCTACCCAGTCTATGTCCTTATGTAGGTAAGGTCCCCAGAACAGTACACTGTACTCCAGGTGGGGCCTCACTAGTGTTTTGTATAGTGGAATTATGACCTCCCTTTTCCTGCTGGTGATGCCCCTGCCTATGCATCCCAGTATCCTATTTGCTTTATCTGCTGCCTTGTCACACTGTTTCTCTACCTTGAGGTCATCAGAGATGATAACACCAAGACCCCTTTCCTGCTTGGTGCATGCTCTATCCTCACCCCCCCCAACTGATATATTGTGCCAGGGTTTTTGTGCCCCATATGCATTATCTTGCACTTCTTTGCATTGAATTTCAATTGCCAAACCCCTGACCATTCTTCAAGTTTCTGCAGGTCCCTTCTCATTCTGTCTACACCCTTTGGTGTGTCCACTCTGTTACAGAGCTTTGTGTCATCACCGAACAGGGAAATTCTGTCTTCTAGGTCCTGCGCAATGTCACTGATGAAGATGTTGAATAGGACCAGTCCCAGCACTGATCCCTGTGGTAGCCCACTGGTCACTCTTCCCTCTGTGGAGTGACAGCCATTTACCACCACCCTCTGTGTCCTGCCCAGTCCTTACCTACCACCTCACTACTGTTCTGCCCACACCCATATTCCCCAGTGTGTGTAATAGCATTCTATGTGGCACAGTGTCAAAGGCCTTGCTGAAGTCCAGATAGGCCATGTCCACTGCCCTCTCTGATCCACTTCCCTAGTCACCCAGTCAAAAAATTCAACGAGGTTGGTCTGACATGACCTCCCCCTGGAGAAATCATGCTGCCTTGGGTCCTGTAGTCCGTTGACAACCAGCTGTTCCACCAATCTCTACTTCAGTAATGCTTCCATGATCTTTCCCAGTACAGAGGAGAGGCTGACTGGTCTGTAGTTCCCTGCTTCCTCTTTGTTCCCACTTTTGTATAAGGGGGCTACATCTGCTGTCCTCCAGTCTTTGGGTACCTCACCTGTTTCCAGTGATCGGCTAAACAGGATTGCCAGAGGTTCAGCCACCACCTCTGTTAGTTCTTTAAGGACCCTGGGGTGCTCTCCATGTGGCCTCATTGCCTTATCAACTCTTATTCCTTCCAGTTCCTTCAGGACCCTTTCTTGTGTAAAGGGACATGCGCCCATTTCTGCATCATTCCCACCCCTTGTACTTACTTCAGGCCCATTACCCTCCACTTCCTCAGTAAAGACTGAGCAGAAATGCCTGTTCAATATGTCAGCTTTACTGTTGTCATCCTCCACGCTGCCCCCATCCTCCCCCTTAAGTCTCACTATCCCTCCCTTTGCCTTTCTTTTTTCACTTATGTACCTGTAAAAGGTTTTGTTCCCTCTACCCACTGATTTTGCAATGTGCTCTTCTGTCTGAGCTTTGGCTACCCTTTCTGACCTCCCGGCCTCCCTTTGCTTCTCCTGGTACTTCTCCCTATCCCCTTCTGCCTGTGTCTCTTTTTTAGTGCCTGAATGCAATCTTTTTGGCTTTCACCTTCTCCACTACCTCCTTGGAAAACCATAATGGCCTCCTCTTCCTTTTCCACTTGCTAACCTGCTTAATGCATAATTCTGTTGCTCTTGTAATCCCCATTTTAAATACTGCCCACTGTTACTCAACCCTTGATTCCTGCCCCATTCCTCTTAATGTCTCCTTCAAGCATCTCCCCATTTTCTCAAAGTCTGCCCCCTAAAATCCAGGATACATGTTCTTGTGTGGTTTAGTTCGGCTCTTTCTGTGATTTCAAACCAAAATGACTGGTGATCATTGTTCCTCAGGTGCTCCCCACTGTAACCCCCATCACACTGTCCCTGTTTGTGAGCACAAAGTCCAGTTTTGCCTTCTGCCGAGTTGGTTCCATGACCAGTTGCTTGAGGAAGGCAACTTGAAGAGAGTCCAGGATAAATCTGCTCCTGGTTGATGCTGCTGCTGGGATGCTCCAGTACACATCTGGAATATTGAGGTCTCCAACCAGCACTACCTCACCCTTGTCTGTCATCCTTTGGATGGCTAGCATCAGCTCCCTATATGTTTCTTCCTCCTGGGCTGGTGGTCTATAGACCACACCTGTGCAGGTGACTGGTCCCATTTTTCTTTCCAGCTTAACCCACAGTATCTCGCCCCCATTTTGTTCCTCCTGGATCTCTGTGGCCTTTATGTCATCTTTCTCAGAAAGTGCCACTCCTCCTCACTTCCTACCTGTCCTGTCTCTTCTGAATATGTTGTAGCCGGGTATGGCCATCTCCCAGTCGTGTTTATCATTACACCAGGTTTTTGCGATGGTCACAATGTCTAGGTCCAACTGCACCATGACAACCACCAGATCCTCCATCTTATTTCTAAGGCTCCTGGCATTGGCACACATAGCTTTCCATGATTTGAACTCCCTAGACATTTTGGGGACTTGATCTTGGCCATTTTAACTGCTGTTTTTTTTTTACTTAGCGTGCGTCATTCTTGTTCTTTGCATAATTTTTTACTCAGCTTGCACCATTTTTTGACTCTGCTTGCACCATATTTTTGACTCAGCTTGCACCAATTTTTTACTCAGTTTGCATCATTTTCATTCTTTGAGTCATTTTTTTGACTCTACTTGCACCATTTGTTTTGGTGCAGCTTGCTTCATTCTATTCCATTTCGCCATTTTGTTGACACAGTGGACCTCTTGCGTCAGTTTGGGGGACATTGTCACAGAGAACACTTTTCTTGCAAAATATAGCGTACAGTATTTGGCACACCTAGATCTGACTCAAGCTGGTTGTTTGACTCAGCTTGCGTGGATCTAAGGGCCTTTTGAAAATCTGGCCCATAATCTCTAGTCAACTGACTTCAACAAAATTCTGCACTGACTCTAATCCAACCAGCTCAGAGTTAATACTAATGTCCATGACTTTTGGTACCAGTTGGAAACTGGCCAGACTCACTGACCACCCCCCTCCAATGTTCTCTCCACTCTGGAGAGTACACCTGTTGAAGCAGTTCAGTCCTTTAAGTACCGTGGAGTGTGGCTAGACAGTAAGCTTGACTTCTCAGCCTCCATCGATGCCATCTATGCAAAACTCTGTCCTAAGCTTTGTGCCCTGTACTTCAAAAAAGTCTGCTTATCTCTGCATGTCTGCAGGGAGCTTGTTACCAAAATGGTGCCTCCTGTCTTCGACTATGCGGATGTGGTCTATGGCACCGCCGCTTCCATTCCCTCACCAGACTGGACACCTCCAGCAACTCCTTCTGCTGGTTTGCTACAAACTTTCCCCCTCACACCAACCATTGTTCATTGTATTCATCCCTATCCATCCTCCCTCTGCCCTCACATCGACAGACTCACTGTTCCTTCTTCTTATCCAAATACTGGTTTGGTTCCCTTTTCTCTTACCTCTCCTCTCCCAACTCCTCCCTGCCTCCTGTTCTCTCCATTACAGGGACTGTCACACACTTGCCATTCCTCACCCCTGCTTTTCAGCTGGCCAAGCTGCCTTCGACTATTGCCTTCCCTGCTCTAGAATCAACTCCCCTCCTCCCTCCACCTCTATTCTCCTCTTCCCCTGACTCCAGTAGGCACCAGTTGCAACTCTAACTGGCTAGGTCCCAGCTCCTACCATGGTTTCATTTCCACAGCACTACAGTCTTCTCCCTCCATTACAAGGTCAGGCAATAACTCACTCTATATGTCAATCGTCTGTTGTCAGTGTTGCTCTTGTTCACCAAGTATTGCTGCCACTTCTGAACATGCACTTGTTAGGTGTTCTTATTGAACTGTAATGCACTTTATTACCTATACATACAACTTTTGTATTTATTCTGATTTTTTTACAATCTCGGTACCAAATGTTGTTGACTGTTTGCTATTATGTATTGTCCTGCTGTTCTTCCTCTGTTCCCCTTCCCCAGCACACACCTGGAAATGAGCTTTGGCTCAGTATGCCTCTCCCAGTTACCAATTTTCAAATACATATATCTATATGTAATAAACTATGGGTATGTGTGGTATATTGTACATCTGAATGTATCACACTTATCCATTATTTATTAAATATACACATTTGGAAGGTTTCTATTTATTTTTTGTTGACCGGGTAAGTGCACTAGACAAATCCTGCCTATTTTCAGGCATGACCTGAGGGAGGGGGATACAGATGAATGCCAACTGACCTTAAACCAGATTAAGCTGTTGGTGGTATTTTCAGTGAATGAGGGAAATTCCCCTGCTCTTTTTCAATAAGTGCCATGGAATCTTTAACATCCACCTGAACTACCACCAATCCAGGCAGATGGGACCTCAGTTTAACGTCTCATCCGAAAGACGGCACCTCAAAAGTGCAGCACTACAGTGTCAGTACAGGGATATTAACCCAAGTGCCAGATGTGGAAACTGAACCCACAGCCCTCTGATCTCCTGGCCTCAAAGGCAAATGTGCTACCTACTGAGCCACTGACAATGACTATTTATTTTGTACCTGCAGGTCATTTTCATAGTCGGCCTTTTTTGTTTAGTAGAATGCTTCCTGGTTGCTTCTTTTTGTCCCCTGGTGTTTTCTGTAGTGTTCAAGTGACTATTCAAGGTTGCAGGTATAGCAACTTTTGGAGCCCACTATTGTTTTGTTACTCTTTTCCATAGCATGGTGGGATTTTGTGAGTGCTGTATTGTCACAACACTCTATATAGAGATATAGTAATTGCTGGATGTCTAAAAGAAATGAAGATAAAACTAAAATAAAAAAATTAACTGTGCATGTAGGTGAAGCAAGTTTTTTCCAACTAAAAAGTTCTTTAATTCATATTTTTTTTTATTTTTAAATTGATTTTGCTAAACATGAGTGATGGCCTACACACTAGTTACCACCCCCCCACATGACCACAAAAGTGGTTACTTGTAAATCCCTCTGACAATCACTGTTTTGGGGTATGATTTACAATTATACAATGGCTATGGGAAAATAACGAATTTTTTATTTTAGTTATTTAACCAGGTGAGACACACTAAGCTGAAAGCTTTTTTACAGGTGCAACCTGGGAGCACAGGGAAGTTAAGTGACTTGCTCAGGGTCACACAGTATGCAAGTGGAAGCTGTGGGATTCAAACCCAGGTCTAGTCTGCTGAATGTCACCAGATTTGCAGCTCAGAGCCTTAAGCCACTGCATTATATTGCTTCCCTAATTTGCTTGGCTGACTGGTACTGTGAAGCATGAGTAAATCTTAGTATAACTCACGCAAAATGGTACCAGTCAGCCTCATCAGTCCCAGCACCTAAAAATCAATATCATCCCTAAAATTAAAATGTTCCCAATTTGCAGTGGCAGCGCTTTTAGCGCCCTGCTTTTAAAGCCCAAGGGCGTTGTGCTATTCACATCATCAACAAGTCAACTAATATGATATTTTAACAGTTTAAACAATTCTCAAGTGGGCAAAGTGTTTCTTTTTCAAAAACAAAGCCTAAAATACACAGAAATCATGGCTGAAAAACCAAGCCGTGATACTAGGCATGCGTATATCCATATGCATAGGCGCGTGCCCAGTATCATGGCTGCTCTTTTAGAGCAAGGTTTCTCTATGTTTCAGGCTTCATTTTTAAAAAAGAAACACTTTCCTCACTTAAATTATTTAAACTAATACATTAGTTCACAGGTGATGATGCAAGCCAATAATGACGCGCTCGGTGTTTTAGTGGCAGCAGTTGCTGCAACTCACTCTCTTTCTCCATTTTCTAACTCACCACAACTGGAATAAATAAATCCATACATAAAAATCAGTCACCTCCTGATTCAATGGCACATCCAATACCAGTGAATGGGAATGAAGGGTGCTGACACTCGTACAATGCACTGTATATTCCTCTGCCACTCACTTCTGTCTCTTGCTTCAGTGGCAGCTGCAACATCAGTGAATGCCTCAGTAGCAACAAGGAACTATTTTTTTTCTCGCGTAAGAATAAATTACAGAAAAATGCTTTCAATTCACAATTTTTTTCTTAACAAAAAATATAGGGGGATGTTTTATAACTACAATAATCCACTCCAGGATGTGGGTTATGCTGGGATTTACTCACGCCTAGTGTGGATTTGACCAAACCACACCAGGCATGAGTAAGTCCCTTCATAGCCCACATCCTGTCATGGATTATTGCTTAAGAAACCACTTAAGTGTTCATGATAGTAACTATGAATACAGCAGCTTTAGGGCAATGTGCTAATTTTGAACTCAGAATAAGAACCTTGTTCAGCACAAATTGAGAGCTTTGAATATGAGGTCCATAGAAACAGAAAATAAGGAGAGAAAAGGACCATAAGTTCATCAAGTCTGTACTGATGCCCCAAGAAGCATTATTTAAATTAATCATCCCCTCAGAGTTTTCAATGTCTTCTATCATCATTTAATTCCTAATTACCCTTTTAAGCTCTCCCGTCATTGATTGAATACAGCAAGAGTCCCAGCATTGATCACATTGCTTGATAGATAATTCTGCTAATCAACCACCCACTCTGTGAAGAAATATTTTCTACTGTCCCTTTTAAATGTTTCCTTCTTCCAGGTTGAGATTGTATTGCCTGGCAGATGAATGTTCCTTAATTTGAACAACTGTATGGAGTTCACCTAAATGGTACCTAAATGGTACCCCTGTATGTATTTGAATGAGTCCATCATATTCCCCCTCCTGTCCTCCAGAGAGAACATATAGAATGGTATGGCATCCCGTACACAACAAGGCAATTCCTTGCCTGAGTGTTTTCTATGATGGCTGATGACCTCAACAGCGAAGCTCGAGAGGTCAATCTGCCATCATAGAAAACACTGAGGCAAAGAATTGCGTTGTTGTGTATGGGATGCCATACACTGTTCTTTATAGCGTAAGGTGCCTGAATTACAGGATTGCTTATGTTTTCTGGTGAGTGTCTGCCACCAGAGACCGTATTCTTCATCTCTCCAGTCCGCCAGCCAGCTTGCTCACCAAACACGCCAACTGCCCCTATCCTATGAACAGTGCTGGTGAGGACAGTTGCATTGTGATGTAGCTACTACAGCAGAACAAAAAGTCATTCTGCATTAGTAGCAATGTCACTGCTGCAGCAGAATGATTTTTACAGTGTATGGAAATCCATACACAATTAGGTCCCACTATACACTATATACTGAGACTTTCTGATAGCTCCTCATACTGTAGAACCTACCCCGCTGTCCCTGTATTGTTTTATTGCCCTTTGCCATATGATCTCTATGGAGCTCTAGCCCTGTCCTTCCTCAAATGTGGGCTCCTGAATTGCATACAATATTCTAAGTGTGGTCAAAACTGTGTTTCTCTATGGTAGCAGTATTACCTCCCTTGTATGACTGGTAAAGCCCCTCCTTATGTGGCCTGTCACCATGTTTGCCTTCTCATATGCCTTACTGCAATTAGCATAGGTTTTTATTTATTGCTAATTATCACCCCAGGTCCTCCATTTCAACCTTTGAGTGTTCCACCTGTACTCCATTAATGCAATAACCTGTCTATGGAATTCTGGTACCATTTTGCATTACTTTATGTTTTTTTGCACTCAACTTCAGTTGTCAAACATTAGATGACTTCTCCAGATCCTGTACATCACTCTTCATGCTAATTTCCTCCTCACTGTCCCTGCCTGCAAACAGATACACCTTCACTGGCAACCGCACCCTATGCCATTTACAGTACATGCATGTTAAAGGTACAAGACTACAGACAGTCCCCTGAGGCACCCCAGTAGGTACCTCCTTGATATCAGAGAATATTCTGTCCAGGACCACTCTCTGAGTCATATCCATCAACCAATTTTCAATCCATTTAGTTAACCATTCACTTAGACCTAGGTCCCCTTTTTTCTCAACTATTCTCCTATGTGGCACTGAATTAACAGCATTACTGAAATCCAAGTACTGGCTGTTGACAGTTTGGCCTCTACCAACCATTTGTGTCATCAGACTGAACTGAAAAAATCAAGTCAAGCTCATTTGACATGACCTGCCTCTCTTGAACCCATGTAAGTTCCTGCCCATGTTTTTCACATAAATTCAACAATGCAATACGAATGGCCAAAACCAGGGAGAACTTGGATTTAGTTTTGGATTAGCCAAATCCATGACAAATTTGGATATAGTTTTGCAAAGGATTTAAGTTTTGATTTGCCTGGCTTAGGCTGTAATCGAATATCACATCCCTCTCTTGCCTTAGGCTTTATTTGTTATTATGTGTATATTTCTTTTTCTAATCATCTTTAGTTTTTTGCAGTGATTTTGTATCCTCCCTCAGCACACGCATCACAGTCCCCCTCCCTGCTCCTTTCAGCCCACCTACCCAGCTGCAAAGTTCTAGCTCACATGTCTTAGCTCTACTTATTTTTTTATATTTCTTTTCTTTTCTAATAATCATTCTTTTCTTGCAGTGATTGTGTGTCCTCCTTCAGCACGCACATACTGCAGTCCCCCCCTCCTTTTAGCCCACCTTCCCATTCCCCAGCATGTACTGTACTGTCTTACTTGTCTCGTAGCCTTGGTTTCTTTTTATTTATTTTCTTGCACTGATTGTGCAACCCCCTTCAGAACACTTCCTCAGTCCCCCCACCCCATCCCTACGATCACTAAAATCACACATACTGATGCCTTACCCCAAACATTTTCACTTTCCCTTCTGTCTGTTCTAACAAAACCTTTCTTCTTTCCATTTTTTTTATTTTTATGTTGATTGCGTGCATGCGCAAGAAACATATTGTGGCAGCTTTCTCCAGAAGCAGGTTGTAGAGGCGTGGCATAGTTGTGGCCAAGGCCCCCACAGCCTGTAAAGGCTTGGCCCGCTTCCCCTAATGCTGTGGCATGCTGCTGCTGACACTGGTTCAGCCAGCGTGCCACCAACTTGTAAAAAATTAGCCACTGTAATCAGGAGTCGCCTCGTCATTGTAGCATCAGTCATTTGCTGCAATGAGGGAGCGACCCGTCAGTGCAGGGCAGAACCTTGAAACATTGCTATTGTTTGTGAACGTGCCAGCAGCTTGCTGCCATGTTCATAAACAACATTCCACACACCCCTACCAAGGGGGTGCCCAATCCCCCTCGGCAGCATGTGCCCCCCTTCCCCATGTTTGTTTGCCGATGGGGCTCCAATCCTCGTCGGCTTCAGTGCGTAATGTTGCCCGGCAGAGGAGCCTCCCAGTGCCATTGTAACTCCCTCCCCTGGTTTTGTTGTCTGCCAGCAGGTGCCCAATCCCATCGGCATACTGTAACACCACCCCCTTTTCTTTGTGTGCCAATGGGGGTGCCCAATCCCCGTTGACTACAGCTGCCCCCAAACAGATGACTCCATTGGCATGCTGGAAGCCTGCCCCAGCATGCCACAAGCCCCTGTAAAATTAAAAAACGGTCCCGCAATGTCATTTTTTTTTTTACCTGTAAAGAAGGAAACGGTCCCTCGGCGGACTCCTGCCCCCACAAGCCCACACCCATCCACTCGCACCCTGCTCCACAACCCCTCACCCCATGCCCCCACTTCTGGAGTCCAGCCGATGACCCGGTGGACCGGAACACATCTGCACTCTTCAAAGCCGACCGCAAACTGAGGAAATGCGGTAAGCTGTATAATGGCATAAGAAGGGTTTTTTTTCAACTTTGATGCATATCTCAGGCATTTTTGGAATTTTAGCACCACATTTTCAACATGGGGTTTTGGGACCCCTCCTCATGAATTCTATCACTGTTATGGCATTAGTGGCCCGAAAGGTGATTTCGTTCACTGCATGGAATCACCTTTTGGGACGAATAATGAAGGACAGTGGCAGTGTTCATGAGGTGGGTTCTCAAAAAGCCTGGTTGCAAATTTGGTGGAAAAATCAAAAATGACTGTTTCATATCGCATTGCACAGTTGCTACGCATTAGTAATTTTGAATTTGTAATATTTTTACACCAGATTTTCAACATTACATTGTTCTGCACCTCCTTATGAACAGTACAGCTGTCATTTTTCACATCCTGGCTGAAATGTGTTTTCACAGTTCCAGCACAGAATAGTGTGGTTGCTGTGGAAAATCCGTGTTCGGTACACATTATGAAAATGACAGTGACACTGTTCATTAGCAGAGGTTCTATAATGCCTATGTTGGTAATTTGGTGATGAAAGTCCATAAAATGAGTGTGTTACGAATGTGCATTGTGCAGTTTCCACGCATGCTCGCAACTTTGCAATATTTTTTACTCCTGATTTTCAGCATTGCCATTTTGCCACACCTCCTTATGAACAGTGCTGCTGTCATTTTTCACATCCTGGCCGAAATGTGTTTTCGCTCTTCCAGCACACAATAAGGTGGTCGCTGTGGGAAATCAGTGTTCAGGACATATTAAGAAAATCACACTGACACTGTTAATGAGCAGAGGTGGTAAAATGCCTATGTTGAAAATTTTGTGATGAAACTCCATAAAATGACTGTGTTACGAGCGTGTGTTGTGCAGGTTCCATGCACCCTAGTAAGTTTGCAAATTAGTAATATTTTCATGCCAGATTTTCAACACTGGCATTTGTTCACACCCCCTTATGAACAGCACAGCTGTCATTTTTCACATCCTGGCCGAAGACTGTTTCCCCGCTTCCAGCGCAAAATACCACAGTCGCTGTCAGAAATCAGTGTTTGGGACAGATTAGCATTGAGTGACTGGGGGGAGTAACCGAGCTCAACTGAGCTCTGTCCGACTGCCAGCGGATTTCTTTGTGGCAGGAAAAGGTGACAATGCAGGCAAGAGCCCAGTACAAAAGGGCAGCCTATAGCGCTGGGAGACACAGAACAAGTGAGTGAGGGAGGGGGAGGGAGTGAGTGAGCTCAATGGAGCTCTGTTGGGACTGCTGCAGATTTCTTTGTGGGCAGAAAAAGGCAGCAATGATGCAGGGGCTGAGTACAAAAGGGCAGCCTGCAGCGGTGGGAGAAACAGAATGAGTGAGTGACAGAGGGGGAGTGAGCGAGCTCAACGGAGCTGTATCGTGACTGCTGCAGATTTCTTTCTGGGCAGAAAAAGGCACCAACAGAAGCAGGAGACAACTACAAAATGGTAGCCTGCAGCACCAGGAGAAACAGAATGAGCTAGTGAGACAGGCGGAGTGAGCGACCTCACCAGAGCTCTGTTGGGACAGCAGCAGATTTCTTTGTGGGCAGAAAAAGGTGCCAATGCAGGCAGAAGCCCGGTACAAAAGGTCAGCCTGCAGCGCCAGGAGAAACACAATGAGCAAATGAGAGGATGGGAGTGAGTGAGCTCAACGGAGCTCTATCATGACTGCTGTGGATTTCTTTGTGGGCAGAAAAGGGCGGCAATGCAGGCAGGATCCCAGTACAAAAGGCCAGCCTGCAGCGCCCGCAGAAACGGAACAAGCGAGTGGGGGGGGGTGAGCTACCTCAACGGACCTGTGTCAGGACTGATGCAGATTTCTCTGTGGACAGAAAAAGCCACCAACAGAGGCAGGAGCCCAGTACAAAAGGGCAACCTGCAGCGCCACCAGAAACAGAATGAGCGAGTGAGAGAGGGGAAGTGACCCCCTTCAACGGAGCTCTGTTGGGACAGCTGCAGATTTCTTTGGGGGCAGCAAAATGTGCCAATGCAGGCAGAAGCCCAGTACAAAAGGGCAGCCTGCAGCACCAGGAGAAACAAAATGAGTGAGTGAGACAGGCGGAGAGAGCGACGTCAACGGAGCTCTGTCTGGACAGCTGCAGATTTGTTTGTGGGCAGAAAAAGGTGTCAACACAGGCAGAAGCCCAGTAGAAAAGGGCAGCCAGCAGCGCCGGGAGAAACACAATGAGAGAGAGTGAGAGAGGGGTAGTGAGCAAGCTCAACAGACCTCTATCATGACTGCTGCGCATTTCTTTATGGGCAGAAAAAGGCAGCCACGCAGGCAGGAGCCCTGTACAAAAGGCCATCCTGCAGCGCCAGCAGAAATGGAACGAGCGAGAGAGGGGGAGTGAGCTAGCTCAACGGACCTGTGTCAGGATTGCTGCAGATTTCTTGATGGGCAGAAGAAGCCGTCAACAGAGGTGGGAGCCCCGTACAAAAGGGCAATCTGCAGCGCCAGCAGAAACAGAATGAGCGAGTGAGAGAGGGGGAGTGACCCACCTCAACAGAGCTCTGTCGGGACAGCTGCAGATTTCTTTATGGGCAGAAAAACATGTCAACGCATGCAGAAGCCGAGTACAAAACAGCAGCCTGCAGCAATGGGAGAAACCGAACCAGCAAGTGACACACGGGCAGTGAGTGAGCTCAACGGACCAACGCAATCAACATTCGACATTGACAAATGCTTGTTTTAATTAGTTTTTTGTCTTGCTTGAGTCCAACTTCTTCATCACGCACATCCCTGTCCCTTGATCTCTACCCCCACAATTGCTAGTCATGCAAGATGCTGCCCCAACACCCACTTTCACTTTCCCTTCTAGGCTGCTGTACTCAGGAAAATGTGGGATTTTTTTCCTTTTTTTTAGTATTCATTTCCTTTTCATGTCTCCCCAGTCTACTCTCCCTAAATTGCTCAGTTGCCACCTACTGGCCATGATCCTTCTGGGCCCACACTGCCTCTCCCACACTGCTCCATGGGACAGACTCCTCCTGAATGGCACCAAGCTGCAGCATGGTCTTTATTTATACACTGCCTTGCACATGTTACCCCGGGGTATTAGGACCATACCTGCTTGCTCAGTTGCCCCTTCACCTCTCTCCACAGCCTCTTAGAGCCAGTCATGGCTGAAAGACAGATATGGGCTGTGGGACATGAAAAAAAGAAAGAAATGTGAACCAAACGCAATCCAAGCCGCACAACTTTGAAGTAGCTCTGTTTTTGGGGGGCAGGTTTTGGCCCATCCCTACTATCCATTCTTTTATATAGTGCCATCCAGTGTCAGGTTCCATCATGAATAAAGAGACACAGATGCTGCTGTGATGATGTCCTTAGTTGCAATGGTAAAGCTAAAAGCCTATGGTTTGATGGGGGAGTCCATGATGGGCTTCTTCTACTAAGACCTCTACTTTAAGACCATCAAACCCAGCCCTCTGACTTGTTGTATCATTTTGGTTTGGTCATGTAATTTTTGTGTGCCTTGCTGTCACTCTGCATTTTATTTTGGAAGGTCCCCTCTTAGCTTCACACTGCCATGACAAATTTGTTTTGCTTATACCGTATTTCTTTTTATTATTTTGAATCTCCAGTTGAATGCAGTCAGTCCTTCCAACACAGATTAGCTCAATGGAGTGGGAAAACTCAGTGGCAACAAATAAAAAGGGAGCTTCTTGCTCCTCTTAACTGTGTACAGTGGCCTTCTAACCATTGGTCTCATCTCCATCCAGTCTGTAAGTTACCTATCCTTGGTCCACAGCCTCTGACCCTTTGTACAACTTAATAAGAGGGCCACCAACACAGCATCCACTGTGCATGGATGATCAGCTGCTCCACTGTCTTCACCTCTGCTTTGCTGTAAAATGGAATGCTACAAGCACAGAGCGGCTCAGCCCCCTGAGCTGCTAAAAGATGCCTGATTCTGCTTCTTAAGGTCACACCTATCTGTTGCTTGTTTCCACTTAAAGCTGCAACTACATTACCACTTATGCAAAAAGCATTGCAAATCCCAGGAGAAATATCCTCCTCGGGCTACAGCCAGGTCCAGTGATCAATCCCTTTACTCCTATACTACTAAACTAATGCTGACAAAGTAACTAGCAGTGTGGATCTAAAGGTCTACAATAGCAGTGGTTCTGTTGTCTGTCATTTTTTCCAAAGCTGTGGTTCTAAGCCTCACAGCTATGGTGGTTCTAATGCCACTACCTTTTTCAAAATTGTGATTTTAATGCCCACAGCTTAGCAGTTCTAACACCCCCTACCTATTCCTAAGCCATGGTTCTAATGCCCTTAACTCAAGAGTTTTGCTAGGCTCTGCTTAGTCCAGAGCTGTATTTCTAATACCTGCAGCTCAGTGGTTTCCATGCCCGCTATTCAGTCCAAAGTTGTGGTTCTAATGCTCACTGCTCAGTGGTTCTGTTTCCCACTAAACATTTGCAAGCAACGGTCCTAGCTAACTGACAGCTCAGAAGATGTTTTGCCTGCTTTATAATCCAAAACTGTGGTTCTAACACCCACAGCTACTATCTTTTCAGCCAGTACTCAAGGATGTCATAGCCCATCCAGTTTCTATCACATTGGAGCCAGCCTTTTGGACTCACCCCAATCTCACAAACATCTCGCTAGACATTGAGTAATGATGCTGCCTATTGGACATAGAAACATAGACTTTGACAGCAGATAAGGACCACTTGGCCCACCTAGTCTGCCCATTTCCCTACCTAGAGGATAAGCTGCAGATCCTATTTAACCAACAGCCTATTTCTTCCTACCCTGCACAAAAATTGCCTTATGTCTGTCCCATGCATTCTTGAATTCTCCCACAGTTTTAGACCCCACAACCTCCTCAGGAAGGCTGTTCCATGTGCCCACCACCCTTAAGTGAAAAAATACTTCCTCACATTGCCCCTGAGCCGTCCCCCCTCTATCTTCAAATTGTGTCCCCTTTGTTCTTGCACATCTCTTTTTCTGAAAGATGCTACCCTCTTGGACTTTGTTGATTCCACTGAGGTATTTACACGTTTCTTTCATGTCCCCCCTCTCCCTCCTTTCCTCAAGGGTCTACATATTAAGCTCCTTTAGTCTCTCCTCGTATGGCTTCTTTTGCAGACCCTGCACCATTTTAGTTGCCCTCCTCTGAACTGCCTCCATCCTGTCTATGTCCTTGTGGAGATGAGGTCTCCAGAACTGGATGCAGTACTCCAGATGGGGTCTCACCAACTGTCTGTACAGGGGGATAACAACTTCCTGTTTTCTGCTGGTGATACCTCTCCCTATACATCCCAGTATCCCCCCAGCCCTCCCTACCGCCTTCTCGCATTGCTTGCCAACCTTAAGGTCATCTGATATGATTACCCCAGGTCTCTTTCCATTTTTGTTGTTGTTACTACCTCCCCCATTGTGTAATCTTCCCCTGGGTTTTTGTTTCCCAGGTGCATTACTTTGCACTTCTTTGCATTGAATCCAAGCTGCCATACTTCTGACCATTCCTCCAACCTTGCCAATTCCCTTCTCATCCTTTCCGCCTCCTTGTTATCAACCGTGTTGCAGATCTTTGTGTCATCTGCAAAGAGGCATACTTTTCCTTCCAGTCCCTCTGCAATGTCACTTATAAAGACATTAACAAGCATTTGTCAATGCCGAACGTTCCCTTGCAGGTATTTGCAGTGGTATTTGGCACTTGGACATGGCTTAAAAATCAGTGACAAAGAAGTACAAGCATTTGTCAATGCCAAATGTTGCTTGCTTCTATGTGCTGTTTAGGTATTTGGAAGTCATTGGAGTGCAAATATTGAAAATTCAGCGAACTTATGGCGTGCGTAGGGCTTCTTGCCAAGCGCAATTAAAAACAGTCATTTTTAGGATTTTTTCACCAAATTTCCAACATAGCCATTTTAAGACCTCTGCTCATGAACAGTGTCACTGTGATTTTCTTAATGTTCCATACATTGATTTCACACACACCGACTATTGTATAAGCTACATGATGAAACATGTTTTGGGTGAGATGTGAAAATGACAGATGTACTGCTCATAAGGAGGTGTGGTAAAATGGCAATGTTGAAAATCTGTAGTGAAAATATTAAAATTCACGAACTTACCAGCATGCGTAGGAACTGCGCAACGCACACTCGTAAAACAGTCATTTTTAGGAATTTTTTCACCAAATTTTCAACATAGCCATTTTAAGACCTCTACTAATGAACAGTGTCACTTTGATTTTCTTAATGTGTACCATACATTGATTTTGCACACCGACTGCGCCATTGTGCGCTACATGGGCGGAAACATGTTTTGGGTGAGATGTGAAAAATGACAGATGTACTGCTCATAAGGAGGTGTGGTAAAATGGCAATGTTGAAAATCTGTAGTGAAAATATTAAAAATTCACGAACTTACCAGCATGCGTAGGAACTGCGCAACGCACACTCGTAAAACAGTCATTTTTAGGAATTTTTTCACCAAATTTTCAACATAGCCATTTTAAGACCTCTGCTAATGAACAGTATCACTGTGATTTGCTTAATGTGTCCCATACATTGATTTCGCACACCAACTGCGCCATTGTGCACTACATGGGCGGAAACACGTTTTGGGCAGGATGTGAAAAATGACAGCTGTACTTCTTATAAGGAGGTGTGGTAAAATGGCAATGTTGAAAATCTGTAGTGAAAATATTGAAAATTCATGAACTTACGAGCCTGCATAGGAACTGCGCAACGCACGCTCGTAAAACAGTCATTTTTGGAATTTTACCAAATTTTCAACATGGGGTTTTGGGACCCTTTTCATGAATGATGTCACTGTCATGGCATTATTCAGGCCTGAAGGGTGATTTAGCACAGTGACTGCGAAATCACCCTTGAGCGGATCTTACGCCATGACAGTGACATCATTCATGGAAAAGTCAAAAACCATGTTGAAAGTGGTAGAAAAATAAATACCTGAATATGCAACAAAGTTGAAACCCCTATCTAGCCCATTGTACAGCTTACCGGCATTTCCTCAGTTCGCGGTCTGCTTTCAAGAGTGCAGGCGTGTTCCCAGTCCACGAAGATCGTCGCGCCGAGCTCCGGAGGTAAGTATGGGGTGGGGGGTGTGGGAGGCAGGGTGCACAGTGGGTGGAGTCAGCGGGTTGTGGGAGGGGCCTGGGAGAGCGCCTTGGGACCGTTTTCAATTTACAGTTTTTAAAATAAAAAACAGACAACGGACGTTACCACGCTGGGTGGGCTCCCAGCATGGCAGAAGGATGGCTGGAGGGGCCTGGAGCGGCGGGGATTGGGCACCCCATCAGCAGATGACGTGGACATTGGCCACGCTGGGGTGGGCTCCCAGCATGGCAGCAAAGATTTAAGGCGGGCGTGGCTGGTGCTTGTGTATGACAGCGGTGGTTTTCTTTGAAGAGAGACCACCGCTGCCATACACAGCACCGCTGTCCAATAGCAGTGTGACTGCCACGCCTGCTCAATGGAGCAGGGGATTGCAGGGGAGGGGCACACCTCCAAAGTGTCCCATTCTCCCAAGACGTTCCTTGCGCATGCGCGCAAGCGAACATAAAAAGGACTGGACCCAGTACTGAATCCTGCTGTACCCCACTAGTAACCCCTCTTTCTTCAGAGTGGACTCCATTTACAATTACCTTCTGTGTCCTGTTCTTCAGCTAATGTTTTACCCAGGCTACCACCTTGGGACCCACTCCCAGGCTGGTTAATTTGACTACTAATCTTTTGTGTGGGACTGTGTCAAATGCCTTGCTAAAGTCTAGGTAGGCCATGTCCACAGCCCCTCCCTGGTCTACTACTTTGGTCACCCAGTCAAAGAGATCAATTAGATTCATCTGACATGACCTTCCCACTGTGAACCTATGCTGCCTTGGGTCCTGCGCCCCACTGGCCTCTAGGTACTCAACAATTATTTCCTTTAGAAGTGATTCCATCACTTTACCTACCACAGAGGTCAAACTGACAGGTCTGTAGTTTCCTGCCTCCGTCTTGGTCCCACTTTTGTGAAGGGGAATCACATCCGCCTTCTTCCAGTCCTCAGGTACCACACCGTCCTCCCATGATTTGTTAAAAAGCGTAGTCAGTGGTGTCACTAGTTCTCTGCTTAATTCTTTTAGAATTCTGGGTTGAATTCCATCTGGTCCCATTTCTTTGTCCATCTTCAGTTTTAGGAGTTCTTTCAGAACCCTTTCTTCTGTGAAAGGACTGGGATCAACCTCCTCTCCAGGGTGCTTCTGTTAATTGGATTAGGCACTTCCCCACTTCCTCTTTTGTGAATATTGAACAGAAGTATTCATTCAGTATCCCTGCTTTATCACTGTCACTCTCTGCCCACCCACCATCCATTCTATTCAGCCTCACTATCCCTCCCTTTGTCTTTCTATGCTCCCTGATATACCTATAAAAGGTTTTATCCCCCTTCTTAACTGAGTTGGCTATCTTTTCCTCAGTTTGTGCCTTTGCTATTCTGACTACCCTCCCTGCTTCCTTCTGCCTTAACTGGTACAGTTCTCTGTCCTGCTCCTTCTGTGTTTCATTATACTTCCTAAATGCTATCTTTTTCTCCCTAACCTTCACTGCCACCTCTTTTGAGAACCATAGTGGGTTTTTCTTTCGTTTTGATTTGTTTATTTGCTTCACACAAAGGCTTGTTGCCTCTGTGATGGCAGTTTTGATATTTGCCCATTGTTGCTCCACCCCTCCTTCTAGCCTGTTTGCTAGTGCTTTTGTAAGGCACTCTCCCAGCTTGCCAAAGTCAGCCCTCCTGAAGTCCAGAACCCTCACTTTTGTATGGCTTGACTCTGTAGCAGAGTTTATCGTGAACCACACTGTTTGGTGGTCACTTGTTCCCAAATGGCTACCCACTTCTAGATCTGAGATCCTCTCACTGTCCCCATTTGAGAGTACAAGGTCTAAGATTGCTCCCTCATGAGTGGGTTCCAAAACTAGCTGTTTGAGGCAGGCCACCTGAAGGGCATCAAGAATGGCCCTGCTTTTGGATGCGGCTGCCGAAAAGATGCTCCAGTTAACATCTGGCATGTTAAGGTCCCCCATTAACAGTATCTCCCCTTTCTCTGCCATCCTAAGTATGCCTTCTATCATATCCTTGTCCATTCCCTCTCCCTGACATGGGGGTCTTTATACAACCCCTGTGCGGATTGTGGTGCCATTTCCAGTCTCTAAGGTGACCCACAGTGCCTCCTCTCCTCCCTGTTTACACTTTTGTTCAGTTGCTTTTATCCCTTCCCTTACATAGAGAGCTACTCCCCCTTCTGCCCTCCCTGTCTCTCCTGTAGGTTGTGTACCCTGGTATGTTAACATCCCAATCATGGTTCTCTGTGTACCATGTTTCTGTGACTGCTACAGTATCCAGGCATCCCTCTTCCATCAAGGCCACCAGTTCAGGGAGCTTGTTGCTGAGACTACGGGCGTTGGTACTCATTACCCTCCATTTCTTGATGGCCTTATCCCTTTTGCCCTTCCCTGTCCTTATTGCATTTGTCACTTTCTCCATTTACCCCTGCACTTCTCCCTATTGACATCTCTATGTTGGTGTCTACTTCACTTAGTACCCTGATATTTTGAGGGGGGCTAGGATTTCCCTGCTCCTTTCCAGTGCCTCCCCCCTTGGCTAGTTTAAATACTTGTCAATTAAGTATTTAAACCTATCACCTAGGATCCTGGTTCCCCTCCTAGACAGATGCAGACCATCATGCCAGTATATGCCTGCATCCCTCCAGGTGGACCCCAGTCTCCAATGAAGCTAAATCCCTGAGCTCTGCACCTGTTTTTAAACCACTGATTGAATCCCATGGTGTGGAGCACCTTAGCCTCACCCATGCCATAGACTGGCAGCACCTCCAAGAAGGTTACCGTGTGTGCTATTTGTCTAAGGCACCTTTCCCATCTCCACAAATGCTTCTTGGACTGCTCTGATCCCTTTCTTAGCCAGGTCATTTGTCCCTAGGTGGACAATGACATCCAGCTCCCTCCCTTGTGCAGCTGCTCCTGCGATCCTGAGGATTCGCTCCCTGTCTCTCCAAGCCATGATGCCAGGCAGGCACCTTACCTCCCTCTCTCCTTCCTCCCCCAGTTCTACCTTCCTAACAATGGAGTCCCCCACCAGGAGTTGTTTCCTTCCCCTGTGGGGTCCCATGCTACCCTCCTTTGGGTCTCCTTTGTGGAGGTTCCCAGCATCCTCCTTGGTCTCCACTGTGGGTGCCTCCATAGAGGAACCACACTTTTCCAGAACGGCATAGAAATTGTGGAGAGGTACAACTGGAGGGATGCGCCTCTGTTCCACCACCCTCACCCTCCCTGAGCCCACTGTGGTCCAACCACTCCTCTTTCTTGGCAACCTCTGAGACAATGGCAGTGACCCTGGTGGTCCCTGGGTGGGAGAGGAGGTCCCACAAATCCTGGCCAACTCAGCCTGGAGATGAGCAACCTCCTCCATCAGCCCAGAGAGGTGTCTGCAGATGGGACAACACTGCATCCTCCAAAACATCTCTCGGAAGACTGCTGCTCCACAGCTACTGCACTGCACCACTCCAATCATGTCTTTTTTTCTGGCCCCCTAACTGTTATTTGGAATACTTACTCTTTCCTCTGTTTGTTTATTTCTTTTTTTTTCTTCTCTCCCCTACTTACTTATTTACTGCCTCTGCACCCTTTTATCTCCTGATCTTCCTGTTCTGAGATAAGAAGTTCCTATACTTCTCAGTAGTCTCCTTACTTGCTCAGACTCAGACCTCCAGCAGCTGGGGGGTGGAGAGCTACTCTTGCCCTTCTAGGATGGTGAGTCTTTGGTGGCTCTGTGATCACTCACTTCCTGCTCCCAAACAGGAAGTTCCTGTTGTCAGTTAAATCCTGTGCCTATAAAAGTAGAACTGGTTTAGGGTGGAGGGGAGGGAAGGAAGGCAATATAGTCCCAGTAGAGAAGTTTTAGTTATACCAATAGCTCCTTCCTCCTGACGTTCTGTCTGTCCTCCAGCAGAAGCTATCTAGGGCAGTATTTATATCTGGTCTTAACCTGGCTCCTTCTAGCTAAGCCACTCCCCCTACTTTGCAAATCTTTCTACACTTAGTTAATTTTACAGATAACAATTCCCTTCTGACACCTGTGACAAGCACCTAGATAAGTACACAGATAACACAGATAACAAATAACAATTTACTTCAACTACCTCTGACAAACACACCAACTCCTTTTTTTTTGTTTTGTTTTTACTCTTAATTGAAGGTCCCAGTACAAGAGATCTAGTTCTTAGTCCCAGTAGAGAAGTTTTAGTTATACCAGTAGCTCCTTCCTCCTGGAGTTCTGTCTGTCCTCCGTCTTATCCAATATTGTCCTCCATCTGATCCAATATTGGCTCTGCATTCTCTCATAGCTACTCAGATGCCAGCCCAAGTCTGTCTCATTTTATCACGTGAATATCATCTAGTGCAAAATCATCTTTTTATTTTTATTTTAATTGTTGTACCTGGAATGGTGAACTAGGCCTCAAAGTCCAGTTTTCAGCCATACCACCAGCATCTGCACTGTAACAGAGCTATTGTGGGACAGAAAGACTAAAAACAGTCTCAATATGCACTGCAGGCAAGGCACTGACAACACTTCAGTACCTGAACCAGAACTGAGCCACTCTGCCAGCTTCTTATTGCAGCCACTGACACTGCAGTGGCTGTGGCGGTGTGCAGCACTATATCAGTGAATGGGGAACACTGGGCATCAGCCACTAAACAGTAGGGTGGCACAGCCAGGGTTGGCAGTACGGTATGGGCTGCATGCTCATTGGCTCACGCTGTGGACCAATGGGCGAGAGCCCTGACTGACGGTGTCAGTCGCGGTGGCGGGCGGAAGGCGGAGGCTGCCGCCCGCTGCTGACTGGGGGGAGCAAGTGTGGGGATCAGTGGGTGAGTGAAGAAGGGGTCCACTGGACCACCAGGGATAGAGGTTAGATTTATATGTGTAACCCCTGCAAATGGGGGTTCCCAAAAGACTTCAGGAGCTTGTTTGAATGCTCCAAGCCTGAATGGTGTTTGGCATTTAAGCCATTTATCAGTGAGTGTTTTTAGAGCCTCTGGTACTGTCTCTTTAAGAGCTGTCTGCTTGCAGACATAATTAGTTTTATGGGGGACTGTGTGCTTCTTGAGTACCACTCGAGATGCTGCCAATTCACTTAATTTTTGCAGTCACTAGGAGTGCAAAGGGAACCTATCTGAAAGATGTAACTGTTTACAGAAATTATTTAGAGTAATAATGAAATTACAGTTTGTCTAACCTGCTTTCTTTGCAGTCAGAACTGTGTCTGCTAGTTCCCATTCTAGTTTTGAACTGCTGAACTGGACCAATCAGTGTGGGTAAGCTAGCTCTAAAATGGTGCCTTGGACGAATCAGAACTTGGACTCATAATCTGAGCCAGCCACAAGAGGATTGTATGGGCAGTGACTCTGGGAGATGTAGTTTAGACTTCAGTGCCTTTTTGGACCAACAGCAGCAGTCTATTGTGAGTGACAGCCAATCCAGTCAAGAACTGGGAGGAACTCAAAGGAAGTGCCCGGTTTTGTCGGTTGGAGTTCAGTTGAGCTTGGCAGTGAAGAAGGAAGGAGCCCTGTACTTTTCAGTGTGCAGTTTAGTCAAAAAGCGTGTGTAAGGCCCAGAGTTCGGTCTGCAGCTTGTTAGGACTGAATCCGTCCTGTGAAAAGAATCAAAGGATCTCTGAAGAGTAGAAACCAGGCTCACCCTGTAGAAGACTGGAGGAATTGCTGAAAATTACACTCGGTCTGTCAGGAACTGAATCTGCTGTGTGTTCTCCTGGGTATTGTGCAGTAATTGCGATCGGGATAGATGCAGCCTGCCTGGTATAGTGCTTTCTTTATATGGATGTGTGAAGAGGTTTGTGTACCTCAAGTGAGCCCTGCTGACATTGAAGGACCCTATCTTATTTGGAGGTCGTGGTACCTAATTCAGGGTCGCTCCCTGTTGAATTGCCACATTAAATCCAAATGGAATTACTGCTACTGCTGACTGTTTAATTCTCCTTTCTCTGTGTGAAAGGGCCCTACCAGCTGCCACGGTTTGGACTAGCCACTAGGGCTTGGGTACCCAGGGACAGTAACTGATAGGGATAGGCCTGTGCACAGAGCCATAGGTAGATTATTAGAGTGATAAGCTAATTAACCTGATTTCCCCTGTCCTTGTTATATCCCCTAAATAAATCAGAGCTGCTTGTTTCAGCAAAGTTATACTGCCTGAGGTATTTGTCTATGTTAAAGTACTGTACTGTGATTGTTGCACTGTATCTCATTTCACAGGAGGTCCCAGTGCGGAACCAGACCTGGGGTAAGTGTATACTGTGAAGGTAATTCTGATATATTGTGGGCCACTAGTGGGAAGAAAGGGGGGTTGCAGTGTCCCAGAGGGCTGTGACCAAGTTAGTTTAACTATTGCAAACCCTGACCTCTGGGTGGAGGCACCCGCCATTGGATCCAGGCCCCTCAACCTGTTAGTGGCAAATCAGGCAGGGGTAGTAGCCCCTGGGATAGCGCCATCTAGGGGTTACATATGTATTTACTTAGCCCACGCTCGGGCGGGCTGAAAAGTCCACTGGACCACCAGGGATAGAGATTATATTTATATGTATTTACTTAGCCCATGCTCGGGTGGGCTGACAGGTCCACTGGACCACCAGGGATATTGGATTTGTCTTTTTTTTACTTAGCCCGTGAACAGGCGGGCAGCGGTCCACTGGACCACCACAGATACCGAATTTGTCTTTTTTGTACTGTAGCCCGCGATCAGGCGGGCAGCAGTCCACTGGACCACCAGGGATTTATGATTTTTCTTTTTGTATTGCAGCCTGAGATTGGGCTGTGGGGCACATTGCCGTGCTGCAAGGGGTGTTGGTCCCTGTTGGCTGCTGCCTGGCAGGACGCCAGGCGCAAGTCGTCGGTGATAAGCGCACCTGCCTGCAAATGGGGCCATAATGACATGTAAATGGCCCCATGTGCACCTTGCATACATTATGGCTCCATTTGCATGTCTACTTTTGAATATTGCGGTTGCTGCGCCTAGCGCAATGGAACTTGCGCTAGTGCATCCCCATGCTCCACTCTGGCCACTTGCGCTGGTGCAGCGCCACTGCGTCATGTGCACTGCAGGTGGCCAGGGTGCGGTATTCAGTGATGCTGAGCCATGGTGCAGCTCCATTGAATATCGCCCAGTCCACGTCCCTGCACAGCCAAGTTGCGCTGCACCCAGGCTTGCGCCACAGCTTGGCGCAGTTTGAATATCTGGGCCATAGAGTATAAAATTCAACCATGGTAGCATGACTTTGAAGTGCTAGTTGGGAGGACAAACTCAATAGTGAGCCTGTATCCCTAAGTGTTCCACGTATGGTGATCACATGCACTGTTGAGATAATAAGCTCTGTCATAGGGACAGAACACCAGTCACTTGACAAGCACGTATAGCCCTGTTGGAAGGCCAAAGGGTGAGACTGGATCTATTATCATCATCAACATCATTAACACATCTAAACAGACACCCTTTTGGAAATGCCCCAACAGTGCACCTTACACATGTAAACTCCTCACTCCTGTACTTGTTGCAAATGACAGGTGGTATGCTGTTGAAGCTGACAGCAGTACCAGGTGGGGGACTGGGTTCGGGGAAGACTAGGTTACTCGGCATAAGGGCTAGGTTTGGCTACTCTGCACAGGGGCACCCAAGTAAATCTGAACACAGGAAGCAATAACTGTAATGTCCAATACCAGGGATGGGATTCTAAAGTGTGGCTTTTATTCACATTCAAACTGAACAAACAAAGCAAAGACAGACCCCCACGGGGCTACATTCCTGGTAATGCAGATAAGAGAAACAGAACATTTCCTCTACTTCAGCCCTCAGGCTCTGGACCCATCAGGCACACAGCCTGGACTTGCATGCTGCTTTGGGTACACAGCCCAACCTGTACACTATTGGGGTTTTCCCTGGCTCGGCTCCCCTGCCGGCCACTCGAACACCCGTCCATACGACATGGACACATTTTCCTGGTGGCTCCCTAAACCACCTTAGAGCCTTCAACTCCTTAAGGAAAATCTCCTTTCAATCCCACATCTGGGTACTTCCCTCAGCACTGGCCAAGTGCCTGAGGCAAAGTAAAAGGGCCACAGAGCAAATCCGTAGCGGTGAACCTGGTTACTAAAGATGGGGGGGTTTCCCACCTCTGGCTTCCACAATCCATACCCAGCCATTTCTCTGGACATTAAACAACTCTTTCTGAAAAGCTTGGCAATGTACTGTAGATTAAAGGGTAAATGCATAGCACATTTCCTCTACATGTCTTGACTTTCCCCTTGTACTAGACTCGAACATACTTAAACATCTCTTTCTGAAAAGTTGGGCAGTGTAGATTAAAGGGTAAATGCATAGCACATTTCCTCTACATGTCTTGGCTTTCCCCCTGTGCTGAACTTGAACATACTTTTACTTTGGATTAGCCTATTCCTCTAGGCCTCCCACTGATTAAGCAGTCCAATCCCCACTTTACAGCAGTTAAGGTGAAACATAGGCCCCATGTAAGAGCAGAACTCACCCTCTGGTTGCAGGTGCCCCACAGGCGATTCTTGACAACTTCTGGTGCCGCAGCACAACTTAGAAAAATAAAGCAGCTTCTTCCCCTAGCCAGAACCAGGAGGGTTGCCCCTGGAATAACAGGCAACCTTTTACCCCATCCCCTCATGGATGGGGCACAGAGACCCGTAACAGCGGTCTCCACCACTTCACGAACAGCTTACTGTGTTTCCTCTTTTGGCGGAAACACACACCTCTCCCTAAAAGTAGCTCTATAGCAGAGCTTTAGGTGCCAAGAGCCTGTGCACAGACTGCTGTGCTCCTCTCTTCAAGATTGCTCACACACAACTGCTGCTCACTGTTCAAAAACTCCCAACATTCTAACCTAACTCCCAACTGCAGATTCCAATGTGGCTCATGCAGCTGTGATAGTTCTATGGTGATGTCATCCCTCAGTCTCAGCTGAGACTGAGAACAGAGTGAGACAGTGTGAAATCCATTTAACTGGAGTTTCACAAGCTGCCTTCCCTGCCTACCACTAGGTCTTACTGGGATTCTAGTAACCCCGGGTAACAGGGGAGTTACACACAATACCCCAAATGAATATACAACCAAGAAAAACATATACAAGTTACAAAAAACAATCAGATGTAAAACTTCAGTGTGTGTGTGTATCTGGGGGTGGGGCAGGTGTATTGGGGTGGTATAATATGGGGTGAAAAAGTCAGACTTAACAAATAAAGAATAACATCACAAGACACAATACTATGATATCGCTCACATTTATTGCAAAACAATTCATGGCATTTTACCTGTGCACAGTGGAATAGCTGGTATATCTACAAAAATGTAAAACTCATTTCACTAATTTCAGGCCTGGTAAACTCAACTGTTCCATGTTTCACTCAATAAAGTGTCATCAGGGATGGTGGTAAGAACATTTTCCCATTCAAATAGCATAATAATGACATCATCCATTCTTGATATGTACAGTACATAGTCAAAGACAGATGACCAAAGTAGGTGATGTAATACTTTAATTGGATGAATAAGAGCT
Source organism: Neoceratodus forsteri (assembly GCA_016271365.2). Classification (NCBI taxonomy): domain Eukaryota; kingdom Metazoa; phylum Chordata; order Ceratodontiformes; family Ceratodontidae; genus Neoceratodus; species Neoceratodus forsteri. The sequence goes on along the minus strand of CM028137.1, from coordinate 702,284,021 downwards.
TTTTAGAATACAAGCTTTCAGGCCACACAGTGGCCTTCCTCAGGTGATGACAGTTTTTCCAAAAATCATTTCTTTATGCATGGAACAGGGAAACTTCCTATAGTGATTAAAATATTCACAAAAGAAAGAAGATGCTAGGTTTACGACGGGATGGATGTTAATAAGTGTGAGTAGCTCTATTGACACAGAGATGTGAGGAGGAAATGTGGGAGGAGAAGGAAGAACAAAATAGGTGATATGCTAGAAAAACATCTATTGAAATATCCTTTGTGCAGTGTGCCATGACCTTTGGCCCCCAGCAGAGGATCGGCAGTCTCCCCTCCCTCTAGACCCTCAATAGTGAGGAGATTGAGGACGTCTCCTCCTTGAAGTACCTCAGGGTCTAGTTGGACTGTCATCTTGATTTCTCAGTGCAAGTAGATGCAATCCACCTCAAAGTCCACCCCACAATGGGTGCACTCTGCAGGAGCAAAGTATACATCCTGCTGCCTATCTGCTGTGGGATTGTCTTGGAGATGATCCTCCCCAGTCTCTGACTATGGCAACATCATTTACAGTGCTGCTTCCAAGTGGACCTTTGCAAGACTAAGCCCTCTTTTCCACTCCTTCTGCCATTTTGTCTTTAACTGTTCTCCCCACACCTACCACTTTCCTTTATTCCTCCCTTTCCCTTGATGCCAGGTGCCTCGACAATGTGTCTACTTCATATCCATATTCAGGATTGGCCCCCTCCCTACCTACCTACCTTTCTTTTCTCCTTTCCTTCCCTTCTCTTCCCCCCCTCCTTTTCTCCTACCCTCATTGTAGCACTGTTCCCCTTTCCCACCCCCAAGGAAATCTACTGCTGGCCAAGTTGCCTTCTCACACCACTTTCCTAAGCTCTGGGTCTCCCTTCAGCATCCATCTGCTCAGAACAAAACACAAGTGAACACACACTTGCAATGCTAAACCAGAGGCTGAAAACTGCAGGAAATATAGAAAGCAGCACTCATAAGATATGTAAATGAAAAAAAAAACACAATACTCACTGAATTGTGAATTTCTGTGCTAACCAGTTTAATGTGCACCGGAACAGACTACCATTAAGCCCCAGTGCTTCAGGGCATTAGTTTTATGCTTCATCAGGGGGTGTGGCTACAAAGCCCAAGAGTCATAATTTTATTAAACCCAGTTAAAGGTGTATGCATAAAATTAGCAATTTACAACAATTCAGAACAGCCACAATCAGAATTAGGGTCAGGTTAAAAAAGCTCCAACCAAGAAAAAAATGTGAATTAAAGTACCCAAAACACCCAGGGCCAGATATTCAAAACTTTGCGCTGGGCAAAAACCATTTGTGCAGGTTTAGCGCAGGATTAGCACGGGTCTGCCATATTCAAAAGGCCAAATAGCGCAGGCAAACTGCATTAGCGCCAGGCAAAATTGTAATGTATGCAAGGGGCAAACTGACATGAATACAGGCGCAATGCTATATTCAGCTACTAGCGCCGCGCTAAGTGGTTTTGCGCGACTTAGTACGACACTTAGCGCGGTGCACATTACACGCCCAGGAAAAGCTGGTCTTAATCCTGGGCAATCAGCTTATGCGACATTATGGCTTTCATGCGTGTTTGCGCTGGTTTAGCGCTGGTTTTGCGTGACCCTAACAAATAAATATGACACATAGATAAAGCCAAACATAGAGGAAGCATGTGCTAACTGATGGCATCACAATGATGCCATCATCTGCCACCAGTCCCATGCCAGGCAGTAAGTGGTGACCCTGCCACCAGTGGACAGCACGGCAGTGTGGCCATACAGCACACACCTGTGGACCACACTTCCATGGACACCAACAGATGCCAGCACACATGCAGCACTGTGGGCATGGAGGATGTTGAGGGAGCATATACGGGTGGCGAGGCTGTGCTACAGATCAGGTGTGGCCACAAGGCTGGGACACATCATGCAGTGTACATGGGTCAGTATTGGGAATACCCCAACACCAGTGTGCCTTTTGGATAATATATGCCCCCCCAGCCACATACCTCACAGCTGTACAACTGCTATAGCACACAAAGCCAGAAATGTACATGTCACTGTGAGCATCCATGCCACAGGTGCAGCATCTGTGGGTCACACAACAGCGTAACAGTAATGTCCAGTGTCAGAAAACATCCACAGGTTGGGCCGCTCACTGTGTATAGTGCAGTCATCATCACTGCCCTACACACCATAGGCATTGCTGTGTCCATGCACCACTGGCCCCCTTGCTACTGTAGTTTCTGCTGTGCACTCTAGCATGCCCTACAATGTGACAGTGGCATGCAGCACCATCACCACCTGTGCCTATGGTGTCCTGTCCCCTGGGGTATAATATGCTATGCTATGCTGTACTGTTTACATGTAGCCTGCAGCTATCCTCATGCACTGCCAGACTGACCTACAGGTGGAGCTGCGGTTGGACCTGGTCAGCCCTGTACTTCCAGACTGACCTACAGGTGGCTCTGTGGGACTCTGCAGTAACGCTGGGCAAACTGCATGCAAATCAGGGTATAATGAGATACTAATCCGGTTGTTTGCCCAGAGACTAAGTAAGTAGGCTCATTTGCATGGCACTTTGAATATGGCACATTTTAGCCCAGGGCAAGCGTGTTTGCTCCGGCTAACTGCTTAACTCCGTGCTAATGCCAGCGTATCGCGTTAGCAGCGGTGCTAACTGATCGGGAATATTATACAGTTTTGATCACTGTTCTTTCACATCTGCTGCTTCCTGCAGCTGTACTAGAATCCATGCATTTGTGGCACACACATTAGCCACGTAGTTCGTCTGTACCTGCCCTCATGTTGCTGTGTACTGTGTTGTTGTTGTGGGTTGCACTTCCTGGTTGCTTTATTCAGTGCTGTCTTATTCCAGGGCTATTTTTGCCCTGCACTCCCAGCCCAGTTTGCATGGCCTCATTACCATGCCATATTCGGAAGCTGTTTGCCCTGGGCTATTCCTTTTGAATATAGCGTGCTCTGTGCTCCGGGCTAAGTTTGCCCACTGGGCAGTGCTAATTTTGCCCCGGGGCAAAGTTTTGAATATCTGGCCCCCAGTTTGAAAAGTGAATGAATGGAGGAAAAAGTGATAACACATGGAAAACCTGGCAAGCTGAAATGGGTACAGCGCAATTAGAAAAGACAGAAAATCAGAGTGAAGGGATGGGAAAGTGGCGAGAAATGTAAGACAAGGGAAGGAAAAAGGGGGAAAAGAAAAAAAACACCAGCCCAAACAAATAAGTATATAACAAATGATGATGTAACACCACTTGGCAAGAATAATTATGTAGTGTCTAACAAATGATTCAATAAATGACAATGCAGGTGTTAGAATGTCATAGCAGTGGAACTGGCAGAAAATAACTGACAGTAACATTTACAACAAAAGTAAAAAGGTTTCTTGAAAGGTTTATTGTTATAACACTGCACACTATCTAAAAAATGTTTTACAAAATAATCAAGAAATGTATAATTGAAACATACTAGTAAAAAAATTATGCCATTATATTCAAAAATATTTAACCAGTATTCTCATAGTAAAAAGAGGGAGACTATAAAGCAATTTGAAAAAAATGATATAAACACTGTATGTGATTCATTCAAAAAGAATGAGGTAACTACTAGGCACCAGAATCTTGTAATCCAATCCAGAGCAGGACCTAAGAGTCACAAAAATCTGAATGACAAAATTATAAAAAGGGTAAAATATTAATACTGTCATTTTGGCCTGAAGGGATAAGGGCTTTAAAGGTATAAATCCAGCATTCTTCATGTTGAAGTAGTTTGCATAATCAATCACCTCCCCTTGGTTGTGCAGGTATGCGTTCAATGCCTGCAAAATGCAACAGACTTAGCTTACTATTATGGTGGTCTGCAAAGTGCTGTCCAACCAGAGTGTTGGGGTTCTCTTTTGTCACAGAATGTACTGTACGTGTTCCTGAATATGTTCTTTAAGTGCACATGTAGTGCACCCATTTACCTTATGGCAAGGACAGGTAAGAACTTAGATCGCGTAGGGGGTGTTATATTTTTGTTTGAACTTGGATGCTCAAACTCTTTTCCTTGCAGACAAAGGTGGCACACATTACAGTGTCTGTAGCGGTAGTAACCAACAGGGCACTATGGTAGCCATTTTGGATGTGATGTTGGCAAAGGTTTTGAATGCAAACTGCTTGATAACATGCTGCCTAGATTTTTACCATATCTATAGGTTATACGTGGGCAACTGCCTAATGCTCTTTTAAGGGTTGGGGCGCCATCTGACACATTCCAAATCTATTATAATTTGAGAGATTTGTGGTGCCAGTCTATTAGTAGTACAAATTTATTGTTCGGCTGAAAAGCCATTACAATATATTACAAAAATCACAGCACATACACACTTCCATGAGAATACACAATATGAAAAAATCATATACAACACATTATAAATATGCAATTGAGTGTATCTTACAAATCAAAGCAAATTATTTCCAGGTCCATTCTCTAGTTTTCTGATTCCACACTAACATATATATTAAGTCCCATTCTGAAAATCTTTCTAAACTTTATCTAATCATTCTGCACCTAAACAGATATTAAATCCATTTATAATTCTAAAACGTGATAAATTGTAATAATTATAGCGAGTCACACTAAGTCAGACTACTCTGACCCACAGAGTTCATCCCGCCAAGTCATATAGCAAACCATCAATGCCCACCTGGAGACCAGCTGGACACACTGGAAAGGACAAATCCTTCAAAGACATCATGCAGTATATACTGCTCCATACCCTTTTGGACCACTACCTAGCCTACTACTCCAATTGGCCGTACCTGAGGCGCTTAATGTGACTACATGGTATGAAAAGGTCCTGTCTGTTTTACACCATGCTCCAATTGCTCCTATTTGTTACCAACAGGACACATCGACCTTAGAGGAGAATCATTTGGGGCACCATGCAACGCATGCTGCTCCATGGCCCAACGACCCCCCCCCATCCGGTCACTCCTATCAGCCACTATTAAGGCACTAAATGGGGCTACATGTTACAGTCTAAGTCCCAACATTACCCATCATGACATGTTTAAGCCAACTTGACAGCCCGTTGGACATGTTAGTGATATAGCTAGTCCCTAGGAGCACCATGTGACTCATGCCACTCTGTGCCCCCTAGAATTAGCCTTACTCCCGTCACTCCAACTAGCTACTCCTGTTGCACACCTAGTTGCAATGCTATGGGAAGGATCTCATGTTAGGGCATTTGGTCTTGACAAGATTGTGCCGTGTAAGTACAAGGACCTTGGCAATCAAAGTATATCCCCCAAAAAATAAAAACTTACAGGTAATACAGGTAATTAAACTAGTAAGAGCACCATTAAACAACAAAAGCATTTAAGGCTAATTTAACTAAAGTCGATACTACCAATTAGGTCAATTACCCAATTAGACTTCAATAGCCCTAATTTAGCTCAATAGCAGTTTTACAATACTATATATGAATTAACATTTGTTGTCTCATATTCAAAAAAAGCTAAGAGCTATATGCCAGTCATACAAAACATGTAAACTAACATCGACACAACATATATAAGGCCTCCTAATAAAATTAGCATAAATTAAAAATAAGCATTTTATGGCTTTAAACAATGTCCATAGTGGCAATCAATCTCCTTTAGTGATCAATTATACTAAAAGCTCTCCACTGCTCCAGTCATCAATTTAAATAGATTGCCTTCATTAGTGACCCTTCCAAGTTTGCTATTTTTGACCAGCATAAAATATTGTGCTGGATATTATATCAGCTTCTACTTCTTAGTACACTTTGATACTTTCAGCTTAATAACTAGTGTTATACAGTGATGAGATTTCTATGAAGATTCTATATCATTCTCTAGAGATTCAAGGATAACATCAGTACCTTATGAGGCAATACAGCCCAATTGTCAGACACTTTGAATCATAGCCCCTTCCTCATTCACTTTATCTCACCAGATCGCCAGATTACTTTTCTTTTACTTTTCTTTAGCTCAAAGCCCACATAGATAAGGCATATTAAATCCATGGACAGAACAACACAGCAAAATCAGCTCTCATTTGACATTGTTTTTTTAATCCAGTTTTTCACCTCGTCTTATATAGCATTCCTGTGAAAACAAAAATAAAAGGCGCACTACTCTAAGTGCCGTAAAATTTTTCAATTAAAAGTACTTCATAGGATCCTCCAGCAATGTTGGCATACCTATTAATAAATTTAAATTAGCTTGTCGGCAAATGTGCCACCTTGTTCAAAGCGGGAGTCAACCTTTTCTCTCCGGTCTCTCCGGTCTCCTTGCAAGTTCAACAGTCCCGCAATTCAGCAGAAAATCATCTTGCATCCAGCCTGGACGCTATGAATCACAAAGCAAGCTGCCTGTACATCCACTCCTTCAACAACATTTAGCTTTAGCCTGGACAAGCAGTACAATTAATTTTCGAATGCTTAAAACAGCCGGGTAACCCCACCATCTACAATGGGCAAATTGCTGTACAAAGCACTAAACACCATCTATTAACAACAAGCACACTCCCAGTCCATGTTTCCAGGATTAAAAGAGGAGCGACAAAGATGATAAAGCGAGCTGAGATTAGTTTAAATAAACTTTCATTCATCAGTTCGCTAAAAAATACAAAATAATAAACTTCAGGTACTGCAAAAAACACAGAGAGCAACTGAGAGTGGGACGGCAACGCAGTCATCTTGCCACCCCACCCCGGCCCCTAGAGGGTTCAACATGTTCTAAGTGGCAATGAGAGGTGCTGCATAATCATGCCAGTCTCTTGTGTTCGGTGACGAATGTCACTGGTTAGTTGATGTTAGAGTTGGTTTTCTCTTTTGGTTCAAAAAGATCAAATCTGTTCAAACATCTGTCCCTTTCCACTGCATCATCGAACATAGTTTAGGCATTTGCTTCTCCTGAGAAATCGTGCCTTCAAACCAAGGGCCTGGGACTCAAAACTCTCCGTGCTGGAACAATTATGATGGAGCCAGACAAATTGTTCATATAGGATACCTCAGATCAAATGCTGTGGGTGTGTACTTGAGCCGTGTAAAAGAATATTGCCAGACATAGTCTTGTGAAAAGTTTTTGAACACACTGTGTGTCCATCCACACCACTAAGATGAAGATCCAGGAAAGTTATGCTATTGGAATAAAAATTATAAGTGAAACTCAGGCCAATTTTATTTTTATTCAAAAAGATAACAAAGCACACTGATTCCATATTGCCATGCCAGACAATGATAATGCTATCAACAAATCTCCCCCACATGTAGATGTGGGGAAGAAAATGGTTCCTGTCATAGCCGAACATGATAGTCTCCTCCCACCAAGCCAAAAAAAGATTCACATAGGAGCGGGCCATCATGGTCCCTCTAGCAATCCCCCTTGTTTGTAGGTAATAACTTACAGTCAAAAATAAAATAGTTGGCCAGCCCAGTGGTGCTGAGGGTTGAGGTGCGGGAAGCCTTACCTCGTGCTATACCAGCTATTTGGGTTCGGGAATGAGCCCAGGCCATTGGGGGTCGGCAGGGGCTAGAGAGGACTGAGCATCCGGAGGACTGCTCTCCTCTCTTGGGAAGGGAAGGATCATCATCCTGCCCATCAATCACCCTCTAGTGGGGACTGGGGGGGTGATGCAGGCAGGGAGACCAGCAGCCAGTGGGTGTGGCACGCATGTGCCCCCACATGCACGTGCTACATCTTGTACCGAGAGGGGCACAGAAAAAGTCAGAAATGGCAGCTGGTGGCTCCATGAGGTCCTACTCCTGTTCTGCTAGTCTGCCATTGTGGCCTCCCTGGATTTGGATTGTGCTCTGGGGAGGAAGGTAGCTTCTTTCCTGACCCCACCACAAGGGGTAATCCATGGGGGTCTCGGGGATGGTCGAGGCGGTCAAGCTGGTGGATGGGTGGTATGGGACAGAGTTTCTGCCTCCAGCGTGCCCAGGGAGTATAAATATGTAATTAAAAAAACAGTTGCTCATAATCTTTTTGCAGTAAATAAAGTGCAAATATTGTACTACAAGAGATATTTAACATTTTTGTGGAAATATTTATTGTTGCAATGTGCAATGTTACACTGTTACACTGCCATTTATTTTTTTAGCAATAAATGTGAGTGATCTTGCACTATCCAGTATCTTGTTGCTCGATTCTTTTTCTACCATCTCTGACATTTTACTCTTGCAAAAGCATCCTGTGTGGATTTGTTAGGGTGCTGTTGATGTTAGTGTGTATACAGCTACCCGACATTGAGGATTCAGAGATCACACTGTTCTGTGCACCATACAAGTTAAGGTCTAGTAGGGTACTTAGTTTAGGATTAATGACTATGTTTTCTGTAATTTTATTTCTACCATACCATCTTGTCAGACTAGAGATTATCTTCTCTATAAAATCTCTACAGCATACTGTAAGCAAGTACCACTTATTTTGCCTATGAGGGGAGTGTCAGCCACTTGGGACAGACCAGTATTGTGCAGTGTTTAATGTCATTCCTATTCAGAGAGATTTATGTTGGACAGATGCTCTATGACAGAGTCTAATTTCTGTAATCTGAGCGTGATGCCCATCTGTACCTTTCCATACAATATCTTCTGATGCATTTTGTGTTCTGTACTTTATTGAAAATGTATGTAAAATCTTAAATTTCCAAGATAAAAACTTGAGAACGGTTTCTGTGCTGCTCAAAAAGTATTTAAGCTTTCAGAAACCTGTGCATAGACAAAAGTTTTCTAACAGCTGTTAAAATGGTTCATGATGGTAGTATTTCTATTCTATATTGTAGCTAGCAAAGGCATGGCATCATTTCATATAACTGCGACATAGGGGCAACATTTCCAACAGTCCTTAATTAAGTAGCTTGAGACCCCAGCAGCCTTTCCCCAGCTTGGCTCAGGGAGTGGGAAGGTGCATGAGGTGAGGTAGGAGGGTCCCAAGCAGTAATGTTTATTGTTTGACAATTCTTCCCTGGGACAAGGTCCAAGACCACTGCTGAGATCTGCAGTTGTTCCTATCATTTCAGCTGAAACTCTGAGGCTGTTTTTATGTTTGAAACATAGTGCCACCATACGAGTTTTCGTAGGTATGCCACCCCCATTTCCATGCCCTGCTCCTTTTTGCAGGCACAGCCACACTGCACCAATGAATGTCCGAGCTGTCTATGACAGTCGTTCAGATGCAGTAGTGTACAGTTCTGAGAAAAGCACTGCTACAGTCAGTGGTGGTAACATGTAGGCAATTTGCATGCTGCCTACGCAAGCAATTTGCATACTGCTATAGGCAGTATGCAAAGTGCCTACACGTCAGCACTGAATCTGAACAGCTGTCATAGACAGCTTTGTTTTTTTCTTGGTTCTCCCACCCCCAACAAACACCCAAGAGGCACACTGGGAGCCCACCCCAGCATGCTCATTTGCTGCCCCACTCCCGTACACTGTATGGCGAGGGGGGTGCCCAAACCCCCATCGGCTCTACTGCAACTTCCAGGTGCCAAGCTGGGAGCCCACCCCAGTGTGGCAAGGTCCATATGGCCAATGGGGGTGCCCAGTCCCCCATTGGTTCTACTGTACTCCCAAAACAGACTTCCAGGTGCCATGCTGGGAGCCCACCCCAGCGTGGCAAAAGTCCATATGGTTAATAGGGGTGCCCAATCCACCATCGGCTCCACTGCCCCCCCAACAAACGTCCAGCTGCCACGCTGGGAGCCCACCCCAGCATGACAAAAGTCCTGCGTTGTCTTTGTAAAAAAAAAAAAAAAGTAAGAAAAAATGGTCCCTCGTTGACTCTTTTGCCCCCAACCCACGGCCACCCTCTGCACACACCACCTCCCCACACACCTCCTCACCCCATACTTACGTCCAGAGGCCAGCGCGACAATCTTCGGTGGACCGGAACACATCTTCACTCTTCAAAGCCGACCGCAAACTGAAGAAATGCCGGTAAGCTGTATAATGGCATAAATGTTTTTTTTTTCAACTTTGGTGCATATCTTGGTCATTTTTGGGAATTTGTTCATCAAATTTTCAACATGGGGTTCTTGGGACCACACCTCATGAACTCAGTCACTGTCATTTTGTTATTTGGTCCCAAAAGGTGATTTCACGGGCACTGCAAGGAACCACCTTTTGGGACTGATTAATGAAATGACAGTATCACAATTCATGAGGCAGGCCCCCAAAAACCCTATGTTGAAAATTTGGTGAAAAAATTCCCCAAAATGACTGTTTTACGAGCGTGCATTGCACAGTTCCTACGCACGCTCGTAATTTCTAGAATTTTTAATATTTCACTCCAGATTTTCAACATTGCCATTTTAACACTCCTCCTTATGAACAGTATAGCTGTCATTTTTCACATCTCACCCAAAATGTGTTTTCACACATGTAGCGTACATCGGCGCGGTCGGTGTGCGAAATCAAAGTTTGGGACACATTAAGAAACATTACATTGACATTGTTCATGAGCAGAGGTATTAAAATGGCTATGTTGAAAATTTGATGACAAAAGTCCATAAAATGACTGTTACGAGTATGCATTGCACAATTTGCAGGCACCCTTGTAAGTTCATGAATTTGTAGTATTTTCAGTCCAGATTTTCAACATTGGCATTTTTCCACACCTCCTTATGAACAGTGCAGCTGTCATTTTTCACACCCTGGCCAAAATGTGTTTTTGCACTTCAGGCGCAGAATAGCGTGGTCACTGTGGGACATTAGTGTTTGGGACAGATTAAAAAAAACCACAGTGACACTGATCATGAGTGGAGGTCCCAAAATGCCTATGTGGATAATCTGCTGTAAAAAATCCACAAACTAATTACATTACGGGTGTACATTGCACAGTTTCTATGCATGCTCGTGACCACCAGTTTTTTATATTTTCACTCCAGATTTTCAACAATGCCATTTTTTACACCTCCTCATGAACAGTACACCCATCACTTTTCACATCCTGTTCAAAATGTGTTTTCGCACCTGTGGCACCAAATGGCACAGTCGCTTTGCAAAATCACCTTTCACCTAATGAACTGATAGTGTCACTGTTCATGTGGTGGAGTCACATAAAAAAACATGTGGAAAACTTGGAGTAAAAATCCAAGAAACGCCCAGGGCATTAGAGTTTTCAACCATAGCCCCCTACCCTGTAGGGACTGACAGGCATCAGGGGTGTGACTTGGGATTGTCGACATTAATGCTCATGCCATTCCTCTCCCACCCCAACCTGCAGCTAGTGACAGGCATCGAGATGTTCCTTGGACCTTTTGCCCTCAGAGTTCACACCATTCTCCTATACTTTGCCCATTTCAGCATATTTCCTTATGAAATGAGGTGACTGTAAAGCCCAGACACCCCAAGGCACACCTCAACACTTTTCAGTGTCTGAAGGGTAGGGCGAGGTGAAATGTCATGACCCTCATGGGCAACAACCCAAAGGAACACCCCAATGCCTGTCCATCTCTGCAGGTTGAGGGTGGAGTTGGCGTCAGTTCAATACTTCAATGCCATTCCTATACTGCATCTGTCTAACTCCTGCACTTCCACTGCTAATGCCAGCAAGCAAACATTCAGCATTGACAAATGCTTGTTTATGTTTACCATTATGCTTGTGCAAGGGTGAACATATTGGTATGATAGTGGGTTTTGAGAGGTGCATCATCGGTGCAGGGCAGTTAGCAAGGGGCTCAACAGTGTCAGATCAATCACCAGCCAGACTGAACACGACACTCTTCTGGTCTTGCTGGGTGGAAACTTCATGTAGCCCAAAGAAAATAGCCACCTGGGTCATTGGAGGGTTTTCTCCTTTGTCCTGCATAATGCCACCCAGCAAACAGAGCTGACTGGTGTCATGATCAGCCTCCTGTAGTCCTCCCCCAGGTAAAAACAATCCCTCCCACCCCTTCCTTCTGGGGTGCTCTATTCCCAGTGCTAGGCAGTACCCCCACCCTACCTGTTTTCACTATGTGACGCCTGGGGGCCCACCCCTGGTGCGGCCAAACATAGCACCAACACCAGGGCATCCAATCCCCAGTGTCGGTACCTGAAATGAAGAAAATCAGCCCTCAATCCTTCCCACCCCTTCCTTCTCAATTTGCTGACACCAGGGTGCCCAATCCCTGGTACCAGCTAGTTGCCCCACCCACCCTGTTTCACTGTATAATACCAGGGAACCCACCCCCTATGCTGCCAAACATAACACCAATTCTGGGGTGCTCAAAACGTCGGTACCTGAAATAAAGAAAATCATCCCTCCTAGTCTTTTTTATTTGTATATGCCCTATAAAAAAAGAAAGCTATCCATCAATGTCTGTTGCCACGGCCAACCCACTGCTGCCATTACCCTCCCATTTGGTACCCCCGCCCCTTACTTACCTACCTGGGGTCCAACACTGTAATCCTCTGTGGACTGGAGATATGTCTTCACTCTTCAGTACTGGACTCTGAACTGAGGAAATCAGGTATGTGGTTCAATGTATTTCATTGTGTGGAGGGGTTGTGGGATAACAGATGGACCAGATACAGAACTTCAGGTTCAACACACAATCTCTGTGTGATGTTTATTTAAAACACAGGAGATAACTTTAAGCAATGGCATATCCCTTCTTTAATACATCAGTTTGCAGCAACAGACTATGCATGTCCTTCTTCTGCACTTAGCACCTACCGACCCATTGATCTACTGATCTGTCTCTTAAGTGAGAATTATTTTATTCCATATGTTTGTCTTGTGTGTTTGGGTGATGGAAAGCTCAAAAAAGAAAAATTAAAAAATGTACTAAAACTAAAGAACCTCCATGAAGAAGCACTGAAGCAAGGGTTACCCCAAAGGGCATTGGCAATAAAGCCAAGTTTCAAAGAAACACAACTTCACACATACCCCATAATGCAAAGGGATCTATATGCAAATCACTATGAAATTGTAGGCTTGTTCAGCTCAAAGCAGGAATGTATGGTGCCAAAGGGCCTCTCAAGCAAGCTGCACTTTACATGCATTTTAAATACAATGGGGGGGTTTCTGATATCTCTACCCTGGTAACTTAATTTTATAATACAGTCCCCTAGTAATGTTTTACCTTTATCAAAAACAACTAGTGCCATAGTATTTTCAACATTTACAGGTTTCATACACATAAGGCATATATACCAAGGCATTTTATGACATAGTGCTATTGCATACTAAATCCAACAATGAGGAACACAGCCTGCTGTTTTATATCAGCTTAGAGGCCACCACAATAACCTCCCTGTATGAGGACCTAAGAGAGAAAAGGAAAATTAAAGAGGACACTATAGCATAGTCAAGAAAGTGGAGGGGGTGCCCATAGGTGGTCAACCTTATGGACTAGAAATTGTAAAAGATAGATTAGGCTAAGAAACAGAAGAACTGTTGCAACAGATTTAAGAAAAGGTTGATCATCAAGAGTGGCAGGATCTCCCTGTCACACAATGGCTTTGAACTTGTCTTCATAACTTCATCATTTTAAATATTTTTTCCCCAAATCCTCAAAATGGCCTTTTTGGGAACCCACCTCGTGAACAAGGATGGTGAAATTATGCAAATCTGTCCAGAAAGGTGATTTATAGTCGCTGTGCTAAATAACCCTTCAGGCAGGATTTGAACATTTTCTCCACCCTTTTTCGTGAGGTGGAGTCATAAGAAGGCTATGTTAAAAATTTGAGGTAAATTAGGAGTAAAAGTGTTAGAAAACAATAAAGTTATGAGAGCACATTGACATTTTCTAATGCTCACTTTTAATTTGGTAACTTTCAATATCTGACCCCAAATTTTCAACATAGCCATTTTATCACTCCACCTCATGAACAAGACAGCTGTCATTTTTCAAATTCTGCCCAAAATGTGTTTTTACACTTGTGGTATGAAATTATATTTATGTTATAAATGACACCTATCATGTTCAGAAGGAATTGTCATAAAAGGACTGTGTTGGCCGGCCCATCGGTGCAGCGGTTGGATTTCTGTCTGTGACGCTGGCGACCCGGGTTTGGGAACGGATTCGGGCCGCCACAGGGCCGGCCAGGGTGGAGAAGGATGGAGCATCCAGGGACAGCTCTCCTTCTCTGGGGGGAAGGTGGGGATGTGCACCAGTGCATGCTGACTCCTGGCGGAGGCTGGGAGCACAGCAGTGACGTCTGGTGCGAAGTCCAATGGGGAGTGACAGACGTCTGGCGTATGCCTTGATGTCAGGATGTCACTCCCCATAGGAAACCAGGAAAATGCTTCCTGGCTGGCTGGATGACGGTCTCTCTGTCCTCCGCTGCCGCCGATCTCATGACCGGCACACCTCAGCAGTACCCCGGGCCAATGGGAAAGTGTGCTGGCCACCCCACCGGTGCCCTCCCCCTCGGAGGAGGGGGACCCACCCAGCAAAGAGTTATGCCGGGTTACCCGGGGGAACTGCCATATGAGGTGATAGCTGGTATGGGAGTCGGGGCAGGCAGTTGGGAGGGGCATTAGAGACCCGAAGGAGTGGGCAGCCAGGGAGAAGGGGAGGTGCAAAAAAAAAGGACTGTGTTGAAAATTTTGGGTCAAAATGTGAAAAAAACAACCAAGTTGTGAAGAAATGTTGAATTGTTCCAATGTTTACTCATAACTTCATTTTTGCAGATGTTGGCCCCTAATGTTCAACATATCCCTTGTATTACCCTACCTCCTGAACATGACAGATGTCATTTTTCAAATACACTCTGAAACTTCTTTCACAGTCACACTGTGAAATCATCTTTTGGATGGTGATTTTAAAAATTCCACTTGTCCTGATCAGAACATCAGGTCATAAAAAGACTGTTGGAAATTTGGGGTCAACATTTGGGAGCACACTGAAAATTAGATATTGCCTCTCAGCTGGCCCATCCTGGGTAAATGCAATCTAAAAATGTGTAAAGGAGAACACCACTGTAAATGAGATATTACATCTCATGGTCTATCATGCATAAATACATTGTAATAATGTATATAGGCAAGGTCCGGTACAAGAGCAATGCAAGCAGCAAACTTTCGGCCTTGACAAATACTTATTATGGGCGTGCATGCATTATTGCCTGTATACATTATTACATATACAATAATGGATGGGGAAGTGTACTTAATGAGAAATTAATGGTTTGCCCGGCGGGATGCTACATAAACCCTGAGGGCGAAGCCCGAGGGGTTTATTAAAGTATCCCACACTGAGGCAACCATTAATTTCGAATTTAGTACACTTCCCCATCTTTTATTATGTATAATTGCTGGGCAGCAATTTTTTCTAGACTTCATTTAGTGTTTGTGACTCCCTGACGCACACTCACACACTCTCACACAGACAGGCACACACAACAATTTATTTAGGTAGTTATTTATGATTCCTGGTCAATTATTGTACTTCTGTTGCGATCTTACCACAGTGTAACATGTTAGAGCTCTTCCTGCTGCCACTTCGTCTTGTGTGCAGACACAGAAAGACAGGATCAACCAGATAGCGAGCAAGACTCGAAGATGTTCTGTGGCGCAGTTTTCAAACAGTAGGATCAGCCAGATCATTTTTTTAGGCTAATGTGGTGGGGTTTAAAAAAAAGGAAAGAAAAGAAAAAGCGATGGAGTTGATGTCGGTTGGCAGCTCCTCGCTAAGCGGTGAACCGCCATATTTTGAAACTGAAAGCCACTTGGACCATGCGCTGGCGAATGAGGAGCAGGTTTCCGTGGCTGACTCAGCACGTGTTTCCTGTTATAACTCGTGAGTTATAACGGGAAATTATAACTCGGTCAGGCAATGTAAAAAATTGCTGACCAGTTATTATAATATATTTATGCATGCTAGACCATGAAACTGGTAGCTCAGACAGTGGATGTGCTTATTGTTCCCATCACTAAAATCTTTACTAAGTCCCTAACCCTGGCTAAGTTCCCCTCTCTCTGGAAACAAGCATTGGTCACCCCAGTTCACAAGAGTGGGGACAGGACATTCACAGCTAATTATAGACCCATCTCTATTCTCTCTCCTCCCCCTATCCAAAGCACTAGAGAGGATCGTAGCAGACCAAATCATGGAATATATCCAGAAATACCAGTTGCAGTTTCCCCAGCAGCATGGTTTCAGAAAAAAAACACACCACCGCCACAACCCTGGTTAATTTCACGGATTACACTCACAAGGCTATGGACGAGGGTAAACTGGTTGTATCCATCTTTATTGACCCAACAAGGCCTTTGACATGGTCTGTCTCCCCCTCCTTCTCAAGTAACTACTGGCCCTTGGGTTGGCCTCCAACGCCATCCAGTCATTTCAAGATTACTTATCCGGAAGGTCTTAAAGGGTCAGAATTGGATCAACAGTTTCTACCTCTCAGGATATAGTGCTGGGAGTTCCACAAGGGTCCATATTGAGTCCATTGCAGTTTAGCCTCTTTTTGAACGCACTCCTGGAGAGGCAAGTGCCTGCAAAATGATCCTCTACGTAGATGATGCTGTGGTACTCGGCAGCAGTGCCCACACTGAGACCCTGCGGCTGAGCTGCAGTCCACTTTCCAACAACTGGAGGTCTTGTTCAGCTCTCATAGGCTGTTACTCAATTACAAAAAACCAAATCCATGCTCCTTTCCAGCCCTCAGCTAAAGAGGAGGTACCCCATACTAACAGTAACCGACAACAGGTGGGCCCCTCTAGAACAGGTTCATTCCTTCAAATACTTAGGAGTGATAATAGATGATACTCTCTCATATGGCCAGCATATTGACCAGGATATGAAGGCAGTAAATACTAAACTCTGGGTACTTTATCGGCACAGAAGAAGCCTCACTGCTAATGATCTCAGGCTGTCCATAAACAGCTCCATTCTCTCCATGGTTGACTACGGCCTGGTGGCCTATGGAGCAGCAACTGATACCGCCCTCAAGAGGGTAGGCATGGCTCTAAACAATGCCTGCAGACTGTTTCGAGATGCTGAATGGCTCATGCACACCTGTGTACTCTATGAGAAAGCAAACATATTAAGCCTCAAGAATAGAATCGCAAAGCAGATGTGCCTCCTAGGTAGGAAAGCCATGTTGGCCTAACTCCTCCCTGTATCATCGACGTGATTACCTTAACCAACTCCATGTACAGGACCAGGAATAAAGAACTACACCAGTTCTGTGTCTCTTTCCAAAGGACAGCTCTTGTACAAAGATCCTTCTCCTACCATGCCCCACTATGGCTTAATGAGATCCCAGCTAACACTCTAAATGCTGCTAACCCTAGAACCTTCAAAATTTAACTTAAGCCATTTCTACTGCAAAAGATTGTCTGTGAGTGCTAAACTGTTCAGAGCGGGTCTCCAGAGCCTGTACCAACCCTGACAACCAGCAACTACTCATGGACTCACTCACATGGGCCACCAACCCCCAACTCCCTACCCCTGCCCCCCAGACTCTGGCACCTCATGCTCCGTAGCTCCTATTCCACTAGTGGTTGCACTCTCTCATTTGTCTTGCACTCATCACCCTCTCTCTCACTATCTCACCCTCCACTCACCCCCTCCCACCCCCTTTCTCCATCAATCTCCTCTGTCATGATACCGCCCCTCTCCTGCTTGGTCTCTCCTCCCTCCTCCCCTCTTTCTCTCCCCTCCTCTCTCTCTCTCTCTCTCTCTCTCTCTAACCACCTTCTCCCACCTTTCCACACACTCTCACATGCACTACCCCCAACTCCTCAGCTCCAAAGCTGTAATGCAATGTGACAATGCTCCTACTGGGCTGCTCTATCCCTACACCCCATTCACTAACCACTCTCTACCTATTCTACATTGTTCCTCTCTCTCTCATATACTTCCTTATACTATACAGCACTTAGTATTAAACCCTTAATGAAACTCATAAGAAACTCTTAGCTGTTTTTGTATGTTTTTGCTACTTCCTGTACTGATGATTCAGCTATGTCTGTATTTGTACTGTTTAACAGATGTGGACCCTTTGTAAAAGAGTTCTTACTCAAAGGTTGTTTCCAAAATTCCAAAAAATAAAAATAAATAAATGCATGCATCCTAAATGTCTAGACAGATAAATTATCTGGCCAGCCATTTTTAATTAATGTGATTTAATACCTTTAGTTTCAGCTGAGAAGTAGCTATTGCAATGTCTGTCACATGCAGGGCAAAGACATTTTTTTTAATGAGATGAACTTTGTTATTTCAAAGAAAGATTAGATCACTGGTTCATTGGCGTCAGTGAAAGTATGTTAGCACTGCCTATGATGTCAAAGAGGGAATCATCACTGTCCTTGAAGTCAATGGAAAGCCCATAACACTTTCATTTGCATACTAACATACTATTTGCCAGCAGATTAGGCCTTACGGTCTATAGAGTCTGCTCGAACCTTAGATCCTTAGTTGGGTGCTGAGGCCCTCCCATCCCTTGTGCTCCAGAAGCCCCTATCATCCATCCCCACCCCCCTGGGACAGGCCATCATCTGATACATCCACTTTCTGTGTCTGTCCCACCCTCTCTTGAAGCCCTCCACTGTGGATCTCTGAACCAGCTCGCCAGGCAGTGCATTCCAAGGGTCCACCATCCTCTCAGTGAAAAACCTCCTCCTCTTTTCCCCCTCACCCTTCCACCTTCCAACTTCAAACCATGCCCTCTGGTGATACCTCCCTGCTTTAGTCTAAAGATCCCCTCCATGTTTACCCTATTTATTCCCTTGAGGTATTTGAAGACCTCAATCATGTCCCCCCTGTCTCTCCTCTCCTCTAATGAAAACAGGCAGAGCTCCTCAAGTCTGTTCTCATACGTCAAATCCCCTAGCCCTCATATCATCTTTGTTGCCCTCCTCTGTACCCCCTCCTGGAGCTGTATGTTCCTCTTCAAATGTGGTCTCCAGTATTGTACACAGTACTCAAGGTGTGGTCTAACCAGTCCATTGTACATGGGCAGAATCACTTCCTTGCTCCTAGAGGTGATCCCCCACGATGCATCCCAACATCCTGTTTGCCTTGCTAGCCGCTCTCCTGCACTGCTCAGAGTTATTCATACATGCATCCACCATGACCCTAGGTCTTTTTCCTCTATTGAGGCCTCCAAGCGCCTCCCTCCCAGGGTGTGCCTGTGTTTGAGGTTCCCCAACCAAGATGCAACACCTTGCACTTGGTGATATTGAAATTAATTTCCATGTGTGAGCCCAGCTTTCCAGGGTGTCAGGTCCCTTGCAGGGCCAACCTCCCTCTTCTCCCTCAACTACTGCTCCCATCTTGGAGTCATCATGAAGAGACTCATTTCACCCCTATACCCTCCTGATGTCCGATATGTATGCATTAAACAGGATCGGACCTAGGACCGAGCCCTGCGGTACTCCACTACCAACCTCTCTAGGGTTCGAGAGCTCCCCACAGACCACTACTCTCTGGGTGCATCCAGCTAGCCAGTTTTCAATCCATCTGACCATCAAAGGGCCTACTCCTAACTCCATCAGTTTCTCCACCAGACCATTGTGGGGGACAGAGTCAAACGCCTTGCTGAAGTCCAAGAATAATACATCCACAGGCTTTCCCCTGTCCAGTTCTGATGTTACCCATTCGTAGAACTCCACAAGGTTGGTTTGACATGATCTACCTGGCACAAACCCATGTTGCCGACTATCCAGACCTCCCATCTCCTCCAAGTACACCCCCAATCGTTCCTTTAGTATACTCTCCACTAATTTTCCCACCACTGAGGTCAAACTGATGGGTCTATAGTTACCTGGTACTTCCCTCGACCCCCCTGTATGGATTGGCACCACATGTGCCTCTCGCCAATCCCTAGGTACCCTCCCTGTCTCAAGTGACCTGTTGAAGAGCTCTGCCAGGGGTGCAGCCAGTATGTCTGCCAATTCCCATAGTACTCTCAGATGAATGCCATCCGGCCCAGGAGATTTGTCTTTCTTTAGAGGGCTAACCACACCCTTTTGGCGGAGATAGCATCATCCGTCCCCTCCACCTTACTGGCCTTTTTATCCTTACCCAGATGTGACAGCCCTGGGGTACCTCTCCCTCCCTCTTGCTCCATTTCTGTTGATCCCCTGATCCCACTTACTGCCGCTTCTATCCCCTACGTGCCTTGCTTTGTAGATATCCCATCCCCCTCCCTAGTGAACACAGAGGCAAAGTACTCGTTAAATACCTCTGCCTGGTCCCTCGCCTCTTCCACCCACCCTTCTTCTGATCTCAATCTACTGAGATGGCCCTTAGTTTTTCTCCACTCCCCAATGTACCAGAAGAACCCCTTTTCCCCTCCATGTATCCCCTGTGCCAGCCGCTGTTCTTTACTGGACTTTGCTCCCCTCACCATACGGGTGACTTTTCTAGATGCAAGATGGTACATTTCCTTATCCCTATCCCTATCCCCTCTTGTTGTTTTATATTTTTTGTAGGCCGCCTTCTTTTCTCTGACTGCTACCTGTACCTCACTGGACCACCAGCATGGTTTATGTGACCTTGCTCCCTTACGTTTCAACTTAGCGCAGATCCTGACTGCCTCATGAAGTCCCCGTTTTATGACCTCCCATCTCCTTTCCACACTTGTCATTGATGTAATCCCCTTCAAGTGATCCTTGAGAATATTTCCCATGCCCATAAAGTCTGCCCCCCTGAAGACCACTGCCAGTGTCCTAGATCTCACCCCCCCATGCTTATTTGAAACCAGACAGTATTGTGGTCGCTCCCAGTCAGGGGGTCCTGTGCAACCATGTCCCTTACCAGATCCCCATCTGCTAGAATCACGTCCAGGACATGCCCCTCCCTTGTGGGCTCCATCACATGCTGTGTTAAGAACACATCCTGGAAGCCGTCCAGCAGCCTCTGCTCCTTGGCCACCTTAGAGGACATGGTTCCCCAGTTTGTACCTGGCATATTAAGGTCCCCCATCAACACCACTCCTTCCCCTTTTGGTCCACACTGGGCAATTATGTTGTCCAGCAAACCATCCTCTAGAACATTACTCATCCCGGGGGGGCCTATATACTACACCCAGCTTGACCTTATCTCCTGCTGGGGATCATAAGGTGACCCATAAGACCTCCACGTTTCCCTCTGCCTCTTCTACGCTAGCAATTTCTATGTCATCTCTAATGAACATAGCCACTCCACCCCCTCTGCCCTCCTTTCTATCCTTCCTAAGCATAGTGTACCCCCATACGTTTAGGTCCCAGTCATGGTTTTTGTTGGCCACGTCTCCTGACCGCCGCCACATCCACCCGAACAGCATGGCCTGGAACTCTGGCAACTTGTTTCCAAGCTCCTGGCATTTAGTAACACCAACCCCACCCTTATCCCTGATCCTCTTTGTCGAACCCCACCCAGATTCCTTATACTTCCATCCTCCCTCTGCTCCTCCTGAAACCTCCACCCCAGTCTGTTTCCCTCCCCCTTGGGCTTGAAGGCTACTCCCTCATCTGGAGGAGAGGGCTTCTGGTCAGCCCCTCCCTTATCCCTTCCCCCCCTCACAAGTTTAAACCCCACCTTTCTTGAATGTAAATGTAGTCAGCCATCCCCTGTTTAAGGACTTCCTTCCCTAATGGGGCAAGATGAAGCCTGTCCTTGGCATATAGTCCCTTATCCTCCCAAACTCCATTCCAGTTCCCTAACACCCCCAACCCACTCTCTTCACCCCCACTTCCTGAGCCAGTCATTAACCTCTGTGAGCTTCATTTTTTCTCCACTGAGGCCTTTGGTACTGGCAATATCTCCGAAAAAAATGTTGGATCCATTATCCGACAGACTCTGGCAAGTTCTTGGAACCTTTGGATTTCAAACGCTATTTCCTCTAGATCGCTAGTTCCCAAATGCACCAGGAAATCTGGTTTCCCTCCACAATCCCTAACCATTTCATATACCATGAACTTTGCTCTGTGCACTGTCAGCCCAGAGATACCCACTACCTTCACCTGGCTATGGCATCCACCCCCCTGTCCCTCCCACTGGATACCCCTAATCATCGAGTCTCCCAATAACAGAACCTTAACACCGCCATCATCCTTATGGTTACCTCCACTATGCCCTCTCAGCCCCTTCACCCCTTTATTCATGATCTCAATTCCATGGGAGTCTTTCTACCTTATTAGAGACCCCCTTGTCACCCTCCCCTTTCTGCCTCCCTTGTTATTTTGCCCACTTAACTCAAACCCCTCTGAATAGGTTTCCCCTTTAACCCTCTCTTATCCGAACCATTTATCCTGGCCCTGATGGTTTCCCTTCCCACACTGCCACCTCCCCTTGTAATAGTACCCCTGCCTCCAGAGGCTCTCTGTGGGTCCCCTTTAGCTAGGGCCCCATCCTTGGTACTGACCCCCCTGCTGAAAGGGGCTCCTCTCCCACCTCCTTGTCTCCCAGTTTCTCTCCAATCATGCTGTCCTCCCTCATGTCTGCAATATGTTGCATCTCCCCCATTTGCTTAACATTTATGTTTCCCCTTCTCCCTCTGGGACTATTTCTATCCTTTCCATAGCCAGTCTGTGATGCCCTATGGGTATCTGACTCCCTCCCCCCGGCCTCTGTATAAGTTTTCTCATTTCCACCAACCCCTTCCTCCCCCTCTAGGTTGCTTAGTAGCTCAAATTTATTGTGACACTCTATGTCAGCCTCCATCAAGTAACCCGTGTTTCTCCTGACTGCACCTCTAAACTGCCTCTCTTCTTTCCCTCTTGCTCTGTTCACCTTAGAAGCTCCCTTCCCACAGTCTGCAGTTTTAGGGTTCCGCAGAACAGCCCCTCCTGATTCTTCCCCCTCCACTCTCTTTGTATTCAGAATGTTCACCCCGTACGCTTTCCCCTTAGCGTCAACTTCCCTATCTAAGGGTCCTCTGTCCCTAATATTCCCCCTCCTGCTTGCTGTAACATAATGTCCTGTAATTTCAGAGTGTTGCCCCAGCCTCCCCTCAGCCTCACCCTTCTGCTGCCCATATCCACACACCTTATCCTTGGACACCCCCAGCTCCCCAGCTTACTCCTTAACCAATATACCTCACTCCTGATATAAGATAGCTGTCTACAGAGTGGGCAGCCTCCCTCTCTCCAGGGCCAATTGAGAATTATTGCCATCCCACAGCCTGTGCAGCCTACAACCCTTCCGAAGATGCCTGCCATGGTGGAATATGGCCACCCTGTTTATCCCCCTCTGTTTATAATGGTACACTCCCTTATCTCAGTCCCTTTCCCCTTGAATACAGTTTCTCTCTATACTGACTGCAGTTATTTACAAACCCAATTTCAACCCCACCAATAAAGTTCCTAAGTCTCACAAACACATACAGTCCAGTGTGTGTTCAATCCCACTAACAGTGTGTGTATGCAGACATCAGGTACCATATGATGTCACAGGCCCACCAGGTCCAGCTCCTGTTGCTTCGAATTTCAGTCCCAAACAGAAATACTCAGCCCTTCAATCCCAACCCCCAGTGGCTTTTCAGTATTTAAGAAAGCCTACAAAGCATCAGAAACATCAGAAAAAGAATATTCTTTATATCTGTTCAGCGTTTTTTGGTGAAATAAACTGGTGCGTATATACACAGTGCAAGCCTATTATATCGGATGCATCTGTGCACACAACTTTTGTCAGTTATATGCACTGTCCATTATATCCAGAGGAGGTGGAGCCTCTGTGTTAGATATGTCTGAGTCTGTGAACAGGGGCTCAGAGTTAGTAAGAACCTATTATAAAACTTCATAGATTACTCAGAATCCTGCCTAGCATATACGTTTCTGTATTCTGTGTGTCCATTTAAAGTTATTTAACTGTCAGGGAACATGAGGTTGTTTTTTTTTTAAGGAAGTTTATTGCTGAAGGTAAGATAAGGTAATAACTCTAGTGGCTGGACTTTGGGATCATAGGACAGTAAGAATAATGCAATTGTATTATAAGAGTTTTATTGAAATATAAAATCATGCCAGACCACCAGCACAGTGGTTGGATTTCCGCTTGCGATGCTGGTAACCCGGGTTCGGGAATGGATCCAGGTCATCAGAGGGCCGGCTGGGGGGGGGAAGGATCGATTATCCCTAGGACTGCTCTCCTTCTCCAGGGGGAGAGAGTGGTCTGTGATTGGGCAGGAGTGACACCTGACGGAGGCTGGGTTTATCGCCCTGCACCAATGCATACGCAATTCTGAGGTGGGAAAGATGCAGGCCATCATTGCACATCCCCACCCCAGCTTACAGGTGGAAAAATACTCTGCAGCCAGCCATCTCAGTGAAGCCCTGCCCCTGGGCTTCAATTAGCCTCCCAGCCAGCTCTCCCAATTAGTCCCAGTATCACAGCACTGGTGACCCGTACAATGCCGCAACCCCGCCCTCTGGGGGGTAAGCCAGGCGTGACCGGGAGAACACGAACAATATGGAAAGGTGGAAGCTCGTGGGGTGCTGTGACTAGGGCAGAATCATTTCATTTTAGTGTAATTAATTAACTAATACATGTTTAGGTAGCTTGTGGAGAATTATTTTATAAGAAATGTAATATCTGTAGCTTCTCCATCTTAATTCTACATTTGCCAAATCTCCTCAACAGCTCTGCACTCCTCCCACACAAAAAGCACTACAAATGTCCATAAAAGCTTCATAGTGTGTATTATAAGCAATGTTGCTACCCATTAGGGATAGGGAGAGGCATCATCAGCAGAAAACAGGAAGTTGTTATCCCTCTGTACAGACAGTTGGTGAGACCCCATCTGGAGTACTGTGTCCAGTTCTGGAGACCCCATCTCCGCAAGGACATAGACAGGATAGAGGCAGTCCAGAGGAGGGCAACTAAAATGGTGCAGGGTCTGCAAGAGAAGCCGTATGAGGAGAGACTAAAGGAGCTTAATATGTATACCCTTGAGGAAAGAAGGGAGAGGGGGGACATGATAGAAACTTTTAAGTACCTCAGTGGAATCAACAAAGTCCAAGAGGGTAGCATCTTTCAGAAAAAGAGACTTGCAAGAACAAGGGGACACAATTTAAAGATAGAAGGAGAGCGGTTCAGGGGCAATGTGAGGAAGTATTATTTCACAGAGAGGGTAGTGGATGCATGGAACAGCCTTCCTGAGGAGGTTGTGGGGTCTAAAACTGTGGGAGAATTCAAGAATGTATGGGCAATTCTTGTGGGGGGTAGGAAGAAATAGGCTGTTGGTTAACTAGGATCTGCGGCCTATCCTGTAGGTAGGGAAATGGGCAGACTAGATGGGCCTAGCGGTCCTTATCTGCCGTCAAAGTCTATGTTTCTATGTTTCTATTATGACCAGGGAAAAATGCAATGGATTTGTTATCTTTAGTTTTGTAAATCAAATTCTGTCCACCATAACCAGTTGTCCATTATAACAGTGTCCATTCTAAGTGAAGTGCACCATGTATTTATTGATTAAAATTATGTTAAGCTTTGCAGCATCTTGGGATTCATTCCACAAAGAATGCTTGTAACAGCTGTACTGCTGACCAAAATAATACTTTAGCTAATGAGAAGTCATTTCTCTACAGTGGCAGTTACTTAGTTAGAAACAAGTACTTTTATAAAAACACCCTTTTTTCTTGGTATGAAAAATACCTTTTAAAGACAGAAAAAGAAATACAAACGTTGAATCTTGAACTCCGCCTACGTGGAAACTTTCACATTGTACTGCTTCTTGTTTATTCATTTCAAGCTCACAGACAGGCACTCTGGCACACAACAGGACAGCACAAGTTTGACCATCTTAATGTATGGTCTTGTCTTGTTTTGCTTTTGTTACCATTTGTTTACTTAAGATATGATACAGAGTCTGTTTCTCAGTGGGGTCCTGCCTGTCCGCAGTTAAGCAGACAAAGGGGGTGTAAAAACGCAGGGGTTATGAGTGATCTCCTGAAAGTTATGCTATACATCATTGACTAACATGGAGTTCTTAAAGTGGGATTGCCTACCTCACAGTGCTACCTGCAACACTGAACTACATTGCCTTTCCAAGTTGCTGCACAAAAAGTTAATTCTTCTTACAGAAATGCCTTCTACATTTTATGTTTGCTTGCGCGCATGCGCAAGAAACATTATGTGGCAGCTTAGGAGAGAAGTGGGTTGTGGAGGTGCAGCACTGTGGCAGCCAATGGAGGCACTGCATTTGGGGGCTTGGCACTGGTGGACCAATCGAGGCAAAGTGTGCCGATGACACTGGTCTCCAAAAGTGCCTCCAAGTTAAAACGTTTTCACTGCTGCAATGAGGGGCCACCTCATCACTGCAGCATCAGCCATTCTGCTGCAATGAGGGAGTGACCCATCATTGCAGGGCGGTCCCTTCCCAAGTGTAACAATTAAATTAAACATGGCAACTTGCCGCTGACTCTCGGCCACATGAAAGCCGATTGGGGTGTAATTCCCCTATCAGCAGCACCCGACCCAGTTAATTTGCCAAAGGGGTGCCCTCCCCGATCAGCAGATCGCCCCTCCCCATTTGTTGTGTGCCAGGGATGCTCAATCCCCTCGGCATCATGGCTCCCAAACAGTCATTCTTTGCCGATGGGGGGGCCCAATCCTTGTGGACTTCAGTGCCCCCACTCCAAAAAAGGCAGGTGGTACACTGGAAGCCCACCTCAGTGTGCTGGAAACAAGCCTGGGAAAAAAAACCTTCCTGCGATGTCTTTTTATTTTATTTTTTTATCTCTCTGAAACAAAAGAAATGGTCCCAAGCCGGTCGCCCTCCTCTCTCCCCAACCAGCACCCACCTACTGCACAACTGACCACCCCACACCCCCTCACCCCATACTTACCTCCAGAGCCTGATGCAACGATCTTCGGTGGACCGGGAAACACATCTGTACTCTTCAAAGCCTACTGTGAATTGAAGAAATGCTGGTAAGCTGTATAATGGCATAAATGGGTTTTTTTCAACTTTGGTGCATATCTCAGGCATTTTTGGGAATTTTGGTACCAGATTTTCAACATGGTGTTAATGGGACCCCTCCTCATGAATTCAGGCACTGTCATGGCATTATTCGGTCCTGAAAGGTGATTTCACAGTCACTGCGTGGAATCAACTTCTGGGACTGAGTGACAAAATGACAGTGCCAGTGTTCATGGGGTGGGCTCTCAAAAAGCCTATGTTGCAAATTTGGTGAAAAAAATCCAAAAAAAAGACTGTTTTACGAGCGTACGTTGGGCAGTTTCCACTCACGCTCATAACTTTGTGAATTTGTAATATTTTCACTCCAGATCTTCAACATTGGCATTTTTCCATGCCTCCTTATGAACAGTATAGCTGTCATTTTTCACATCCTGACCGAAATGTGGTTTCGCATTACCAGCGCAGAATAGCGTGGTCTCTGTGGGAAATCAGTGTTTGGGACACTTTAAGAAAATCACAGTGACACTGTTCATGAGCAGAGGTCCTAAAATGCCTATGTTGAAAATTTGGTGACGAAAGTCCGTAAAATGACTGTGTTATAAGCATGCATTGCACAGTTTCCACGCATGCTCGTAACTTTGCGAATTTGCAATATTTTCACTCCAGATTTTCAACATTGGCATTTTTCAACACCTCTTTATGAACAGTACAGCTGTCATTTTTCACATCATGGCCAAAATGTGTTTTTGAGCTTCCGGCACAGAATAACGCGGTCACTGTGGGAAGTTAGTGTTCGGGACAGATTAAAAACAAATCACAGTGACACTGTTCATGAGCAGAGATGCTAAAATGCCTATGTTGAAAATTTAGTGACAAAAGTCCATGTAATGATTGTGTTATGAGTGTACATTGTGCAGTTTCCACGCACCCTCGTAATTACGAGAATTTGTAAAAGTTTCACTCCAAATTTTCAACATTGGCATTTTTTCACACCTCCTTATGAACATTACAGCTGTCATTTTTCATATCCTGCCTGAAATATGCATTTACATATCTGGTGCAGAATAACGTGGTAGCTGTGGGAAATCAATGTTCGGGACAGAGTAGGAAAATCATAGTGACACTGTTCATGAGCAGAGGTCACAAAATGCCTATATTGAAAATTTTATGAAAAAATTCCACTAAATGACTGTTACGCACATGCGTTGCACAGTTTCCACATAAGCCCAGAAGTTCAAGTATATTTAATATTTTCACTACAGATTTTCAACATTGCCATCTCTTTCCAGCTCCCTATGAATGGTACAGCTGTCATTCTTCACATCCTGCCCGATCTGTGTTTTCGTACATGGGGCACAGAATGGCACGGTCACTGTGGGAATGTGGGAACTCAAAGTTCAGGACACATTTACAAAATCACAGTGCCACTGTTCATGAGAAGAGGTCCCAAATACTTTCATGAGGTGGGGGTCACAAAAAGGCCATGTTGAAAATTCGTAGTGTAAATACCAACAAACGCCCGGAGCGTTAGGGTGTCTAACCATAACATTCCACCGTGTACAGACTGACAGGCATAAGGGGTGTGCCTTTGGATTACTGACTGTAATGCTCATGCCATTCCACCCCTACCCCACCACCCTGCAGCCAGTGACAGGCATCGAGTTGTGCCTTGAACTCTTCGGCCCCACAGTTCACCCCGTTCTCCTATACTGCACCCATTTCAGCGTATGCCCTTATGGAATGGGGTGACTGTACAGCCGAACACCCCAAGGCACACCTCAACATGTGTTGGTGTCTGCAGGATAGGGTGAAGTGAAATGGCATGAACGTTATGGGCGATGTCCCAAACGCATATCCCAGTGCCTGTCCATCTCTGCAGGGTGGAGGTGGGGTTGGCTTGAAGTTCAAAACTTCACTGCCATTCTTATTCTGCATCTCTCTAACTCCTGCATTTCCAATGCTATTACCAGCAAGCAAACATCTGGCATTGACAAATGCTTGTTATTGTTTTGTGTTAGAAAATGGGTAAAGCAAAACTCGCATCCTGATTGGCAGAAACAGCCTGGCACCCGGGCTGTTATTTCTTAACAACGTCCGATTCAAAACAAAGTACTGTTTTGAGGTGCCCTATTATTAAGGGTATTCTTGGGCACCCCGAATTGTGGCACCGAGCAGCCGCCATTTTTTTCCTCGCTTAGTAAATCACCAGCCTCTCCCACCACTGCACAAAAATCAAATTAACTCCTTCATACTGCCTTCTGAGCTCCCTCTGTTCCTCACCACCACACCAAAAAAAACCATCATGTTCTCAGCCCATGATTTTTCTTAGCTCGCTCGACCTTGCTGAAACTGAAACCTCACAACCTTCCTACCGCATCCTGCTCGCATTACAAATTCATCACCACCAGTGCGCTACAGAAAATGTAGCTTCTACACTCAACAAAAAAAATATCATTTTTTTAAAACCTTACTTTGCCAGCTCGCTTGACCTCCATGTAACTAAAGCTCCTGACCTTCCTTCCACATTGTGCAAAGTCACACGCCTGCCCGCCACACTTCCAGCCAAAACAAAGTCACACAGCTTGAGCACAGAACTAAATTAATTTTTTTCTTTCTTTTTTGAAGCTTACTACATGAAAACACACCAACACACAGGTAAAAATAAAAAACAAATTTTCATCTTCTACATGTGGAGGGTGTCACTGGACAAAATAGCTCACTTACCTGTGGAGGGGAGTGTTGACACAACTAAATGGAACAGCACACGAACTTAGGAATTACTTTACAAAACATTTTTTTCCTACACTTTCTATCAGTTTTACAAAGAGATTTTCTCTGATAATTTATTACTTACTTAAAAGTTACACACATCACCATTTTCTAAGTGTAATAATACCCTCCAGGGTGGGCATTATGGGATATAATGGACCTTCCAGAGGCTATAAGGCCCTCCGCCTGCAGCATCAGGCCTCATTACGCCCCTTGGCGGTCCGTTATATCCCAATAACGCCCACCCTGTCAGGTATTATTACTTACGTAACTGGGAGTAATTAAGAAATAGTCTTTTGGGAAACTGGTGGGTCCAAAGTCCACTTTTAATAATAGCCAGAGTTCAGGTGCAGGATTATTCCCTATGCACTTCAGTGTACAGTATTTTAATACTTGCCCCAAGTCATTTTCTTTTTTTCTGATTGTTTGTTTCTTGAAACACCTACCCACAAGTAGTGGCTAAGTTGAGACTTGCAGATGTCTGCAAAACACTGGGTTTCACCTCCAGGCAGATTGCCCACAGTCAGGTGATATTCTCCTCATCTTGTTTTGATGTGGTGCCCCCACCTAGGGTGGCTCTTCTTACACAGTTGGTACACTGTTGCTGCCCCTTGGGAACTAAACAGTATATTGGACTTTGTATAGAATGAGCAACAGTACACAAGATGCTAAATAATATAAAACCACACTGTAAAACCTCATTAACTAAACATGCTGGCACAAGCACTGAGGAAATAGCATTTGTTAGGGGAGGGGAATAAAAGTAGTACACTGGCACTGGTGGCACTGGTGGCACTGGTGCTACCCCACCTAACTGGTGCACCAGCTAACTTCAACCCCCAGTCTACATTGCTGGCTGCAGCTATAGAGTCAGTTGATGCAGAAATGGTTTGTTGTCTAGTTGGGCACTGTTCGGCACTGGCTATTTATAATCCACAGGAAAACCCATGATGCACCCAAATGTGTAGACAGCAACTGGGATACTCCAGTCCATCCCTTTATTTGTAGTTCTTCACCTGGGTGGTTACGTGACAGGGTTCTATCCAAGGGCTTAACAATTCCTAAACAAACTAGTTAACTATGCTATGCTGTTTTTAGAGTTGGACCCTGGACATTACTCACAATTCAGGTGCCGGCTAGAACAGTCTGGGTCTCTGCACTGGAATGCAGATTCCTGAAACTCAGATGAGGGCTTACAAGATTTGGTAGACTCGTTGGTCCTTTTGTGTATGCTTTTCCATGTCCTTACCTCCCAAGTTGCTGTGATAGGCTTCAGTGCTCTTGTCTGCCTCCTCACTGATTGGT
The DNA here is from genome assembly GCA_016271365.2 of Neoceratodus forsteri. Classification (NCBI taxonomy): domain Eukaryota; kingdom Metazoa; phylum Chordata; order Ceratodontiformes; family Ceratodontidae; genus Neoceratodus; species Neoceratodus forsteri. The sequence continues at coordinate 702,253,120 of CM028137.1, read as the reverse complement.
TAGGCATTCCTGGGCTACTTCTGTTTGCTCCTGATCCCATGTTAGCCAGTCAGGGGCCAAAGTGTGGCAAGATGATGGTGCTCATGGCTGTATAGCTTAATGTCCCTGGAGCATTTGTTAGAGGCTTTGTTCACTTTTGGTTAGCCCTTCTGCACACAAGAACATTTTTTGTTTCCCCTTTGGTGTTCCAGTCCCTCTTCCCACTATTTGCAGAGATCAGAATGCCTGTCCTACTCTTTCACAGTGATAGTGCAGACAGAAGGCATCCACAAAGTCTGTGCACTCCATGGCAGCACTCAGGAGCAAATGTTCCCCAACCCCAATCTAGATTTTAGCAAGGCATTTGATACAGTCCCACACAGAAGATTAATATACAAGTTAGCCAGCCCTGGAGAGGGTCCCAAGGTGGTAGCCTGGATAAAAAACTGGTTAGACAACAGGATGCAGAGGGTAATAGTAAATGGAGTCCACAGTGAATAAAGGAGGATAACTAGCGGGGTACCGCGGGGTTCAGTACTGGGACCAGTCTTCTTTAATGTCTTCATAAGTGACATTGGAGAGCACCTGGAAGGAAAAGTATGTCTCTTTGCAGATGACACAAAGATCTGCAACAGGGTTGATACACAAGGTGGGGTGGAAAGGATGAGAAGAGACTTGGCAAGGTTGGAGGAATAGCCAAATGTTTGGAAGCTCAGATTCAATGCACAGAAGTGCAAGGTAATGCACCTGGGAAATAAAAACCCAAGGGAAGAGTACACAATGGGGGGTGAGAGACTAACAACAACAAAAATTGAAAGGGACCTGAGAGTACTTATATCAGATGACCTAAATGTGGGCAAGCAATGTGAGAAGGCAGTAGGGAGAGCAGGGGGGATACTGGGATGCATAGCGAGAGGCATCAACTGTAGAAAACAGGACGTTGTTATCCCTCTGTACAGACAGTTTGTGAGACCCCATCTGGACTACTGCATGCAGTTCTGGAGACCCCATCTCTGCGAAGACATAGATAGAATGGAGGCTGTTCAGAGGAGGGCAACCAAAATGGTGCAGGGTCTGCACAAGAAGACATATAAAGAGAGACTAAAGCAGCTTAATGTGTATACCCTCGAGGAACGAAGGGAGGGAGAGAGGGGACATGATAGAAACTTTCAAGCACCTCAAGGGAATTAACAAAGTCCAAGGGGGTAGCATCTTTCAGAAAAAGAGATGTGCAAGAACAAGGGGGCACAATTTGAAGAATGAGGTGGGACGGCTCAGAGGTAATGTTAGAAAGCATTTTTTTCATGGAGAGGGTTGTGGATGCATGGAACAGCCTCCCTGAGGAGGTTGTGGAGTCAAGAACAGTGGAAGAATTCAAAAATGCATGGGACAGACATAAGGCAGTCCTAGTGGGGGGGTAAGAGGAAGTAAGCTGTTGGTTAACTAGAATCTGCAGCTTATCCATCAGGTAGGGAAATGGGCAGAATAGGTGGGCCAAGCTGTCCTTATCTGCTGTCAAATGCTATGTTTCTATGTAACCCCCACTCTTGCCCTGCTCCCCCTCGGCTGCAGTCCTGGATGAACCAAACCCTCCTCATGCATTTGGCAGACCAGCTGTTCTGTCTCTTTGGTGGGAGCAAGGCAAGCCCCACAATTTGGAGGGAGAGTATCATTCTAATTTGGAATTACATGTACTAATGGAGGAAAATATGTCACTGCTGCATTTTAATGTGGCCACTGATTACTGGCTATGAAGTTCTGTTATAAAATGGCTAAATAAGTTTTGAGACCTATATGTTAATTCCCCAGAAATGCACAGATCAGAACAAGTGCAAGCAATGGGATTTAGAATTTATGAAAAACTTCACTTATTCCTAACTGCCATCATAAACATGGTTGCCACCTTTGCTCACTAAAACCTTCAATGAGGGCCCAAAAAGTAAAACTACCTGAAATTTTAAAAACAAAATAAACATTTTTTTAATCTCATGATACTCTCCTTACACACATAAACTGAAAAAAATGAAGTACTATTCACAGTTTTAATTCCAGTTGTTTCTTTGGTGACCATAAGAAATCCCCCTTCTGTCCTTACCAGCTAACCAGGGCAATCTCTGCTGCTTACACAGTTTCAGATAAACTTGAGACCTTGGCTTGATATAAGGTCTTCTGTTGTGCATGAGGAGGTGAACATTTTGCCAGAGGAATTCTGCAACCATTTGAATTCCTGTATTCCATGATAACCAAAATTCCATCTACTGAATGTTTGGAAATGCAGATGGTTGACTAGTGGTGAAGGACAACTTTTAACAAAAGGATTACCTATTTTAATTAAGAAATTTATTTTTTATTTGTTTTTAAAATTGGTTGTCAGTTTACCCATTTTCTAAGAACAACAAGACAATCCATGACTTTGGCTAACAGAGTTAATGCACTTCTAGGTGTTAAAGGCAATTGGTGCAAGTGCCTCATGCCTCATTATGCACCTGGGCATGCATTAACACCCAGATAACCAGTGTCATAGAAACACAGAAATTATCAGCAGATAAGGACTGCTAGGTCCAACCAGTCTGCCCATAGGTTCTATACATGTATGCATCCACTCACCCTAAGTGGTCAGTGGCTTTTCATCACTCCCTTCCTGCCCAATGTTTCCTTGTGCTTGTCCCAGGCATGTTTAAACCTCTCCACTGTGCTTGCCCCTATCACCACTTGTGGCAGACTAGTCCAAGCGTTCACCACCCTCTCTGAGTAGAAAAATTCCTCACATTACCTCTTAATCCACTTCGCCAATTTCATATTTATTTTGCCTTGTTCTAGTATCTTTTCTACATTGGAAAAGATCTTCCATCTGCACCTTGTTTATGCCCTTGAGGTACTTAAAAGTTTCTGTCATGTCACCCCTTTCTCTCCTCTCCTCCAGTGAGTACATATTGAGGTTTCTTAGTCTCTCCTCATATGTTTTGTGGTACAAACCATGCACCATATTTGTTGCCCTTCTCTGGACAGCCTCCACCATGTTTATGTCCTTACGCATTTGTGGTCTCCAATACTGCACACAGTACTCCAGGTGAAGCCTTACTAGTGTTTTATACAATTGCATCACCACTTCCTGCCTCCTACTAGTAATACCTCTGCTTATGCACCCCAGCATTCCACTGGCCCTCCCTGCAGCCTTTGTACACTGCCTTGATACCTTCAGGTCATCAGTTATGATAACCCCTCGGTCTCTGTCCTCTTTTGGTTATGGTCAGGTCAGCACCTCCCCCCCTTTCTGTAGGTCTCCCCAAGGTTGCCCCTACCCAGGTGCATTATCTTGCACTTTTTTGCATTGAACCTCAGTTGTCACACCTCTGACCATCTTTCAAGCTTCTCCAGGTCCCTCTTCATTATCTGCACCCCTTCTAGAGTATCCACCCTGTTGCAGATCTTGTTGTCATCTGTAAATAGGCAGACCTTTCCTTCCAGCCCCTTTGCAATGTCACTAATGAAGACATTCAACAGGACTGGTCCCAGTACTGATCCTTGTGGCACTCTGCTGGTCACCCCTCTCTCCCCAGATTGGATCCCATTTACCACCACCCTCTGCCTTCTGTCTGTCAGCCAGTTTCTAACCCACTGTGTCACCTTATGCCCCATGCCCAGACTACTCATCTTGTTAACCAGCCTTCTATGTGGGACAGTGTTGAAGGCTTTGCTGATATTCAGGTAGGTGATGTCTACAGACCTTCCCTGATTCACTTCCCTAGTCACCCAATCAATAAAATCTATCACATTTGTTTGACAAGACCTTCCTGATGTGAATCCATGCTGTCTCAGATCCTGGGCACCAATGGATTCCAGGTGTGCCACTATCCTTTCTTTCAGCAGTGTCTCCATGATCTTCCCCACCACTGAGGTGAGGCTGACTGGCCTGTAGTTCCCCGCTTTCACCCTACTGCCACTTTTGTGCAGTGGACCTACATGCGCCCTCCTCCAGTCCTCTGGAACCATGCTTTTGTTGAGTGACTCTGTGAACAGGGTGGCCAGAGGTGCTGCTAGTTCCCTCTGCAGCTCCTTTAATATCCTTGGGTTTATGTCATGCACCTTATTGCTTACTTGTTCAGTACATGGATGGAATATAAGAATATAAATTCTTCCCAGTTTAGATGTGACATTGTTCTTTCATTTGTGCTTAGTTAAAAAAACGGAGAACAGTTTCCTATAATAATCTTTTTAAATCTTAGACAGTTTTTCTATGATATGCATTACAAACATACATGACCTCATATAAATTGGTTGGTAGGAATATTAGAGAGTAACATACATGCATGTACTGTAACATAACAATGTAAGGAAGGAATGGAGTCTAGCTCCATAAAGGTCAGTACACCCTCCCACTTCATAAGCAGAGATTACAAAGAATGCTGTGAAAGCATGTACTAATTTATGAAGGATGCCCTACCTACCTACCCAGGGTACCTTGTAATTCACTTGGTATCCAGACATTTGTCTAGGCTTACCTTGAAGATCTGTATTGTCTTTATTCCACATTCTCAGGTGGTAGACTTCTCTATAGGGAGATAAAGTGACTCCAAAAGTTATACATGTATTTACCACCTCTGAGGTTCCAGATACGTCTCCATTTCCTGAAGGAGCACCCAGATCAAACATCTTGGTCTGTTTGCTGTTGCCAATATCCTTGAGGATGCAGAAGACTTGAGATCATGTGTCCTCTAACCTGCCTTTTCCAGAATGAACATGTCACGGGCCTCTAGCCTCTCCTAATAGTCTTTGTCCCCACTCCTGATCATTTTGGAGGTTCTCTTGTTGCACCTTCTCAACTGTCTCAATTCTCTTTAGTTTACTGAAGTGCCTGGAAATCCACACATTGCTCCAGGTGGGATTTCCCCATGGCCTATTAAGGGGCAGGATAACTACCCCTGCCTTGCTGTTAACACCTTTTGACGCACCCCAGCATTCTTCTGACAATCTTGACAGCAGATCAGCACTGCTTGTCATGCCCTAGCCCCTTGTCTATTATGACACCTAAGTCTTTTTACTCCTCCACTGCTGCAAGAGGAGCCCAAAACAGTATATAGGTCCTCCATCTGTTTTTTTCTCCCCATGTATAGCACCTTGTATTTGACTGTGTTGAACCTAAGACTAGTACTCTGGCCAATTGCCCAGCTCATTTAGTTCTCCCAGAAATTTATCCTCATCTTCAAGGTAGTCCACCACCTTTTCCAGCTTAGTTTCATCAGCAAACTTAAGCAGCCTGCTGATGACCACAGCTTCCAAATCACTGATGAAAAATGTTGAGAAGCAATTATCTCAGCACTAATCTCCAAGGATTGCTGCTGAGTACCATTCTCCAATGGGAGCAGTGCCCATCCACAAAGCCCCAGCTGAAATGAAGGTCATTAACTCATGAACTTTACTGAATGTTCCTGACTGGTTTATGAACATCCATTAAAGTTCCCCAATTGTTCCTTAACTCATTTCATGAACCAAGTTCATGAACTGTTCATCAACAAAAAGTTCATGAAGTCACTGAACTTTTCATGGAGCATGATGGACCATGACAAAAATCAATTTGTGTATCACAATGCACAGTGTCCCACTGTAAAAGTTTATAAAGCAACACAAACATTTGTAGTTTAAAAGTGGAACTATATGCTCTACAAGGCAAATGACCATTCAAACACCCAAAAGAATTAACAAAGTTAGCACATCTTAAAAGAATTGCAGATTTAGCAGATATAAATAGCAGTTTGGCACTTCTATTTATGAATGGAAGGTGAGCAGTGATTTCATGGAACTGAAAAACAACAGAAAAAGTTGTAAGTTATTAATTCCAAAAGGCATTGTAAAAACCCTCACTCATTAGAAAATGTTAATTTGGTTTAAAAAATCCAGTTGCCATGGTAAACTGCATGAATGTGTCTGCCTCTGATTTGTTTGGGGGGCTAAGTTAGTTTGAGGATAGTGCCAAAACAGGGTTGCCTGATGAATTAACAATATTATAAAAGCAGTGTATTTCTGGTCACCAAAAATATTGATGGACTGTGTTCACAACCATTCAGCTTAGGAGTTTCGTTAACATTCATGGACATTTATGAACCTTTATGTTCAAGAATGTTCATGAACACGGAGATCACATGATGAGCTAAAACCGAGAGGACGTCTTCAGTAGTGCTCCTAGGCCTCACTACAGTTTTTTCATATTAAAACGTATACTGGAATTACTTGTGGTAGACTAAGCTTTGAAACTTTCCCTTCAGATTGGCACCGGGTGGCTTGCTTGAAGAAACGGAGCATAGTGGTACAGTTTTTCAGCATCTAGAGGCAGATAAGCAGGACCAAGAAAGATGGCCAAAATGGAGTGTGGAAGCCTGGAACTTCTGGCTGCGCGAACCCCAGCAGTGAAGCATCCAAAATCCCAATTGCCGACTCCAGATGCCACAGAGAATCAGCCAGCGGTAGATAAGGGGAGTCATTCGTCACCGGACGATATTCTAGAGATAAAACAGCTGCTGCAAGGGCTTGTGATTGATTTTTCAGCTGTAAAACTAACTTTGCAGGCTGTTGCTCAGCGCATGGGAGATATGGAAGCCCAGGTCGCTTCCCAAGAAAGAAAAACATCTGCAATGGACTCAGAAATGATGGCTTTGTATAGACATGTCAGGAAGCTGGAGGATTGTGTAGAAGATCAAGAAGCACAAAGTCGGAGAAACAGCCTAATAATGGCTGGATTACCTGAGAGAACTGAGGGAGTGGACTGTTTTCCTTTGTACAGGATTTGCTGCTGAAACTTATGGGCCCAATGCCATTTGGAGAGGTGTATAATTTAGAGAGAGCGCATCAAGCTTTGAGAGAAGTCCCCCCACCAGGAGCACGCCCCCGGGTCCTTATAATGAGATTTTTGAATTACAAGGAAAAGCTTCATGTGCTTAACAAAGCTAAAGCTGTCAAAAATCTCCAGTGGAATGGGGCAGTTTTTTGGTTGTTTCAAGATCTAACCCCCTCTATTTGGGAAAAACAAAAAGAGTATGTAGACATTAAAAAAAAGCTGTATCTTGCAGGGGTTAAATTTAGAATTCTACACCTGGCAACCTTGATGGTGAAGCTGCAATCGGGAGAGAGAAAATACTTAACTGCGAGGGATGCTTTCAAGGGTTTGCAGGTGGAACTCCCGGCTCTTTTTAAGCTAGCGACCTGAAACTGTATGAAGGAGGGAAGTTTTGGCAGGATTTGAGATGCTACTGGTGGGAAAGCTGCATAAGATCACATGGGGATTTTTAAGACTCATGTACTATGGCCATAACTGTTATCATTTCTTTTTATTTGCACAAACAGCAACAGGACTGAGTGGTTGCAGGGAATGTTTACCAGTTGTTATTGTTAAAGTGATTTACCAACTTTTCATACGTAGATTTAGCAATCATTCATCAAATGCATATATAACCAATGTACAATGTTGTTCCTGGATTGTACCAGCTGTTTTTGCGCAATAAAATAATTCTTGCAAGTGGCGATTACAGAACTGTCAGAGTGTGTATTGAAAGCTGTATCTGGTGACCTTTGACACAGGGTACCGAAGCCACATCACCGCAGGTAGTTGTATGCTGTATACCTAGCGCTTGCTGCTTATTCTGTGTGCCCGTGTTTCACAGTACAGTTTGGCAATGGCAGACAGTTCCTTCTCTTGGTCCGAAGAGAGTCTCAGTGCGTCTGACTCAGCCAGTGATTTTTCAGATATTGAGTCAGTGCCAGTCATCGAAAATATCTGCATCCTGGACCCCTATAGAGACGACCCCTACGATAGCAGTGACAGCAATGGTGGCAGCTCTGGTGGTAGCAGCAGTCCCGATTCTTTTGGTTATGGCAGCGAAAACAGACTTGGCAACACAGACTGGTAATGGGATAATCTTTGTCTGATTTATGCGGTTTGGCTAGTTCTTGTCTCTGGTTTGTCAATGACCGCGAACATTTACCCTCACACCTAGGCTTTTCCCCGTCTCTGATGGCATTTGCTGTCCTTTTTTGCAAAGCTAGGCATTGCTATCTGCAAATTTTTGCCAGACTGTTATAGTGTTGTGCAATCGATGCCATAACTCTGTGCCGTACTTGCCACCCTCGCCCATCGTAACATATATTAGCCACCCAGTCACCATTGCGAACCCAGTGTATATGTACCACCCCATAATCGCAAGTAGCAGCATATATATATATATTTTTTTTATTTAGTTGTTTAACCAGGTATAGCACACTAAGCTGAAAGCTTTTTTACAGGAGCGACCTAGGAGCACAAGGAGGTTAAGTGACTTGCTCAGGGTCACACAGTATGCAAGTGGAAGCTGTGGGATTCAAACCAAGGTCTGGTCTGCTGGATGTCACCAGATTTGCAGCTCAGAGCCTTAGACCACTGCGCTATACTGCCTCTGTGCTGTACCCGTAGCCGTGCTGACAGTAACTGCAAGTGGTAGTTTCTAAATATTACAATCAAGGTTTTTTTTACTGGTTTCGGGCTGTGCAATCAATTGTGATCATGGGAAACAGTGTGATACTTTCAGCATTATTCTGCACTGCATCATATTTCTGTTTGCATTTGCATTTGTTACTGTACTGGCATATGCACTATCTATGCAGTCTGCAGTTAAAACAGTGGCGAGCACAGCACAGAATGAAATGGTTACACCTTCACCTATTATTTGGCACATGTCTACAAAATACTCTCATTCTGCATTGTGCATAGCAGCTGAAACCTGGTAGTGATGGCCTGCAGCGCCTCAGTATCAGTGCAAAGCAGTGACAAACACTATCTGTACCTGCCAGGCACCAATCAGTGGTAATTGTTGTTACTAAACATGTTTCCAGTGTCACCTCATAAACTTTCTCTTGTTGAGTTTCATTATCCCAAACTAAAATCTCTGTCGGTCTGTGCAAATGTGTGCGGTGGTCCAACATAGTAAATTATCTTCATTTTCACCCCACGATCGAGGATAGCATCTCCACCATCACCAATCTTCCCCCCTCAATCCCATATACTGCCCCATCTATCCTACAGCTACCTTTGCCAACAGATAAATTGCATGCTCAGAATTGGTTCCCCATTCCTGCCTAATGAATTTTTCTCACTTTATGTATAGTACTATGCCACATCCCTCGTTCTGCATCTGATTGATCATATGTCTCATGCAACATTGCTATGTTTGAGGTTCTTTTTTCTTGGCAGTCCCATTGTGCTGTGTGTGTGGGGGGGACATGATTGCACTTTGCTTAGGCACAGCTGATATTAGGGTCATTGGCATGTGTTCTCACCACGTTTCATGTTGCCTTTAGCAGGTACTGTTCCTCAGAGTTTTTGACCTGCTCCTTTTTTGGGTCACAATTCTGAAATGCATGCCTATACCCAACAGCCATTATCACTCCATACTGTGCACAGTGCGGTGCTATTGCTCTCCATGCCCTGTGTTGCACAGTCGTGAACATATAGCAAAGCATTTGTTGGTAAGGGCATCAGCAGGCTGTTTAGTTACACTGTGTTAGATTCAGTAATAGAAATATATGTCACTGCAATAAATATGTGTGTGTGTGTGTGTGTGTGTGTGTGTGATGCTGCCTTTAGATGTTGTAACAAGATGCCTGGCCAGGTATGCATGGGAAATGTGCCAGTTGTCATATTGCCACCCTGTCGCACATGCCAACAGATCCCCTAGCGTAAGTGCATAATGCATTCCTTATGATGCAAGAAAAGTACTGGTCTCATCCTTGCCCCCAACACCGCACACAACCAGGGTCAGACTGGGGTACAGAGGGTCCACCTGGAAAGAAGATACAAGGACCCACCTGGAAAATCAGTAGAGTAAGGCCCAGGCTGACACACTCATATCAGTATTCCACTTCAATCTGATACACTAGCTCTGTGTTTGCATCTTACATTTATCAACAGTGTCCCAGATACCCCATTTAATTTGAAAAAAGAAGATAAATGCAAAAGCTTTCAGAGTTCAGAAGGTAACTACTTACCCAACTGAGGGGGGCCCACCTGGAAATTTCCAGGTATCTAGGTGGGCTAGTCCGACCCTGCACACAACACACAACACACCCCAGACAGACATAACTGAACCTGACTGATGCTTGACACAAGCCATGTTATGCTAATCCATGTGTATATGTGTGTGTGTGTGTGTGTGTGTGTGTGTGTGCGTGTGTGCGTGTAGGGAGGTTTGATCTTGTGGTCTGTCAGAAACTGAGCATCTTATCTACAGTAGATATTGGCCTCTGTTGCGATGTATAGCACTACACTGTGACACTATTCCCCTTTTTTTGACCCTTTTCAGAAATGCATGCCAAAACACAACACACAATCACCACTCAGTGCTGTCCACCGTGTTGTAGTGGCATTCTACACAAGTTACATATCGTTCATAGTGAACATGTGTTGTATAGCTTACAACGCTTTGGTGGTGAGGGTATCAGCTTCCTGTACTGTTACAATGTGTTAGGTGCAGTGTTGACAATATGAGTCACTATTAACAAAGGTATATCTGTCAGTGTATAAGTATGCATTTCCGGATTGAGCCAAACATGGTAGCTGGCCAGGTATGCATGGGAAAAAGTGCCACTTTGCACATGAGCATTCTGTGTAGTATGCTGAGTGACCCCATAATGCATGAAATCTAGTGGTCTGCACCTTGTGTCCCCCAAAACACACACACACACACACACACACACACACACACACACACACAACACTCACATTGCAGAGAAACACCTAGGCAAAGTAGCACTACTAACCATACAGCAGCACATTGCAGTGGTGAATATGTCATTCCTGGTGAGCTCAGCCTATGAGCAGTTCTGTCATGGTGCTGGTTCCGCATCCACAGTGAGACTAACTGGATGTGATCACGGGCAGCGCATCTCAGGCCTCAGCTACATATTTGTGGCACCATACTCTAATATATTTGGGTTAGTGACTAAAACAACACCTTTATCACATAATGGAGAACACAGCTTAGCATTCAATTCCAACATAGTAAATTCTTGGCCCTTCATCTCAGAAATTAGTTTTGTACTGCTAAAATACCCATAGAGTGAACACAAGCACTTCTATCTAAGCAGAAGTGATTTAGCAACACTTAGCAGATATAAATGCATGCTGTCAATGGAGTACAAATCCCTCACATTGACTCTTTTTAATGTAGAACCCTTGTATCACTTGGCCCAAGAAGATAATATTAGGGCTAAAAGAGGTGCTAATCACTCCTGGCCATCTGGAAGATTGAAGGTAATTATGCAGTTCCTCACTAACCCAGGTTTTATCCACTAATTAGTTTTTCCTGCTCTAAGCTACCATGCATAGCATAGTATAAGCCCAGCCACAGGCACATTTTTCCCTCCCACTGGACACGTGTGTGCTGTGCTGTTTTTGTACCGCTGATTGTCAGCAGCAAGTCCCCACATCCTGACCTGTCCTTCTCTTCCTCTTTCCAAGTCCTACCTGCATGCCTATCTTGCTGCCTCTGCCTCCTGTCTCTGCTTCCGCTGAATCTCCTAACCTCCCCACTAGTCTGACATCTGACCTATACCACCTCTCCCCTTCCTCCCCACCATCCTTTCTTCAGCCCCACTCTCCCCGTCCAATTGTGTGCAAAGTGTGACATACTGTTGCACATGTATAATTAAGAACTGTATGGTATACAGATCTTTATAGATACCTATATATGGTGTACATAACTAGCTCTACTGTATTGAATACACTGTACAATGTTTGTCAGATTGTTTCCACTGTACAATATATGTATGTCAAATGTATTACTGTACAAATGCACTGCTATACTGTACCATGTATGACCCCGGGTTGACCCAGAAAAAGGGACTGTAATTGTCTCAGTGGTCTTACCCGGTCACCAAAAGTCAAATAAATAAATAAATAAAGTGACAAGGTCCATGAATTTTATCTGGATCAGGTGGCCTGTTGCTGCAGTGTGATGCCGTTCACTGAGTCACTTGCCATGCTTACAGGGCATAGAGTCTTCTTGGCAAAGGAGAACCAATCATTGTTTGCCATTGATCATCAGTTGCCATGAATCTGCCCATGTCTCCAGCTTTGCCAGTTCCTCCCACAAACCATGTGAACCTCTATGCCATCCACCACACCACCAGTCTTGCTGCTTTCTACTAATGGGCTCATCTTGCTCTTGATGGCCATATTACTGTACCCACTATAAATGTGCCCACTGTTCCCTTGGTGATCGGAGATTCCCTTCCAACACCAATCTCTGCTGCCTTACCTGCAGTCAGGGGTGGTGTACCGGCCACCAACACAATCAGAAGGGAAGCAGAGGAGAGTGGCAGAAAAGATTCAGAGAAACTGTGGGAAAGGGGTCAATGGTGACAGTGGGTACTGTGGGTTTCTCTGACATGCTAGGGGTGGCATGGCAAACACCTGCCACCAAGTTCAGAAGGGGGAGGTAATGCTTTGCACCTTCCAAGTTAACCTTCTTGTACAGTTTGTCTGAAAACCAGCTAGGTTTGGGAACACCTGTAATCTCGTGGGTTGCAGACGTGTCACATTGATTCCCCCTGCCCTACCCATATTTTGTTGGAACCATATTAACCATTGTTTTTTTCTCAGCCATTCTTCACCTACCACCAGTTCCTTCAATCATTGCCCATTAGTAATCATGAAATTTTTCAGCAGATAATGGCCTACAGGTGTATCATGTCTGCTTGAAAGTGCAGCCAGCACCCCTTATTCTTCAGCCCCCCCCTTCCTTCACCTCCATTGCCCCTCCCATTTGCCCTGTCACAGCCCCTTTGGAAGCAGTCCACTGTCCTACTGGATACCATGTTTGCAGTGATGCATTCTACCAAGCTACCGCCCTCTCTGTAAAAGTGTGTCCTCATCTCCACCCTCAATCTACCTCTCTCCATTCTCATATTATGGCCCCGGGTGTCCCTTCCCTCCCTCAGTTTGAACAGACCCTCCATACCTGTCTTGTTTATTCCTTCATGTACTTATAGGTTTCAGTCATGTCCCATCATGTCCCTCCTCTCCTCCAGCAAGTACATTTTTAACTGTCTCAGCCTCCTCTTGTATGGTAAGTCCCCCAGCCCCTTGATAATCATTGTTGCCATACGCTGCACCACCTCCACTAACATGTAGATGCGGGTGCCAGTACTGCATAAAGTACTCCTGGTGTGGTCCAACTAATGCTCTATACAGTTGCAGCTTCCCCTTCAGTTCCTCCATTCATCCTTGGGGCCTCTCTTGTGGAGGGGTGCCACGTGATCCATCCTCCAATCATCAAGTACACACCCAAAGTGTGGTGAGGCATTAAATCCATTGCCAGAGGTCACGCAATGACCTCTGACAGCTCCTTCAGTGACCTGGGATGGATGCCATCTGTGCATGCATGGCACCTTGTTCACCCTGGTTTGTTCATTGATCATTGCAGCAGGATGCTGAGCTGGAAGGCATCCAGCAGTACCTGCTCCCTTCTATTCCTTGTTCTTGGGTTACTCTAGTGCACTCCTCACATGTTGAAGTCCCCCACAATCACCACACTAACTGTCTCACAGGTCCTCTGATCTGTCCTGCTAGTTCCCTGTAAGAACTCCTCCATCTGAGAGGGTGGCCTGTGCACCTCTCCCATTCTGAGAGTCCTATTCTTGGAATCCTCGATTTGCATCCAAAGTGAAACATAGAGACATAGAAACATAGAGGCTGATGGCAGATAAGGATCGCAAGGTCCACCCAGTCTGCCTATTTCTTTTTCTACCTTATGAATGTGCCATCGGTCCTTGCTCTGTCAATGGCCTGTCTGTTCATACTCCTCTGTATTGATCCCTTATGCCTATCCCATGCCTGTCTGAAGGCTTGTGCTGTATTCATATCCACTACTTCCTGAGGTACGCTGGTCCATGCATCCACTACCCTTTCTGTGAAAATGAACTTCCTCATATTACCCCCTAATCTACCTCTCTGCTACCATTCTCCCCTTCCTCCCTTCCACATTTCAGTCATGCCACATCCCTTCCTTCCATCATCTAACCCCCCTTTGCCAATCACTCTATCACTAGAAGTAACTTCTACCCTTCTAAAGATAGGTCCCTGTAATTGTTTTGGGTGGCCCATGTTTCTATGATGGCTGCAATGTCCACCTCTCCCTCTGCCATGAATGCCTGTAGCTCTGCAGTTTTCAACCCATGGCTACCAGCATTATTAGTGACCATCTTCCACCCTTCTCCCTCCTGCCATCCTGTTCTCTTTTAGTAGCATCACCAAAAGATGATTAATCCCATGTTACAGAACTCCCACTATATGGGCTGTGTGTATGGCAGCAGCCCTGATATATTCTGGCACCTGGCTCTGGTTTAGACATTTCCACAGTGTTCATCACCTTATTTTTTTGACTGTTAAGTTCTGGCAGCTACACACAGTTGCACTGACACCATGTTTTACCATTTCATCTACCACCCTCTTTGTAGGTGCCTTTGTGGGCATTGCGTTATCATGGACGATAAATTGGAGTGCTTGTGTTGCCAGGAGATAGGAAGAATGAGTGGGAGGAGGGATGATGTCAATGTAGTGTGCATCACAGAGAGCCCAGCATTCAGCAGTGTAGTACTGGACCCGGATGTACTTCAAACTGCATACTATGGGTACCGGCAACAATACAATGGAGGAAATGCACCACGCAGTTTGAATGCGTAAGTATCATTAACCACACATGTGCCCTCTGCAAGGTCTTAGACCTGTATATATTATGTTACTTGCCACAATATACCTCCTGTACATTCAGTGGTACCATCCCTCAAGAATGGTTATAAGGAACATGTCTGTCAGGGGAACTGCCAACTGAAACATGCCAGTGGGCCATCTGGCTTCATCAGCCATGGGTGTCTCCAGTCAAACATGGTTCCTTGACTAGCCTCACATCAGGCATTCCTATGATCAATATCCCCCCTTCTCGCCTCATCAGTCATCCCCATCACCCCGTCCCACCTTCTACATTCCGTATTTTCAAAGTCCTCACTTCTCTTTGTGATAATTTGTCTTTGCTTCCTCTATTTGTGGCCTTACCTCCCTCACCCATTTTCTGAATTTTAGCTCCCCATGTGCCCTCATGCTGCTGTCTGATCCTTTTTCCATCCTTTATATTCAAATCCGACAATGCCACTTTGTACTATATGTATATATGCTTTTCCTTGCACCATACCCACAATGGTCATGGTGACAATAAATCTATTATCTTTGGCCTCTCATCTTTTAATGATTTCATACACACACTTGCTGCTAGTTTTGTCGGAAACTTTTATTTTGGTCCCTCTTCTTCCATCCTATCACTGCTAAATATACAGTGTTGAGAGAAAAGAACTGTTACTGCGCTTCCATCTGCCACGGAGGCATACGGCGGTTGACCACAACTTGCTATGCCTCATCAATGACTTTGCATCCATGCAAACAAACTGTAGGGTTCATCCGTGTCTTTACAAGGTCACTAGACCAGTACTCCCCATGCCTCTTCATGTAGACAGACATTCTCATATTTCTCACAGTTGCTCCCATCACATTTATTTTTTGCCATATCACTGGTACCATCTTTAATGCCCATCTTCATTCTGCCCACACTAGCCATATTTGTTCATGATGTGATGATCACACAATGGAATCAACCTGTTTCTGTGCCTGTTTATTACTCATTGGCATGCATAATATTGCAGGGCCACTTCTAGATCTGCGATCCTCTCACTGTCCCATTTCAGAGTACGAGGTCTAAGACTGCTCTCTCATGAGTGGATTCCAAAACTGGCTATCAGACGCATGCCACCTGTAGGACATTGAGAATGGCCCTGCTCTTGGATGTGGCTGCAGCAAAGGAGCTCCAATTTATATCTGCCATTTTCAGGTCCCCCATTAACAGTATTTCACCTTTCTCTGCCATCCTAAGGATGCCTCCAATCATATCCTTGTCCATTCCCCCCCCCCGACATGTGGGTCTGTATACAACCCTGGTGCAGATTGTGGTACCATTTCCAGGCTCTAAGGTGACCCACAGTGCCTCCTCTCCTCCTGGCTTACTCTTTTGTTCCATTGCTTTTATCCATTACATAGAGAGCTACTCCTAACCTCTTCTACCCTCCCTGTCTCTTCTGTAGGTTGTGTACCCTGGTATGTTAACATCCCTGTCATGGTTCTCTGTGTACCTTGTTTCTGTGACTGCTACGATATCCAGGCATCCCTCTTCCATCAAGGCCACCAGTTCAGGGAGCTTGTTGCCCAGACTACATCCCTATGGTGCCAGGCCCTCCAATCTCTAAGGTTATCATGATCCGATTCCTATCCCTGCCAAGCCCCCTGGAAAATTGATGCTACCTTGCTATCACCCCTGCACTGCCCATCAACTGACTGGGCATTTCTTTTTTTTCTGTCAACAGGAAATATCGTTACACTGGGTACAGACAGTTGGTTCGATGGGTCTGGGGATACCTTGGGAAGGATGTACAAGTGGCACTACCATCATGTGCCATTACCAAGATACATGAAAAATATCCAAATGATGATGGGGAGGCCTATAGGCATTTCAAGCCTGAACGAATCATCAGCACATAAAAGCAAACCTTTGATCCTTCCTTTATTGCAATGTAGCAATTTCTAGTCTAATATATTTTCATGCATGTAATCATTCAATAAAGATACAGGAGGCAACTTTGAATCAAGTTCTGCATCTGTGTGCATTTACTGACTGGGTTTGTACTCAGTGCCACAACAATGAACAATATCAGTGCATGATAAATCAAATATACATTAGGGCTTTTTGTATGGTAAAACAATTGACTGCATGCCATGGTTTTATTACTTCAAGCAACATCTGACCATTTTCCTCACTGGTTTCATTCACGCAGCATTAGCCAATATCAACATATATATATGAATTGCTAGTAAAGTCGTCACATAGATATTGTTTTTTCATTTCATGTTTTTTTATTGTGCTGTTTCTACAGGAGGGCACCAATCGCCATGTGCTACCTGGTTGTAGAGTGCACAGGACATACATTGAAAAGCATATAACATGCAATAGACAAAATACATATACAAAAATGTGCAAGAAACATCCAAAAATAGTTAGCTGGTAGGCCAGAAATGACACATGGAGAGGTGTCAAAACACAGTTGCCATACAGACCTACTGATGCTTGTGATTCCATTCATGTATTGAAGCCTCTATGTAGTAACACCACCGCTTATAGCTGTGAATTATGCTAGCGTGGAAACACGGGATGAAACCCCATCACTGAATAGGAGGTGGGACCATTACCAATCGGGAGTACAGGTGGGTATGTGAAGGGAGACGGGGGGTGACATCACCATCAGGACAGGGACAGCCCGAAATGGGGGACAAGGGGGAGGTAGTGGAGGTGGCAATCCCAGTTGTGAGAGTAAGGAAAGTCCTCAGGTCCCTTAGGACGGAGATCACACCAGGGCCAGATGATGTACATCCCAGGGTACTGAAGAAACATGCAGATGTCCTGGCGGAACCCAGAACATAGCTTTTATACATGTCTGTGATGATGGGGTAGGTGCCCTGGGACTGGAGGGTGGCACATGTTGTGCCTATACACAAGGCTGGATCAAGAGATGAGGCATGGCTATACAGGCCCATCAGCCTGACATCGGTGGTGGGCAAGTGATGGATGGTGTTACCAAGGAAAGGCTGGGGGGTCCTGGAGAAGTTGGGGTACCTGGACAATAGACAGCATGGCTTTGTCATATGAAAATCTTGACAGACAAACCTTGTGGGGTTCTATGATTGGGTGACGAGTGCCCGGATCCAGGGCATGCCAGTGGACGTCCTCTTTCTTGACTTCAGCGAGGCATTTGAGATGAGACTAACCCCCGAACCATGACCATATTTGTCTCAGCTACATGGAGGGTCATCAGTGGGGTCCCGTAGGGATCGGTCCTAGGGCGCCTCCAGTTTAACGCATATGTCTTTGACATAAGGAAGGGTATCAAGAGTGAACTGAGTCTCTCTACAGATGAATTGAATTTGAGAGAAGTGGTGGATGGAGAGGAGGGGAGAGTGACCCTGGAGGAGGACCTCCATGATCTGGACAGCTGGTTAAGGAAGTGGAGTCTGAGGTTCACTACTTGGAAATGCATGGTTATACACCTGGGCACCAGAAACTAGTGCAAAGTGTATACCCTGGGTAGGGAAATGCTGCAAGTCGCGATGGCTGAGAGGTACCTAGGGGTAGTGGTTAATGTCAAAATGAACAGCTCTGACACTTGTAGGAGGGCAGCGGCCAGAGACAATGGGATGCTGGGATGCATCACTAGGGGGAGTAACTCCAGAGGCATGGAAGTGATAATTCTGCTGTACAAGTACTTGGTTAGACAGCAACTAGAGTACTGTGTGCAGTTTTGGAAGACGCCTTTAAAATGGGACATTGCACTCCTGCAAAGGCTCCAAAGGAGGGCAACCAAAATGATCTGGGGCTTGGGGGAAGGACCACAGGCAGCAGTGCAACATCATCTCAACATGTACACGCTTGGAGGAGAGGAGGGATGGAGGGACATAACAGAGGTCTTCAAGTACATGAGGCGGATAAATATTGGGGGTCTCAGTTGGAGTGCTACAAAGGAAAGGGGGGGTCAAGTAAAGGCAACATGTGGAAGCAGGAGGATGAAGACTCAGGAGCAGAAAGGAGGAGGTGCTACTTTACTCAGAGGGTGGAGGAACCATGGAATTTGCTGCACATGGGACTAGTGGAGTCAGAGACTGTGGCAGGGTTCAAGAGGGGTTGGGAAAGGTATGGGAACTGACCAAAAGAGCATACATGAAAGACTATTAGGCCTACTGTGCTGGCATTCTAGTTTGTCAGTATATGTTAGTATGTAACTTGAGATGGTTACACAGGTAAATGCAATCCAGTATGACTTTTCATGCTTAGCCAACTGGCAAACACAACGCTACACAAACTCTCTGGTGCAGGTATTTCTTGCACCTTTGACTATGCTGTAATGCTGTCAGTCAGTTCAAGCGTCAACTTTAACTATGGTACTGTACTGGCAACGGACAAACAGATCATGCAGACCACTGGACCATGTCCATTGCACATCGCAAAATGTCCAGTGTTACACCACTGTACTGTCACTGAATGCCCAGAATGAGTTGTGCCCCAAAGTAGCATTTGTTCAGTTTCCCATGGCATTTCCCAAACTGTCATAGCACCTTCAATGTCTGACAGCAGTGTCCACAAAGACAAATCTCACCGTGGCCAGGCGGTGTAATGCAGCAGTTTGTGTGCAGTGTGCTATGCAGCAATCACTGCATTGCCCTTGTGGTAAAAGTGAAGACAGTGAGGGCTTCATCAAGTTACAATTCATGTCTTAGAATACATGACACAAACAGGGTTCTGCCCCGATGTTCTAAGTATTACCCGGCTGTATCATCCAATATTTCGTGAACCATGTTACTTTTTGTTTGGAAATCATGTACGGTACTGCAGTACTGCGCTTGCATGGTCCACATCCTTGAATGTTGAAGAAAGTGGTGCTGGCTGTTGCTTGGACTGGGCTAGTTGCTTTAGTCGGTCCATCACTGCTAGATCGCTCAACGGCAACATGACAGTAGTCATAACTGCATGTGCATACTCTGTAATAGCAAAAAAAAGGGGTTATATTTCAGTCACCTTTGTTGGTTATGCAAAACAGAAAACAGCAGTGATTCACAACTGCATGCAAAGGCACAGTGTAATGAACTGCATTGTTATCAGTGATGGAGCCAGGTTTGGGAGCATTTGGGAGCTAGGGGGGCCATTCAGTCAATCATGGGCTCCACTTTCAAAGTGACACCGATTGTATTGCCAAACAACCCTACTATTGCCGGCGTCCACCTTCTGCCTTACGCTGTGTCTCTGGGTTAACCCATGATGTGTGGCATTGTCCATGAAAGACAGTAACAGAGATGTTGTTTTGAGAACACAATAAAGAAACACCAAAAATGGGCATCAAAATCCATGTTTAGTGTGCTAGCTTACCATATGTGATGCTTGTTCGTGGCCTCACAGATGGCTCACCCTTCTTTGCCTTGGATAAGTAGACTGTAAACTTTACATTACCGGCATCATCCAACAGAGTGTCTCGGCACGCATTTTCGTTAAAATGTAGTGCAGCAAGATATAATCTGAAATGAAAGAAAGCATACAGGCAATATTAGATATTTGGAACGCAGTACATCTGTCCAGAGAGCAGGGGTTGTGTAAGCTTTTGTTTTTCCCAATATTTGTTATGGTTTGGTGGTCAGTGTGGTGATGGGCCTTTACCAGGCAAAGTACCTGTTCAGCATGCAGACTCCATACTGTGCTTCACAATGTAATACGTGAACTTGTCACTATGCACTGATCAACAGCTAATGGCACCATTTTAAGTGACCGAGAAGAAACCTATTCACTTATGAAACATATAACAGTATGCCAATGGTTACAGAGCAAGGGGGCCGGACCTGTCATAAGGGGTCATGACTTGACAGTATTTCCAACCGACAATTTGAAGGACACTTGGAATGGCCTGGACATAGCATGACAGGAAATGCAGACACCATCATAATACAAACATGTATGTGCTAGCAAGAAGTGAACCACACAGATGAGCATAAAATGCTGAATCAGTTCAACAAATATTAGCAATGGCGGGCACAACAGGGTAGGAAACATGAGAGGCGGAACTGGCCTTGTCATTAATGCCTTCCCATGTCCCTCCTCAAGTTGCCCAACACTGGTGTGGTATAGACTCCCTTGCAGATTCTTGTTGTCAGTTGCAAGCAGGCAGACATTGACCTCCAGTGGCTAAGGTATATTGCTAATTAAGAAATCTAGCCTGTTGCACCACATGGAGTAACTTTCTTTGTCACACGGTAGTCGCCTGACATGACCTCCACGGCATGAATCAGTGACTCTTATGGTGCTATGCTCCACTACTTTTTCAGTGATTGACAGTGACCAACATGACAGAAATGTACACTCACACTTACCAGCACTACATCCCATGGAAGGAATAGGCAGTGTGTTTGGGTGCAAAATGAAGAATCATGCTGTGGAAAGCTTCAACTGCCGATGTTTGCACATGGGGTGATAATCGACAGATGTCACTTACTAAACTATTATTTTCAAGAATATCAAACAGTTTCTCTGTTCCTTTCTCACCTGTCAGAAACAGAAATGTCAGTACATCAAAATGTCTATGACCATCAGTACGGTTTATTTACTCATTTAATGTCAAAGTACTCACTGGGATGCAGCCATTCTTTTTCCTTTCTTCACCCTCGAGTGGTGGATGCAAACAGCGTGGAAAATATCATGACGCCTTACGTGTATGTTGCCTATGGTTCATCATACATTTCATCTACCTTTCTCATGTCTGGATCACAGTCTGGCTTTGAGGCTGCAATCCAATAGATGTGGTTGTTAATGGTGCGTTTCCATCGGTTGATATTTTCGTAGTCTTTCTGTTTCCCCAAGGACTCAATTTTTTTACGAAGACCTGCAAATATAAATGTATGCTTAGTGCACATTATCAGAGAACTGTGTCCACCATTCAAGAGATAGAGCTATACCATACAAACCTAAATCTACCTCACCTTTGGCAACATGCCACACATCATAGTAATGGGTTCTGCTAGTCATTAGGGGGTTGTCCCGAAGCCAGGCATTTATTTGAGTGTGTCTGTCTGTCACCAGGCAGTCAATCTTCAGGTTAGATTCCAACACAAGAAATGACAACACTCGCCGTAGACCCTCCAGCTCCAATCATGTTGAATTCTTCACCTCATTGCTCTGGTTGGAGAAGAGTGTAAGGGTCACATTGCAGAAGCAGTACTGACAATCATGAATAACTGTACAATGTTGGTGCTGCACAACGTTGCTTAACTGGACCAGTGAAACAGCTATTATTTTGTTGATCCGCTGCTCCAGCATGCTGTATGACCCATATTTTACACAGTGCCCAGGACTGTCGCAACACCCATCACCAGCTAACATGAGTCCACCACCCATTGCTGCCAAGTCATTAATTAATTGTGTCTGGTGCTGTAGCCAGTAGCTCTCAATGGTTGGGAGCAGAAAATTCCGCTGATGGTTGTCAAACGTTGTGCGGGAAATGGATGCAACATTCATCAATGTGAAAACATGTAATGCTTTAGAGACTGGGTAGCCAGATGTGAGAATGGCAGCGGCCAATAACATGTTCATGGGTGGAATATGACCCATTTTTGGTTGATTGTGCCAGACCAGATGATATCCACAGTCTGGACACATCACAGTCACTATCAAAAGAGTCCCCAGCTTACGGCATTTTTCATCTGTAGAGTACTGTACTGTTGTATTCGTTGCATAACTGGGGCATGTTTGGAACAGCTCTTCGAGACTGGAACAGAAAACAAAAACCTTATGCTCCCCTGCTGCTGGAATTGATGGCTGTATAGGCACACTGAATAGTGATGAGATGGAGTATTGAAAAACAAACGTTAGTGGTGGTTAGCTTCTGAAAAGAGAAGCAGTTACTCAGCTTTAGAATACATTGCAACATTGCATATTCACTTATGCCAGTTAGTGTCATCTATGTCACCCGCAGCGAATGGCTAGTGTCACAACCTAACACCAATGAAATGGTGTTTTTAACATGACAGTATGCACATCATCTATGTTTGCATAATGCATGCAAAGAACATGTCTATGCACAAAGAGGCATCACAATAAGCATATAACAACAACGTAGCCGGTATCACGGTGATGTGCACCACACAACAGGGTATACCTCAGTACTGCTACAGTGTGGTGCGATCGCCACTGTATGTACAGAGCGACACAATATACATTTCGCTACCAAGCGGCAATTGGTGCTCTCACTGTTGGCTCGCAATGATGCTTGTCCAATGGCAGCATGTGTGTGCCCTTGGGGTGTTGCAACATCTTGGAGGAGCACACCAATCTAAGAACAGTGCACACTAGGCCAATAGCTAGGAAATATGACAGACTAAAGTCATGCAATGGTACAGACCAACACTGTGTGCCCCCTGTAATATTGAAATGCTCATGCATTACCACCAGATGATCAGCAGAGCTGGAGGGCATGGACAAAAATATAACCGGAGCTATATGTAAAGCATTTTATCAGGCCTCGTCGGTTCAAGGCATGGAAGGCGAATGTGCTTTGGTATTTGTCAGCTACCAGTGATGATTTACCCACTCAGATATCATGCACAAGTAGTTACCTTTTGGTTGGCTTATATCACCATACACAGCTCACTAACACTTTTTGGTTCCTGTTAGTAAGTACCTCCACACACCACTTGTGTACACTTCTCTCACCATACCTATATTGTGTAGTACGCCACTGAGTTTTTGGTTTCACTGGTGCATTAATGTGCAGTACATCTAAACAGCCATATGTTTGCATAGTAGGTGGATGGGGAGGAGGGTGGCAAATTACTGCAGGAGGACTTGACAAGGCTCTAGGAGTCGTCGCACACCAGACAGCTTGGGTTCAATGATAAGAAGTAAAAGGTGATGCATTTCAGATGCATAAACCCAGGATACAGCTATTGGATGGATGGTATCAAACTGTCCACATCTGACGAGGAGAAGGATCTGGGGGAGCTGGTGACCGGGAAGTTAAACCACTCGGCCCAGTGTAGGAAGGCAGTAGCTAAGGCTAACATGATGCAAGGGTGTACAGCAAGGGGATTACATCCAGATGTGGCAAAATCATATTGCCTCTGTACAGGTCCCTGGTGAGGCCACACTTGGAGTACTACTTGCAATTCTGGTACCCGTACTTGAAAATGGGTATCAAACTACTGGAGGCATTGCAGCGAAGAGAAAACAAGGATGATCAGGGGTTGGGGGTAGAACTTACAATGAAAGACTATACAAGCTCTACATGTATACCCTGGAGGATAGAAGAGAGAGAGGGGACATGATCGAGACCTTCAAGTACCAGAAGGAGATGAACAGAGTAGTCTTCCAGGGAGTGTTCATTCTCAAAAACGGAAAAGATCATAAGGGGCACTCTCTGAAGCTAAAGAGGGGGAAATTCAGGTGTGAAAAGAGGAGGCACTACTTCACTACTTCAAACATATGAACTGAACAGCAGATACATGCCATATGGTCTTTCTAGTCTGCTCGAGTGTGCAGCACGTCTGCCACTTCTACTGCAGCTGCACCCCCCATTAACTCTTCTGTTCCACAACTGCCCCCCTGGTATGTACTTTCCCCTAGAATTTGTACCACTCCCTCTTGAAGCATCCCACAGTCTGCACTGATAAAAGTTGCTCAGGCAGTGCCTTCCACCCTGTTACCACTCTTTCAGTGAAGTGATGCCTACTCCTTTCCCTGCTGAATCTGCCCCCCTGTAACTTCAGGGAGTGTTCTATGGTATCTTTTCCGTTCTGGAGAGTGACCACATCCTAGAAGCCTATTCTGTTTACCTCCTTCAGGTACTTGAAGGTCTCAAGCAACTTATTAATTATTTGTGTGACACGGCCAAAGTCTATCTAGGCCTTGGCCAAATCCCTTCACACACCTACGGATCTTTTTACCTAGACATGGTGCCTTCATTCCAGCACACTTATGGCCTATAGGCACGCAGCAATTATTTCATTCATAAGAGATTCCATCAATTTTGCTATCACTGTGGTCAAATTAACCGAGTGGTGCTTCCCTGTCGATGCATCGCTGCCAATGGTTGTGAATGGAAATCAGATCTGTGATCCTCAATTCCAGATGCACAACCGTGACTAGTTCTACCTGTACTTCTATCTAAATAATATGCGGTCTCCCATCTTTGTCATTTGTCAAACTCCCATTTTAGTTCTTTCTGGACAATTTTCTATGTCAGCGGACTAGTATTGAGCCCCGATCCAGAGCACAATGAGTGTTTTTTTTTATACAGTGAGCATAAGTTCAACAGTTGAGCTGCGGCAATGTGATACTTACCTATCAATGTCGTCTTCAACTTCATTCTCCACTGAAAGGATGGAGTCATCACAGGGGTTGTACTCCGAGTCTTTGTCGAGACTGTCCACATCCGATAAGGAAGACAGTGAGGTGCTTAGCAATGTGGAGCAGCATCTGTTGCACCCCTGTGGTGGTTTTTCAGTTTGCAAGGTGTGATCAGAGAGCAAGTCACACTGGATGCCAATGGACACCATCTGTGGCCTAGCCAAGACACCTGTGGAAAAAAATGAAAAATGATATGAAATATTACTGAGTACAGTACACAAATTGAAAAGGGGTGATGAGGGTCTATAGACAAGGCATGAACTTTTGGTTTTCTTCAGCACTGCGGTCTGGGTGGCAGAACTCACAGTCTTCTTGGAAGAAGTAATGGTATCAGTGTTCACACGATGAAAAGACACATTTTCTATGAGTGCTTCCTGTTGACACTCAGGCGCCACAACCAAAAGAATGTTGCTGGCTATGGTTGTTGCTGCATCATCTGTCTTTTCTGTTTCCGTGGTGCCCTGAAAGTAAAAATTACAAATAATTGTGTTTGCTATTTGTTAGAAGCACTGTTTTGGAAACACATCATATATTCAGGTTGCTTTCTATGCCAGAGATATATGTGCACTGACGATAATATTGCCATCAATGACAGGCAGTAAAGGCACATTGTCTGCTCCAACAGTAGTTGCCAAGGATGAATCATCAATTCACAATCTAGATTCATGGGCATGGACATGGAGCAACTGTGAAGGGAAACATGAAAAATGTTCAGAGTAGAAATACTTCACAGTGGCAATGACATGTTGAATCATGCACAAAGAATGCAGTAATAGTTGCTGTATTGATGTACTTTGTTAGGTGATGAATAATATTAATGACAGTACAACACTTAGTGCATACCATGTGTGCCTTTATATGTTATTCACACTGCATGTGATTTTGAAGCAATCACAAGCAAACACAGCCACCCATGACGCACAACAGTCACTGATGTGGGAAACAAGAGAAATGTCAACATCAGGTGCATTGTGCAGTGCATACAATGTGATAAGGCTGCGGTGAATATGTGTTGGCATAGGTCACTGAATGTGTCACCACAATGTTGTATGACTCAGCCAAGCACAGGGAGAGAAAAAGCATAGGGATGGAGGGTGGTTGGCAGGCGGCAAGTGAGGAAGGGATGGGGGGGCCAATCAGCAGAACTAAGCAAACAGAAGCAGTATAAAAATGCAGCGGGCAGAGGGAACTGGTGTTGGGGGGCCTACCTAGAGTTGAAAGCAGATATAGCAGGGCAATGAGAAGGCATTATCCCAGAAAAAGGGTGATTGTGGGCCAGAACCCACTGCAAGAGGAGGGCATATAACTATGGATCATGGGAAGCTACTGAAAGGTGTGCAACGAGCTCAGAGGGAAGGTTCCAAACATGGGGAGCATGGGGGTAGGGCACAATGTATGGGGTGGCATGGCAGGGTAGGGTGGGGATTCTGCACTACTAAAGCATCAAGTGTTGCTCATGCAAGCCAAGTTGATATAACAACTGTGTATATTTGTAATGTGGGCCTTGCTGCAGCATAGGAAACCATTCATGTAGCCTGAGCGGAATGTCATGGCAAAACCATAATGCACTGGCTTGCCGGTACTCATGTGTGCCTGGATAGGAGAACATCGAAGCTGTAGGGCAGGACACAGCCATACACTTGGACACTACTGGGCATCTTGATAGGAATTGTGGACCACAGAGGAAAGCGCAGACTGTGGCTACCCTAGCAAATTTCAGCTACTTTCTGGCATACAGAATGTTGCATGGCATGGCCAACTCTTGTTGCTGTGCCCCCAGTGATTTTCACCTACTCGACCACCCTCTGAAGGGCCCGGGACAGTGCCCTTGAGGAGTGGGTGTTTGCAAAGCCAAGGATCATGACTTGACGGCAACCAGGTAAATCAGTTGGGGGTGGGGAGAACTGAACACCAACAGGACAGAGAAGCACTTCACACAGAGGTATCAAGATCATGACCCAGGTGTGTTGCTGAATGTGGGGGGTTAGCAAAAGACAGTGGACAATGTATAGCAGCAGAGACAGCTGAAAAAAATGAATTGACTGCAACAACATGAAACGGCGATAGGCCGAACTGAAAAATATTGATGTGCTACATACCCGAGAGGTCATCAATTTTGCTGTGACTCAACTGCACTGTTTAACTTGCCCATCAGATGTCTCTCTATCTTCACCTAAACGTTTATATGGGTTGGATGCCATTAACTTTTTTGGTGCTATGAGGGGACGTACTGTTGGTATGGCATCTTTTGCTAACTTCAAAGATTTGCAAAATTTGTAACGGAATTGCATGGCATTTGTGAAGCACTCTGGGGAAAAATGGGTAGAACAGATAGTGGGTGCAATGGCCATCTTCCAATCCCACTCACGATCCAGAAGAACAAAGGACACCCACTTCTTAAACTGTGTTGGCGATCTATCACGCTTTGGGAATTCAAACAGTGAAATATCACTAGAGGGGCTATTATTGCAGCCCCCAACCACACAGTAATTAACCATAATGTCACTTAGCTCAATGCAAATATAGCAAAATAGCAAAAACAGTATGAATACCAACTAGATGTCACAAGTATTTGATGGTACCAAACAAAATGCAGTATATACTGCTCAACTGTGATACAGTGTAGAATATAAGGCAAGTAATAAAAAAGTCACAAACTGACTATTAGGAAACCGTTTGGCTAAATGCAGATATTGCAAGAGGCATGAAATGGATTTGATTATTTATGTACACTTAATTATCGATGCCTAGCACCATTGCTGTAATACTAAGTGCTGCAGCACTCTGATGGCAGCAACAACAACCAGACAAAAAGCAGAAATTGAAAATCCTATAGCTTTCCTGTACTGTACTGATCAGGTAGATTCATATATTAATTGTTTAACACAGTCACCAAAATAAATCCATATCCAGACCAGGCACAAAACTGTCCACTGCATATACAACTATTATTAGACTATTTGACTTTCAAGCTCTGCACCGTAATGTTACCAATTGAAAGGGATGTGTAAAGGATTAGTACTGAACCCCCATAGAATGATACATTAGTGCTACGCCACTCCAAGAAAAGAGTGGAAAAATGGACACTAAATTTTTTACTGTGACTTTTCAGAAAGGACCACCCGTACTGCAGCTTTACTTTAGAAACACTTTCATTCACCGTCAGTAACTATAATGATGTACTTCTTCGTGCAAAATGACCTAAAGACCCCAACAATGGAAAACAGTCAAAACAGAAGGCAGCAAACTTGCAAGCACCAAAAGTATCCATGCCAACACTTGCATTAATAAGGAGGGTCTGGAACTGGATTAAAGTAACAGGTTCTCTTGATGCCAAATAGTGATGAGCAACAGGGCTCACAAATGAAATGAGACTGTGGTGCTACTGATTGAGCCTTGAACACCCACAACTTGCTTACCCACTCACCCTCAAAGTGCTCAACAAACTCACAGCTTCAGACCTTACTGATATGCCAGTATCAGTGTACAGCAGAAAGCTACCGACACAATGTACGTTCAGCACAGAAAATGACCGTATTGAGCAAGTCCTACACAAAACATGCAGCCCTCGGATAACAGCAGTCATGCGCCTCCACAACAAGGTATTCCCCTCAGTGCAGCACTCTCTTTTCCATAGTTTGGAGCCATGGGATTGATTTCAGTGCCATGGAAGGACGGAGATAGATGCCAGTCTGACTGAGCTCCACAAGCGATTGTTGTGGCGAAGCAGGTACTGTGGGGGCATGCCTTCCCTGGGCTGACGTCAGCGAGGCAAGCTGATGTTACATGCATGAGCAAACCAGGGACAAAGAAAAAAACAGGGCGGGTGGCTGCGGCGTGAAAATTAGTTTTAAATACACACAGAGCAAGGATTTTATTGCAAATGCGTAGCGGATCAGCACCGGAACGGCAGGGGAACCGAGTAACAGTGATAAGAA
Organism: Neoceratodus forsteri; assembly: GCA_016271365.2. Classification (NCBI taxonomy): domain Eukaryota; kingdom Metazoa; phylum Chordata; order Ceratodontiformes; family Ceratodontidae; genus Neoceratodus; species Neoceratodus forsteri. The sequence continues at coordinate 702,224,148 of CM028137.1, read as the reverse complement.
GAATATGAAGAAAACCTGGTGAGTCGCTTTAAGGTATTTGGGGCTATTTCTGAACTGTTTGACTCTCTGGAACATGTTTTTGGAAAGCTGAATTACAGTTTGACCCAGCGTATTCTGAGTGAGTGGCTAGAGCCATATTTATGACTAATTGGTGACAGCAGACTTTAGTTAATTTTGACCTATGTTAGCAGTTAAAGTATAAACCACATTAGCAGCAAACACATGGAGGCACACAGGGTGGGGACTTTTATTTGTTTAAAACCCATCGGGCACTTATAGAGTTCTTTTTATATTTTTCTTTTTTTTCTTGGGGGGATTTATCCCCTGCCTGATGCTATGGTGCTGGAGTTTGAAGGGGGTTCCTTTTGCCCCAGTGTGTGCCGGATTTAATTTTGCGATGGGTCAAACTATCTGCTTGCTAATAAATAAGAGAAAGGATCACTATTCTTTTGGGATCCTAAATGACAATAAAACGAGGGAGTCAGAGGAGGCTAGATAATGAAGATTTGTGAGATCTTAAAGAGGCCACACAGAAGAGGGGCACACAGAACTCAGACTCAGATAGACTTTTTCCTGGTTAATAATGAGGTGCTAAGGGGAGTTAAAGAGCTGATTACACATGGTAGAGTTCTATCTGATCACTCTCCAATCCAGTTGATCTGGGAGATTGGCTCTATTCCACCTCGGCCCTATAGATGGAGACTAGATGATTCAATATTAACAGATGATGCGCTTGTCACCAGGTTAAAGCAGGCTCTTATTGAGATTTTTCAGACCCAACTTCCAACATTACAGGATAAAAGGTTGGTCTGGTCAGCATGCAAGGCATTATATGCGAGAATAGCCCAAAGATATACGGCTAGCAGGAATAGCATGAGAAAGGCGGGGGAGAAATTTATAATGGGGGCTATCAATTCTCTTACTCCCTTGGAAGGCTCCTCTAGGGGTTTGGATACTGAGCTTAAAGACCTAAGAGATGAAATGGCATATACAGTCTATCGCAAGGTAGACTACTGGTTAGAAAGGCTCCAAGCTAAATATCTGCTGCAGGAGGATGTGCCCGGTCATCTTCTTGCATCTAGAGTTTGGGAATGGGAAGGATCGTGTACTATTATGCAAATACACTATAAAGGGGAAATTATAACTGATCCACAGGGAATGGCTAATACTTTTGAGCTTTACTAAAAAGAGATTTATCGAGGCGAGGTTATTAGTGCTCAAGAAGAAATTGAGGGGTTCCTAGATAGTATAGATTTGCCCAGACTGGATCAGGTGCAGGCACAGACCTTGGCAGCTCCAATAAGGGATTCTGAAATATTGGAGGTAGTTAACTCATTACCAAATGGTAAAACCCCAGGACCAGATGGTCTTACAGCACAATTTTATAGAGTTCATAGTGCTACTGTTCTTCCCCTGTTGAAGGATTTATTTACCAAAATAATGCAGGAGGGAGTCCCTCACCCCCTTTGTATTAGGCATATAAAACACTTATTCCGAAACCAGATAAACAAAAGAATGCCAGGTAGTTACAGGCCTATTGCCCTGATGAATCAGGATATAAAGATACTAACGAGGATTTTGGCCAATAGAATTATTAAGGTGGCTCCTGCATTGATTAGCCAAGATCAGGTAGGGTTTATGCTGGGTAGAGGGGCCCATGATGCGCTTAGGAAACTTCAGCACATACTTTGCTGTGCAACTAATTCTAAAGTACCTATGGCATTGACTTCTTTGGACGCTGAGAAGGCCTTCGATAGGGTCTCTCATACCTTTTTAGTTGCTGTTATGAAGAGGATGGGTTTCCCTGAAGGCCTTCTCAGGGGGCTTAAAAATCTATATGCGTCCCCCACAGCTAGGGTTTTATGTAATGGGTATGTCTCACAAGAAATTCATCTACATAATGGGACTAGACAAGGCTGCCCACTATCACCAATTCTATTCAATATCTATTTGAAACCTCTCCTAAGAGCAATGAGTAGGGATTCGGCAATACAGGAAATAGTGGTGGGGGGGGGAGGAATTGAAATTTTCGATATTCGCCGTCGATATACTAATGCATTTACAAGAGCTGGTGGAGAGTTTTAAAAGAGTCCTAGAAATTATTGAGCAATTCTCCGAGGTTTTGAATTACAAACTGAATTTGACCAAAACACAGGTACTTCCCCTTACCTTGCATATATATAAAGCAGACTTTGAGCCCCTACAGATTCACTGGGCCTCACAACAGATTAAATATTTGGGCATCTGGATTACTGCGAATATAGAGGAAGGGGTGGAGGCAAATCTGGGAAAACTGCTGAATACAATCAGATCAGATGTTCTTCAGTGGAATAAGCTCCCTTTAAACTTTACAGCTATTTTAGGACTGATTAAAATGAATCTATTACCCAGATTTCTATACCCCATTCATTTGGCTCCATACATTATTCCTAAAATATGGTTTAGTAAAGTCCAAAAATTAATATCGGAATTCCTTTGGAATTCTAAGCCCCCCCCCCAGAAAAAGCATAGTAGTATGCTTCTTCCACAGCATATGGGAGGTCTTAAACTACCAGATTTTCATGGGTATTATGTGGCTGGGCAATTGGGTTTAATAGGAAGATGGGGTACAATTCAGGAAGGAGAGGAGTATGAGCCAACCTGGTTACAAGTGGAGAAGAGGATACTAGGGGATGCAGGTTTATCTCCGGAGGTGTTGCTTTTTGTAAATCCAGAAAGATTGCCTAAGAAAGTAAAATCTACTCCAATAAATACAACAGTAATGGCTTGGTGGACCTTTTTAACCCTGATCCAAAGAAAAGCACAAATGAGAGCTTGAGAACAACCTATGTTGGATAATCCTAATTTCTGTCTTGGGGGACAAATAATTGCTAAAAAATGGTCACCTCTATTGATTGGTCTCAATCTAGCAGATTTTATAATAGAGAGTAGGGTGGTTCTTCCATCAAGGTGTGGCAAGATGGATTTTTATAAAAGGTTGCAGCTTACCAAACTGGTGGGGGAAAGGGCTGGGAGAACCAGATGAAGCCCAGAAACAGACGTTTAATTGGGAAAAATTAAGAGAGGTAAATTATGTATTTAGACCCCTATCACAAGTCTATCGGGTGCTAAAGGATTTTGTGGGTCCGGATTTGCCGGTGCAGACCTTATATTGGGACAAAAGTATAGCTGCTCTGAGGCCGGATTGGAAAAGTATATGGAAGAGTTGCAAATATATCTCTATACCTAAGTTCAAGATTATGTAGTTTTTTATTTCTTCCAATTTATACTACACTTCTGTTAAACTATGTGCTCGACACCTTAGACAGACAGCCCTTTGTTTTAGATGTGGTTTGGGGCCAGGGGACATTCTGCATGTGATGTGGGACTGTTCCAAAATACAACCCTTGTGGGTTAAAATTAAACAAAACATGGATACCTTATTGAACTATTCAGAGTTTAAAACACCAGGGATTTGTGTTCTGGGTGACATGGCTCAGGTTACAGGGGTGGCGGGTAAATACCATCTCTCCTTAATGTCAGCCTTGGTTAAGTCCTTTGTTTTAAAACATTGGAAAAGTGACCTTATCTATACTCATGAGCAATGGGTGAGGGACCTCATTAGGGTAATGGAAAGAATCAAGAAGCAAATGCTTAGGGAGGGCAAGAAAGAGCTATATGATAAAAAGGTGGATGGTCATGGATGCAGTTTATTCTATACAGGTCGAAAGGGACCAACTGAAGGTCTGTCTGTCAGGCTGAGAGTAATTAATATTAGTAGCTGTAATATGGAGGTTTTTCCACATGGACAGTTCTAAATTTTGTTTATTATATTCTAATGTTATTTCATGTTTGATTTTTGTGTGTTTGCATCTCTAAGGCAAAGTATTAATACTCTTAGGTACTGCTTAAATTTAGTAGACATAAAAAGATTGCAGGGCTTTGCTAATTTTTATAAGGGTGGGGGGAATCTCTCTCTTTTCAGGGGACGCAGGTGCAAACAGTTTTTATAATAGGATATTAGTAAGTGGATATCTTAACAGCCCATGTTGGGATGGGCAGGTAGGGGATCAATGATGTCCTGTTTATTAATAAAACGTATATGCCTACCCAAGTTGTAAGATGATGAGACTTACAATATGTTAAGATAGAAGATGAAATGCACCTGGGTGTGTGCATGTTTTTCCTGTATATAGTAACCATAACCAGTTTTAGGTTGCGGCCCCTGAGTTGACCCAGGGGATATATGTCTGTATGTCTTCATTAATGCAAAACTTAATAAAGATGTTGTTAAAAAAAAAAAGAATGTTCATGAACACGGTTTTGCCCATTTGGTGTTATTGCACAGTTCATGAACATGGTTGCTGAGCAGTCATGAATTGTTCAAGAATAATTCATGGATGTTCGACAGAGAGTTTAAGATCACTTCACCTGGGAGCACTTAAGTGAGTTGCTAATCCACCTTGTATATGCCTCATGTATACCTCACTGGTGTACTTGGTCCTGAGGATTTTTATGCTCTACAGTATAAATGGCCAAGCTGAAGTACAAATATGCTATCACACCTATAGACCTGCCCATATCTATTTCCCTGGTCCTCTCTTGAAAAAGGTGATGAGTTTGATATGGCAAGAACTTTCCCTCATAAAGAGTTAGGGCTCAATTCTCAAAGCCCTTGAAATGGCGCAAGGTGCCTACACCAAACATAAATGGTGCAAGTGGCACCGTGCCCCAGAAACTGCCATCGGAACAGTTCTCAAGGGTAGCCTGCATCAACCACAGGCTGCCTTCCCCAAATGGGGCTTGCACCTCCTGTGTGCCTAAAAATGGGCTGTGACCTGGTGCTAGGGTGCATGTGGGAGATGCAAGCTACCACATCCCTGAAAATGGGATTCATGGAACACTCTCAGAGGGAGAAATTCTAAGTACCCTTAGACCAGCCAGGGCTGTTCTAAAGGTACTTAGAAAGTCTCCCTCTAGCAGAGTAGACCCATAAGCAGCATTGTGCCTCAGGCCTGACTCCGCAGCATCAATTGTGCCCTTGTCCCTTAAAGTATAGTCAGCATCATGCCCCCTCCCTGAACCCCAATTGTGCCATTGTCCCTTAATGTATATGCAGCATTATGCTCCCCTCCCTGAATCCCAATCCTGCCATTAGCCATGCTGAATAAATATTATTATGGCCCCCTCTGCAATCCTCAATGCCACCAGTGTCATGAAATAACCCCTCATCTTGGTGATCTAGTGGCTCCCCACCCCAGCAGGTAGTGCCCACCCCCAGGTCTCCCCCTATCCCATAATAGAACCAGCACCATCACAGCCCTCTATTCACCTCCATGTCTGGCCCTGATTGAACTGTTATGTAGTTTGCTGTACTGTATAGTATTCATGCATTGTGTACACTGTACAGTACAGCAAATTGCTTGACAGTTCAGTCAGTGCCAGCTGCAGAGGTGAGTGGAGGGCTATGCCAGTGCTGGCTCTATTATGAGATGGGGGAGACCTGAGGGGTGAGCACTACCTGCTAGGGTGGGGGTGAGGGGGCCACTAGATCACCAGGATGAGGGGTTATATCATGACACTGGTGGCATCAGAGATTGCAGAGGGAGGCATGAGTAAATTTTCAGTACGGCTAATGGCAGGATCTGGGTTTGGAGAGCGGGCATGATGCTACATATATGTTAAGGGACAAGGGCACAATCAGCATATGGGGAGGGGGGCATGGTGTTGCATATACTTTAATGGACATAGACACTATCGAGGATCAGGGAGGGGGGTTGCTAACCCAATAGGGACTGGAGTGGCGCACAGCCACCCTGTGGCTTGCAACATACACTACCAGTGCACCCTCTGTTTGACGCCTGGCACTGGTTGCTGCATGTTACTGGCTTTAGCTGCTGAGACTCTGCCTGATACAGAATAGGGTACAGGGTCCCTGGCGCAAGAGCGTTGGCACAAGCTGCTGTTTGCCGCAGCTTGCACCGATCCAAAGCTCCTTTTGAGAATCAGATCCTTTCTCTATTACACTGAAATTTCTGCCTAAACTTCTGCAGGAACATGGCTGGTTGTTAGCATATTGCAGAGACCTGGGGCAACTGTTCTTGTGAATTGAACAAAACAGAATAAGAACAGCTCCTTAGACTGAATAAATGCACATCAAAACAAGCATTTGTCAATGCCAAATGTTGTCTTGCTGGCATTGGCATTGGTAGTGCAGGAGTTAGAGAAGCATAATAGGAATGGCAGTGAAGTATGGAACTGACAACAACCCCACCCCACCCTGCAGAGACTGACAGGCATCGAGATGAGCCTTTGGGTTGTTGGCCATACCGCTCATGTCATTTCACCTCACCATACCCTGCAGACTCTGACAATTGTCGTGTTGTGCCTTGGGGTCATTGGGCCTTACGCTCACCCCATTCCATAAGGAAATACATTGAGATGGGTGCAGTGTAGGAGAATATGGTGAACTTTGGGGCCTAAGAGTCCAAAGCACACCTTCATGCCTGTCACTGGCTGCAGGGTGGGGGTGGAGGTGGAATGGCATGAGCATTACAGCCGACAATCCAAAGTCACACTCCTGATGCCTGTCAGTCTCTACAGGGTGAGATGTTATGGTTAGAAACCCTAACGCCCTGGGCATATGTTGGTATTTGCACTCCAAATTTTCAACATGGGCTTTTTGTGACCCCACCTCATGAAAGTATTTGGGACCTTTGCTCATGAACAGTGGCACTGTGATTTTGTTAATCTGTCCCGAACATTGATTTTCCACAGTGACCACGTCATTCTGCACCAGATGTGCAAAAAACACATTTCACGCAGGATGTGAAAAATGACAGCCGCACCATTCATAAGGAGGTGTGAAGAAATGGCAAGGTTGAAAATCTGGAGTGAAAATATTAAAAATTCTCAAAGCTACGCGCGTGCATGGAAACTGTGCAATGCATGCTCGTAACACAGTCATTTGTGGAATATTTTCACCAAATTTTCAACACAGGAATTTTGGGACCTCTGCTCATGAAGAGTGTCACTGTGATTTTCTTAATCTGTCCCAAACATTGATTTCCCACACCGACCTTGCCATTGAGCGCCAGATGTGCAAAAACACATTTCAGGCAGGATGTGAAAAATGACAGCTATACTGTTCATAAGGAGGTGTGAAAAAATGGCAATGTTGAAAATCTGGAGTGAAAATATTAAAAATTCTCACAGTTAATGAGTGTGTATGGAAACTGCACAATGCATGCTTGTAACAGTCATTGTGTGGAATTTTTTCACCAAATTTTCAACATAGACATTTTGGGACTTCTACTCATGAAGAGTGTCACTGTGATTTTCTTACTCTGTCCTGAACATTGACTTGCCACAGCAACCATGCCACTGTGCGCCAGATGTGCAAAAACACATTTCGGGCAGGATGTGAAAAATGACAGCTGTACTGTTCATGAGGAGGTGTGAAAAAATGGCAATGTTGAAACTCTGAAGTGAAAATACTAAAAATTCTTGAAGTTATGAGCTTGCATGAAAACTGCGCAATGCACATGCATAATACAGTAATTTTTTTGAATTTTTTCACCAAATTTGTAACATAGGCTTTTCGGGAGCCCACCTCATGAACAGTGACACTGTCATTTCATTAATCAGTCCAGAAAGGTGATTACACACAGTGACAGCGAAATCACTTTTTGGATCCAAATAACAAAATGACAGTGACTGAGGTCAAGAGGTGGGGTCCCAAGAAACCCATGTTGAAAATTGGAGCCAAAAGTCACAAAAATGGCAGAGATATCCACCTAAGATGAACCCCCCGTTGATGCCATTATACAGCTTATCGTGATTGTCATCAGTTCGCGGTCGGCTTTTGAAGAGTTCAGACATCTCCCACTCCACTGAAGATCATCACGCTGGGCTCCAGAGGTAAGCACAGAGTGAGGGGGGGTGTGGGGAGGTGGGGTGCACAGAGGGTGGGTGCTGGTTGGGGGAGGGGGCATTGTGACCACGAGGGACTGTTTCCTATTTTACAGGAAACAACAAAAAAAAAAAAGGATGTCGCAGGAAGGTTTTTTATTTACAGGTTTGCTTTGGGCACACTGGGGTGGGCTCCCAGTGCACCACCTGTATTTTTTTGGGGAAAGGGACTGAAGCCAACAGGGATTGGGTCCCCCATCTGCAAAGAAAGCATGTCTGTATTTGGGAGGGGCATAGTGCCGACAGACATTGGGCACCCCCATCGCAAATGGACTGGGGAGGGGGAATGCCAACAAGGGGACTCAACATCAGCTTTGTAGGGACTGCGAGAGGTGGACAGCATGAGCCGCTGCCATGTTTATTGAAATGTTTCACCAGGGACACATAATGGAGGTGTGTGAGATCTGCCACTGCAATGATGAGCCTGTCTCTCATTGCAGCAGTGGATTTCTTTCAAGTTGGTGGCACGCTTCTGAACTGCTGTCATAGACGGCGTGCTCATTCATTGGTGCCACAGAAACCAGTCCAAAAAAGCAGTGGCGCCATTGGCCACAACACGGCTGCACCTCCACAACCTACTACTCCAGCAAGCTGGCAAAATGTTGTTTACGCTATGCGCGCAAGACAACGTAAAAAGGAATAGATGCATATCAAAACAGAAATAGGCAAATGCACATCAAAAATATTTCTTTTTTTTGATATGGCTCATAATAAAGAGAGTGAGTGAGTGAGTGACAAGTCCTACCCCCCAATTGTTAACATTCCTTTTCATGAATGTCTTGACCACAACCTTCATGTAACTGTATGCTAGAAGTGAATTATGTCAGAACTGGAGAATTTCTGTCAAAGTAAGATGGAGTGTTTGACTGGGTGTGTGAGTGGACCTTATTGGATCCAGTCAACTTGGTAAGTCAAGGGCTTAGCAACTCATGAAATTGTTCCTAAGAGCCATTCATTTTCTGCTTGTGTGGTTCTGGTGTGTACCACCTGACCAACCTATATAAGTTTGCAAGGCTGCCATGGAAGGCAACTTCCAAAAACTGTTAGTCATTAGGAAATGGCTGTATTGTCAGAACTAATGTTTTGGTATTTTTTTCTGTCTATCATTATTACTAATTGCAGTGCTTATTTCAGAAGCTCATTGTGTCAGCCGAGCAAACACACATACACTTTATGAGCAGGCATCATGATAATGGTTTTAAGGGATAATGGCGAGCGCTGAATGGCGACTCGAATTATCACAATGTCATGGTGGTGAAAACAATTTTGCCACCCTGACATCCTCGGTGTATGGAAGAACGGCACTGGGGATTTAAATCCTTTGCTTTCTGTGGGGGGGCTGCATCCCCCACACCTCCCTACTTAAAGATTTTCAACTCCAGGAGGGTGCAAGTTGGGGGGCAAAAAACAAGTAGCACCCGACCCAGATGTGAACCCGGAACCATAACACCACAAGCGGAGGCCAATCCCAGACACCATGGCTTAGCTCAGCAGCCGACCGCAGTGCCTCCCTACATCCCTCTGCCCCTCCCAGGCCATGCTTGATGTGGTCATCCCCCCCACGCACGTGTACATATAGCGACATCCCATCACTAGAGTTGCCCACCCCACCACATCCAGTCGCCCTAACTGCCCCCCTCACCTTTCGGGCTTTTGCCCACATCACGTCACCATTTCGGATGGCACCGTGATCCAGGCGCCCACCTCACATGCTACCATGATAATTATGATTGACTGTCTATGCCTTAAATACTGAAAGACAAATTCTGCTTTTAAAGTCATTTGCATACCAAGAAAAGATTTCACTAGGTTCTTATCGCTTGCCTCCTTGGATTATGGCAATGCATTTGGTCTGAATTATACATAATTTTATACCAGGAACTTACCTAAATGCTTTGTCGTAAATAGTCTTTTTCTATGGTTTTCCTATCCACAGATTCTAAATTCATGCCCTCTGGTCTTGTCCACTATAAATAAAGCAATCACCTTGATGTGGAATGGTGCTGTTCACCATCTGAAATATGTGCTTGTACCCTCCTAATACATTCACAGTAAGATGCTTTAGATATGTTGACAACATCCTTGTTCCTTTTTCAAGGCTTTGTCTGGTCAAAGGGCTTTTTTCTTTACTAGACCTTCATATTGGAAGTTGTTGTTGGTAGGTATAAGATGCTCCTCAACTGAATATTGATTTGAAATGTGTCTTAGTTTTATTTGATGTGTCTGTCTGAATGTAGGTGCACTTGATGTGTAATGCTTTTTCCTTTTTTGTTGTTTAGTAATGTAATATTTAATATTTGATATGTAAATATTTAAATACAATTTTTTAACAAATGTATGATGTTAGGTTGGTACTTTGTAACGATTGTGTCTATGTCATTTGTGTACAGGTCATTCCTGAAAATAGGCCCCCGAGCATTGTGAATCTACTTGATTAAAAAACCAAAATCCAGTATGCAAAGCCAAAAAGTAACCTTGACGGAAGGGATTCTTTAAGAATTTCCAGTGCAGAAGGACACTACAGCCTGAGGCCAAAAAACACCAAGGGGAAAACAGTCCAAAGGACACACAGGCAGCAGCTGATGGGCAGAAATGGAGCTGGAACAGATCTAGCACAGGACTGACCAAGAGGAATGCACCGCCAGCCAAACAGAGCAGTAGGTAAGACCATCAAAGGGTTGATCCATGCCAGAAGGTGGGGGTGGAAAAGCAAACAAAGGTAGGGACTCCACAGCAGGCAAGTGAGGGGGGAAGCAGGCTGACAGAGCAGTCTGCACCAAGGAAGAGAGCTGGAGGATATGGGTTCCCATACAGAAGTAAGACCGCCAAAATAAAATTCAGCAAGCAAGCAAGAACACACAAAGCCCCCCCCCCCAACACACACACATCAGCAATCACCACAGGGATACAGCCCAGGCAATGGACATGGAAGGTAAGGAAAGCCCTGCCCAGGAAGACAAAATAAACCCTCAACAAACACAACAAGACACAGACAAACAGAACTAACCCAGCTGGGAAGAAGCACCAAGGGAAACCAGCAGAGGAAACACCCACAGCAGCAGTTACCCAACCCTGGCAACACAGATAGAACAGGGCAAAAAGCAATGTTTCATGCAGACCACAACCAGAGCACAATCCAGAAGTGGAGAACAACAATACAGCCTGGAAACTATACAGAAAAAACAGGTGAGCAAAGATGGAATAGGGAGTAAACAGCAACAGTAAGGGACACCACACATCAAACTAACAGAGACAGCAACAGCTGCAACAGGCTGAACAGCAGCACAGAAAGAGAAGCGTAATGGATGAAAATAGTGATGCCATAATAGCGCAGTCAAAATTGCGCTGTTAAAATAACGACAACTAATACATCAACAGGGAAAGAATAGTGCCAGTCCAAACAGTCCGTGATACTCCACCTTGCAAAAAGGTAATTCAGTCACAAGATTTCTAAGTTCTCAAAAAAACATTTATTTATGCACACAAGTGGTTGAACTTCAAATCTCACCCTTACACTTCACCCCAACATTTTGGCTCTTGCCTTCCTTGGGGGGGTGTCCTTTGTATAACACCAAGCATTCTTATAGGCTTAGATTTTTGTGACATCACTCAATTCAAACTGTCCCATACATGGAATATTCTTATTTACACAAATTATTATATAAAAAAAGTGTTTTGCCATGAAGGTTTCACGAAACTAATCAAGATGTCAACTTATCTCTCATTTGAATACTACAGCAGTTTACAAAGAGCAGTTCATATAGCTTTAAATCTCTAATCGTATGGGCTCTTTTGATACAATTATTAATTAAATAGGATCACCCACCAGCAATCAAGTATTTACCTTTATAAGTATCTAAAAGTCCCTTGCTCAGTAAAAGGAGACGAGTAAAGCAAGAATAAAAGTTCACAGAAGGAAGAGATAAGTAAATATTAGACATTCGGTTTTCAGTCATGGCCATGTCTCTGGAGGATTCAAGGCAGTCACATACAGAACGGACCTTATAAAACAAAAAATATTTTATATTAGTATATAATATTTACATGAATTTCATTCTTATTACATCTATATACTGTAGAGTAAATTCTCAAACACTAGAGATGGACGGGGGGAGAGGAAGGGAAAAGACTGGGGATGGAGACTTACACACTGCAATTAGATATGACAACATTCAAAATTTGTTATTCTTTGATCTTAAATTGGGTTTTAAATCCCATGCATCATTCAAACCTCTTGGTTTTATTGTATCCAAAGTAAGGATACAGTAACTCTCTCTCTGTAAGAGGAGGTCCTGCCTATTTCCCCCTCTTATGGGTTGCTGTACACATTCCAGCCCCATTCATTTTAAAGTTCTTAAACTACAGTTATGTGCTTGGAAGCAATGTCTGCCAACTGGTGTGTCAGTTTTTTATTTACTATAGAGCGAATGTGCTCCTGAATTCATCCTTTTAACATTCTAGCAGTCTTCACTATGTATTGTAGGCAAGGCAAATTGTATTTATATAGTGCCCTATCCAAGGGCTCAGCGCACATCTACACCACAAAATTTAAACTACAAATGTTGTTGTACAACTAATGAATTCCCTGATTTCAAGTTTCCTATTAGCAAACATGAATTCTTTACCCGACTGCATGTACTGGCAAACAATACATATCTATCACTTGTAAAATCCCTGCAGGTCTTACTGGTAGACAAGATGTTTTCTCTCTTTTTTGCTTCTAAATTGGCTTTGTACCAGTTTTCCTTTAATGTGGCTGACCTCCTAAAAGTTATTCTAGGTGTATCCTCAATCACATCTTTCAAGATATTTTCATTTTTTAGAATACTTCAATTCCTCCATACTATACTGCCAGCCTGCCTTGCTGCTACATTATACTCTGTGGAAAATGTGATAGACCCCTTCATGTCCTTAGTTTCTTTAGATTTCTTACATAGAAACATATCATTTGACAGCAGATAAGGATCACTTGGCCCAACAAATCTGCTCATTTCCCTACCTGATGGATAAGCTGCAGATCCTAGTTAACCAACAGCCTACTTCCTCCTACCCCCCACTAGAATTGCCTTATGTCTGTCCCATGCATTCTTGAATTCCCCCACTGTTCTTGACACCACAACATCCTCAGGAAGGCTGTTCCATGCATCAACAAGCCTCTATGTGAGAAAATACTTCCTCACGTTACCTCTGAGCCATCCCCCCTCTATCTTCAAATTGTGCCCCCTTGTTCTTGCACAGCTCTTTTTCTGAAAGAGGTACTTGAAAGTTTCTATCATGGCCCCCCCTCCTTTCCTCGAGAGTATACATATTAAGCTCCGTCTGTCTTCATATGTCTTCTGGTGCAGAACCTGTACCATTTTGGTTGCCCTCCTCTGGACAGCCTCCACTCCGTCCATGTCTTTGCAGAGATGGGGTCTCCAGAACTGCGCGCAGTACTCCAGATGTGGTTTCACCAACTGTTTGTACAGAGGGATAACAACTTCTTGTTTTCTACTGCTGATGCCATTCCCTATGCATCCCAGCTTTAGGTCATCTGATATAATTACCCCAAGGTCCCTTTCGGTTGTTGTTAGTATCTCATCCCCCATTGTGTACTCTTCCCCAGGTTTTTTGTTTCCCAGATCCTGGTTCCAAAAGTTCCTCTTGTGATGTATATTTTATTTTCTGTAGTGCCTGTTGTAAGGTCTCCTCTGGGTAACCCCTTTCCCTAAACCTCTCCAGTAGTTCACTTAACTGTTCATAAAAAATAGCATCTTCAGAACAATTTCTCCTAACCCTTACAAGCTGACTGAAAGGGATTAAATTCTAAAGTTTTGCTGGATGGGAGCTATTATTATGTAATAATGAATTTGTAGCTGCTTCTCTTTTCTGAACCCCCTCATGGAGATTGTTTTTTACTGACTGAATTTTCTATTAATTTAATATCTAAGAAGTCAATCTCACTTTCCACAATTCTTGAAGTGAATCTCAGGTTCCATTTATTATTTTTCAACCATTTTACAAAGCTGTTAGCGTCCTCCACTGTTACTTTCCATATGCAGAGGTAATCATCTATAAAATGCCCCCATTTTGCTATGTTCTCCAAAGAGTGGTTAACTGCTTTACTGAATAAAACATACTTTTCCCACAACCCCATAAACAAATTAGCATAGGTCGGGGCTATAGAAGCCCCCGTTGCTGTTCCACATTTTTGTCTAAAAAAAATCCCCACTGAATTCAAAGTAATTGTGCTGTAGTATAAACTCCAAACTCTTTTTTTAAGAAATTCTATAGTGGCTTCCCCTATCACTCTGTTCTCTCTCAGGGAGTATTCAGCTGCCTCTATGCCAATGTTGTGCTGAGCTGAGTTATATAAGGCCTCCACATCAATGCTTATCCATTTGAAATGCTCCTGCCACTATATGGAGCCAAATTTTACAGTGGTATCTCCTGTGTCTAGTTTGTAAAAATAGATCCACAAATTCACATAAAGGAGCAGTCAGTGACCCTACACCAGAGACTATCGGTCTTCTCAGAGGATTCTAGATATTTTTATGAACTTTGGAGAGCACATAAAATGTGGGCAGCATTGGGTATTTACAGTGGAGATATTTAAATTCCTCATTGGTTATTATACCTTCAGATAAGGCTTCCTGTACTAAAGCATAACATTCTCTTTTTATGTGTATATTGGATTGCATCTTAATCTCTCATATGTCCCCTCATTTACTAGTAGATCTTCTACCATGTTCTGATACTTCCCTTTTTCCATCAAAACAACATTTTCCCCTTTGTCTGCTGACTTTATTATTAGATTCTTATTTTCAGACAGCTGTTTCATTGCATGTTTTTCTGATCTTGTTATATTTTCCCTTTGCTTTATGACATCATTTTTTTAAACTTGACCCAGAGTTAAGCAGTACTCACTCAAATGCTGAAATATTGTTATTTTGAATGTTTGGGCAAAAGACTGACTTACATTTAAAGTAATTTTCTCTTAGTGCTCGGATGTCCCATCCTTCATTTTCATTTGGTATTTCATCAGACCATTGTGTTGCCATAAGATCCATAAGTGCTTTCATTTACTTCTTCCTCGGTGACATCATTATTAGAATTTTCCAAAGCAGTAATTAATAAATCCAAGTCGTCTATCATACTGAAATGTTCTTCAGTGAACCCCGTATTTGCAACAAGGGCTTGTCGTTTCTTTAATTCAAAAAATATCTTAATTTCACCTTTCTAAACAATTTGTATAAATCCACATAGATGGCAAATTGGTTAATATCAGGCACATGTACAAAGTTCAGTCCTTTTGTCAAAACTGAAATCTGTGCTTCAGATAATTCTTGATTTGATAAATTTATGACCTCTATGACCTCTAATTTGTTTTGGTGACTGCTGTTCTTAGTGCTGTCTTTAATGTGTTCCCCCTTCCTCTTTGCTTGCCTCTCCATGCTCTTTTTCTCCCTCATCTCTTTCTCCTGTCTTCTCCACTAAAAAAAGGCTCTTGTACTATGTTTTTGGGTAAATAAATGGAAACAGTCTTAGGTAGTAGAAGTACAAAACTTTCACATTCCTGATATCTTTTTGAGTATCCGCCTCTCCTCCCCTGCTTCTGGATTGTGATCTTTCCACTTTAGTCTGTTGTGAAAATGCTACACCATTTTCATAATCTCTGCTCTCTCTTAGTAGTTTACTTTGCTTGCATTCCACAATCTATTTTTCAAGTTTTTGTATTCTGTTCTTTAAAGCTTTGTCCAACCATCCGAAATCTTTACATGCTTTGAATGCTGACACCACTTTTTTAGCTTTTTCTAATTCCTCTCTCAACTCTTCAAATTTTTCCATGTCTTCTTTTATTATCAGTTTTACATATTCGGTGGATGCATTTTCTGATACTTTAAGACAATGTCTTTATTCTTAAAGCTATCCAGCCCACACAATGGGAACTTGTACACTCTAAGTCCTTTTGGGACCTGGACTCTTTCTAAATATGTCTGCAATGTAGAAATATTGTAACTGGTGTTAATCTCTTGAATCAGTCATTTTTCTAGTTTAAAGAAAGTGCTCTTAATATTACAGCCTTGTTCCAATGATGTAGCACCTTCATTTGCCACAGTTCCAAGTGTTGCCTTCAACTGTCCTTTTCTCTGCTGGAGATTCAGTGTATTTCCAAGGCTGAAGTTGCTTTCTTCCTCACTCGTTGGAGCTGCTGATGACATTCCTGTCTGGTAATTACTTGTAGCTGGTTCTCCAATTCCCCTGGTTCTTTTCATAAGTCCACAATGAATCCTTACAAATGAGTGTTTAAACAAGCATTTTCTTTAGGTTGTATTTGTGCAGTTTCTCTCCAATTCCTCAGTGTGAAATGCAGTCACAGACAAAAGAACTGAAGTGTATTTGAGGTGTAAAACCTTTCAGAAATGGCACGCATGCTCAAACTGGGCATCCACTCCATTGCAGGTGAAAAATAGCTACCAAGTACTTCCAAAAGGTTTTTACCTGCACACTAGAAGGTGGGGTGCACCAGACAAGGGTTGCAAGCCCAAAGAATTCAACAAAGGTCCAAACAGTCAGTGCTGCTCCATCTTGCAGAACAGTAATTCAACCACAAGGTTTTTAAGTTCTCAAAAAAAAACACACACATTTATTTTTGCACACAAGTGATTGAACTTCAAATCTCACCCTTACAGTTCTCCCCAGTGCTTCTCTCACTGTCCTTAGGGGGTGTGTCCTTGATATAACACTGCACATTCTTAAAGGCATACATTTTTGTGACATCACTCAATTCAGACTATCCCATTCAAGGAATATTCTTATTTACACAAATTATTAAATTAACCCTAGTTGTGCAGTGGATTGATATATCAATCCAAAATTCCTATATGTTCTAATTCTGTTGGCAGCCTAAGGGTTAAAAAATATGTAAAAAAAATTTTGATACGAAGTTTTCACTAAACCTTTAAATACAATCACCCAGAATTTACTCTACAGTATCTTGATTTAATAAGAATGAAATTCATGTAAATATTATATACTAATATAAAATATTTTTTTATAAGGTTCCTCCTGTATGTGACTCTGCCTTGGAACCTCCGGAGGCATGGCCACGACTGAAGACTGAATGTCTGATATTCAGCTATCTCTTCCTTCTGTGAACTTTTATTCCTCCTCCTTTATTCACCTCTTTTTACTGAGCAAGGGACTTTTAGATACTTATAAATGCTGGAGTATTCAGTTGAGAGATAAGTTGACATTTTGATTAGTTTAGTGAATCCTGTGTATCAAAAAGGTTTTTTACATTTTTTTAATACAACAATTTGTGTAAATAAGAATATTGCTTGTGTAGGATAGCCTGAATTGAATGATGTCACAAAAATGCAAGCCTATAAGAATGTGCAGTGTTATACCAAGGACACACCCTCTAAGGAAGACAAGAGCCAAAGTTCTGGGGTAAAGTGTAAGGGTGAGATTTGAAGTTCAACCACTTGTGTGCATAAATAAATGTGTTTTTTTTTTTTTTGAAAACTTAAAAAAAATTGTGGCTGTATTACCTTTCTGCAAGGTGGAGCAGCATTGACTGTTTGGACATTTGTTGACTACTTTGGGCTTGCAACCCTTGTCTGGCACACCTCATCTCCTAGTGTGCAGGTAAAACCTTTTGGAAGTACTTGTCAGCTATTTTTCACCTGCAATGGAGTGGACACCCAGCCTGAGTGTGAGTCCCATTGCCAAAAGGTTTTACACCTACAATACACTTTATTTTTTATCTGTGGTTGCATTTCACACTGAAGAATTGGAGAAAAAGTGCACAAAAACATTCTGAAGAAAATGCTCATTTAAATACTCATTTGTATGGATTCACTGTGGACTCACAAAAAGAACCAGGGAAATCAGAGAACCAGCTGTGAGTAATTACCAAACAGGAATGTCATCATCAGCTCCAACGAGTGAGGAAGAAAGTAGCTTCAGGAAGGACAAAAGTTGGTAAACAGAATGACCTTATCACTTTTAATTTTATTACAGATTATGCAAGCAATAACACATGATGAGGTGTGGTTTATTGCCTGATAAGAGCACGCCCAGGGGTGTACTAAGGCACGAGGCGCTTGCGCCGAGTGCCTCATGCCACTGGGCGCAGCTATCAGGCAATAACCACACCTCGGAGTGTGTTATTGCGTTTATAAAATGGGCTTTATTAAATAGTAGGACACATTATTTAATTGAACAGGTTTTTTTTATTTGTAGCTTTTAACATAGTCAAACAGTTGTTGTTTGAAATTATATAAATATTAAATAGTTCCAGCTGTAAAGGAGTTATTGCTATAATGTTTAGTAAAAATTTTTTTTCCAGAAGAAATGAACTGCAAAGGTTTATGTAGAGCAGTGTTTTTACATTTAAACAGAAGAAATTAACTGGAAATGTTAGAAGACATTAACTGGAAACGTTTAGTATACTAATGTTTTAAAACATTTAAAATTGTAAATTGACAAAGTTTTTAACTAATGGTTGAATTTTATACAGGACCTAGTTCACTATTTATGTAATAGGTGACTACGTTTTTTATTTTGTGTAGTTAATAAATTCAACATGTTCCATATAGCAATTCTGAATAATGAAAGGAGAACTGGTGTTTGTTTCTTTAAATTGTTGGATGACTGCTGTAAGTGGCTGGCTTTTGCGATCGTCTGCTGTGTCTGCTGTCTTCGTGGTTGAGGACGTCAGGGAATTTCCGGTCTCTTTTCGGCAGTTTGTGAAGCATGGCGTTTCTGAAGCAGGGGTTTCTCATTGTTGTGCTTGCTCAGTGAAGGTATTTGTTTGAAGCTGTTGCTAGTTTGGTTTCGTCAGAGAAAAATAGCTGCAGAGGGTCTCTGTGTTTCGTGCTGTGTCTGTTGTTTTGTTTGCAGGTAGAGATTGCTGCAGCATGCAGTTTGATCATCGCCACTTATTTGAAATTCCAGTTGTTTGGACAGCTTGTGTGATTGGGATGCTTGATCTCTTGTTTTATTTGCCAAAATACTGCTCCAGAACTGTCTTTTGGAGTAGCAGCCCAGTATGAGCGTAAACTGCTTTCTGCTTGATGGCCCGTTACTGCCATTATTTCGCGGGAGTCTAGGCCTGCTGTAGAGAGTAATTGTACAGCTGTAGCTCTGACTGAGTGGTTTGTATAGCGTGTTGAGAGCTTTGCTTCCTCACTGATTTTTGGCATCAGGCTTGCTAGGTAGTTTAATCCTAATGGCTCACTAGCGTACCAGATAGTTGAGGTAGGCAGTAGATTGTTAGGTATTTTACGAGGGTATAAGTAGAAGACAGGAGGGTTAGGTGGAAGCTTGGCAATGTATTTTTTAAAGGAAGCAACTGGA
Organism: Neoceratodus forsteri; assembly: GCA_016271365.2. Taxonomy (NCBI): domain Eukaryota; kingdom Metazoa; phylum Chordata; order Ceratodontiformes; family Ceratodontidae; genus Neoceratodus; species Neoceratodus forsteri. The sequence continues at coordinate 702,204,855 of CM028137.1, read as the reverse complement.
CATACAGGGCTGTGTGGTATTTCATATATGTAGCCTCTGTGCTGTTGCTTTGTGCAGTCATTTTTCTTGTGATTTTTAGTATATTCGTTGAAGCTCAGTGTTATATATTCATAGCCTTCGTCGTCTTTTTTAATTTCAAAATGTTCTGGTTTCAACTGTCTGAGACCTTCTCAGCCTCTGTGTGCCATACAGAGCTGAATATCGAGCTCAACTTTGTACAGTAGTCCTCGGGCAGTGTTTGGTGAGAGGATTGGGGATGATCGCAAGATTTCTAAATCTCTCTCATTTATTGCGGGGTGGTGGGCTGCTGCTCTATCTTTCCCTTCTCTCCTTTATTTTTTTAAGACTGCTGAAAACATATTGTTAGCTGGTTACATATCAGGGTGGTTGTGGAGATTGATATTTCTGGACAGTGGGGGTGAATTGATATGGCGATTCAGGCCTGCTGTGAGGGCAATGATGCTAGCTAGACTGTACTCTATCCCATCGCTTTGCCTGATCTCTGCATAGAATTTATGGAGGATGTCTGCTAGCTGCTGTATTTCTATTTGTTTTAAATCTATGGCTATCTGCTTTGCTGTGCACCAACCTTGAAAGACTGCTACTGCCCATGATGTTGTTTTTTGAGTGTTAATTTCATCTTTCATTCGCTCTATTTGGTCCAGCTCTTGTGAACTTAGACTTGGGAATGTTGCTATGTTTTTCACTTTTGTTTTTCCTTTTTTAAGTACTGGTGCTTCAGTTTCTGTGGCTGCTGTGGTGAAAGGAGGATGGTCGACGTCTGCCATTACAGTCAGCTGTTCAAGAGGTCCTGTGGGTTGCGTCTCCATGACGGTGTCAGTGCAGGCAGATGCTTCAGCTTCGGGTGAGGTACTTTGAAGAGGCTGCTCGTCTCGCTGTGGAGATAGATCGGTGAGTATTTCTTCAAATGATAGTGAGAAAGTTACAGCCATTTTTTACAAGATAGATATACAGCTCCCGAATGACAGCGTTTTTGATGTTGGCAGATCCACTAGTTTTCCATTGACAGTGAATGTTCGTGCCATCGGGAGATTGCTGCTTGGGTTTCTGTCACTGTGGACTACAGATTTTGCGCTGAGCTGTGCCAGGCTGTGTTTTTTTTTCTGCTTGGCTCAGCTCAGTGATTTGCTGTTGTCAAAGGGCAGTGTGGCAGAGGTTAGTGCTGGTTGGATGGAATATCATTTATTAAGGACACGGCTGAGAAGGCAAACCAACCAATCAGTGCTTTGTATTTTAAGCCCATTTTATAGTACAGATTATACACCCCAGAGTTTTATGATTGCTAACATTTTTAATAGACATTGGGATATAGTTAAGCTGGAACCAAAATTAGCTAAACATGCTGCAGTACCCCCCAGGATGATTTATAAAAGAGGACAGAATATTGCTGATTTGGTGATCAGTAGCCGGTTTAAACCTCCAGGTAGCCACATCAGACCTGAACTACCAGGTGGGACTTTTCGATATGGGAATTGCACATTCTGTTCTCATGTGCTTCCAGGTACTGTGTTTAAACATCCAGTAACAGAAAAAGAGTATACTAATTGATTTTATCACTTGCTCTACAGCTAATGTGGTGTATCTGGCACAATGTATCTGCAAGGATTTCTATGTAGGGAAAGCTCAGAGACTATTTAAAAATAGGGTTGCAGAGCACCTGAGAAGTATTATGAATGAATATGTTACAAATGCATTAGCTGTACGTGTGATGCAAAAAGGCACTGGACATTTCTTCAAATCTCAAGGACTTGAAAAAGTTGTATTAAACATCCGTGGGGGGGATCTGAACAATAGTATCTTGAAAGCAGAAAGTAAATGGCAATGCATTCTGGGGGTGCATAGATCAAAATGTTTAAATGCCATGTTTAGTATTGTTCCTTTTTTTAAAATAGATTTCTATATTAAGATAGTATAATTTAGATCAGTTTTTTCTATACATGTGTACTGTATCTTTAACTGACTATATGATAGCGGTTTATTTATTTTCTCTATGTATCCATTTCTATGTTACAGAATATATATATGGGGTACTTGATGCATTTAGGAGGTTTGTCTATTTGATAGCATCATTTTATGCACTTTCTAAACTGTTTTATGGTGTTATTTATGATTATTGTATGTAGTGCACTGTTGTATTGTGGATACTATGCCTTTAAGGATCTTACCTATTTAAGGTGGGTCTTATGTGGTGTTGGTTACGCATTGAAAAAGCGTCTTTTTGACGTTGAACGTACGTCAGCGTATGGGGCAGGAGTGCTGGCTTCTGCTTTTAGTTTGTGAACAAAATAAAAGCTATTTATCGAGACCTAGCTTACAGGTTTATTTTTTGGTCGCTTTACTGTGATGCCCGACTGCTTGCTTGTTGTTCCGTTCATTTTTGTCATGGCTTTAGTAGGGCCCACTGGTGGTCACCTTTTTTGGTTTCTTCTAAATATTAAGAGCACTTTCTTTAAACTAGAAAAATTACTGATTCAAGAGATTAACACCGGTTACAATATTTCTATATTGGAGATATATTTAGAAAGGGACCAGGTACAGAAAGGACTTAGAGTGTACAAGTTACCATCGTGTGGACTGGATAGCTATATGAATAAAGATGCTTGGCTTTAAGTATTGTAAAATGCAGCCACCAAATATGTAAAACTGATAATAAAAGAAGACTCAGAAAAATTTGAAGAGTTGAGAGAGGAATTAGAAAAAGTTAAAAAGGAGGTATCAGCATTTAATGCACACAAAGATTTTGTGCAGTTGGACAAAGATTTAAAAAAATAGAATACTAAAACAGGAAAAGGAAATTGTGGAATGCAAGCAAAGAAAACTACTAAGAGATAACAGAAATTATGAAAATGGTGTAGCATTTCCACAACAGACTAAAGTATAAAGATCACAATCCAGAAGCAGGGGAAGACAGAGAGGCAGATACTCAAAAAGGTATCAGGAACATGAAAGCTTTGTACCTCCAATACCTAAGACTGTTTCCATTGATTTAACCAAAAACACAGTACATGAGCCTTTTTTTAGTGGAGAAGACAGGAGGAGGTCACAAGGGAGAAAAAGAGCATGGAGAGGCAAGCAAAGAGGAAGGGGGAACGCATCAAAGAGAGTGCTAAGAACAATGGTCACCAAACCAAATTAGAGGTCATAAACTTATCAATCAAGAATTATCTGAAGCACAGATTTCAGTTTTGACAAAAAGACTGAACTTTGTACCCACAACTGATATTAACCAATTTGTTATCTATGTGGATTTATACAAATTGTTCAGAAAGGTGAAATTAAGATATTTTTTTGAATTAAAGAAACGATAAGCCCTTGTTGCAAATACGGGGTTCGCTGAAGAAAATTTCAATATGACAGAGGACTTGAATTTACCAATTACTGCTTTGGAAAATTCTAATAATTATGTCACCGAGGAGAAGTAAAAGAAAGTAACCTAGAAGCACTTACAGATTTTATGGGAACACAATGGTCTGAGGAAATACCAAATGAAAATGAAGGCTGGGACATCCAAGCACTAAAAGAAACTTACTTTAAATGTAAGTCAGACTTTTGCCCAAATGTTCAGAATAACAATATTTCAGCATTTGAGAGGGTAGTGCTTAACCCTGGGTCAACTGTTAAAAAAATGGTGTCTTAATGAAATGGGTAGATATGACAAGATCAGAAAAACATGATGAAACAGCTGTCTGAAAATAAGAATCTAATAATAAAGTTAGCAAAGGGGGAAACGTTTTGATGGAAAGAGGGAAGTATCAGGGCATGGTAGAAGATCTACTAGTAAATGAGGGGACTTATGAGAAATTAAGATGCAATCCAACATACACATATAAAAGAGAACTTTATGCTTTATTATACAATGGCAAGAAAGAATGCTGGCCTCTGATTGGTCAGTCTGGGACTGGACCCATGATGTTATCCCAGTACAACATCACGGGTCTAGTCCCAGCACCCAGATGAGCACAACAGTTCATAAAAAAAGTCACTCCATGGAGCCCCTTGACAGTGCAACCCACCAGTTTGTCATTCGTGGTCACAACCCGCCTTCACAGTCTGTGGCTCATTTAGATGTTAAATAACAAAAAAAAAAATCCTCTTACCAAGTGAAAGTCTGCTCTGCCCCAGTAAATAAAGCTTGTACAATAAAGTTACATTTCCATCTGCTTTCCCAAACCCAACGCTTCAGTGAACCACAGACACTGTAACTGCCAGTCTTGTGGTTCACTGATGCTTCTCAGTTCCCAGGAAAATAACCACCATGGAAATTGAATTTATTCTGTCTGTTTGTACCCCCAGTTCCCCAACCAAAAACTATTTTTAAGAAGCGAAGCCATCACGGCTTCAACTGAATCCCTCGCTGTTCCCGATTAGTAAACAAACGTTCTTCTCAATGTTGCTGTGAGCCCGTATGCTTTGTAAACCACGCAGTACTCCACTTACTTATTTCCGATTAAGCATTCCTTTCACAGCCAGGAGTGAGGGTCCAAAAACTTCTCATCCACACTGAATATAGCTACAATTAAAGCTGTAATTTTCTTAGCTGCCAGTCAGTCCCAAGTTGGAGAGGGATACACATCTCAATAGAGAAGACGTTCATAGGGACGGACAGCAACACACATCCACCTAGCGGACAAATGGAAAATAGATTTTTTTTTTAACAAGTATGCTTCCACAGTCCAAAATCATTTACAAAAATAATTTAAAAATGTTTTTTTCTTTTTTTTTATTGTTTTATAAAACAAGCCACTGTATAATAGCAATAATGCACTCCAGGGTGCGTGTTGTGCTGGGATAACATCACTTTTTGGGTGCTGATGCACACAGCCTGTGGCCTCTTGCCCAACCACCTGAGACATGATGTTATCCCAGCACAACACATACCCTGTCATGCATTATTGCTTAATTACAGGAAGCCTTTTCTGATGGTATAATAACCAAAGAGGAATTTAAATATGTCTACTGTGAATACCCAATTCTGTCCACATTTTATGTGCTCCCAAAAGTTCATAAAAATATCCAGAATCCTCCGGGAAGATTGATAGTCTCTGGTGTAGGGTCAATGACTACTCCTTTATGTGAATTTGTGGATCTGTTTTTACAAACTAGCATGAGACAGTTATCATCCTTCTTGAAACATACAGGGGATACCATTGTAAAATTTGGCTCCATAGAGTGGCAGGAGCATTTTAAATGGATAACCATAGATGTGGAGGTCTTATATACCTCAATCCAGCACAAAATTTGCATTGATCCTGCTGAATACTTCCTGAGTGAGAACAGAGTGATAGGGGAAGCCACTATAGAATTTCTAAAAAAAGAGTTTGGAGTTCATATTAGAACACAATTACTTTTAATTCAATAGGACTTTTTTAGACAGAAAAGTGGAACAGCAATGTGGGCTTCTATGGCCCCAGCCTATGCCAATTTGTTTATGGGTTTGTGGGAAAAGTATGTTTTATTCAATAATGCAGTTAACCCCTTTTTGAAGAACATAGTAAAGTGGGGTGTTTTCTAGATGATTGCCTCTGCATATGTAGCAGTACACTGGAGGATGCTAACAGCTTTGGAAAATGGTTGAACAATCATAAATGGAACCTGAGATTCACTTCAAGAATTGAGGAACATGAGATTGACTTCTTAGATATTACATTAATAGGAGATTCAGTCAGTAAAACAGTCTCCACGGGGGAGTTTAGAAAAGAAGCAGCTACAAATTCAGTATTACATAATAATAGCTCCCATCCAGCAAAACTTAAGAATGCAATCCCCTTCAGTGAACTTGTAAGGATTGGGATAAATTGTTCTGAAGATGCCATTTTTTTATGAGCAGACTAGTGAACTACTGGAGAGGTTTAGGGAAAGGGGTTACCCAGAGGAGACCTTACAACAGGCACTAGAGAAAATAAAATATACATCATAAGAGGAACTTTTGGAACCACGATCTGTCAGGAAATCTAAAGAAGATAAGGACATGAAGGGGCCTATCACATTTTCCATAGAGTATAATGCAGAAGCAGGGTGGGCTGGCAGTATAGTATGGAGGAATTGAAGTATTCTGAAAAATGAAAATATCTTCAAAGATGTGATTGTGGATACATCTAGAATAACTTTTAGGAGGTCAGCCACAGTAAAGGACAAACTGGTACAAAGCCAATTTAAAAGCAAAAAAAGAGAAAACATCTTGGCTACCAGTAAGTCCTGCAGGGGTTTTACAAGTGATGGATATGTAATGTTTGCCAGTACATGCAGTCAGGTAAAGAATTCATGTATGCTAGTAGGAAACATGAAATCAGGGAATTCATTAGTTGTACAACATTTGTAGTTTACATTTTGTGGTGTAGATGTGCCCCGAGTTCTTGGACAGGGCACTATTTAAATACAATTTGCCTTGCCTTACACTACATAGGGAAGACTGCTAGAATGTTAAAAGAATGAATTAAGGAGCATGTTCACTCTATAGTAAATAACCAGTTGGCAGACATTTCTTCCAAGCACATAACTCTGATTTAAGAATTTTAAAATGAATGGGGCTGGAATGTGTACAGCAACCCATAAGAGTAGGAAATAGCACGGCCTCCTCTTACAGAAAGAGAGAGAGAGAGTTACTGGATCTTTACTTTGGATACGATAAAACCAAGAGGTTTGAATGATGCATGGGATTTAAAACCATATTTAAGACCCAAGAATAAACATTTTTGAATGTTGTCATATCTAATTGAAGTGTGTAAGTCTCCATCCCCAGTCTTTTCCCTTCCACCCCCCCAATCCATCTCTAGTGTTTGAGAATTTACTGTCCAGTATCTGAATGTAATAAGAATGAAATTCATGTAAATATTATATACTAATATAACATATTTTTGTTTTATAAGGTCCCTTCTGTATGTGACTCTACCTAGAAACCTCCGGAGACATGGCCATGACTGAAAACTGAGGGCCCAATTCTCAAAGCCCCATGTGTGATGGAAGGTGCCTGCGCCAAACAAGAATGGTGCAAGTGGCAGCTTGCATCAAATATTGCTCCAGGAGCTATTCTCAAAGGCAGCCTGCATCAACCGCAGGCTGCCTGCCCCAAACAGGGCTTGCACCACCCGTGCACTAACAAATAGCCTACGACGTGGGACAAGGGAAACTGTGGCTGATGCAGGATGCCACATCCCCATTATCATGATTCTCAAAACAGTCCCTGTGGGAGAAATTCTAAGTACCCTTAGGCCAGCTAGGGCAGGTCTACGGGTACTTTGATAAAGGTCTCTCAGGGAGAGTAGGCCATCAGTGTGCCATGGTCCCCCCTTCCAATTCCCGATGGTGCCATGACTCAGACACGTACATCCTATACCCCCTGCCCAATCCCCTATGGTGCTGAAATAAATAATATTACCCCATTCCCTTCTCCCCAATCCCTAATGTTGTCCAACATAGTTCTGTATCTACATACCCCTTTCATGGTCCCTGATCCCTGATGTTTTTTGAAATAGTAATGTTCTACCCCCAATGGTGTAAAAAGGAATAATATTGCCTCCTTCCTCACCCCGATCCCTGCTGTTGTCCAGATGTGCCATATTGCTACACACACCCCACCCCAATCCCCGATGGTTCTGATATAATTAATATTACTCTGTCCCCTGCTCCCTGATCCCCAATGTTGTTGCCAGTACAAGTAAGACCTACCCATGCCCCTCTCCTCAACCCCAATGATGAGAAGCACAAATAGTAATGGGCAGAGCCAGTGACCAGCACAGCCCACCTCACACTTCCGCACCTGGCCGCTGACTGAACTGTGTCAGTCAGCAGCCAGGCATGGAGGTTTGAGGTGGGCTGTGATGGTCGCTGGTTCTGCCCTTTACTATTTGTGCTGGCACCACTGGGGTCAGAAGGTCTTACTTGTACTGGTGACAACATCAGGGATCATAGCGCATGGGAACAGAGCTATATTAATTATCTTGGAACCATCTGGGATCGAGGAGGAGTGTGTGTAGAAATATTGCATATTTGGACAACAGCAGAAATTGGGGGGGGGGAAGTGATATTGTTCCTTTCTACACCATTGCGGGTTAGAACATTACTATTTCGAACAACATCAGGGATCAGGGAGCATGAGGGGGATATGTAGACACCGTACTATGTTGGACAACATCAGGGATCAGGGAGCAGGGAACATGGTAAAATTAATTATCTCAGAACCACCTGAGTTCAGGGAGGGGTGTGTGTAGCAATATTGCACTTTTGGAAAACAGCAGGATTTGGGGAGAGTGGAAGGTGGCAATATTAATTCTTGTGAATTAATATTGCCATCTGGGGGTATAGAACATTACTATTTTGCACACCATCAGGGATTTAGGAGCATGAGGGGGAGTATGTCAAAATATCGATATACTGAACACCAATAGGGTTCAGAGAGCGGGAAATGGGGTTATAATATTTATTTCACTACCATCGGGGAGGGGGGCCACTATTCCAACAGGGACTAGAGTGGTGCCCAGCTGCCCCATGGCTTACGGCACACACTGCCAGTGCACCATCTGTTTGGCGCACCACCAGGGTTGCCGTAAGCTGCAGGACTTCGCCGCTGGGACCCTGTCTGATGGAGAATAGGAGGCAGGGTCCCTGGTGCAGGGGTATCAGTGCAAGCTGCTGTTGAGCTCAACCTGCGTCACTCCAGATGCCGCTTTGAGAATTGGGTCCTGAATATCTGATATTTGGTTGTCTCTTCCTTCTGTGAACTTTTATTCCTCCTTTACTGATCTCTTTTTACTGAGCAAGGAACTTTTAGATACTTATAAAGGTAGATACTTGATCGCTGGTGGGTGATCGTTATTTAATAAATAATTGTATCAAAAGAGCCCATCGGATTAGAGATTTAAAGCTACATGAACTGCTCTTTGTAAACTGCTAGAGTATTCAATTGAGGGATAAGTTGACATCTTGATTAGTTTAGTGAAACCTTTGTATCAAACATTTTTTTTACATATTTTTTAATATAATTTGTGTAAATAAGGATATTCCATATAAGGGGTAGTTTGAATTGAGTGATATCACAAAAATTTAAGCCTATAAGAATGTGTGGTGTTATACAAGGACACCCCCAAGGAAGGCAAGAGACGAAGCACCGGCTTCAAGTGTAAGGGTGAGATTTGAAGTTTAACCACTTTTGTGCATGAATAAATGTTTGTGTTTTTCAAGAACTTAAAAACCTTGTGACTGAATTACCTTACTGCAAAGTAGAGCAGCACTAACTGGACCTTTGTTGAATACTTTGGGAATGCAACCCTTGTGTAGCACACCCCACCTTCTAGTGCGCAGGTAGAAACCTTTTGGTAGGTTAGCGTTATTCCTGGACCTGTATTGCTGTTGGGGAGATGAGGATAAAGGGATGAAGCCTGTGCTCAGAGGGGTTCCACTGAGCAGCTGCCATGTTGCAGAGGACAGAGCTGTAGGCTGGGAGGATGGTGGTACATTGGTGGCCCAGGGTTCAATTCCTGGGACATCTACTTTTTTTTTATTTTGTCTCCCCCCTGCTGTCTTATATTTTCTTTCCCCTGATCAACAATCCCCACCCCCAGGTTTGTTTACATACGAACATACGAAAATATGAAATGCCAGCAGAAACAGGCCTCATGGTCTATTGAGTCTGCTCAATTGCGCAGCTAGCCCCTCAACTTGCAGCTGTCCCTCCCTCCCCTCCCCTTTGCAACCCACCTCACTCTATTCCACCCCCTCTTAGATACCACCACTGTTTTAGCTGACACCGCTTCCTCAGGCAGAGTATTCCACTTGTCCACCACCTTTTCTATGAAAAAGTGTCATCTGATTTCCCTCCTGAAGCTCCCCCTCTCCAATCTCAGTCGATGACCTCTCATGTCCCTCCCCCTTCTGATCTGAAGGATCCATTCTGTACTTGCCTTGTTTATTCCCTTTAAGTATTTAAAGGTTTCAATCATATCCCCCCTATCCCTCCTCTCCTCCAGGGAATATATGTTCAGCTCCCCCAGCCTCTTATCATAGGATTTTCCCTCCAGTCCCTGGATCATCTTCATTACCCTATCCTGCACCACCTCCAGCAATCTGATGTCCTTTTTCAGGAATGGACACTAGTACTGTATGCAGTATTCCAGGTGCAGCCTGACCAGTGACCTAAACAGGGGAAGGATCACCTCTCTGTGCCTGGAGGAGATTCCCCTCGCTATGCACCCCAGCATCTTGTTTGCCTTTGCAGCTGTCTTCCTGCACTGAGCTGAATGGTTCATACTCCCTGTTATTAGTACCTCTAGATCCTTTCCCTCACCAACTATACCCCTCCCAACTGATATTTCCTCCCCTGGTTCCTTGCTCCAAGGTGCAGGACCTGACCTTCTTGATGTTGAATCCCAACTGCCATGTTTCCCACCACTCGTGTAGCTTGGTCAGGTCCTCCTGCAGCCCCCTCCACCCCTCTATATCATTTACCACAGCTCGGATCTTAGTATCATCTCCAAACAGACTGATCCTACTCTGGATCCCATTTGCAATATCGGCTATGAATATCCCAAACAGCACCAGACCCAGTACCGAACCCTGGGATACCCCACTTGTAACATCCTTTGGTGATGAGATTCCCTCCACCACTACCTTTTGCTGCCTACTCCTCAGCCAGATCGTGATCCAATTGATCATTTTTGTCCCCACCCATTTGTATTTCAGTCTTCCCCCCAGCCTACTATGTGGCACAGAACCTCCTATGTGTCCCGAGATGCCCCCCCCGGAGGTAGTTATTAGTAGGGGTTGTTCGGGGGTGAAGCTCCCTATAATGAGGGGAGGGGGAGCAAAGCCCCCTCAAATACAGAAATGTGATTGTGCTTTGGCTTGCCATGGTAGAGATCAGTGTGTCTGTGGACTGCTACCATTGGTACTCTTGTTGCAGTCACTGTTTAGGGCAGGAACTGTTATTGACAGCATTGTTTTGCCTTCGCTATTTTAGACCGATCTATTCTTGTTTACGCGGTCCTGACCGAGTTCCAAGAAGAATATAATGAGAGTAGCAAATGAGCAGGAGACCAACAACTGTCATGTTTCCTGTAGTGAATGAGAGCTCTAAGGAGGTTTGAGCAGAAGCAGCTTAAAGGGGAACAGTCAGCACAAAGAGCCCTACACTCAAGTGTATGTTTCAGATTCATTTCTGCCTGTCTGCTGCTGCCTGTGTGTCCACTCAAATGTTGGTCCGAATGTGCACTTTGTGTGCAAAAACATTTTGATTTACTTACTGTTTACTGTGATATAGTGGATTGTATTACACTAATTTTTCTTAGTTCTAAGCTGACATCTTCTGTTACTACAAATCTCAGAATCCCCACCAGCTGACATCAAAGCAACAGGCAGCAGTGGTGGGGGCGGGGGTGTCAATAGCCTGCAGTGCATGTTAAAGCTTTTTATAATCTCCGATCAGATGTTTTCCAGGTTTGCTTTTCACCTGGGCTAAGCACTGTCATTTGTGACTGTACTTAGCCCAGGTAGGACAGTGGGACAATTAAACAAAAGATCACGGGCCAGATTGACAAAACTTTGCCCCAGCACAAACCCAGTTTGAGGGGCACAAACTGGGTTTTGCACCAAGTTGGTATTCACAAAAGCCCAGTTTTCACCCTCAAACCTGATTTGCATCAAGACAAAGTCAGGAAGGGGCTGTAGTGCAAATTAGGGGGTGGGGACCTGCATATTGGCGCAGTTCCATGCACAACGCATTTTCTCCTCAAAAAGACCATTTGTGTGGTTCTCTTGTGTGGAATAAATACAGCCGAGGAAAACCTCTTTTCTCCATGCAAAGTCATTGGTGGAGGTACTGTGTCCCCTCCCCACTGATCGCTGGCCTATTGGTACAAAACAAACAGCTCCCTAGTGGTCTAGTGGTCCCTCCTCCTCTGGTCCCCCCCCCTGCCCAATCACCATCCCAGTAATACATAAAATAACCTCCCTGGTGGTCCAATGGTCTCTTCTCCCTTCCCTGTTCCCTGATCACCATCCCTATATAATAAAATTAATTCCCTGGTAGTCCAGTGGTCCTTCCAGCCTCCTCCATTCTCCAATCACTGTCCTTGAATAATACAATTAATTCTCTGTTATTCCTAGTGGTCCCTGCCCCTCTCCTGTTTTCCGATCACTGTCCCCTTATTTGAAAATTATTTCCCTGGTAGTTCAGTGGTCTCTTCCCCCTCCACTCTTCTCCAATCGCTTTCCCTGTATAATACAATTAATGCCATGGCAGTCCAGTGGTCCCTCTCTGCTCCCCTATTCTCTGATCAAATCCCTATAAAATACGATTAATTCCCTGGTAGTCCAGTGGTCCCTTCACCCTCCCCCTTTACTGATCGCCATCCCCATATAACACAATTAATTCCCTGGTAGTCCAGTGGCTCCTCCACCCTCCCACATTCCCCAATCGCCATGCCTGTATAATACAATTAATTCCCTTGTAGTCCAGTGGTCCCTTCCCATCCCCCATTCTCCGATCTCCATCCCTGTATAATAATAATATGTCCTGAGGAAGACGTAACAGTTGAAGCGCTGGGGGCTGCCAGATGGCATCTTCTGTACTTTACCACTTTCCTGTCTATGGTTTGACTCTGAAACTGAAAGCTTTTTGTTTCTAATAATACAGTTAATGCCCTGGTAGTCCAGTGGTTCCTCCCCCCTCTCCCATTCTCCAATTGCCATCCCTGTATAATACAATTAATTCCCTGGTAGTCCATCCCTCCTCCTTCATTCTCCAATTGCCATCCCTGTATGATAAAATTAATTCCCTGGTAGTCCAGTGGTTCCTCCCCCTTCCCTGTTCTCCAGTCACCATCCCTGTATAATACAATTAATTCCCTGGTAGTCCAGTGGTCCCTCCCCCCTCTCCATTCTCCAATCACTGTCCCTGTATAATAAAATTAATTTCATTGTAGTTCAGTGGTCCCTCCCCCTTCCCCATTCTCCAATTGCCATCCCCATAGACTAAAAATAATTCAATGGTACTCTAGTGGTCCCTCTCCCATTTGCTGATTGTCGTACCAGTGAGAATAACTTCAGTTCCCTGGTAGTCCAATGGTTCCCCCCACCCTATCCCCAGTCCCTCCCTGCCACAACTTAAAGAATTACCCTGGTGGTCCAGAGCACCCTCCCCCCACTGATCACCCACTCAGTATTTGTATCAATTGTTCCTGGTGGTCTAGCGGTCCCTCCCCTACCTGATCACCCACTCAGTATTTGTGAAAATGGCCCTGATGGTCCAGGGGTTCCTCCCCCCATTCCTGATCACCCACCTGGTATTTGTATAAATTGTCCCTAGCATCTAGTAGTCCCTCTCCCACCCAATCCCCAGCCCCAGTGTCAGAAGCCCCACCACCAGGGCAATAGCCAGACTGCCACAGCTCTCACTATGGTAGCTAGCAGTAACATCCCCCCAGCCCTGGCACCATTCCAGAGTTGCTCCCTGCCCCAGCCCTCCCATCATTGGTAGACAGTGGTCCCCCACCCTCCTGCAGCATCAACACCCACCCCAGTCAGCCTTACCCACTCATTGGTGCCCACGGTCAAGGGATGGTGAGCACCACAGCCTCCACCTCTTTGGCTGCCCATTGTCCAACTGGTGCTGAGAGTGTGATGCTTAATTTCCAAGCATCGCATCTTCAGCATCCATTGGATGGTAGGCAGCCATGGGTGGAGGCTCTGTCACCACCATCCCTTGACCATGGTTCTGACAGTGGGTGGCTGACGGGGGTGACAATGCCATGGGAGGGTGGAGGGAACCACTGTCCACCAATGATGGGAGGGCTAGGGGGACCAGGTCCAACTCTGGAATGATGCTGGGGCTGAGAGGGGAGACATTACTGCTAGCTCCTATAGCGAGGGCTGTGGTGATCCAGCTACCACCATTTGGGGAGCTTCTGACACCGGGGCAGGGGATCAGGTGGGGGGAGGGACCAATAGATGCCAGGGACAAGTTATACAAATACCGGGCAGATGATTGGGTGGGGAAGGGAACACTGGACCAGAATGGTAATTCTTCAAGTTGTGGCAGGGAGAGATCTAGGATAGGGTGAGGGGACCACTGAACTACCAGAGAATTGCAGTTATTCTCACTGGGTTGGCGATCGGTGAATGTGGCAGGGGCCACTAGACTACCAGGGAATTCTTTTTAGTCTACAGGGATGGTGATCAGAGAATGAGGGAAGGGGAGGAATTGCTGGACTAACAGGGAATTCTTTTTAGTCGATGGGGATGGTGATCAGTGAATAGGGGAGGAGGACGGACCACTGGACTACCAGGGAATTAATTTTATTATACGGTGATGGTGGTTGGAGAATGGGGGAGGGGGGAGGAACCGCTAGACTACCAGTAACATATTATTATTATTATATGGAGATGGTGATTGGAGACTGGGGGAGGGTTGAGGGACCACTGGACTACCAGGGAATTAATTTTATTATTGGGGGACAGCGGTTGGAGAACAGAGGATGGGGAGGGACCACTAGACTACCAGGGACATATTATTATTATTATAATACAGGGATGGAGATCAGAGAATGAGGGAGGGAAAGGGACCACTGGACTACTAGAGAATTAAGTGTATTTTACAGGGACGTTGATCCGAAAATGGGGGAGGATGGAGGAACCACTGGATTACCAGGGAATTAATTGTGTTATATGGGGATGGTGATCAGAAAAGAGGGAGGTTAAAGGGACCACTGGACTTTCAGGGCATTAATTGTATTATGCAGGAATGGTGATCAGAGAATGGGAGAGAGGAGAGGGACCACTGGACAACCAATAAAAGGTATCAGACCATTTACTTCTGGATCTGTTCTTACAAGGACCAATATGGCAACTAATATATTTCTGTATTTTATTACATGGGAACAGCAATCAGAGAATGGTGGAGGGGAGAGGGACCACTAGACTACAATGGCATAATTTTATTATAAAGGGATGACAATCAGAGAACAGGGAGGGGGAGGGACCACCAGACTCCCAGGGCATAATTTTATTATAAAGGGATGTCAATCACAAAACAGGGGAGGGGGGAAGAGACCACTACACTACCAGGGCATATTTCTTATTATAAAGGGATGGTGATCAGAGAAAGGGGAGGGGGAGGGGCCACTAGATTACAAGGGCATATTTTTTAATATAAAGGGACAGTGATTGGAGGCAGGGAGGGACCACTTCACCACCAGGGTATATATTTATTTGTATAGGGTCGACGCTCAGTGAGGGGAAGGAACACTAGGTCACCAGAAAATCTATTTCTACATCCTCGGGATGGTGACTGTTGAATGGTGGTGGGCAGCACTAGACCACCAAAGATTTTGGCTTCATTGGGCAGGGGCTGGAGGGGCATTGCTAAGCCCCCCACAATACATGAAAATGGGCCGATAATTGGCATGCAAATGGCTATATAGTGTCTTGCATGCCCAGTGGGCTTATTTACATGGCTGCTTTCGTAAATGGGAAATAATGCACTGCGCTATTCATTGTGGGGCCATTCTGCTGGCTGAATGTTGAGGCAGCACTACTTGGTTTCAGTTGGTTATGGAGAGAGGCAAGAAGGCAATTGCCCATAACAGCCTCTGTCTTTCACCCATAATATTCCGATTTGTTTTGTAGCAAACAGGAATCAAGTTTATTTTTGTAAATTTGTTTGGATTTGCTAATGACAATTTCAGATGGATGTTTTTTCCAGGGATTAATGATTCTTTGTGAGAAGAAGTCACTTCATTTTTTTGTTTTAAATTTCAGGCATGTTAATTGTAGTGGATGACCTATTGTATTTAAGTTAATTTGTTTCAAATTGAGACCTATTTCGGGCATCAGATGTTCGTCATTTATGAGACCTCTAGCCAGTAGTAGGTCACCTCTTAATCTCCTTGTCTCTAAGGACATTAGATTGAACTTCTTTAGTCTATCCTCATATGAAAGGTTCTCCACACCTTTAATTTGTTTTGTAATTTTATGTTGAATTTTCTCAGTTTTATCAATATTCTTACAGGTATAAGGACGCCAGAGCTGAGAAGAGTAATCAAGCTGTGAGCATACATAAGCTCTATATAAAGGCAAAAGGACAGATTCATCTCTGGATCTGATGTTACGTTTAATAGACCACCAGACCTTATTGGCACAAGCTATTTTTTCAGAGATTTGTTTACTAAAAGAAAGATCATTTGCGATATAAACTCCCAAGTCCTTTTTGCATATGGTTTTCTGCAGTGTTTGTCCATTGAGCGTGTAATGATATTGTGGGTTATTAGGGCCTAAGTGCATGATACAGCATTTTTTGTATTGAATGACAATCCCCATTTAAGAGACCAAGCAAATAAAGTATCCAGATCATTTTGGAGAGTAATATGGTCTTCAGTTGAACTGCTGGGATTATCTATTTTGTAGTCACCTGCATATTTAGAAGACCAACAGTTTATATTGAGTGTTAAATCAGAAATGAATATTTGAAAAATAGATGGGGTTAAGATGGGTCCCTCAAGGGACTCCACTTGGTACTGGAAGCCAATTAGACGTATGACTGATGTGGCGAACAGACTCCAGCAGGACTTCAACGATGTTCAGCTCTGGTTTTGCTCAAATCAGTTCTTCCTCAACACCAAAAAGACTGTCTCCATGACCTTCAGCACAAGGCAGAAACTATCTTGGCTCCCCTCCAACCCCACCTTCCACATCCTGGACGGGACTATCCTGGAGGCCTGTGCCTCCTTTAGATATCTCGGGGTATGGCTAGACCAGAATCTCAACTTTTCTGTTCACATTGATGCCATCCACAAAAAGCTGCACCCTAGACTGGGTGCCTTATACCACAGCATCCCACTGCCGGCTTGCCATGCTATTGTGCAGTAAAAGATTCTCCCAATCTTTGACTATGGAAACTTAGTCTACAGTGCTGCTCCCAAGTCCACCCTATCCAGACTGGACCCCCTCTTTCACTCCTTCTGTTGCTTTGCCCTTGACTCTCCCCTCTCCACCAATCACTGTGTCCTCTCCCAGATCCTCGACCTCCCATCACTTCAGGACTGGAGACAATCCCACTGGGCTAGGATCACAGTTTAAGTTCTGGTCCAAGTCTCTACCTCCTTGCCTTGCCTCAGTCCTGACAACTCCATCCCTTCCTGTGTACTCACTTAGGAGTTGCAACTCCCTTTCTTTGGCCATCCCACACATGTCCACAGCTGCAGGACAGGCAGCCTTTAAATACCATATGCCTAAACTGTGGAACTCCCTTCCCGAGCACATTTGGCATGCCCACCCCTCACAGCACCTCAACACCCACCTCAAAGCTCATTTCTCCTTCACCTGTTTGTGTGCATAAAGTATGACCTGTCATTAGGGCTTAACCTCTCCCTAAGCTTCTAGAACAAGTGCTGGTTATTTGGATCTTGTATGTCTCAACCTTTGCACTACTACCTACTTGTAATAACAGCTCTTATTTATCTTGCATGTTGGTTTTGTTTACTGTACTCTGTATTATTACCCCTTCCCCATCTTCCCCCAGGACGCATCTGGAATCAAGCAGTAGTCTGCTCAGTATGCCTTCCTGGTAAAACTTTTGAATAAATAAATTACCATCTATAATCACTCTTTGGAGTCAACTTTTTAACCAGTTTTGAATCCATCTAATAATACTAGGGTGGATGGAACAGAAATTAAAAATTTTTCAATAAAAGCCCAGTGTGGAACTGAATCAAAGGATTTCTTAAAGTCTAGATACACTATATCACATGGTGTTTTGTTGTCTAGAGTTGAACTAATTTTTTCATAGAAGGAAAGAAGATTAGTCACACAAGAACGTCCCTTTGAAAAACCATGTTGATTAGAATTGAAATTGCCTTAAGAAACAGACATTCTTAATTTTATAACGCTTTCATTAAGTTTGCAAATAACTAGGGTCAGACTTATAGGACAATAATTATCCATACCTCCCTTGTCTCATTTCTTAAAAAGTGGCATCACATTTGCCTTTTTCCAATCCAGTGGAACATCACATGTATGTATACTTTGATTAAACAAGATCTGGAATGGCAAAACTAGGTGTTCTTGAATAATTTGAACCATATCAGTTGACATGCCATCTGGACCTGGGGAGAAACCCATTTTTAGATTGTGTATTGAGTCCCTCATATCTTCTTTATTAAAGATGATATCTTCAATTAGTTAAAAATCAACCAGGATGGATAGTGATGTTAAATTATTAAAAGCCTTGCAGAAGTGACTTCGGTTAGTGGTGGCTTTCCATGATTAGCACAGCCCCATTCAGGCCCTATTCATGAATAGCAAGATTTCACACCTGCGCATCCACAAAATGCAGCACAAACTTCTGAGCTGTGCATTGCCAGTTTTTGTGAATCTACCTCCAGAACTTATATTGACTCTAACATGCACTACAGGCTATTGAATCTCCCACTGCTGCTTATTGTTCAGAAGTCATCTGCAGGGATTCTGGGATTTGTAGTAACAAAAGCTGTCAGCCTAGACTGAAGCAAAATTTGTCTGAAAAGAAAAAGAAATGTAACACTAAGATAACTACTACTAAACTTTTACCAGTTCATGTAGATCAACACCAAACTCTTTAAATTTGATTACTGCCTCAGAGACAGTTTTGACACTGTATCTAACCTTGGAAGAACAACTACCTCAAAATAAGCATAACCTGTCAGAGTCTACAAAACAGTCTGAAGTTTTAATGTTATTTTCTTGTTATCCAGTGTGTGTGTGTTTAAACAAATAATTGGACTCAAAACTGCATATTGAGAAAACAAACAATGCAAATATAAAATGAACAGAGACTTTGAATACTGTGACTCAACCTTTGGAGGCGCACACAAATGCTTTATTAAGAGAACTTCCTGATCCTAACAAGTCCATGAATTCAGTAATGTGTTTAACATAAACAGGTAAAGAACTAGAAGATGAAAACAAACTGGAGAAATGTCAAGGAAACCAACATCAAAAAATATATATATCAGAATGGGCAAAACATCCACTTCACGAAGTAATTTAAATAAAGCATGCAATTGCTCAAATAAATGACATAAAACAACAAGCTTATATGCTGAATGCACAAATGATGACAGTGGTCAATAATATTAAAGAACTTAATGTAAGGACACAGAAGATGGAAGAAAGAATTGCAAGGCTGAGGATGACTCACTAGTAGCAAAGAGTGCAACCTCAAGACAAGATAAAAAAAATCAAGCTGCTTCAGGAAAAGTTGACTTATTTTGAGGAAAGAGCTAGACTAAAAATGTCCATGTCATAGGCATCCCAGAATCTTGGGATAATTCAGTATTATTCCCAAATACTATGGCTTAGATGTTTTGGAGGATTTACTGGAACCTAGATCACTCCAGAAACTTTTGAACTGGATCAAGTTCACAGATCATTGAGATCCAAACCTAGAGATGATAATCCCCCAAGAGCAGTAATTCTTAGAGTTATCTGAAAAGGAACTTTTGTTGCAAACTGTTTATAAGAAGAAAAACACTGAGAGTGAGAATAGGAAGATACCATGATTTCATGATTTGCTTCATGAGATTGTCCTTGCAATGAAGAAATTTCAGGATACTAGAACACTGCTTTGCAAGAGGAACTTTAAATCAATGATGCTCTATCCTGCAAGATTGAAGATGAATTTTAATGGACAATTATTGACATTCTCTACTGCAGAAGAAGCAGAACAAGAACTAAGCTTGAATTTTTAACTTTCTTCCTTATGTAATATAAAACAAATATAGTGTTAAGCAAATGATAACTTATTAATATACTTTGCAACAGACTAGAAAGTATTAGAAGGATAACAAATTATTTTGCCTATCTAGGGACATTACATTAAGACCATTCAGGAGTGTGTAAAGATTTAAGTATGATTATTAAGAAAGGAAAAATAAGAGTTGCAATATAATAGATTTTGCTATGCTAACCATGTGATTTGTTCCAACCAAAAAACAAACTGAGACCAGATGATGGACATTTGATAATTCATTAGTTGGAATACCAAATTTTATAGAATACATTAATGATCAAATACAACAGTTCTGTTTGTTCTTTTTTGTTTGTTTGTTTATTTTTAATTTTTAATTACAATGGAGCACAAGATATAGATCAGATCTTGTATACATTTAAAACAGTAATAAGGATGATGATAATACATTTCAAGATTAAACGTAAAAGAATTAAAAGGAAGGAAATACAACATATGGAGGCACAAGTTAAATAAATAGATCTAAAATTGATGACTGCACCACAAAATCACACAGATTTGCTGGAAAAGAAACTAAAAATGCAAAATCAATTATATGAAATAATAAAACAAAAAATAGAAAACAATTAAGTACTTTAAAATCTAGTTTCATATCAATAGGGACAAAAGTGGACATCTGCTTGCTTATGTGTTAAAAAAGCACAGGCAATGTAACACAGTCACTGAATTTATTGATAATAAAGGAAATATCATTAAACATGATCATAAAAAAGGGGTAGCCTATGACATTGGTGCGTGAATTAAGTCACCGTCTAAAATGGCACCGTGATGTGGGTGAAAGCCCAAATAGCGAGGGGGGAGGGCAACTGCAGCCACAGGATGTCACTATATGTACATGCGCGTGGGGGGGAGTGAGCATGGCGAGCGTGGCCTGGGAGGGGGTGGAGGGGATGTAGGGGGTGGTGCTGTGGTTAGCTGCCGAGCTGCACCATGGCATCGGGGGCTGACCTCCGCTTGTGGTGCATGGGGTTCCAGGTTCTGGTCTGCGTCCAGGCGCTACTGCAGTTTTGTTGCATCCGGCCCAAAACCTGTTTTTTTTTTGCTTTTCCCCCCAACATGCACCCCACTGGAGCTGAGAATCCTTAAGTAGAGGGGCGTGGGGGGGGTGAGTCCCCAGCACCATTCCTCCATGTACCGAGGTTGTCAGGGTGGCAAAATTGTTTTCGCCACCCTGACATCTTGATAACACGGGTTGCCATTCGGCACTTGCCGTTATCACATAGAACCTAAAAAAGTCAAGTTTTCATCAATTATTATAAAACAGTATATCATCATATAATAGATTACATAAAATTTGATAAAATTGCACAGTTACAAGTTTTAGATTCATCTGTTACAGTGCAGGATATAAAGGAGATAATTAAAGATTTACCGAAGGATACATCTTGAAATATTTACGGCCTAACATATGAGTTTTACTCTGCATTTATAGAACTATTTACTCCAAGGCTGGAGTTGATGACCCTCGAAACGTCTATTAAAAAGGAATACCAGCATCTATGTTAGAAGTCTTACTTATATACTTACTTAGCCCTAAAAGCTGCGGCTTGGATCCTGGACCGACTACCCTAATTTTGGGTTGTGTAGACATCATTGGTCCAGTTCTGGTGCAAATTGTCTGGTGCTCCTTGGAGTCAGGTAAGTTTCCTAGCTCCCTGAAAGAGGCGGTGGTGACACCTCTCTTGAAGAAAGCTTCCTTGGACCCAGATTGTTTTTCCAGCTATAGACCCATCTCTAACCTCCCCTTTATTGGGAAGGTTATTGAAAAGGTTGTAGCTGCTCAATTGGATGACCATTTAACCATCCATAATATCTACGAATCCTTCTAGTCTGGTTTCCGTAAAAGACACAGTACCGAGACTGCGCTGGTTCGGATGCTAAATGATCTTCTGAGGGCGAGGGATCAAAGGAGACATTCTATCTTGGTTCTCCTTGATCTCTCTTCAGCTTTTGACACTGTGGATCACATGGTGTTGCTAGCACGCCTGGGGCAAATTTGTGGAATGTCTGGAACCGTTTTTAAATGGTTCAAGTCATTCCTCACTGGGAGATCACAAACAGTTGTGTAGGGGAATTTTTCCTCCGGCCCAGTCTCTTTGTTGTGTGGAGTGCCTCAGGGTTCTGTGCTGTCACCCATGTTATTTGCAGTGTACATGCTGCCCCTCGGAAACATTATAAGATGGTATGGGCTGAGGTTTCACTGCTATGCAGATGATACCCAGCTATACCTGTCTTTTGCACCCGACCAGGATGGAGCTCTCTCAGCATTTAATAACTGTCTGGGGAAAATCCAAGACTGGATGGATTCTAGTTGGCTAAAGTTGAACTCAGAGAAAACTGAGGTTTTGATCGTGGACCCAGATGGTCAGATTGAGAGGTCGTGTGCTGGCGCGCCGTCTGGAATTTTTCTTGGCGGTGTGTCACTGCCGGCCTCTGAATGGGTGTGCAACCTTGGGGTGATTCTTGATGATAGGCTGACTTTTCAATCCCAAGTGTCAGCCGTTGTCAAGACTTCCTTTTACCATCTTAGGAATATTGCCCAGGTTAAGCACCTTGTTCCTTCTGCCTCTCTGTCAACATTGGTCCACACCTTTGTGTCCTCGTGTCTCGACTACTGCAATGCCCTTTACTTTGGGCTTTCTGGGGTTGAAATCCACCACCTACAGCTTGAGCAGAATGCGGCAGCCCGGATTTTCACTTGGACAAGCAGGTCCTGTCACATTACCCTGGTGCTGCGCGAGCTGCACTGGCTTCCAATATGGTGGCAGATCACCTTTAAAGTCATTATATTGACTTTCAAAGCCCTTCGTGACCAGGGTCCATCCTATCTGAAAGACCTGCTGGTTACTTACTGCCCTGGCCAATCACTCCGCTCGGCCGACATGGGGTTGTTAGAGATTCCAAGAGTGAGTTTGAAATACTCTGGCAGCAGAGCATTTTCTCATGCTGCACCCACTCTTTGGAATTCTCTACCATGACGGTTACGGGAATGCTCCTCCGTGAAGATTTTCAAGAAGGAATTGAAAACTTATCTTTGGAGAATGGCCTTCTTGGAAGGTTAAAAGTATTGTAAAGTGTGTGAAATTTTATTGTAATTTATTACGTTTTTATGATATATTTTATAATCTTTATGGTTATGATGTTTGTATTGTATGTTGAAGTTTTTATTAACTTGTTCAGCGCCTTGATATAGTGAAAGGTGCTAGACAAAAAAAATTATTATTATTATTATTATTATATCAATATAAAGAAGGTAAGAGAAAACTATATCCAGAAAAAAACAGACCTATTACATTACTTAATGTTGATTATATAGCTATAGCTAAACTAATAAAGAAGATAACTGAAATGACATTGCCAGGTGACATCAGCTCAAGTCAAATGGCTTTGTGAAAGGCTGCACAATATTTCATGGCATCAGGAACACTCAACTGATAATAGAAATTAATAAAAACAATTCATTAGTTGTGGTTATAGCATTGGAAGTCTCAAAGGACTTTGATATGCTTCAGTGGTCTTTTATACTGGAATGTGTATTACAGGTGGGATTTCTGAGAATTTTATTGAACATTGCAGATATTTTTATAGTAATCTGAAGGCATATTTTAAAATGAATCAGTATAGAACATTCATCAATGGAGATCTGCAATAGTATTCAACAGGACTGCCCCCTGTCTCCAATACTGTTTATAATTCCTTTGAAAGCTATGCCTCAACATATAAGGTGTAACCCAAATAAACAAGGATTGCAGCTAGATGGGAAGGAAGTCAAGATAAATGGACGTGCTGAAATCTTTTAGTTTTTCTCAATCACCACAATGCATCATATCTGGACCTCATTAAAGACATTCACATTTTTTCTGGACTTTCTGTATACAAACTTAATACAACTGAATCTATTGTTCTACCACTTACAGACTATCAATCCAAACAAAACAGAATTTTTTTCAATCTATGACAATAGAAAATTCCATTAAATACTTAAGAATACATCTCATTCAATGTATAAAGAGAATCACTGAACTCAACATGAAAAATCACACAATCAGAAATTCCCAATCTCCTTGATGCTTGGCAGTCATTATCACTGTCTTTGTGTGGATGAATCCACACTGAATTTACTGCTTTCAAGCAGTTTTAGGTAAAGTCAAAGTGAAAACTCTAAAGAAGATTTGAAATATTTTTAATACATTTTTGTGGAGGGGCAGAGTGATCGCCATTCCCTTGGAGGTTTTTATTGCTACAGGTCAGGATGGAGGAATGGGATACCCTGACCCAGAAATGTATTATCAGGCCACTAAAACTGAGATAGCTTGGAGATGGATCTTGGATGATAAGATCGCAGAAGATCCTGCAAAAATACTTCTGACCAAAACAAAATTTCATTATCAGCACTAACTAGAACATTATATCATCCATCTGCTATCTTATTGAAAAAGCATTTTGTTTTTACAGAAATTGGAAATGCTGCTAAAAAAACATATAAGGAAAACGACCCAGCTCTTCCATATCTTTTTACAGAAATAGGTTCAGAAATCAAAGGCACCATACAGGGAACAATTAAAAAAATGAAATGACATGCTAAAATCATATCAAATTAAATACTGAAACCATCTTATAATCATAGGAGTTCTATATTACCAACTAGAACTACAAGAAGAATATAAAGATTTGAAATTAAGCTGGAGGGAATATCTATCTGCCCAATCCCCTTATAGAAATGATGGTAAACTTAGTACGCCTAAGTATTTACAAAAATAATTTAAAAAATCTATCAAGAAAATACAAATAAAAAAATAAGTAAAATACTGACATATAGGAAAACTGCTATGCATAAATGGAAACAAGAAACAAATAATACCTACATATATTCTCATAAGATATGGATAGCAACTAATAAATGGCATAAATATGCCAAAAATAAAACTAAACCACATAAAATAGTATCCAGGGTATATATGGCTCCAATAAGACCTTTTACAATGGGATACAAGATAGATATAAAAGTATAACATAATTGCAACCACACAGGAAAGGGAAAATTGTTTAAACAGGAAAGGCACACTAAGCCAAAGCTTAGTGACTTGCTTAGGGCCACACAGTATGCAAGTGAGGGCTGAGGGATTCACACCCAGGTCTCCAGGTTTGCAAGTGAGTGCTCTTAACCACTACGCTATACTGCCAAGGAAACTTGGCACATCTCCTATGGATCTGCCTATATAACTATATTTAGATACATACATACATAGGGAAAAAAGATATGAGATTCAAAAATTTGCAATACCAGTGGAATTCGGTACTTTTATTTTTAATGATTTCTCAGAACTACCGTTTAATTCCAATTCTCTGAGAATTAGTAGCAATTTTAGAAAATGGGCTTACAATGTAGGTATCATGATTGGCTGCCAGTCATGCCAGGGGGGTACATTAACTACCAGATAGAGCCCTGTTAAACAAAGTACCAGCTGGGGAAACCCCATTGCCAGGGCAGGTATTCTGATGCTCACAGAATCTTTATTTTAAAAATGCTGTTATATTTTTTCTCTCAGTTAGCGCCCAAGTTTGTGGACGGCCAGGCCCTTCTCCCCCAGTCTGTCTCAGCTCCAAGTAGTAAAATTAAAAGGAAAAAAAAACATAAAACACTCACTACTGTTAAAAAAAGCAGCACATTCCCCTTTTATTTTCTTGTTTCTGTTCCAAACCACAAATGCATTTTAGTTACACACATCACAGATGCCACACGACCCCCAAAGACACAGAAGCTCTGAACAGAAACTGGCAAATGGTCTGTCACCTGTGAAATGTAATTATTGGTTAAAATGAAAAATTCTAGGAGTGGTGCTGATAAACTTGAAAAAAATTGTAATAAATAGATCACTGCCATTCAACATCATAACTGAAGTTCTCCACTTCCTGGTTTTATGAAGAAGGGTCATGTAAGGTCACTTGCATAACAGCCGCATCTTCCGACCAGAAGGGGAAAAAATTCTTGTAAAGGGAACTCTCTTTTTTTTTCTTTAAGTTAAAAATGATGCTCACAGACTGCAAAGGGGGAAGTTTCAAGAAACTGCTTCTCATCTGGCGGCGGTGATGCAGGGGGGAATAAGAAGAAGAGAATGGCATTGTGAGGAGGTGGCAACAGAAGATGGAACAGCATAGAAATGGAGGGACTACTTTCCCAATAAAAGTTTTTTTCCTACTCTTCCTATTTTTAAAACTTATATCCTCTCTTATTTTATTACCTACACAGTTGCCCATTTTCTAAGCACAATCATACCCTCCAGGGTGGGTGGTATGGGCAAAACAGGACCTTCTAAGGGCTATAAGGCCCTTCACTTTAGGTGGCAGATCTGATTATGCCCCTGGGCTGTCTAGTATTGTCCAATACTGCCCACCCTGTTGGGTATTATTGCTTGCATAACCACCCAAAGGATAATTCTTGAAAACTGGATTGATCCCATTTTTCCAGACTTTAATTTTAAAAGTGGCAGTCAAAAGTTTTAGAAGCTCTTTCTTTTCTAAAATTATTCATATTCACCTGCTTGCATCTGCTGTGGATGACAAATCCCTTCTCTATGCCCTGGTTGCTCCTAGTCCCCTAAACCTATTCCCCTTATTTTGTCCCTGTGGTCCCTCACTTGCTCCTCAATCCCTCCCCTTCCTCTAGTTTTCCACTCCACTTCCCATTACCCCCATCTCTTCCCTTCCTCCCACCTCCCTCCCTCCCCTATCCACCATGCTAAGCCCCTACCTTTCTCTTTTGGCACCCCTTCCTCCTACTTCTATGTTAGACAAGGCCATTGGCTGCTTATTTCACTGCTCCACCCCCTCACTTTTCCCTATCCCCACTCTTTTCTTCTATGTCCTACTTTACTTAATATTACTGTAGTTACTGGAATTACTTGTTTAATTTACAGTGTTTGCATATTTGTACATTTGTTCTTATATGGTTATTCTGTTATGCTTAGATGATGCTTATATGGTTATTCTGTTATGCTTAGATGATCTCTGTCAGTCTTCCTAGGTTTGTTTGTAACCCATACCTACTAACGTGGAACCTTTGTAAAAGAGCACCCCATGCTCAAAGGTATTGCAATCCTAGACTGAAATAAATAAAATATATAAATACAATTTATAAATTTCTTGGAACCCACAGATAAAATAGATTCCACGTGGAAGGAAATTATGATAATTTTACCACCAGCATTGTCATTTTATTTCAAATGTATTTAATTTGTTCTTGGCTGACTGTCTGTAAATCGCTAGAATATATTTCCTTTCAAATTGGTAGAGAAAAGGAAATGTGTATAAATGTATTCCTAAGCAAACTAAATGTGAAATTTTGATGCTGAATCTATCCGCATGTTGATTTAGAAATTCTGTAAAAGTTTGTCAAGATGTGGATAAATGTCAAACTAGTATTGTTTAGGATAATTATAGGATTATACATGGTAAGACAATATATCTGTGTGTTTTTACTGCATCAATTGTATTCTTAAAGTTTAAATAAAAAACACTGTGAGAAACAAACTTCTAGTTTTGATTTGTGAATCAACTGTTTTAACTTATTGCTATATTCTCCTTGTTTCTCCCTTCCCCTAGGATGCATCTGAAAATGAGCTATTTCAGCTTAAAATGTCTTTCCTGGTAAATCTTTTGAAATAAATGAATACATGATGAAACCATGTCAGGGTGATAGTAGGTACAGAGAGAGCATAAACCTCAGCACCACATTCAAGTCAGTCTCAGTCAACCCTAAATCATACTCATAAAAGCCAGATGACTTCAAACAGCTATATAGTCAGGAGCGTTCTACTGAATACATTTCTGGATAATTTGTAAAACGTGGGTCTGCCCTTTCACAGCTAGTGAGAGCCAACCCAGTCCTTGATACAAAACACATCTGTGCATGTCAAAATGGGCATCCAGTGCAAACCTTGTCTTATAACTACAGATGTTATTTAATTTATTTAACAATGTTTAGGAGGCTTTCCTGCATATTATATCTGCTTAATCATTTATAGGCACAAGCATGGAATCAAGTACCCTATACCTGACTTCAAACAAGAGTGTCTGATATACTCTGTACAAAGCTGGGCCAATTTTCGTGAATATTTCTGATTCATGTGCATCCCAAGCCAAACAAGCATTTGTCAGTGCCGAATGTTGGGTTGCTGGCATTAACATGGGTAGTGCAGGAGTTAGAAATGCAAAATAGGAATGGCAGTGAAGTACTGAAGTAATGCCAACATCCTCCCCCACAGAGACTGAAAGGCATTGGGAATGTGGCTTTGGGGCAGCCATAACACTTATACCATTCCACCTCACTCCACCCTGCAGAGAGCGACAGGTGTCGGGGTGTGCATTGGGGTCTTCCGCCCTTATGCTAACCCCATTCCGTAAGGAAATAAGCTGAGATGGGTGCATTATAGGAGAATGGGATGAACATTAGGGTGATGGAACCCAAGGCACACCTCAATGCCTGTCAGTGGCTGTAGGGTGGGGGTGGGGGTAAAATTCTGTGAACATTATGGCCAACAAACCCAAGTTATGTCCCCATCACCTGTCAGTCTCTACAGGGTGGGTGTATGGATGGAAACCTTAACACCCCGGGTGTTTGTTCATATTTTCACTCCAAATGATCAACACTGGCTTTTTGGGACCCCACCTCATGAACAGTGGCACAGTCATTCTGTAACTCAATCCTGAAAGGTGATTTCACACTCAACTACGCCATTGAGAGCTACAGGTGCAGAAACACATTTTGGGTAGGGTGTGAAAAATGACAGCTGCACTGTTCATGAGGAGGTGTAAAAAAATGGCAATGTTGAAAATTTGGAGAGGAAATATGAAAAATTTGCAAACATACGAGTGTGCGTAGATACTGCGTAATGTATGCCTGTAATGCGGTCATTTTTTTGGAATTTTTTTTACTAAATTTTCAACATGGGCATTTTGAGACCTCCACTCATGAACAGTGTCACAGTGATTTTCTTAATCTGTCCCAAACAATGATTTCCCACAGCGACCGCATCACTGTGCATCAGATGTGTGAAAACACATTTTGGGCAGGATGTGAAAAATTACATCTGTACTGTTCATAAGGAGGTGTGAAAAAATGGCAATGTTGGAAATCTGGAGTGGAAATATTAAAAATTCTCGAAGTTATGAGCATGCGTGGAAACTGCAGAACGAACACTCATAACACATTAATTGTTTTGGAATTTTTTCACCAAATTTTGGGATCTCAGCTCATGAACAGTGTCACTCTGATTTACTTAATCTGTCCAGAATGTTGATTTCCTACAGCGATCATGCCATTGTGTGCCACATGTGTGAAAACACATTTTGGGCAGGATGCAAATGGTGACAGCTGTACTGTTCATAAGGAGGTTTGAAAAAATGGCAATTTTGAAAATCTGGGGTGAAAATATAAAACATTCTTGCAGTTATGAGCGTGCATGAAAATTGCACAATGCATGCTTGTAACAGTCATTTTTTTGAATTTGTTCACCAAATTTGCAACATAGGCTTTTTGGGAGCCCACTTCATAAACAGCGGCACTGTCATTTCGTTAATCGATCCCAAAAGGTGATTCCGCACAGTGACCACAAAATCACATTTTGGGACCAAATAATGAAATGTCAGTGACTGATTTCATGAAGTGGGGTCTCAAGAACCCCATGTTGGAAATTTGGAGGCAAAAGTCAAAAAAATGACTGAGATATCCACCTAAGTTGAAACCTCCCAAATGATGCCATTGTACAGCTTACCGGCATTTCTTCAGTTTGCAGTCAGCTTTGAAGAGTGCAGACGTGTTCCCACTCCACCGAAGATCACAACACCAACCTCCGCAGGTAAGTATGGGGTGCGGTGGTTGTGGGGAGGTGGCATGCACAGAGGGTGGGTGTGGGTTGGGGGAAAGGGGTGCCGCGGACAACGAGGGACTGTTTTCTTGTTTACAGGGGGAAAAAAACAGAAACAGTTCAGGGGAAGGTTTTCTTTTCTACAGGTTACACAAAAACATTTGGGCACACTGAGGTGGGCTCCAGTGTGCTAACTGGGCTTTTTTTGGGGGGACTGGAGCCAATGGGGATTGGGCACCCCATCGGCAAAGAAAACATGTCTGTGATGGGGGGCATGATGCCAAGGGGATTGGTCACCCCATCAACAGATAAATGAAAGTGGGGGGACATTATGCCGATGGGGATTGAGCACCCTGTTAGCAAAGAAAGTGTGTCTGTGTTGGGGGGCATGATGCTGAGGGGGATTGGGTACCACCCATCGGCAGACAGATGAAACTGGGGGGGACATTATGCAGATGGGGACTGGGCACCCCCATCAGCAAACAAATTGAACTGGGGAGGGGGCATGCTGACAGGGGGATTGGGCTCCCCTAAGCTGGCTTTCTAGGGATTGTGAGAGGCAGACAGCGAGAGCCACCACCATGTTTATTGAAATGTTTCACCAGGAATGGTACATAATGGAGGCATGTCAAATCTGCCATGGCAATGGCGAGCTTGTCTCTCATTGCAGCTGCGGATTTGTTTCAAGTTGGTGGCAGTGTCTGAAACTGCTGTCATCGATAGTATGCTCACTGATTGGAGGCTGAAGGACGCACCAACTAAAGTATCCTCTGGATTCGACACAACATTGACACACCTTTGAAAGTGTTACTAGAATGCTACTACTGCAAGATGTTGCTTGTGCATGCATGCAAGCCAACATAAAAAGGGTCCTGTGACATCCAGGTTTTGATTTTGCACCAGAATGTTATTTCAAAAGCCCTATTGCCCATGCTCAGAACAGAAAAACACAAAACTTTTAACCCTTATAACTCTGGGAATTTTTAACATTTTTCACCAGACCTTTCAAATGCACTACCTTGGGACATGACACCTATGCCCTGCAAGTTTGGGGAAAAAATTACATTCCATGTAGGCTGTACTGTAGGTGTAAGCAAAAAAAAAAGTTAAGTATAGGAAACAAATTAGGCATTTACAGAAAATGACATCTCATGAACTGCACAAGCTGCCATCACAAATCTTTCCACAGATCAAGACCTTGCCTCCTAGACAACACGTGCAAACTGTCAACTGATTTCATCAACCAGTGCCAAAGATATTAATGTGCAAAGTTAGGAGTTTAACATTGAACACCCTACTCAACCAGGATAATTCAGAAGATTGCACAGAAACATGAGCAAGTATTGGCATTTCTCTTTTTGGTCACTTTATAAGCTTTTGTAATGAAAGTGGGGTTATTCTCTGGAAGGTTATAGACAATTACAAAAATTTCTTTTATCGTGTCCCAGACACTCTGAAACTCTGAATCTAGTGAGTTAGGTAATCCCACCAACCTAAGATTTCTGCATCAGGTTGATTCTCTAAAAGTTCTATTTTTTTGGTTTATTGCAAAATTTTCCCTGATAAAATTGGAATTCATGGCTTCAATTCCAATTATTTTATTTAAGGTAGTAGAGGTTGATTTGGTGTTTTATACAAGCTGTTTCTCCATAGCTTCAGTTTTATCCTGGTGGGTTTTTGCATCTCTTTGTAAGAAATGTACATATTCACTCGGCATGAAACCTCTGGTCAAAAGCCTCAGTCCAGAGCAATATATTTTCAAGGGACTACACAGTGACTCTAAGGTATGTTTTCCCCAGAAGCCATACTTTTAGTGGCTGTCATGCTGGAAAATGAGGTTGTAGTCTCAATTATGTTTGAAGTTGTTTGCTGCTGACTTATATGAGATGCCAAAATTAATTCAACTGTGACGTCTCTGCAAGGGAGAGAGAATTTTTACTTTTTACATTTAGTGGTTTAGCTCTTGAAACAGGAGAGCTACTACTTTTGTCCTTCAGCGGTTGCTGTACTGTGGAATCTGTTCAGAACTCCCAGGCTTTGGGTGTTTACTGTATTGACCCACAGGCTTTACTGGGGCAGCAGTTGGTGCAGGACTCTCTCAGCCAGAGCATTTGTCCAATGTCCAGGGATCAGAGCCTGGGGGACATGTATTCCTCAGATGTGGATGAAGAGATAGTCTTCCACTTTTCTGTCTTATATGTTTGGTGAGTTTTTTATTTCTTAAAAGGGAAGATAGCTGAGGCTAGTAGTCATTCGTTTTTGGGAGCTTAAATGATGCGGCTGCCATGTGACCATCATAGGTCCCACTGGCTCCTTATCTTTTAAAAAAAGAAATCCCAAGCAAAAGCCCTATAGGAAAGGTGCTTCAGACTCATGACTTTGTTGCAGACAGATGCATCTTTTGTAATAACAGCAGGGCTGTGCAGATGCACATGTTATAATGCAGGTACAACATGCATTTGTATATGAGTCAACACTTTTGAAGATCCTGCCCAATGTGTTGAACCCTGTTATAGTATATGGTCACCCCTTGTCATCTGTGGATTTCCACTCCAACTAAAAAAAAATTTATACCGGACTTTAAAGGGAAAGCTAGTATACCCTTCTGTGGCACAATAACTTTTATGCTTTAATGCTTTCTTTCATGGGGACTTGCATGCCATTCCCATGATGCTTTGTGTTATCAGGGTCTGTTTAATTTTGTATTCCTTTAATGTTGCCCACTTCTACTCTCACCCACTAATCAATCCCAGCCCAACAGACCCTTATGTAAATAAAACATGCCACAGATGGAAACAGTATTTGCATTATTAAACTGACTGTAATTGTAATGTGAAATTATGTTTTGTATTTTGTTAGACAAATTTTGCCCCAGGCTACAGAAAATCTATAAAATATGTAATGTATTATCTTTATCTATTATGTTTTTCAGAGTTTTCACAAAATGGAGGTGCTTATTTAACGAACGGTTTCTGATAGTGTATGTTTGGTTCAGTATAATACCCTATTATTGTAGTCTGCATGAAAAAGTCATATTAGACATGGCTAGTACTTTAAATGCAGTTCACTCTGATTTGGTTCCCAGAGAGTGCAGAGAATGAAGAGGATGTTGAAAGGCTTAGTTTTGTTATATTTTAATATTCACTTAAAGTGGGGCAGTAAATTAAAGTGAATTTTTCAGGGACTTGCCAGTGGAAATCCTTTTGGATTTCCCCTAAATCCAACCCTACAACTGTACTCAGATTTCCAGAACAAACTGAAATCAAAATACTTTAATGAAAAAGACAACAAAAAATTGTTATTTAATCTTCAGTTATACGTCTGGCTTTAGCATGATGGAGTTTGTCAGCATCATACCTTTCTTTCAAACACTTCTCGATAACACCTACTATGATCTGTCACCTCATGGTGCTATAGAAGAGCAGGTGCTAACAATAATGACATTATCAGGCCACAGTTGCTTAGTGGCTGCTCTCTTTGTTTATGGAACAATGCTGGAACTGTAGAGGATACATGATGTATGTTATGCTATGCCGTACTTCAGGAGTCTGCACGTTTGCATTAACAGATTTGTTTCTAATCTTTACTGTGCCAATAAAATACAGTCTGCACTAATTTGCTCTTGTCTATTAAATAAACAAACATTACCGCTGGCTAATAGACACTTTTGCTCATTGGTTGGTAGAACACATGCTAAGCTGTAGCAGTTGTCATGAAAAGGCATGTTTGTCATGCTGGAACGTATTATGCTAAATCTTTGGCCATAGTTTTTCAACTGGGACCACTTAGAACTCAGTGGTGACCTGCAAGATTAGTTTCCATACCAACTGGCTTAAGATTCAAACTCACGTCTCTAGTACAGCACATATATTTCTTTGTATTTTTTTTTTTTGCCAATCCAGTGAATACACTGCCAGCTCAGAGCCATGAATATTGGGCAAAGCATTATGGTACATCTATTGCAGAGGCAGATCTGTTTCTGTCCTCCCAGTTCAACCAAAGTTGTGGTGTAGTGACTGAAAAGAGAGAGACGAGACATCACAGGAAAAAGAAAAGCATTTGTCAATGCTGAATGTTGGCTTGCTGGCATTGGCATTGGTAGTGCAGGAGTTAGAAATGTAAACTAGGAATGGCAGTGAAGTATTGAAGTAACACCAACACCCCCTCCCCCTGGCAGAAACTGGGAGTGTGACTTTGGGTTGTCCATAATGCTTACACCATTCCACCTCACCCCACCCTGCAGAGAGCAACAGGTGTCGGGGTGTGCATTGGGGTCTTCAGCCCTTATGCTCACCCCATTCAATAAGGAAATAAGCTGAGATGGTGCAATATAAGAGAACGGGGTGAACATTAGGGTGACAGAATCCAAAGCACACCTCAATGCCTGTCAGTGGCTGTAGGGTGGGGGTGGGGATAGAATTCTGCGAACGTTATGGTTATGGCTGATGAACCCAAGTTATGTCCCCGGCACCTGTCAGTCTCTACAGGGTGGGTGTATGGTTGGAAACCTTAACGTCCCAGGTGAGTGTTTGCATTTTCACTTAGTTCACTTAGTTGGCAGAAGCACAAAAAAGGCTGAAACAGCCCATACCCTGGCTCTTGTTAGGACGTAGTATAATATTTTAGGCTACCGCCATTTTTGACATACATGCCTAACTGTTTTTTTAATTCAGTTTTGTTCAAACTTGATATTATGTTTACTGGAAGTTTGTTCTACAGATTTGCTGATCATAATGTACAATAGGGTTTTCATTTATTAGTTTAAAGTTTTGGTAAACTAACCTATAATGAGTGGCTTCTTGTAACTTGTGTATCATTTTTATATATGATATTTAAGTCATTCATCATTACAGGATCATTCATAATATCAAAGAAAAATAACATGTCCCCTCATTGTCTTCTTAGTTCTAGGCTATGGAGTCCTAGTGATAGTAACCTGTCTTCATATGAAAGATTCTTTATGGCTAATATGGATTTAGTATATTTACGCTGAACAACTTAAATTCGTTTGATACCAGTCTTTGTGTGTGGGCACCATAATTGACTGCCATAATCTAGAATAGGCCTTATGTATGAACAGTAAAGTGGGAGAAGGATTTTTCGATTCCTGCTTTTTGTGTTTCTCTTTGCTCTGATGGTGCGATTAGCATTGGAAATAACAGATGTATAATGTTCTTTAAATCTGAAATTTGTGTCGATAATAATTCCCAGGTACATTTCTACTGATTTCTTGGAGAGTATATTTCCATTTAATGTATATGAAACATAGAAACATAGAAACATAAAAACATAGACTTTGATGGCAGATAAGGACCGCTAGGCCCATCTAGTCTGCCCATTTCCCTACCTACAGGATAGGCCGCAGATCCTAGTTAACCAACAGCCTATTTCTTCCTACCCCCCACAAGAATTGCCTTATGTCTGTCCCATGCATTCTTGAATTCTCCCACAATTTTAGACCCCACAACCTCCTCAGGAAGGCTGTTCCATGCATCCACTACCCTCTCTGAAATAATACTTCCTCACATTGCCCTGAACCGCCTCCTTCTGTCTTTAAATTGTGTCCCCTTGTTCTTGCAAGTCTCTTTTCTGAAAAATGCTACCTCTTAGACTTTGTTGATTCCACTGAGGTACTTAAAAGTTTCTATCATGTCCCCCTCTCCTTCTTTCCTCAAGGGTATACATATTAAGCTCCTTTAGTCTCTCCTCATGGCTTCTCTTGCAGACCCTGCACCATTTAGTTGCCCTCCTCTGGACTGCCTCTATCTTGTCTATGTCCTTGCGGAGATGGGGTCTCAGAACTGGACACAGTACTCCAGATGGGGTCTCACCAACTGTCTGTACAGAGGATAACAACTTCCTGTTTTCTGCTGCTGATGCCTCTCCTATACATCCCAGTATACCCCAGCCCTCCCTACTGCCTTCTCACATTGCTTGCTAACCTTAAGGTCATCTGATATGATTACCCCAGGTCCCTTTCCTTTTTGTTGTTACTACCTCCCACCCATTGTGTAGTCTTCCCTGGGTTCTTGTTTTCCAGGTGCATTATTTTGCACTTCTTTGCATTGAATCCTAGCTGCCATACTTCTGACCATTCCTCCAACCTTGCCAAGTCCCTTTTCATCCTTTCCGCCTCCTTGTGTATCAACCCTGTTGCAGATTTTTGTGTCATCTGCAAAAAGGCATACTTTTCCTTCCAGTCCCTCTGCAATGTCACTGATGAAGACATTAAAAAGGACTGGACCCAATACTGAACCCTGCGATACCCCACTAGTAATGCCCCTTTCTTCAGAATGGACTCCATTTACAATTACCTTCTGTGTCCTGTTGTCCAGCCAATGTTTTAGCCAGGCTACCACCCTGGGTCCCACTCCCAGGCTGGTTAATTTGACTATTAATCTTTTGTGTGGGACTGTGTCAAATGCCTTGCTAAAGTCTAGGTAGGCCATGTCCACAGCCCCTCCCTGGTCTACTACTTTGGTCACCCAGCCAAAGAAATCTATTAGATTCGTCTGACATGACCTTCCCGCTGTGAACCCATGCTGCCTTGGGTCCTGTGCTCCACTGGCCTCTAGGTAGTTGACTATTCTTTCCTTCAGAAGTGACTCCATCACTTTCCCTACCACAGAGGTCAGTCTGACAGGTCTGTAGTTTCCTGCCTCTGTCTTGCACCCACTTTTGTGAAGGGGAATCACATCCGCCTTCCTCCAGTCCTCGGGTACCACACCATCCTCCCATGATTTATTAAAAAGAGTAGCCAGTGGTTTCACTAGTTCCTCCTTAATTCTTTTAGAATTCTGGGTGAATTCCATCAGGTCCCATTGCTTTGTCCACCTTCAGTTTTAGGAGTTCTTGCAGAACCCTTTCTTCTGTGAAAGGGCTGGGATCGACCCCCTATCAAGAGTGCTTCTGTTAACTGGATTAGGCACTTCCCCTCCTCTTTTGTGAATACTGAGCAGAAATATTCGTTCAGTATTCCTGCTTTTTCACTGTCCCCCTCTGCCCACCCACCGTTCATTCTATTCAGCCTCACTATCCATCCCTTTGTCTTTCTACGCTCGCTGATGTACCTATAAAAGGTTTTATCCCCCTTCTTAACTGAGTTGGCTATCTTTTCCTCAGTTTGGGCCTTTGCTATTCTGACTTCCCTCCCTGCTTCCTTCTGCCTTAACTAGTACAGCTCTCTGTCCTGCTCCTTCTGTGTTTCCTTATACTTCCGGAATGCTATCTTTTTCTTCCTGACTTTCACAGCCACCTCTTTTGAGAACCATAGTGGCTTTTCTTTCATTGATTTGTTCATTTGCTTCACACAAAGGCTTGTTGCCTCTGTGATGGCAGTTTTGATAATTCCCCATTGTTGCTCCACACCTCCTTCTAGCCTGTTTGCTAGTGCTTTTCTGAGGCACTCTCCCATCTTGCCAAAGTCAGCCCTCCTAAAGTCCAGTACCCTCACTTTTGTATGGCTTGACTCTGTAGCTGAGTTTAACGTGAACCACACTGTTTGATGGTCACTTGTCCCCAGATGGCAACCCACTTCTAGATCTGAGATCCTCTCACTGCCCCGTTTGATACGTGGTCTAAGATGCTCCCTCATGAGTGGGTTCCAAAACTAGCTGTCTAATGCCTGCCACCTGTAGGGCATCAAGAATGGCCCTGCTCTTGGATGTGGCTGCAGCAAATGTGCTCCAGTTAACATCTGGCATATTCAGGTCTCCCATCAACAGTATCTCCCTTTCTCTGCCATTCTAAGAATGCCTTCTATCATATCCTTGTCCATTCCTTCCCCTGACATGGGGTCTGTACACAACCCTGTGCGGATTGTGGTGCCCTTTCCAGTCTCAAGGTGACTCACAGTGCCTCCTCTCCTCCCTGTTTACTCTTTTGTTCAGTTGCTTTTATCCTTCCTTTACATGAGAGCTACTCCTCCCTCTTCTCTCCTGCCTGTCTCTCCTGTAGGTTATGTACCCTGGTATGTTAACATCCCAGTCATGGTTCTCTGTGTACATGTTTCTGTGACTCTACGATATCCAGGCATCCCTCTTCCATTAAGGCCATCAGCTGAGGAGCTTGTTGCCCAGACTACGGGCATTGGTACTCGTACCCTCCATTTCCTGATGGCCTTATTCCTTTGCCCCATCCCTGTCCTTCTTGCCTTTGTCACTTTCTCCATTTACCCCTGCCCGTCTCCTTTTGACACCTCTATGTTGGTGTTTGCCCTTACTACCATGATTATTTGGGGGCTAGGATTTTCTGCTCCTTTCCAGTGCCTCCCCTTGGCTAGTTTAAAAGCTTGCCAATGAAGCATTAAACCTATCACCTAGGATCCTGGTTCCTCCCGGACAGATGCAGCCCATCATGCCAGTATAGGTTTGCATCACTCCAGGTGGACCCCAGTCCCCAATGAAGCCATCCTGAGCTCCACACCAGTTTTTCAACCACTGATTGAATCCCATGGTGCGGAACACCTAGCCTCTCCTATGCCATAGATGGGTAGCACCTCCAAGAAGGTTCGTGCATGCTACTTGACTAAGACCCCTTCCCAATTCCTCAAACTCTTCCTGCACTTCTCTAATCCCTTTCTTAGCCAGGTAATGTGTCCATAGGTGGACAATGACATCCAGCTCCCTCCCCTGTGCAGCTGCTCCGGCAATCCTGAGGATTCGCTTCCTGTCCCTGCAAGCCATGGCACCACGCAGGCACCTTACCTCCCTCTCCCCTTCCTCCCCCAGTTCTACCTTCCTAACAATGGAGTCCCCACCAGGAGTTGTTTCCTTCCCTGCAGGGTCCCTGCCACCCTCCTGTGGGTCTCCTTTGTAGAGTTCCCAACATCCTCCTTGGTCTCCACTGTGGGTGCCTCCATAGAGGAACCACACTTTGCCAGAATGGCATAGGAATTGTGGAGAGGTACAATGGGAGGGATGCACCTCTGTTCCACCACCCTCACTCTCCCTGAGCCCACTGTGGTCCAACTGCTTCTCTTTCTTGGCAACCTCTGAGGCAACGGCAGTGGCACTGGTGGGCCCTGGATGGAAGAGGAGGTCCCACAAATCCTGGCCAACTCAGCCTGGAGATGAGCAACCTCCTCCCTCAGCCCAGAGAGGTGCCTGCAGATGGGACAACACTGCATCCTCCAGAACATCTCCCGGAAGACTGCTGCTTCACAGCCACTGCACTGCACCACTCCAATCATGTCTTATTTCTGGCCCCTTAACTGTTTGCAATCCTTACTCTTTCCTCTGTTTTTTCCTCTCTCCTTACTTTCTGCCTGTGTGCCCTTTAAGCTCCCATTGTCCTGTTCTGAGACAAGAATATCCTATATTTCAGTAGACCACTTACTTGCTCAGAGGCAGACCTCCAGCAGCTAGAGGGGGCCGGAGAGCTACTCTTGCCCTTCTAGGATGGTGGGTCCTTGGTGGTTCTGTGATCACTCACTTCCTGCCCCTAAACAGGAAGTTCCTGTTGTCAGTCAAATTCTGTGCCTATAAAAATAGAACTAGCTTTGGGTGGGGGGGTGGAGGGGCGGGAAGGAGGGCAATATAGTCCCAGCAGAGAAGTTCAGTCACACAGCAGTCCTTTCTCCTGGTGTCTTCTGCCAAGCTATTAGCAGAAACTTTCTAAGGCAGTCTTTAAATGTAGCTTCCTTCTAGCTAAGCCACTCCCCCTACTTACCAGATCTTTCTACAAGTAATTTAAACCTCACAGCAGTTAAGTCCTTTCAGTCACCTGAGATTTACACCTAGATAACTCTTCAGATACCTATTCAGTTCAGTTAACCCAAACACACACTTTTTCTTTTTGTATGTTAGTTTTTTTACCCTAAATTAAAGGTCAAATACAAAAGTTCTTCT
The DNA here is from genome assembly GCA_016271365.2 of Neoceratodus forsteri. Lineage (NCBI taxonomy): Eukaryota > Metazoa > Chordata > Ceratodontiformes > Ceratodontidae > Neoceratodus > Neoceratodus forsteri. Next base: position 702,165,349 of record CM028137.1, on the reverse strand, counting down.
ACTTTAGTCCCAGCAGAGAAGTTCAGTCACACAGCAGTCCTTTCTCCTGGTGTCTTCTGCCAAGCTATGTATGTTGCTTGTTGTTTTTTCCCATATAAACAATGCAGCATTTATCTATGTTTAACTTCATTCCCCATGCTTCTGTCCATAACACTATTTTATTAATATCATGTAACAATTCTATGTCAGAATCTGATTTAGATAGGCCACACAGTTTGGGGTCATCAGCATATTTGATTATATTGCTATTAATGTTATAGTCTAGGTCTGAAATAAATATTTGAAAAATGATTGGTCTGATCCTTGAGCCTTGAGGTACCCCACTCGTTACTTGTCCGTCATCTGATAAATGACCCCTGATGGATACTATCTGAAGTCTATTTTGTAACCAATTTTCTATCCAGTTGATGAGATGTATATCAATGTTATATTTGTGTAGCTTTTGACTTATTGCCCAGTGTGGTACCATATCAAAGGCTTTGCTAAAATCAAATAGTACATTGTCTACTGGGGTTCCAATGTCTAGCATGCAACTAATTGCTTCGTAGTATATCAGGTTTGTAGTACAAGATTGGCCCCAACTGAAGCCATATTGGCTAGTATCAAATAAGGGAATAGTCTTTAAATGGTCTAGTATTTTATTTTTTATTAATGATTCTAAAATTTTACATGGAATTGAAGTCAGGCTGATGGGCCTGTGGTTGGATACAAGTGATTTATTACCTTTTTTGAAAATGGGTGTCATTTTTGGTTTCCTCCATTCATTTGGTATTTGTCTGGTACTTAGAGATTTTCCGAATAAGATTTTAAATGGCAACCAAATATGATTTTGCATCAGTTTTAACATCATTGGAGTAATGTTATCTAAACCCGGTGCCAAGTTGTTTTTTTAACTTACTAATGAGCTGCATAATATCCTCCTTATTAAATTGATGGAATCCTATACCAGTAATGTTGTTGTTATTTTTTTGAGGATCTTTCTTATTGTAGACTGAACAAAAGTATTTATTAAAAGTATTAGCAATCTTGAACAGATCAGTAATAGTTTCATTGCTTAGTATTATATTTGTTACTTCCTCTTTATTGTTTTTAATGAATTAATATAACTATAGAATTGTTTGGAGTTAGAGTTGGTTGCTGTTTTTGCAAGTTTCATTTTGAATCTTTTTTTGATCTGTTAATCTTATTTTTGCATTTACGTTGTATTTCCTTAAATGCAGTACAATTTAGCTCAGTCTTATTAGCTATATACTTGGAATATGTTTTATTTTTTTGTTTAATAAGTTTTATAATACTTGATTTGAGCCATTTTGGTTTCCTTCTGGTTGCTTTATATGTCTTTATACATTTGACTTATTTATTAATTATATTTAGTATACTATTTTTTTTATAAATTCCCAGGTGTTGTCTATAGACAATCCATTAAGTTCATTATGCCAGTCTATACTTACTAAATCTTTATTTATTCCTGCCTTGTTTGCTGTTTTATATAAAAATAAAATTTGGTGCAACCAGTAACTTTTGGAATATCTTGATTTATTATAAAATGTACAGTCGAGTGATCACTGTTCCCTAATGGTGTGATGTTTTTGCATGATGAAACAGGGATTTCTTCTGTACTAATGACTAAGTCCAATATATTATCTGATCTGGTTGGGGAATCAACATATTGCATTAAATTATTCTGATTGCAGAAAGTAAGGAAGCCTTTACTTTGTTTTAATTTAGCCTTTCCCAAGGTGCAGTTCATATCTGTATAGTTGAAATCGCTGGCAAGAAGTAGGTTGCCGAAGTCCAAGGCCCTATTTATTTCATTGATTAATTTGATATTTGTACTTGTATTTGTGTCTGGGGATCTTTAACACAGACCTAAGACATATTCCTGTTTATTGCTTGTGGCTATTTCAATCCACAAGGAAGCTGTATCATCTGTACCTAATTTTATTTTATCTGTAAAAGGTAATACAGTAGAGGATAAATAGATTGCAATGCCACCTCCAATTCTGTCCTTTCTATTTAATTTAACTACATGATATCCATCTATGTTATAACTCCAACTTTCTTTTTCATCCAACCAAGTTTCAGTTAATAGTGCAATGTCAATATGATTTGTGTAAAGCAGTGTTTGGAGTTCTGATATTTTACTGTGTAAGCTCCTTACATTACTTAGGATGATCTCAATTTTTTTATGATGGATGTTTTGGAGTGGAGTGGGGTTTGTTAGAGGATCTAAAATTGTCACTCCAAATTTTCAACAGTGGCTTTTTGGGACCCCATCTCATGAACAGTGGTGCTATAATTTTGTTACTCAATCCATACTGCTTCAAAGTCAGCTTGAAGGGAGCTCTGGGCTTCACTCCTGTTCTCACCATCACAGTACAATACTGTGTCATCAGCACCTAAAAAGAATGTTAGTTGTAGAGCAGGGCTGTCAGGGTGGTGGTAGCACTACCACTTGAGATGCCAGCAAACCAGGTTTGGATATGAGCCTGGGTTATCTGGGACTGGGCAGGAGAGGAGAATTGAGCATCCCAGAGGACTCCCTCCTCCTCTGGGGAAGGAGGGCTGCCAGCTCTGTTGCTCTACTGCCACCTGGATGATCACAGGTAGCACTGCAGCTGGAGTGGCACATGGTAAGGGGGATGCAGGCTGATGCCACATTGAGCACGGTCATGTGCATGTGCATGCATGCACACCTGTGTTGCCTGTGTCCCAAGAGGTGGAACCAAAAAGTGAAGCAGCCCCAGCAGAAAGGCAGGATGAGTGCAGGCTTCCTACAGGTCCCACATCAGCAATGTGGCTCTCCTCCAGTCTGAGACCTGGTCCAGGTGGCGTGAGTACAAAACAAGCATAAAACAGTGCGCACAGTCAGTTTGCTGGGGTTGGCTAACACCCATGTATCTCCAAAACAAGTAAAATACAGTGCACACAATCAGCCCAGTCCACCACCCCCGCCAAGAGGGAGTGACAAGTGGAGGACAGAGTTGGAAGGTAAGCCCATGAGAAGCCAGATGATGGGGCTAGAGAAGCCAGCATGAAGGAAGGCCTAGCTGGAGAGGGGACCAAAAAAAAAAAACAAAAAAAGGATGCCAGTTGTTATAATATGTTTAGCAATAACATTTAGAATCAGTGAAAACAGGAGTCAGCCCAGACTTGATCACTGTGATAACCTATTTAAAACATTCACAGCTGGTTCACAGCTGTGGTGTGTGGGGGTGAGCCCCCTGCATTTGGGGGTGTGGTGGCAAAGCCCCCCATAAAACAGAAATGCACTCTTGCTCCAGGAAGCCACAATGCCTGGTGATGCAAAGCTAGATGGCGTATTGCCTGCATCCATATCAATGTCAACAAAATGATTTATGCACCAATAGGGGTGAACCTTTTTAAACAGGGATTATTTTCCCTAATGGCATGTTTTTTTTTTTGTTAGTTTTTTTTGTATCTTCTGTTTATCACCCTCTCCCGGGAACTCTCTCCAGTTACTTCTGCAGGCCAGTTAACCCTCTACCACCCACCTGATTCCCCCATCTCCGACTGCCCTCCACCATCCTCCAGCCGGTAGACTCCCTAGCTCTGAGCCCCCTAGCGTAGGGCTGCCTCCACTCTGGTGCTCTATCTGGAAATTGAGTGTGCCAGCCAAGGTGGTGGAGGAACAGGCTGAACTCGGAGACAAGGCCTGTGCCTTGGGCATGTGGCAGCGTGGCTTCAGAGGAGAGCCGTTGCCAATCCTGGGATCAGGGTTTTTTCTCCTGTAGGTTGATGCCCACACAGCTGTACCTTAAGCATCTGCCACACTCCTCCCCTAGATGTTCCAAGTGCTAACTGTACCCCCAGTCCCTACCAGGGGTTGCTACTGTGCTAGAATACCCTGGATCCCTCCCCAGGGAGAGGATAGCAGTGCATCAGATGCTCAATCCAACTCCCTCCCCTGCCAACCCCTGGTGCCCGAGCTTGTTCCCAAACTCGGGTTACCGGTATGGCGTGAGGTGTGGTGTCCAGTGCCTCAACCCTTAGCACCAATGGGCCGGCCCCCTAATGGCATGTTACTTGTATAAAAAATATAGTTTTATCTATCTATCTATCTATCTATCTATCTATCTATCTATCTATCTATCTATCTATCTATCTATCTATCTAATATCACAGTGGTGGTACTGTGGGAGGCACTAAAGCCAGATTGTCTTTTGTTTGATATGTTATTGTCTTCAAGTATACTGGTAATCTCTTTTGCAACCAACTTCTCCGGGACCTTCAACATCACCAGGAGGAGGGAGATGGGGCTTACATTAGATATCATGTTCCTTGCTCCCGATTTAAATCGGGCACAATGTTAGCCTGCTCCCATTTATCTAGAAACTCACCTTGCCCCAGTGAGTTCAGAAGCTATAATAACCCTGTCTAAAAATTTAGCCACCTTACTATTTTGTCAGTTGCAGTACTACTTGACCTACTGTATAGGGGCTCATTTTAAAGTTATGGGTGCCGAACCCCTAAAGAGCCCCTGCAATTTTAACAGTGACAATAGCCAAACCTTTGCTCAAGACATGTAGTCAAAGACTACGCTAGCTATATTTAAAAAAAAAACTAATGAATCCTTGCCATTAAAGTTATCATTATGAATCTTCTGCCCTTTACTTGAAAAAGTTAATCTAGAGAATCTTGTGTCATCATACTGTATGGACAAGGGTATTACTATACGGTGACTAGCTGCTCTCTGATGTCATACAGTACACACCACTTCTATGTTTAGTAAGCTTTTGAATTTTCTTAAAAGCAAATCAAAGAATAACACTTTAAAGCCAGTGCTGTTTCTGAGATGGGGGTTCCCCATCACATTTCCTGTGTTGTGGGGAAGCCCCTCGACTCAAATGCAAACAGCTTAGTGTAGGCTTGCATTAGAAAGGGTCAAAACAGGAAGTACAGCTGGGTGGGAGACTTATGTCCCAGACACACAGTCATTCCCCCCTCCCCTTCCAGTGCAATTGGTTTGTGCTTTGCAACTATACAGACACACAGGAATGGGTGGGACTCGTGCCTGGAGTTAGACTGTCTGTTGCCTCTTCATCCTGATCTACATCTTACCATGTTATTACTCAGAAGGTTGTGAATATGTGCAACATGTTGCTGAAAGAGTACTGCGGAGTCATGTGGCATACAGACTTTGAAAGTTAGTCTAGTTATGTTCTTTAAATGAAAACTACTCCAAAATATAACCCCCCCCCAAAGGCTGACCCACAGTTAGCCTTGTGACAGGGTCACCATTGACATTACACTACCCTTGCCTTATGGATTCATATAAAGTTGAGAGGCCCTGGTCATTCACTCCTTGGGGATTTACAGTATTACTCAAGATAATAGTTAAAGCTGTTTTGTGTGGTGCCTTTGACCATGGAAAATTGCAATAGGGTAGGTGACAAGCTAATGCTACAATCCAAGAAGAAATATCCACCTATTATAGCCCTGCCAACTGGTACAGCCCACCCACATCTCATGTAGTGCAGTAACAGTTTCACTTAAAATTATGGCCATACAAAACAAGTGCTATTCAGGACAAATACTGTGCAGACAAATATTGCTCTTTTTGCAAATACAAATATTTCTATTAAATATTTAAGGCAAGGGCAAGGCAATTTTATTTTTAAGGTACCCAATCCTGGAGGCTCTGTGCGCCGTACAAAATAAAACAGAATACAAAATGCAGTAGAACATTAATGCAGTAGCTGAATATTAAAAACAATATTCTTGAAAGAATAAATATCAAATATACAATAGCTGAGGGTAGGGTGGGTAGGGAGGAGATGACTTAATCCCCAAATGCCTGGCAGAAGAGATGGGCCTTAAGCCTCTGCTTAAAGACACCAATTGGGGGGGCCTCCTGGACTGCAGATGGAAGTGTGTTCCACAGGGTCAGCACAGAGATGTTAAATGCTCGCTCACCAGAGGTCTTGAGCTGAATCCTGGGAACATCCAGAAGGCACCTAGAAGAGGACGGAGTGAACAGGCAGAAGTCGCAGGTGACAGGAGCTCAGACAGGAAGCCAGAACCCAGCCCATGTAGGGCCTTATAGGTGAGCAAGCCCACCTTGAAAAGGACCCTCCACCTAACCGGCCAGTGCAGAGCATACAGGACTGGGGTCACATGGCACGACCGAGATTGTCCCACCAGTAACCAGGCCACTATGTTCTGCACCAGCTGCAGCCTGGGGAAGGTCCTTCCCATGACCCCAAAGCAAAGAGCATTACAGTTGTTCAGTCACAAAGGCATGTACTAGGGTCATCAGATCTTCGAGCAGAATGAGGGGCTCAATCCTGGCAATGTTCTGTAAGTGGTAAAAAGAACTCTTCCAGCACGGGCATTGGGGCACAGGCAGCTTTCCGGAGCCAGGAAGGGGAGGATGTTGTGGGCATTTGACAATGGCATGCGGCAGCATGCCATCTGTCTGGACATCAGTCCTGCATGCTAGTGCCCTCACGGGAAGCAATGAACCAAGGGAGAAAAGCGAGACCAAGGGAGAAAAGTGGAAAAAAAACCTTTTGGTCCAAGATGACGACCGATCCGAGCCCCGATCACCTACCCACAAGCAGACCCCATTGTGCAGGCACTCCGAAGAGAGGAGTTAGGTAGGGGGACAATGGAGTAAGCCTAGCACTCTAGGGGCAGACACTGTGGGAGGGATCTACGGGGACTTATCAGGTCTGAAGGAGTGGACTAAGAGGGTAGTAAGGTGGGATAAAAAGAAATTGAAAAAAAAAAAGGCAAGCTGGAGATAGGACAGCAATTCACTAGGATGTCTGGGTCGATGGGAGATTTCTTTAGGAGGGGTTTCACCAGCACCCCCTTCAGGGGAGCTGGGAACACCCCCTCTGCCATTGAACACCTGGCAATCCCAGCAAACACTGGGCCAACAGCTTCGGTGCATCCCATGAAGAAACACGTTGGGGCTGGCTCCAGTTCACAAGATGTATGCTTCAGTTCTAAGATCACCCAAGTCACCTCAGACACCTCCACTGGCCTAAACTCTTTCCAGGCAGGCAGAGTGCCTCTGTTACCACTAGACTGGCAACTGTGAGGCAAAAGCCTACCTGACAGAATCCCCGACTGGATAGATGTCACCCTGTCAGAGAAGAACAGAGCATACTCCTCACACAAGGTGGATGAAAAGGCTTTTTTCAGCTGAAGACAGGCCGGATGAAGAAGCCTGTCCACAGTCCAAAAAAGCTAGGAAGTTCTAGTCCTCCCTGCCGCAATCTCCCTGGACAGGAACTCTGCCTTCTTACAGGACATTGCCTCCTGGTACTCACGATAGTGTGTGTGCAGGACCAGTTTGCCAGCATCTAGCTGGGACTTCCATCAGCAACACTCCAACTTCCAACCCTTGATCTTCATCACCTTGAGATCCCCATCAAACCAAGGGGATCTCAAGTGAGAAGATCTGGGTCATACACAAACTGGAGCTATGGCATCTAGAGCTTCGGACACCACCTTATTATAAGTGGCCACTGCCTCCCTGGAACCAATCACACAACATCTGGGGCCCTATATTCAAAAGACTGCCCGGGCACAAATCAGAGTTTGCCTGCGCAGACCAGGTTTTGAGCAGATGAGCAATATTGAAAACCCCGGTTAACGCAGGCAAACATGGTTTCTGCCTGGGCAAGATTCAAAGGGGGGTGCAATGTAAATTAAGGGGCAGGGACTCGAATGTTAGCACAGTCCAATATCCAGAGAATGTGCACTGCACAAGGTAATTTTGTCTGGTCCCCTTGCATGGCACACATATCACCGATTGCAACCATGACTTACTCCTGTGCAACCCTAGTAGTTGGCAGAAGAAATTACGCAGCCCCCCGACCCCTAACACAGTAGTCCCTGTGTCCAGCAGTTCCTCCCCCCCACTGAATGCTATCCTGATGTGGAGTATTATAAGTCCCTGGTGGCTAGTGGTCCCTCCTTCCACCCGACACTTGCCCGATGCATCACTGTAATGTTCCCTGGGGACCAGTGGTTCTCCCCATCTTGATCCCTTGTCAGTAACAGATACTCCATTCCCTGGTGGTCTAGTGGTCCCTATCCCCATTCAACTCATACAATGCAATAGATATCTTTCCCTGGTGTCTAGTGGACCCACAACCACCCCACCCTGGCAGGTAGTGCCTCACCACCCTTCATACAGTACGTGCTCATTGACAGCTCAGTAGTCAACTGGCTGTGGTGGAGAGTAGAGGGCTATGCTGGTCACCAGCTCAGGTTCAGGATGGGGGGAGTAGGGTGGTGAGGCAGTAACTTCTGGGGTAGGGGGTTGGGGAGCCACTAGACACCATGGAATGATAGCTATTGTATTGTACAGACAGAACAGGGATAGGGAGTGGGGACTGCTAGACCACCACGGAATGGTGTATCTGTTGTTGACGGGATGAGGATGGAGGAACCACTGGATGTCAGGGAACATTGCAGTGATACATCAGGTGGGTGTCGGCTGGGGGGAGGGACCAATAGCCACCATGGACTTATAATTCTCCACATCGGGACTGCGATAAGTGGTGTGGGGAGGGACCTCTAGCAACCAGGGACATACAATACTCCACATTGGGATGGCGATCGGTCAGGGAGGTACCACTAGACACCAGGGAACATCCCTATTTCATATCGGGTAGGCAATCGGCAAGGGAGGGGACCACTAGACACCAGGGTATGTCACTATGTTATATTGAGCCGGCAATGGGTGGAATAACGAGACACCAGGGAATATTTCTTAATTTATATTGGGACGGTGATCAGTTGGGGGGGGAGGAACCACTAGAACCAGGGAAAGCTCTCTGGAACCAGAGTAGCGGGGGCAGCTGCTCGCTAAATTGCCTGGGCTACCATGCAAATGAGTCCATAATGGGCATGCAAATTGTCCCTTAGCACCTTGCATGCCCAATTGGCTCATTTGCATGGGTCTGTTTGAATATAGGAAATTTAGCACAGGCAAAAGCCGTTATGATGCCCTTTTTCAGGAGCCATGATTGCCCAGCACTAAGTGGCTTAGTGCTGGGCTGCAATGCCCCTATATTCCATGGGATAGCACCGGTGCACTATTCTACTGAATATTGCATTTTTGGGCACCCAGACAAGGGCAAGGTGCAGGGCAAATATTTGCACTCCAGTTTGCTGAGTTTTGAATATCAGGCCCATAAAGTTCCATTAGAATTTGGCTGAGACTTTTGTGACACACATGTGATGACTACTGCACATAATATGAATGCATATTTTATTCATAACACTGCATTTTTTATTGATAAGTCTCAAACCTTTGGTCTTGTACCATCATTAACAACAAAAGTCTGAAATGTAAACACATTGGGCCGGATATTCAAACTGCGCCCAAAAAGTGCGCAACGGCAGGAGCAAGCACAAGTCAATTGCACACAAGCGCAATATACGCGATATTCAAACATGGAGCAAGACAAATTGCACAACCAGCCAACGTCTGAATATCGCACAACCTGTGCCATAGCGCAACCAGGAAGGGGAAGCTGAGCAGAGATGATGCGCCAAAGCGCAACAAAGGCGGCCCAGCTGAGCAGTCCTGAGGCGCCATAGCGCAAGCAAAGAGACCCCCAGCAGCATAGCAATGGAACTGCACAACCAGGGAGGTAGGCAGGGGCCCACCACCCATGCCACAGATGGGCACAGGGACACACTGCAGAACCAACAATGTACCCCCACACCCCAAGCACAGCATAACTGGGGGAAGGATGGAACAGCCACCGGACCATGGGGACAAGCAAACAAAGCACATCCCGGCCGTGTTACTGCAGCACACCCACTGTCAAGCTGAGACTGGCACACAAAGGGGGCGGAGCACCCCAGTGTCCAGCAGCCCCCCCCATGTGCACAGCACTCCCAGCACTGTGACTCCAAGACACCACCCATGTGCAGTGACCAGCACTGCAGGAATCCCTAGGCCCCCCTGGCACACTGCAACCTCGTGAACCACAGAACCATACAAGCGAAACCCACCATGAGCACCCAGCAGTGGGTGGCAGCACATGGCAATACTGACTGGAAGCCTCACCCACACCAGAGACACCACCCCACACACACACACACACATACCCATGACCATACCACCCCAGATGCCATGCACACCACTGCAACTGAGCACCTATAGCCAGCTGCAAATCAGAGACCACCACAGTATTCATATCAAAATATAAATGTAATATGAAGATGAATAACCAGAACAACAAATCAACCACATATTTACAAAGCAGGGGTGGGGGTATGGGTATGAGGTGGGGTGGGTAAGGGGCAGGGGTGAACAACCGGCAGAGGGAAGGTGGGGTGCACTGATGTCCAGCTACCACCTGGCAGCCTGCCCTCCTCCTGCCTGGTGCTGTGCCCGGGGCCCCCGCCGGCGCCGCATCCCATGCCGCTGCAAATCAAGTAGTATGCTGTGGGTGTTGAAGGCCACCAGAGTGAGCCTCTGCAGTCCCCGCTCCATCTGGCGCAGGATCCGGATACCTAGGACAAGGGATCAGAGTCAATGGCTGTGACTGTCCACATCCCTGAATCCCACCCATCATGCATGGCATACAGCCAAGTGCCCTGCTCCTGTGATGGACTGCACCCACCCACAGTGACCGTGCACAAGACATGCCCAACCAGGCAGCAACAGCCATGTGTACCACTGCACACAAACACCGCCCATGTCCATCACAGCACAACCAAGGCTGCCCAGTGACGTGGCTACTTGGTGGGATGCTAGTGCCACAGCCATGTGCCCAGTGCATGCATGGACCACCAGTGATGCACACACACACACACACATGCAGTGCCACTGGACAGTGATGACTGTCACATGTTGCGTGCATGGTAGTGTCGTCCATGGAAGGTGGCCGTGCCCCCCCAGCAAGCAATAGTATCCATGATGTAATGACACTCACCCTCATCAAGCCGCTGCTGCAGGTGCTGCTGTGGCTGTGGCTGCTGCTGCTATGGCTGTGTGGCTGCTGCTGCTGCTGCGGCTGTGGCACACCTCCTCTGCCAGCCACCCTGGCACTGCCATCTCAGGCCTCAGCCTGGGCCCACCTCCGCTCCTCCATGCCTGTGGGAGACAAATGAAGAGAAACACATCAGTGAGATCCCAAAGCAGACAGCCCCTTGCCCCATTGAGTGTGCCTGCCCACACAACCAGACCCAAACAGCACACATCTGCAAACGCCCTCACAGCAAACCATAGCCCAACCCACCTCCATGCGCAGGTCACATTACACAGTGTCACCCATGTGGACAATAGCGGTGCATACACAGCACACCCACCTGGCCTAGGCACAATGCCCCTCCTGGCACAAGACCTAAGGCACTCCAGCAGAGCATGCTCCCTCCTTTGCAGGTCACTATAGCGGTGCCTGCACTGCTCAGGAGTCCTCCTCTGCCCAGTGGCCTGCTCTAGGGCAGTTGCCACCTGCTGCCACATGGTGCGTGCCATCTGCAGGGGCACTCCCAAACAGTGTCCCATGGTGTGGCTCACCACAGCCACCAGGTTTGCCAGCTCCAAGGCCCCACTGTCGAGCTCTCCTGCGTGCCATTCCAGAGTTATACAGTGGCAATAAGGCGCTCTGCAACGCGGTAACCCCACATGGAAATGTTGCGCAATACAAGTCCATGAGTCCCTATCGTGCTGTTCATACAGCGCCGTCGGTCCACATCGCGCTGTCACTGAACAGCGCGATAGAGCCATACACATGCCAGACGTACAGCGCCAGGGGGCAAGGGTCGGGCTCAAGGTCATGGGTCAGTGGCGCAAGGCCACGCACAGCGCCATCAGATGTCTACACATCCTGCACGATCGGTCACCTGCGTGCCAGTACCACAGTATACTATTGCGCAGTTGTGCCACAGCGCCATTTGGTGACCAGTGCTGTAGCACCACTGGCACAATGGTGGCCGTGTCCAGAATTGCTGATCTCGCACAGCATGTCATCAGCGCAGCAGACGCCTGCGTAAGCTACCTGGGCATGAGCAATGCGGTGTACTATGCAGTCACAGAAAAGCGCCATTGGCTCAGCGGCTCACCACCATTGCACAACTACTTAGCGGTGCGATATTCAGCCGACACATGCAAATCATCTGATCAGCCATTCAAAGGTGCAGTGGCACGATTTGCATCTCATTACAGTTGCTCCACTCCTAATTTGCATGCATTGCGCTATAAATATGCGACAGTGGACTGCACTGGCCAGATTCGGGTACTGCAGGTGAGAGGTGAGTTGCAAGCTGTGTGATGTTCTGGGCAATGGTCATGGGTTAACGCTGTAGACTGCACAGTGACAGGTGTCCACTTCCACCCATACAGACCGACATGACCGAGCAAAGACCAGGTGAGGATGAAGATGGTTGGTGAAAGAGGAGGCCCAACTTCACCAAGTCAGAGACAGAGGCACTCTTCCAGGCCTACCTGGAAGAGGAGCCACTACTGAGTGGACGGCGGGGCACCCCTCAGGCCCATGCTGCTGCATGGGAGGGGGTAGCCTGTGCGGTAAACCTGCATGGAAGCCACCAGCGCTCCATGCAGGAATGCAAGAAAATGATGGGGACAGACCGGAGACGGGTCAAAGAGAAGGTGGCAGCCCTCAGGGCGGCACGCGCTGCCACAGGCGGTGGCCAGCCAGAGGTGGCAGAGCTGACCCTGGTGGAGGATCGTCTGGCTGCATCAATGCAGCGTAGTGCTATAGAGGGCATACCAGGAGGTGGATTCCAGACCTGTGGAAGCCCATCACTGCACGGTATGACATGGTGGTGGTGTTGGGGGGGGGAGGTTGATCACATGCACTAACATGTTCTCACTTTCTGTCACAGATCCTGTTCGTCTGCAGGGGATGGTGGTGGTGGGACCATGCAGTGTGAAAGACCTGCCAGTGTTGGTGGAGGGTCCATCCACCTCTGCTGCCAGCTGGCATGCACTGCACCAGCATGCACGCCTGGCTACCACCTCTGTTGTCGGTGAGTCAGGTGTGGGGGGTGCACAGCCTGTGTCTCAGCAGTCTGGCATGCGAGCATGCCAGCACGCTGTGACTGTGGCTGTTGCACGAACCTGCACCATTGATGATGCAAGGACTACAATGGGCAGTGACACATGTGTGTCTCATAACAGACACACAGCAGGCCAGCACGTGCCCTTGGACCTAGCTGGTTCCAACGTGTGTGCCAGCACATCAGCACAGTCCCAGGCTGTGCCTGTCAGCACCGGTGGGGCAGCACCGGTGGCTGTGCAGGCCTCTGGCACTGTTGCGGCCACAGCAGTGGAACGAGTGGTCCCTGGGGCACAGCAGTTGGAGGGGCAGCAACAGCAGTCACCCACCAGATCTGGGGGTACAGGGTCCAGCGGTGGCACATGCACACCACCTGTTGACTTGCCCACACCTCATCCTGGTGAACAGTGCCCACCCTCAAGGGGTGTTGAGCATCAGGCCCTTCCACACCCTGGGGGACAGAATGCCAATGTGGCACAGAACCCATTGGATGAGCACACCCGCCTGCTGCGGGCAACAGTAGAGCAGCAGATGCAGGTTGCAACATGCGTGGAGGCACTGTGCGTGGCTGTGGAGTGGAACAGCAGGGACAATGCATTGATCCTTGCAGAGATGGTCAGACTGCAGATGGATGTGACCGCCGCCATTGACAGGCTGACCCAGGCAGTGGTGTCTGTCGTGGCCGCATTGGGCACACAGTCAGGTGCCCCTGTAGCGCAAACACCCCACACAGTATGCTCTCCACACCCTGTTACCGGCGTCGTGCGACACCCAGACTGTCGATGCCGGTTTCTGCTGTGGGCATCCCGAGCACACCTGGTGCAGGTATGTTTGGCATGCTGCACACCCCTGTGCAGACAAGGTCGTGATCGCGCAGTGGGACCCCTGGTGGTCAATCGGTGCCACCCCATGTGGCCCATGATCAGCCTGCCAGTGCTGCTGGGACAGGTGGGGCCGCCCACACATCCGAGGTGGCCGTGGCACAGTGCCACCTGAATGACCTGTCTCCCAGTGCGGGCCCTGTGTGATGCTGCCCTGTGTGCAATGTGTGTCATGGTGGGCAGTGCACTGGTGGGTGCCCTGCCCAACACGCCGAGACACGGACCACCTGCACACCCACCCGACTGCTGTCCACAGGTGCGTGTGCATTATGATGCCTGCATTGTACTGTACACCAAGGTGCAAGGGTGCCCAGCATCTGACACACGTGCTTTGACAGTACAGGTGGTGGAGGTGGTCCATTGATCCGTGTGTTTGCCATGTCTGTTCCTGCTCTGCTGTGCACCTGCCCATGTACGCTTTGTGCCTGGTGTGTGTGTGTGTGTGTGTGTGTGTGTGTGTGTGTGTCCATATGACTATTCACCCCTCCCTGATCATGTGTTTGTGCGCCTGGACCCTAACACTCCCCTTGCCGTCATGCACCCCTGCTGTGTTACCCTGTGTGCCTGTGGGTTGTGCCTAGACAGTGTTGGTTGCACATGGCCCCTTGACTTACCTGTGTCGTGCAAAAGGCTCCTCAGTAATGGTGTCCCGGTGCAGCTGGGCCTGCCGGATCAGTCGGGGGTCCCACCGTCCAAGGGGGGGCTGCTCATCCCCATCATCACCAGCGTCACCGGCGGCCCCATCGCTGTCCCCCTCCTCGACCTGTACAGCTATCCCACAGTCTTTGGCCATGTTGTGCAGGATACAACAGGCCAGGAATATCCCACAGGCCTTTGAGGGGCTGTACTGTAGGGCACCGCCGGAGGTGTCTAGGCATCGGCAGCGTGCCTTAAGCATCCCAAACACCCGCTCGATGATGTTGCGTGTGGCGGCATGTGCCTCATTATAGCGTTGCTACGATGGGGTCATGGGGCGCCGGTAGGGTGTGAGCAGCCAGGGATGGAGTGAGTATCCGCTGTCACCTGTGTGGACAAGGTGGAGATTAGTATCATGTACAGGTCCATATTGCCCATATCCCTGTGTGCCACTACCATGGCACCTGTGGCTTTCCCACCCTTGCCCCAACCTTGCAATTCCTACATGCATACTCACCCACTAGATGTCCTGTGGGGATGTCCCCACTCTTGAATCGATGGCACAGTGCAGATTGGTACCATATGAAGGCATCATGTGCTCCGCCAGGGTGTGTGGCACAGACATTGATGATGCGCCCACTGGCATCACACACCACCTGGCAGTTGACACTCATGAAACCCTTCAGGTTTCGGTATGCTGCCCCATCGGGGCCAGGTGGCGTGCAAATAGCCACATGGGTGCAGTTTATCGCCCCTAGCATGCCAGGCATACGTGCTACCCTGTGGAACTCCTGCATGTTTGCTGTACGCTCTGCCGCGGTGCTGGGGAAATGGATGTACTCCGCAGCATGTGGCAGCAGTGCGCTGAGGAATTGGGTGAGGATGCGTGACGTGGCCGACTGTGTTATGCCTGTGGTGTCCCCTGTCAGCCTCTGGAAGGTACCCGTGGTGAGCAGGCACATGCAGGCTATTACCTTTGTCTCCACTGACAGAGCATGACTCCGTCGTGAGGGTACCTGCATCACATCACTGCACAGCTCACAGAGCCGCCTCAGTATTGCCCTGTTCAGGCGGTACCGGCCCACAATATCTACATCCGCGTACAGCTCAAAGCTGATGTGGGCACGGTACTGCCTGTTGGGGGCGTACGCCGATGGGCCCTTCCATAGCCACGTCCCCCTGCAGCATGCCTTCTCACCCCCCTCATTACAGCTTCCATGAGGAAGCTGGCACTGTCCATTTCCCTGGCTTGTGGTCCCCCTCGGCTGTTGTTGCTCTGTTACCCCCGCTGTCCTGACTACTACCTCCACTGCACCGGGTACACCTACTGGCCTCTGCAGTATGTGGCCCCACACACCCTCCCTTATCCCTCTTCTCTCCTGTGCACTCCCTGGCCTGCACTGTTTGCCACTGTCGCCTTGTCTGTCTCCCTGCCTCATGTGGCTTCCCTGTAGCGTCCTTGTCCTCTTCCTTGAGCCTTTTCAGTTTGGCTCATTTCCACCGTGGCGCACCTTCCGGCTGATCCGCTGTTGTGCACTACACACGCTTTTCAATATCTCATTGCGCTCTTTATGCATGGATCCACCCCTTCGGTTGCGCATGCCTTCATTTGCATTGCGCTGTTGCTCAGCATGTGTTCGGTAGCGCAACTGCTTCCCACTGAATATGGCAGAATGGTGCATTTTTGGACTTGCACAAGCGCAACCTTATTGCGCCTGGTGCAACCCTTTTGAATATCCGGCCCATTTTGTTCCTAAAAACTAACACACAAACAAATACAGATACAAGTACAGCTACTAAAGGCACAAATACAAACATGAAAAATCAGTCTGATGCATGGCCCTACTTGCTAATGGTAGTACTTGCAAGTATAAGGGCTGGGCAACCCCAGTTGACCTACTTCTGACCCACCCCGAGCCCACCCAGCTTTTTAGTCCCTTTACTATGTGGAACAGTATCAGAAGCACCATTTACCACCACTCTCTGTTTTCTGCCAGTCAACCAGTTTGCCACCCAGTTGACCAACTTCTGACCCACCCCGAGCCTACCTAGCTTATTTATCAATCTTCTATGTGGAACAGTGTCAAAAGCTTTGCTGAAGTCAAGGTAGGTGACATCAACTGCACCCCCTTGGTCCACCACTCTAGTTACCCAGTCAAAGAAATCTATAAAATTAGTTTGACAGGGTCTTCCTGTTGTAAACCCATGCTATCTTGGATTCTGTGCTCCTGTGGATTCCAGGTGTTGCACTATCTTTTCCTTGAGGAGTGCCTCCATAATCTTGTCCACTACTGAGGTAAGACTGACTGGTCTATAGTTCCCTGCCTTCTCCCTGCTACTACTCTTGTGGAGCGGGATCACATGAGCCCTTCTCCAGTCTTCAGGGACCTCGCCTGTGCTCAGAGACTCACTAAACAGTTCTGATAATGGCTCTCCTAGTTCCACCCTTAGCTCCTTCAGTACCCTGGGATGTATGCATCTGGTCCCATTGCCTTGTTCACTCTGAGCTTAGTGAGCTCTTGTAGGACCCTTTCTTTTGTGAAGGAACTTGTGCACACCTCCATCTCCCTGTGTCCATGGTGCTGAGCTGTGGGTACTGCCCTACCTTCTCCTTAGTAAATACTGAGCAAAAGTATCTATTTAGGATAGATGCTTTTCCTTGGTCCTCCTCCACACACTCCCCCTTATCCCCTTTGATCTTAGCAATACCCCCTCTGGACTTTCTCCTTTCACTAATCTATCTATAGAAAGTCTTGTCCCCTTCTTTTACTGTTCATGCTAGCGTTTCCTCAGTTTGGGCCTTTGCCTGCCTTACTGTCTTCCTGCTTCCCTTAGGAAGTTTGGTATCTCCCTGTCTTCATCCCGCTACGTTCCTTATATTTCCTGAAGTCCAGCCTTTTGGCTCTGACCTTTTCTGCTACTGTTTCTGAGAACCAAAGTGGTTTCCTTCTTCTTTTGCTCTTGCTTTTCTCCCTAACACAATGGGATGTTGCTTCAAGTGTTGCATCCTTAACGATTGCCCACTTTGCCTGTACCCCCTCACCTGCATTTCTTCTTGCCAGGGCTAGCTTAATTCTGTTGGCCATCTTATCAAAGTCAGCTCCTCTGAAGTCCCATATTTTTGATTGGAATGGGATGATTTAGTTCTAATGGCCAAATTGAACCATACCATGTGATGGTCACTGGCCATAGAAACATAGAAACATAGAATTTGATGGCAGATAAGGACTGCTTTGCCCACCCAGTCTGCACATTTCCCTACCTAATGGATAAGCTGCAGATCCTAGTAACCAGCAGCCTACTTCTTCCTACCCCCAACCCCTAGAATTGCCTTATGACTGCCCCATGCATGCTTGAATTCCACCACTGTTTTTGACTCTACAACCTTCCTCTGGAAGGCTGTTCCATGCATCCACAACCCTCTCTGTGAAAAAATACTTCCTTAAATTACCTCTGAGCCACCCCCCTCTATCTTCAAATTGTGCCCCCTTGTTCTTGCACACTCTTTTTGAAAGATGCTACCTCTTGGACTTTGTTGATTCCCTTGAGGTACTTGAAAGTTTCTATCATGTCCCCTCTCCTCCTTTCCTCGAGGCTATACATATTAAGCTCCTTAAGTCTCTTTTCACATGTCTTCCGGTGCAGACCCTGCACCATTTAGTTGCCCTCCTCTGGACAGCTTCCATCCTGTCTATGTCTTTCCGGATGGGTCTCCAGAACTGCCGCAGTACTCCAGATGGGGTCTCACCAGCTGTCTGTACAGAGGGATAATAACTTCCTGTTTTCTACTGGTGATGCCTCTTATGCATCCCAGTATCCCACCAACCCTCCTTGCTGCCCTCTCACATTGCTTGCCCACCTTTAGGTCATCAATATGACTACTCCCAGGTCCCTTTCCATTTTTGTTGTTGTTAGTATCTCACCCCCCATTGTGTACTCTTCCCTTGGGTTTTTGTTTCCCAGGTGCATTATCTTGCACTTCTTAGCATTGAATCTAGCTGCCATACATTTGACCATTCCTCTAACCTTGCCAAGTACCTTCTTATCCTTTCCACCTCACCTTGTGCATCAACTCTGTTGCAGATCTTTGTGTCATCTGCAAAGAGGCATACTTTTCCTTCTAGTCCCTCTGCAATGTCGCTTATAAAGACATTGAAGAAAACCGGTCCTAATACTGAACCCTGCAGTACCCCACTAGTAACCCCCCTTTCTTCAGAGTGGACTCCATTTACTATTACTGTCTGTGTCCTATTCTCCAGCCAATTCTTTACCCAGGCTGTCATCTTGGGACCCACTCCCAGGCTGGCTAACTTGTATATTAATCTTTTGTGTGGGACTGTGTCAAATGCCTTGCTAAAGTCTAGGTAGGCCATGTCCACAGCCCCTCCCTGATCTACTACTTTGGTCACCCAGTCAAAGAAATTTATCAGATTCGCCTGGCATGACCTTCCCGCTGTGAATCCATGCTGCCATGGGCCTGTGCCCCTCTGGGCTCTAGATACTCGACAATTCTTTCCTTCAGAAGTGATTCCATCATTTTCCCTATCACTGAGGTTAAACTAATAGGTCTGTAGTTTCCTGCTTCTGCCTTGCTCCCACTTTTGTGAAGGGGAATCACATCTGCCCTCCTCCAGTCCTCGGTACCATCCCTCCTCCATGATTTGTTAAAGAGTGTAGTCAGTGGTGTCACTAGTTCTACCCTTAGTTCTTTTAGAATTCTGGGATGAATCCCATCACGCCCATTGCTTTGTCACCTTCAGTTTTAAGAGTTCTTTCAGAACCCTTTCTTCTGTAAATGGGCTGGTATCAACTTCTGTATCCAGAGTGTTTCTACTGTTTGTTTTAGGTACCTCCCCTCTTCATTTGTAAATACTGAGCAAAAATATTTGTTTAGTATCTCTGCCTTTTCAAGTCACTCTCTGCCCACCCTCCCTCCCCTTTATTAAGCCTCACTATCCCTCCCTTGGTCTTCCTTGCTCCCTGATGTACCTATAAAGGTTTTATCCCCTTCTTAACTGAGTTGGCTATCTTTTCCTCGGTTTGGGCCTTTGCTGTTCTGACTGCCTTCCCAGTTTCCTTTGCTTTAACTGATACAGTTCTCTGTCCTGTTCCTTCTGTGATTCCTTGTACTTCCTGAATCTTTCTTTTCTCTTGAACCTTCACTGCCACTTCCTTTGAGAACCATAGTGGTTTCTTACATCGTTTGTTTTGTTTATTTGCTTCACACAAAGGCTTGTTACCTTTGTGATGGCAGTTTTATTATTCCCATTGTTCTTCCACCTCCTTATTGCCCATTTGCTAGTGCATTCCTTAGGCACTCACCCATTTTGGCAAAGTCAGCCCTCCTAAGGTCCAGTACTTTTGCCTTTGTATGGCTTGACTCTATTGCTGTGTTTGTTGTGAACCATACTGTTCGATAGTCACTAGTTCCCAGATGGCTACCCACTTCTACATCTGTGATCCTCTCTCCATCTACATTTGAGAGAACCAGGTCTAAGCTTGCTCCCTCTCGAGTGGGCTCCAATACTAGTTGTCTAAGGCATGCCCCCTGTAGGGCATCTAGAATAACCCCACTCTTCGAAGTGGCTGCTGCAACTGCACTCCAGTTAACATCTGGCATATTCAGATCACCCATCAGCAATATCTCCTTTTTCTACCATTCTAAATATACTTTCTATCATTTCCTTGTCCATTTCCTCCCCCTGAGAAGGGGTCTGTATACAACCCCTGTGCAGATTGTGGTGCCATTGCCTGTCTCCAAATTTACCCACAGTGCTTCTTCTCCTCCCTGTTTACCCTTTTGTTCTGTTGCTTTGATTCCTTCCCTTATGTAAAGAGCTACTCCTCCTCCTCGTTTACCCTCCCTGTCCCTTCTGTAGATAGTGTATCCTGGTATGTTTACGTTCCAGTCATGGTTTTGGGTGTACCATGTTTCTGTGACTGCCACAATATCCAGATGTTCCTCCTCCATCAAGGCCACTAATTCAGGAAGCTTGTTACCCAGACTACTGGCATTGGTACTCATTGCTCTCCGTTTTTTGATGGCTTTACCTTCTGTTGCAGCATCCCCCACTGACCTTTCTACCTCGGTCTTTTTCTCATTTAGTATCCTGTTTTGTAGGGAGAGGCTGGGACTTTCCTGCTGCTTATCAGTGCCTCCCTCCTTGACTAGTTTAAAAGCTTGCCAATGAAGCATTTAAACCGATTGCTCAAAAGACTTGTTCCTTCCTGGACAGATGCAGACCATCCTGCCAGTATAGGCTGGTGTCCCTTCAGGTGGAACCCCAGTCCCCAGTGAAGCCAAACCCCTGTGCTCCATGCCATTTTTTCAACCATTCATTAAACTGCATGGTGCAAAGTACCCTCGCCTCACCCATGCCATTGACAGGCAGCACCTCTGAGAAGGATACTGTGTGTGCTACTTGTCTTAGGCCCCTCCCCAACTCTACAAAGTCCTCCTGCACTGCTCTAATCTCATGATGAGCCAAGTCATTTGTCCCTAGGTGGACAATGATGTCCAGCTCAAACTCCTGTGCAGCTGTTCTCATGATCCTGAGGATGCGCTTCCTGTCCCTCCAAGCCATAGCACCAGGCAGGCACCTTACTTCAGTTTTCCCTGCTCCCCCCAGTTCTATCCCCCTAATAATTGAGTCCCCCAACAGGAGCTGCTTCCTTTCCCTGTGGTGTCCTCTGCCTCCTTCCTGTGGGCCTCCCTTGTGACAGTTGTCCTCAGCCTCCTTAGTCTCCTCTGTGGGTGCATTCATGGGGAGCTATGCTCCCCCAGAATGGTGTATGGATTGTGGAGTGGAACAACTGACTGGGTGTGCCTCTGTTCCACCATTCTCACCCTCCCTGAGCCCACTGTGGTCCAACTGCTGTGCTTTCTTCGCAACCTCTGAGGTAGTGGTGGTGGCTCTGGTGCTCCCTGGATGGGGGAAGTTCCCTTCCTACTGTCCAGTGTGGCCTGGGGGAAGGTTCCCTTACTACTGTCTGGTGTGAAGATGGGCTACTTCCTCCCTCAGGGCAGAGAGTTGTCTGCAAATAGGGCAGCATCTCAGCCTCCAGAAAGACTCCCAGAAGACTGCTGCCCCACAGCCATTACATTGCGCTACTCCCTATATGTTTATCTACCTTTTTTTGTGTGTGTGTGTGATTGGTTTGTTATATAGAAATATATATATTATACAATGTGTATGCTTATATTGCCAGTGCAGTGTGCTAGAGAGGATATGACAGTGATATGCACCTTGCACTCTTGAGGAAATGATGTCAGAACCCCAGGTATAAAGGAACTATTTCCAGGGGTGGGGGGTGAGGGGTGGGCAGGGGTTGGGCCTAAGCTGTGCCCTCATGAAACAATCAGCTAAAAGCTCTGACCCATTGCTGCAATGAGTGCCTTCCTGTCAGCAAGATGCCCTACACGACAATTTGACAGAGAAAATACCTGGCTAATCAAACAGAGAAAAATCCAGACATCCAAGTCAGACACAGGTAAACCTCCCCAGCCCCAAAACAGCCTGGTGGTTTGTGCTCTGAAAGCAGTCAGCCCCAAAATAAGTCAGCTGTGCTTTAAACTCTTCCTGCACTGAAAATCTTAAGAATTGTAACAAAAGTAAAGCTAGATCCACCTCCCTCTGTTGCTTGAAAGACTGTCTTTCCTGATAATCCTAAGTTCCTTATTTCACCTTTCAGTTAGAAGTAGCCTCCTCCTGCAGAATATCTGCTACAAACCAGACAATTGTAAGGTTCACCTCCCTCTGTTGTGAGCACAACTCGCTTTCTAGCAAATCCTATGTTCAGTATTGCAGCTTCCAGCCAGAGGTAGCTTCACCTGAAGACTATAAGCTGTTCCCCCAGGTGATCTTCTACCTGGAGATCTGTGATCCTTTCCCCGTTAGTCAGTACTAGATCCAGGATAGCCCTGTCTCTTGTGAGTTGTTGTACCAGTTGTTGGAGGCCCTCCCCCCTGCAGGGAATCCACTATGTGTCTAGTTCTGGCAGATGTTCCTGCTATTATTGACCAATCTGTATCTGGCATGTTGAAGTCTCTCATTATCAGAACCTCCCCTTTAGCTGTCATGTTTTGCATATCTTCTAACAGTAATGTATCTATGTAATCCCCCTGGTCTGGAGGCCTGTAGACAACCCAAGTTTGTATGGCTGTCCCATTTCCTGCTTCCAGGGTGACCCACAGTTCTTCTGGCTCCATATGTGTATTTTGAATTCCTGTAGCTTTGATATTTTCATTGACATAAAGGGCTACCCCCCTCCCCACCTTTTAGCACCTCGGTCTCTTCTGAACAGTACATAACCGGGTACTGAAGTCCCCCAAATGTGGTTACTGATGAACCATGTCTTGCTAATGGCTACTATGTCCAGTTTAGCCCCTGTCATTGTTGCCTGCAGGTCTGGGATCTTGTTTCCCCAGACTGCAGGCATTTGTGTACATGATTTTCTATTGGCCAGATTTTGGTGCGTTAGTTGCTGGGCGAGGTCCGGCATTTCCCCTGTGCGTCATATGGGGAGCTGGACCTTTTTCTTTACCTGGTGATGCAAATGAACTACAAACATGCTGAACTCCTGTTTGATCACTAGCTGAGGAGAGAGGGGTGTTCTTCCCATTCGATGTATCGGGTGCTGCACCGCTCTCCCCACTGGCTAGTTTAAATATTCTGCAAAGATGTCAAACTTCTCCCCTAATGCATTGACTCCCTCCTTAGTCAGATGCAGTCCATCAGATTTAAAGAACTTTCACTCCCAAAACTGTAGCCAGTTACCTACAAATGTGTGCCTTTTTTCCTGGCACCAGCCCTTGAGCCACATGTTTAGCTCCCCTAGCTCCCCTTCTCTGACCTTCCATCCATCTGCCCCCTCTCCCAGACTGGTAGAATCTCAGAGAAGGAGATGCCAGACAAAATGGATGACAGTTTGGCTCCCAGCCTGGTCAGGTGTTCCTTGGTCTCCACAACTGACCAGCTGGCGAGATTGTTAGTCTCTATGTGTACCAGGACATCAATGTTTTCTCCCGTTTCCTGCATGATTTTAGCAATGTGGTCAGTGTCTCTCCATGCTGATGTACCTGGGAGACATCTGACCATTATCCCCAGCTGGAGGTAGGTATCAACTCCCCGAATCATGAAGTCTCCTACAATTAGAAGTGTTTTGAATTTCCTTTTTGTTTTGTTTTGTTTGTTTTGGTCCCTGTTTTGGGTGAGTTTTGTAGCACTAGCTCCTGTGCAGCAGTGTCCTGCTCTACAGTGTTCTCTACCCCTTTGTTTGATTTTGGAGATAGAGGCAGATACCTGTTTGTAGTTTTTATATGGTTAGTGGAGGTTATACATTGGAGAGCATTGAGTGATGGGGCCCTCAATTTGCCCCTTCTAACCACCTGCCAAAGCCCCAGACCAGCTATTCTCTGCGATTGAGTTGCTTCAGTTAGATGTTGGGGAAATGTCGGGTGGTTCTTATAATATATTTCCTCCTGAATATGCGATTTGAGGTACACAATCTCTGCCCATGCTGCCTGGGGCTGAGCCCTTAGATCACCAATGGTCCAGCATGTAGGACAGCATCCTCAGTTCTGTTTAAGTGCCCTTTTGAAAAGAGTCCTCCAGTGCCTATGGTTAATAAAATCCATTCCAGTTGAACTGTCACATTTATAATCTGGTCCAAGTAATTAGAAGGAGGAAAATGAAAGTAAAAGTTTGATTTTTTTTTGTATAACTTGTTAAATTACTTGTGCCTCTGTAAGTGAAACAATAACAGAAATGATAGTTCTTGACCTGCATCCTTCCCCTTTGTTTAGGCTGTTGGTTATAAGCAAGTAATGCAGACTGCTGTTCCACAGTATCATTGAAACATAGAATTTGATGGCAGATGGAGACCAAAGTTCCATTGAGTATGCCTTACTATACTGACTAGGCCAGCCAACGTATTGTACTGGTGGGATGTTATACACTCCCCCACTCCTCAAACCCATGTTGCCCCTGGGGACTATTAGTCCTCTCACTCTGTCAAAACTGTGTTTGCTGGAAGGTTTGATACTTTTTATTGGACCAACATTTACCTTGTACAAAGATGGTATAGTACACAAGCTTTCAGGGCCTCACAGGTCCCATCTTCAGCTGAATGGGAAACTGAACAAAATAAGCAGCATTTATATGCACTGTGTTGCAATGTTTAAAATAATTATGATAGAAGAGTTGAAACAAATTTAACAAGAAGTATTGATTGGCAGAAAGTGCTAAAATATTCATAGGTGAGGCTGAATGAAAGCTTTGAAGTGATGATTGGAAAGGTATCCTAGCAGGAACATAGAGCAATAAAGACCTTAGATAAACAAAGTGTAAGGTCTATGTACACTGTGATGTATTGTTTCAAAGTAATTAAGATAGGATATGTGAGAAGAACTTAGCAGTGGGGTAGGTGGTAATGAATAGGAACAGGTCTAAAGCTGTAAGGGGATGATATGAAGTGCTAAGATATTTGTAAGAGAGGTTGAGTGGATGCTTAGAAGTGGTAATTGGAAAGTAATCAGACAGGAACACAGATTAAAAAGACCTGAGATACAAAGGGTGCCAAAAAAGGAGGGGGAGTCCCAGAAGAAAGAAGAAGAAACAAATTAGTAAAAAGTAACATACAGAATTAAAGTTTACCATAGTGTGTCATAAATTCTATGTCAGGATAAATCTGTTAAAGTTAGAATTAAATTGCTTGACACATTTCAGTTCTCATGTCCTTTTCTCCTGTGTTTTTCTGAAGTTTCTTCTTAGTTTCAGGACAGATAGATCTGAGAGCGAAAGGTCTGTTTGGGAAAAATGTCTCATTGGTGTGATGATAATCTGGTTCACTATTGTGTGTTGGTGGTGGTTCATCCTGGTTTGTAGTGGTTGACTTGTTTCCCCTATGTAGCACCCATTTGTGCACTTTTTGCACAGAATTAGGTCAACCACTTTGCTGGATGGACATGTGTAGGATCCATTTATTTTTACTGTGCTATTCTAGCTTGTCTTGATGGTGGTCTGTGTGCATATGTGGGTGCAGGTCT
This sequence comes from Neoceratodus forsteri, assembly GCA_016271365.2. Classification (NCBI taxonomy): domain Eukaryota; kingdom Metazoa; phylum Chordata; order Ceratodontiformes; family Ceratodontidae; genus Neoceratodus; species Neoceratodus forsteri. The sequence continues at coordinate 702,139,766 of CM028137.1, read as the reverse complement.
GATATCTTGCCATGTTGCATGCTGTTGTCTCTCTTGTTTCCAGGTTAAGGCCCTACACAGACTCAGCCCTGGCTACTTGACTGACCTTCTAACACCTGCTGCTTTAGTCCACTCCCTCCATTCCTCCTCTAGGGGCCTCCTTGCAATTCCCAGGACCAGGTTAAAAACTGCCAGCAACGGGGCTTTCTGTGTCGCTGGCCCCATCCTGTGGAATTCGCTCCCACCAGCCGTAAGGGAGGCCCCTTCAGTTGAGGTATTTAGAGCCCACCTCAGGACCTATTTATTCAACCAGGCATTCCCAGACACTGCCTTTTAATGATAGTCTTAATAAAGAGTTTCGTCAGCTGTTTTTATCGTGTTACAAGCCTGCTAATTTACTATTTTCTATTTTCTATTTCAGTTATTTATTGCTGTGCATGTTTTGCAATCACTTATTTTCTTTTACATTCTGTATTTTCACTTGTACGGCACCCAGAGCCTCTGGGATTGGGCATCTTAAAAATAAAATTTGCCTTGCCAGTTATTTTGATCTGCTGGAAGTTTGTTACAAATTATTATGTTAGAAAGGTTAGGCGACTGCTTTTAGGCAATGACAGGTGGTTCAGGGAAGATGTCCATAAGTCTTTCATCTTCACTCAACATGGGTTGTAGTTCTTTAAAAAATTGCTAAAGGAGTGTTAGCATTGGGCTGTATGGGACAACTAGGGGTGTGTGATCAGTTTGATTTTTTTGCCTGTATTTCAGTACATTTTCTTGTGGTATTTGTATAACATATTCCATTTCTCAGTCAATTGGTCTTGGAGAGTGGCCCTGCTAGATGAAGAAATTCTGAAGTGAGAAAAGTTGTTTTTTATTATCTCATCAGTGCAAATTTGATGGTATCTCATTGACTGACTGTAGATTACAGATGTTTTTGTGTGTCTTGGATGGAATCCACAATTATGCAGGTATTGGTGTCTGTCAGTAGGTTTTCTGTAAACAGCAGTTCGCAGATATCCATCATTAGCAATTCTGACTGTGATATCCAAAAAATGTATGCTGCTGATGGAGTATTCAATAGTGAGTTTTATAGAGTGATGAAAGTTGTTAAAATCATGGTGGAACTTTTTGAGGGAGTCTTCAGCTTCTGTCCAAATCAGGAATCTGTCATCTATATATCAGAGATAGACTGATGGTTTATATGGTGTGGTATTTAAAACAATCTTCTTCTAGACAGGCCATGAAAAGATTGACATATTGTGGTGTCATTTTTGTGCCCATGATCTGTACAAATTGCTTGTCACTAAATGTGAAGTTGTGTGTCAGAATACATTTTATTGGGATGCTGATGGTGGTTTCTGGAATGTCTCTTGTGGATGTGTTATCCTATAAACATTTCTGACACACTGATATGCCATCTTCATGTGGGATATTAATGTACAGGACACTGACATCCATTGTGGCTACTATAGTGGTGGGTGGCAGTTGTCCAGTTTTCTTCAGTTTCCTGAGGAAATCTATGCTATCCTGAATGAAATTGCTGGTAGCTCTCACTAGTGGTTTTAAAATGGGTTCACTGAGTCCCAAAATGTTCTCAGTGAGTGTGCCAATTCCAGATACAATAGGTTGACCTGGATTTCCAGGTTTGTGTATCTTAGGCAGCATGTATAATATTCCTGGAGTAGGTTTGTTTGGAATTAGTTTATTCAACTTTTCTTGGATGTTGTTCAGTAGAGACTTAATGATTTGTTCAGTTTCTTCTGTATATTGTGTAGTAGGGTTGTCTTTGAGTTCCCTGTATAATGTTATATCTGACAGCTATCTGTGTGCCTCTTTGATGTAGTCCTCTGTATTCATCAGAACCACAGTTCCGCCTTTGTCAGCTTGTTTTATTACAATGTTATGGTTGTTTTTCAGCATTTGTATTGCACTCTTTTCCAGTGGTGTGATATGAAATAAAAATGTCTGCTGTTTGCTTACAGTCCGGGAGTTTATTTTTCTTTGGAAGCAGTCAATGTAGGCATCTAATTTGGGGTTGTGTCCACTCCGATATAAGTCCAATACAAACACTGAAATATCTACAGTGTACATACATGCAGTTTATTTTTCTCAGTTTGCTATTCACCTGAAGAAGGGACCTGTGAGGCCTCAAAAGCTTGTGTACTGTACCATCTTTGCACAAGAGATATGTTGGTCCAATAAAAGGTATCAAACCTTCCAACGACTCCTGTTTTCCAAGGACCAATATGGCTAAAATCTCTTTTTTCAAAACTCTGTTTAAACCGATCAAGGGTTGCTGCCCTTACCACTTCTGTCAACAGTCTGTTCTATGGTTCCACCACCCTCTCAGTGAAGTAGAACCTCCTCACATTTCTCTTGAACTTATCCCCCATCAACCTCCAGTCATGCCATCTAGTGACTGCATCCCTATTTCTTACGGATAGATCCACACTACCAATCTTTTTTATACCCCCAAGAAACTTAAATGATCCAGTCAGGTCCACCTACTCCAACCTGGCTTCCAGCAATTACCTATTTAGGGACTCCATATTATCCTCATCTCAGCTGGCCCTGCATCAGCTTAGTGACCCTCCACTGTACCTACTCTAGTCTATCAAGGTCTTTCCTCAGGTGAGGACTCCAGAAATGGGAACAGTACTCTAGGTGAGGTATTAAATACTGTACCATCTAGAAGATACTATGCAGCACAAGCAGTACCAAAAGACTATTGTCCTGGTTCTGGTCTAACCAACTGTCCCCCAATGTCACAAAAACAGTTTCCATGACTTTCGGCACTCAATAGAGGCTTACCAGACTCACCTCACTCCCTTTATTCTACCCTTGTTGGTGCTATGATAGAGAATATATCCTCCTTTAAGCACCTCGAGTCTGGCTGAACTAGTATCTTTCTGTTGTTGTTATTAATTTGTTAATGCTACTCTGGCACAAGCCCTATTATCTTGGTCTGATCCCCACCAGCCCCATCACCCAGTATCTCAGGAACTTAGCTCAACCACCATTCTTCCCCCACAGCTTCCACCCATGATGGGGCTGGCTGGTTTCCCCCTTATCTGCTGGAGAAAGGATTGAGTTTGTGGAGGTAGGGCCCTGTTGCCAGTGCAGGGTTTATGAGGGGTTGGAACTCTCATCATTGCTCTGTCTGGAACTTACTTCTTGGTTTTCTCCCCTGGGATGCTGGCTTTGGAGTGGTATGCAAGCTCACATGTAAGCATGGAGTACATCACCACCGGCACCCACCACCCAGTCTCTCCAAGCACACTGCCACCTGTGGTCACCCAGATGGCAGTTTTGTGCCAGAGCATAACTGCCCTCTCTCCCCAGAGGAGGGGAGCATCCTCTGGGATGCTCAGTTCTCCTTCTCTCCTTACCTGGCCTCCAGTGACCCAGACTCAGTCTCAAACCAGGGTCGCCATTATTGTGGCAGGTATGGCATCCCGCGTCTCTATACTCTGTGCCATTGGGTCAGCCTGGACCGGCATCTTGATTTCTCGGTGCATATAGATGCCATATCCCATAAACTTCACCATAAGTTTGGGACACTGTACAGGAACAAAGCAAATATCCTTCTTCCTGCCCACAAGAGATTGTTTTAAGATGACTGTCCCTATTTTTGACTATGATATAGTTTACAGTGAAGCTCCCAAATCCACCTTTGCCAGACTGGACCCCCTTTTTCACTATTTTTATCATTTTTGCATTAGATTGTTCCATTTGTACCCACCACTGCTCGGTTTACTTTGCCCTTTCACTCCCCTCTCTTGATGCTGGGTGCTTTCCTATTGTGCCTCCTTTATATCCAAATTCATTCCCTTCACTCTTACCTTACCTCTTTACTTTCCACTCCCCCTCCTTCCTCTTACCCTCTCTGAAGCAATGTTTCCCATTCTCTTTCTAGTCCACCTAGGTAGTCTATTATTGGTCAGACTGTCTTCTCATATTGCTTTCCGAAACTTTGGTCCACCCTTCCCCTGTCGATCTGCTCTGCCTCTGCTGGTTTCTCCCTTAATGCTCTTTTTTGTGACTTTTCTACTCCCACCTGCACCTCTCCATGACCCTCTGGCTCTTGACTTCCTTTCCCTCTTCTCATATTGCCCTGGCCATTTTGCTCCCCTCCTCCCCTAAACCTGTATAAGTAATTTCCCCCTGCCTAACAAAGCTCAATTTTATCTACTACATGTACCTGTTGTACTGATTTGCCGTGCAATGTTTATGATCATGCTTTGTTGATGTACTGTATTGCTATATACAACTTCTATTTTTCTAATGCCTTTATACTACTTATTTTTTCTCCTCTTGAACTGTCACCCTTACTCCTCACCCCCAGGATGCATCTGGGAATGAGCTGTTATCAGCTCAGTATGTCTTTCCTGGTGAAAATTTTAAAACAAATCAATCAATTATGAATTTTGTGATAAAGTGATACAGGTCTTGACACTCAACAGCAGTGCCACAAATACATATTGCAACTGCTATGTGGACTTTCAGCAACACTGTGGACTACATGACAGCCGCTGGTCATTGAGCATCTTTCACTGTTGCTCTGCCTTATCTTTTGTTTCAACTCAGCTATGACATTTAAGAAGCAGGCTGCCTCATGTATTACTAGTTGTGAGTCTGAAGCTCAGACTGCAGTGAACCTCTTGCAGGAACAAAGGAGTCAGTGGGCTAGGTGGCTTACTCCTCATGGCCTTTCTCCAGGGTTTTTGGTATCCAGCAATTGGTCTAGCATCATATGTGCTGTGAAAGATAGAGGGTATATGCACATACCTTAATTTGCTCATACACTGAGTCTCATAGTTCTTTGATATGATAGAAGTGCTCAGAATGCAATGGGTGTTGCATGCAAAATACAGTGCATGGATATTTTAGCTATTCTGTCAACACATGCAAAATTCTGTGGCAGCTGCAAAAGGACAATAGCCTTCCACAACATCAGCTAAAGTGGGAGGAGGTCACTATGTGGAATTTTACATTTTAAATGGTACAGTGATTTCTTGAGCAGTTTAAAGGGGAACAGTCAGCACAAGCAACCCCACACTCAAGGGTGGGGCTGTCTCCAATGTGAACTTTATGGGCAAAATGATTTTAGTTTACTTACAGTTTACTGTAGTATAGTAGACCACATCAAATCAAACTAATGTTGCTTAGTTCTAGGCTGATATCTTCTTTTACAACAAATTCCAGAATCCTGCGCAGCTGACAGCAGAGCAATAGGCAGCAGTGGGAGATCCAATAGCATGCAATGCATGTCAGAGCTTTCATAATCTCTAATCAGATGTTTTTCAGGTCTGTGATTCTCCAGGAGCTATTTACAATCCTCTGTGACTATACATAGCCTACGGAGGACAGCGGGACCAGCAAACAAATGATCAGAGCTTCTATAAACTCTAACATGCACTGCCGTCTGTTGAATCTTCTCACTGCTGCCTACAGCTCTGATGCCATCTGCAGGGGATTCTAGGATTTATGGCAACAGAAGATGTAAGCCTACAGCTAAGCAAAATGAGTTTGATACAATCTTCTATATAGTACTAGCCTGTGGCTGGAGTGGGGAGGCTGGAAGAGTAGAATCAGGACCCGGCTAGGTGGGCAAGTGAGGGAACTCGGTGGTCCAGGAAGGCCAGTGGGGAAACCCCCCAAGTAGAGTGCAGTCAAGATGGTTCTAAGCACCGTGGCCAATGAGGAGAGGGGGTATGGAGCTCCACTGGGGACACAGATAGCCAGGTTCTGCATTGTGGAGGGCTAGGACATTAGGAGGCTTAAGAAGGTCTAAGCAAAAGATGTAGGAGCCCTTATGATGCCCATTTGTGTTTTCCCCAGGTCGCCAGGACTGGGAGGGCTGTAGCAAGGCACTCTCAGGAAGGGAACCAGTGGCAGAGCCTGAGGTTCCCCTCATTCCCAGTGTGGCAGGGCAGTCTGGGGGGGTCAAGGGAGCGGAGGAGCCTTTCGCCCATATGTGGGCCCTGTTTGGAGGGACAGGTCCTGGGGCGCTTGTCCATAAAGTCCGGGTGGGTCACAGACCAAGAATGGTAGGCCTTGGAGGGTGGTCTCCCATGCTGGAGCTTAATTCAAGACCAGGAGCTGTTTTGAAGGGATGTGGGCCTAGCAGAGACTCCCTGTAGGAGGAAGGTAACAGCAGAACACCCCAGAGTGAATTGGGAGCCATGGAGGGCTGAGGCAGAAGCAAGTGATCAGTAAAAGTGGCCTCAGCATGTACGTCAGTGCCAGCCATTGGAAGGTGGGTCAAGGCCTGGGTCATCAGAAAACATCCTGGATGCCCTTGTGACATGGGCCAATGCCCTGGGTTCCATGTGGGGAGGGCAGCTTGCTTTCCCACACCAGTGAAAGGGAGCATGACCAGTGCCAGAGTATAATGGACCCAGTTAGAGAGAAGTAAAAGGAAGGCTTGGCTTACTGGATCCTTATATGCCTGGAGATTGCAGGGATCTGGATTCCAGGGTCTTGGGGAGATCACCTGAGAGAGGAAGTGTAGGAAATGAGAATCCTTCTCGTGTCTGCTTAAATTTGTGGTTCTGCTGTCTATTAGGTCCAGCTGAAGTGTATAAAGTTTGTAGCCCCATGGAGCTGAATATTTACTTTTCCATAAAAGAATGGTGACCCCTGTACCACTGAAATCATTTACCATATAGATGAAAATAAAAGCCAGTTGGGGAGGAACAGTGGTTTGTGCCTTATTTGACTGTAGGGAGGAGTTTAATGAAATGAAATCCTTTTTTTCCCTCATATTTGCAGTCTGATTAATTTTTTATGAGTTATATTCCAGGGGCAGAATCCAGCCTTGGGGGCTGCAAGGGCTTCCATGAGACCTCTGTAAAAGAAGAGGGAGGTCTCGGTCTAGTGGTCGGTTCAGGGAGGAGATCCATTGTTGAGAATGAGGATGTATTGAAGACAACAAGCAGGTAGGCAACTATCAGTTTTCCCTGGTCAAGTGATGTGCAATGTCTTGAATGTTAGCACTTTAGAGTGCTCCCTTCTTCCTGCCTGTAAGCACTGTGAGCAAAAAAGTATGCCCCTAGATGGGGCAGGAAGGAGGGGTTACAAATAGGGGAACCAAAATGTTTTTGCACACAAAATGCACACTGGGACAAGCCCCACGCTTGCGGGGCCCTTGGTGGTGGGTGTTCCTCTTTAAAATAGTGAATTAGTACTATATACTATAGATCACTCACTATAGAAAGGGAATGGTTCTTTCAGTTTGAGTCATTGGACCCTGATGGCACAGTTGTGCCATGTTCTTCAGCCATTTGAGGAAGCCACTCAAGAAGTGAGTGCTGACAGTGCCTGTCTCAATCAAGTAATACCCCTGATAGTCCTTCTTAAGAGCAAACTAGAAAAGCTGAAGGTAGCATTTCTTGAGGACAGTAGTGCGGTTTCTCTTGCTGAAAAGCAAACTATATCCCTGGAAATGGACCCCATAATATTAATGATGTTATAATCAGAATATTATATTCTGAGCATAATATCTGACCCTTGATTTAAGGTTAGCCTGGCATCCTTTATCCCCTGCAGCATCACAGACATCAGCAGGAATAAAGATATACTCAATGAAAAAGTGTCAGATAAAATGATGGATACTATTTCCCAACCTGTTGAGCATGTACACTCACAAACTTCACTGGCAGCAGGAGAAACTTCCAATAGGAAAGATAAAGATTGTGACATTTAGTTAGGGCTACATGATAGGAATAAAGACAGCATTTCCCCTAGTGTTACCAAGGTCATATTGCTGCTACTATGGTTGAAGACTATTTATGAGACCCTACGAAACCCAACATAGTGGATGATCCTTTTAAATATTGGCACAGTAAGCCAAAAACCTGGCAGTGTTGCCATTTTATACTTGAAAGTTTTTTTCCAACCTGTGTCTCCCCTGCGTGATTCTTCAGTACCACTTGAAATGTTGCTTTTGATCTGCACAGTGGTCTGTTGCCTGAAAATGTGAAATGTCTTACATTTATGAAAGTTACCCTAGGTCTTTCTGCTGGCTTTACCGGTTCTCTAAAAAGTCATTTTGATACTATAACAGTGATGACAATGAACCAATATGTATTTAATTGATCATATTGTATGTGTGTTGGGGAGAAGACTATCCTGCCAATGTAGGTAAGGCCAGAGGAAAGAAAAAAATAAATTACTGGAAAAATTGTGAACGAAGACTCCATGTGGTCTGTTCAATGGTGACTGACAAAGAACAACGTAGCTGCTAATAAAGAATTAAAAAACTGGGAGGAGGGATTGACCTCTGTCTGTAAAGTGTGGTACAAAACATCATGGGGGACACCAATGCTGATAAAAAGAAACACCGAAGCCATCTTCAACTATGTCAGCTAAAAATAGGCCTAAATGAACAATTTAGATGGCAAAGCAGAGGAGTGCCCAGTTCTCACTAGTTTCTATTTGGCTTGTTGTATATGGTAACTTTTTCATAGCAAAGGCTTTTTGACAAACTTTAAGCAGTGCACCAGTATCTAGTGCATGAGGAATCAGCCACTAGTCTAAGAAAATGCTGTGCCCCCTTAGTTAATTCCTTGCTATAAAGATTGAACAATCATGTTTTATTGGAAAGTAAAAACATCCCATTAGTTTATTTATTTATTTATGTATGTAACTTTGTTGAACTTAGTTAACCCTAGCTAACTATAATAAATATATTAGCTGGTCCAAATTGTGGTTACTGCAAAAAAAATGTGTAATTTACTTGCTTTGCTACATTTTTCGATTGGACCTAAATTTAAGCAAGCGACATAAGAATGGGTAGGGCCCATATTTCCTGGTTCTTTCCACACAGTACTGTTTGGTTTTTTGATTTACAGGTCTGTCAAACACAAAGAATTTTCTAAACAGCAGTATGTGGTGCATCTCAAGTAGTATTCTCTGTGCTGTTAAGCCACTGTCCCTTTACATTTCATGGTATTTTTTCTCCAGGTAATGTATTATTTCCATCACTTATTCATGTAGGTCCAGGCCAGGCAAGTCCGAATTCTTTGAAAATCTAAATCCAAACTTCGTTTGGATTTGGCAAATCCAAAAACAAATCTAAATCCATCCTGGCTTTGCTCATCCCTAGATGAAGTCCCAGTCTTCTCCCCCATGTGAGAAGCAGTTAAGTCACAGGTCCCCCCAAGTGTGAGGGAATGAAATTACAGCCCCCTCCCCAAGCAGAAAACTGAAATTACAGCCCCCTCCCAAAAGTAGGAGTCAGTGATATCACAACCCCTCCCCCAAGTAAGAAGCAATAAAATCACAGCTACCTCCTTCAAGTAGAAAGCAATGTAATGATAGCCCCCTCTTCTAAGTGAGAGACAGTGATATCACAGCCCTCCCTGAGTAGGAGGCAATAAAATCACAGCTACCTCCTTCAAGAAGAAAGCAATTACAAATAGCCCCCTTTCATCAGTGAGAGGCAGTGATATCACAGCTCCATCCCCTAAATGGGAGGATATGAAATCACAGCCCCCTAGCAAATGTGGAGACAGTGAAATCATACCTCTTACACTGAAGTAGGAGGCAATGAAATCACTGACACCTAAGCCGGCTCACTGGTGACATGGTAGCATTACTGCTTGCAATGCTGGTGATCCAAGTTATTAATGGATGGCGGGGAGGGGGGGAGAGAATGATTGAGCATCCCAAAGACAGTGCTCCTCTTTTAAGGTGGGAGAAATGTGTAATGGCTACAGGGTGATCCTGGCCAGGGTGCCTAGAAGGGAAGTGACACAATCAGACACCAGCACAATTGTATGTTTGTGCATGTACATACACATCACTGTATGATAGAGCCCCCATGGGGAGAAAACAAGAGGAGGAAAGCCAGTCCATCTCAGATGATACTGGCACCCCCTACTGGCCCATGCACTACTGACATGACACCATACTCACCCACGTGATGGTCCTGGGCAAGCTGTGGTTGACATGTAGGTCTATGAGAAGGTAAATAATAGAACTGGTGGGGGGTGCCCTCAGGCGGGGAAGCAGACTGGGAACCAGATAAAATGCTTGATAAGAAAAAAACAACTGCTACTTCCCTCAAGTAGAAAACAATAACAACCCCTACCCCAATTAGAAGGTAGTGAAATCACAGCCCCCTTCCCCAAGTGAAAGGGAAATTAAATTGTAGCCCCTTTCACTAAGTAGAAAGCAATGAAATCACAGCCCCTCCCTCAAGTAGGAAATTAAATCATAGCCCTTTCACCAAGTGGAGGGAAATGAAATCACAGCATCCCCCCCCCCCAAGTAGGAAGCAATGAAATCACAGCCGCATCTCCTGAGCAGAAGGCAGTGATGAAATCACAGCCCACTCTCGCGGTGTGAAAAATGAAAACACAGCCCTCTCTCCCATGGAGAAGGCAAAGCAGAAGCAAGTACCGATGGAGGTGATGCTGGTAGATTTGGTATCTGCAGTGTCCACCTGCATAGGACTGGGAAGGCCAGGAGACAATGTTGGCTTACACACCAAAGTAAAAGCATCTGTAGTTCAAATAGGGCTGTGTTTGTCTTAGCTGTTTGAGGATTATACTTCTAAACCTTGTTTGAAATTTTGCTCTGGACAAGGATTGTCTATCCTTTAACTATTAAATTTCTCCCATTCCACCTTCCACAGTTACTATTCTATCTCTATCCAAAGTTTTCCATTATGTTTTTTATGTAAACGCTATGTAACCCCTAGGTGGCGCTACTCCCAGGGCTACTACCCCTGCCTTTCCTGGCCACAACAAGCTTGAGGGGCCTGGGTTCTCAAAATTACTTCAAACTAGTTCTTATCTAAGATATTACATTTATGCAATGCCTCCACCCATAGTTTAGCTTCAAGTGGGCTAGATGGAACCTGGTACAACCCTCTGGGATGCTGTTTCCACCCACATTAACCATAAGCCACCTCAAACATTACCAGATAACATTTTCCCCACATTTCATACATTTTACCAAATAGTAGCTGGATCCAAACAATATGCCCATGGCACAGGTATCTGCAAAACAACAATAAACAGTTTATTTAAGTGTGGGGGGGGGGACTTAGGATGGGAGAAGAAAGGAATAGAGGTTATGCATTCACAATATTTACATTTAGATTAATGGTTTTGATTTGATTTGGAATAAGATCAGCAGTTGCATTTTAAATCACACATTAATCACATTTCCAACCAGCCTTTAGAAATAACCAGAGCCCTGGCTATCTAACTAAGCTGCATAAATCAGTTGGCACAGCTTACATTAATACCCACACTGGTACCAGTCCCAACATTTGGTATGAGACCCCGCAATCCCAACCTTAACCTGCGCACCCAGTAATCACAGTAAATTAAAGATGCAGGCTGGATGAATGGTGCAGCTGTGCATTGGCTGGCTAATTAAGAAGATTTAGGCTTACAGTGGCTTGAAAATATTAAGCACTCTCACCTGGTTAAACAATTAAAAAAAAAAAAAAAAATTGAACTATTTACAGTCTTTGGCTAGCGCAGGGGTGGCCCTGCATTTACTCACAGAAGTTCTAAATTGGGTGCTTCCAGTAAACGGGCACTATCCATGGAGGTTATCATGCAGGCAAGCCAACAGCCAGTACCCCTAAGCTGACTGCAAAGATTTTAAAACTTGGTGATGCAATCAGTACTTTAACATCCTCAAGTCTGTGCCCCTCTTCTGGGCCAAAAGCATTGGCAGTGTAACCAGCCAGTTATATTACATTCAGCACATTTATATTTCTTGAACATCCAGCACATTTATATTTCTTGAACATCCAGTACATTCATATTTCTTGAACATTCAGCACATTTATATCTCCTGAACATTCAGCACATTCATATTTCTTGAACATTCAGCACATTTATATTTCTTGAACATTCAGCACATTCATATTTCTTGAACATTTAGCACATTTATAATTAAATTCTTCAACCACCATGGGCCACCATGGGCCCTTTCAGCTTTAGATTTTTCGGTGGGTACTTGCTCCCTAAGGCTAGGGTGACCCGATTCCTAACATTCCATATTAGACCAATATACTTTTACAATACTGTACTGTTGATTCAGCAATTCAAACAGTTACTGCAGTTCTTTTAAGCACAAATCTCAGCATCTCAATCCCACGTGGCAATTGCTGGAGTTTACAGCTTCTACAGAAAGTCACAACAATAAACAAAATCCTTTTGGCAAACGTTGCCCTTAACAGCTCCAAACAAATAAATACTGGACCTCCCAGGCAAAGCCAGGAAGAACCCCGGCTCTGAGTACTCCCCTTCCAGTCCTGTAGGCACTTAGCAATTTAAACACATTTCAGACACTTTTACATATATTCACAAGATCATCCACGATTACTCGTTTGATAAGTGTTCATCCTTTCTATGCTTTTGATTAAATTAGGGTGCAAACAGCAAACAGTTCTAAACAGTTCTCTAAGGCTTGGCTGCCCCATAAAGCTTTCTTTTCAGATGCACTTGGAAGTACAAGTTTACACACTCAGGCATCCTCAAGGAATGGCTTTTCTTCATCCAAGATTCCTGAAGACATCAACACTCTCACTACTGAGGAAGGTTCAGATCTCTCACAGCTGGCTTGGCATCAAGTTGCAGGACTCACGTTTTTCCTAAACATGGAAAGGATTGTCTAGCCCCTGGCAGACAGTTTTCTGGCAACCCCTAGGCTAGAAGGTTTTACTTAGACAGCTACTGATTTATTTTCTGTCGAAGAAAAACAAAACCCCTCTCCTCGGTGGAGAGACTTACACTGGATCTACAGGCCCATTTGGTTTGTGGGGGGGCTTTCATTCAAATCTGAAAAATCTGCTGAAACACTGTCTTTTATGGAGCTCTCCTTAGGCTCCCTATTGGCTGAGACTATTGGTTGCTTTTATTTTGACTGGCTGGAAGGCTTGTCTATCACAAAAATTAATTATTCATTAAGCTCCCTCGATGTACAGTTGGTTTGGTGCCTGAATTTAGGTTCCTGACATTCCCCATAAGCACTTGGAAGTTTCCCATTAGCTTTATCAAAAGTCTCTCAAGTCCTGGCTTAAACATCCAGCTTTTCGATTGACTGTTCCTGCTCCGTAATGGCTGCTAAACACACAGTCCCTTAAGCAGAATTAACACAGACCCAAATAAAGTCCAGGTGCAGCCAGAACAATTAATGTATCTGCCCACTTGCCCCACAGTTTAATAGCCACGTGTGTTCTTTTAGTCACTGCCCAGAACAAGCTGTTTGCATCAGTCCTGAGCCTGTCGCTGTTGCCAATGTTTTACATCCATGGTTTTTGTAGCAGGCAGGCTGTTTCCTCAGAGTCCCAACATGACTGGTGCAGCCAGTCTAAATATATTTATTTATTTATTTTAAACCTTTCCCCTTTTTAACATGTTCCCCTTCTGTCCTTGGCGACTGCTGCTTTATAATATTTACATCTCTTTTCTTGCAGCAGCCACCAAAAATATTGCTTCCCTGAGGGCAGACAGACCCTCATTTTTATGAGAGGGCTCTAATGGCCCTTGTTGGGTCACCGGCCCCCAGAGACCAGAAGGGGGGGTGCTAGCACCATTGAACACTTTTCTGTTCATCCGCAAACTGAGCGGTCGGGACATCAAAGGTGCCGCTTGCGCCTGCATGATCCCCCTGCAGCTTGGTGCATTTACAAGAGTGGGAGATCGCAGTTTAAATTGTTGGAGCCCTGAAGGGCTGTATTTACTCTGGGGCTCTGGGGGCAGAAACGCACTACAGGAACTTGGGCTGCAGAAGAGGAGAGCAGAACAGGAGCTAACAGGCCAAAGGTAAGCCCCCAATTTGGGGGGGGGGCATTACAGCTATGATAATAGATGGAAATCTACATGATTCTCCCTTGCATTGTAATTGCTGTCTGTATACTGAAGAATGGGAAAAGGAAGCATGCAGATTAAAGGTTGAAATAAAGGTCCAAAAAGTAATGAGGAACCTGGAGGGGTTTATTGATCTTTCTGTTGTTCACCAAGCACCACCACCACCATTCCCCTCTATCATTCCCCTCAACCAACATGGCTTAGGAAATGTTTAGGTGAAATTAATAACACTGGTAAAAAGAGCTAAGGAGGAAGAGGACTTGATAATTAAAAATTCTAACCCCACTTCCTTCCTTTTCCACCCTCACTTCTGGGCCCGGATGTAAGATAAAGTACTACTTACCAGAAGAATCATGGGTCCATAAATAAATGGAAGTAACTACTTACCTGGAGAACTGTGGGCCCAGAAGTAAAAGGAAGAAACTACTTAACTGGAGAATCATGGGCTGAGAAATAAAAGGAGGTAGCTACTTATCTGGAGAATCCTGGGCCCAGAGGTAACTGGTAGTAACTACTTACCTGCAGAATTGAAGGTCCAGAAGTTAAAGGAAGGAACTACATACCTGGAGAATCATGAGCCTGGAAGTAAAAGGAGGTAACTACTTACCTGGAGAATCATGAGCCTGGAAGTAAAAGGAGGTAACTGATTACTTGGAGAGTACATTATAGGAATAAAAGGAAATAACTACTTACCTGGAAAATTGCTGGCATGTGGTAACAAATAACTTGCTTTTTCTTTTTTAATATAATTTATTTCAGTGGAGAGTTCTGCCCCTGTATTCCCTGGTATATTAAACTAATATTTGAACAAAATATGAGGATTGTGGGGGTAGACACCCAAAATAATGAAAGTGATGGTCACTCCCAGAGTGTGAGCCCCAGTATTTTTACTTTTGAGCCCACAATATTCCAGTTATGCCTGCAGTCCTTGGTAAATCAATTGTAATTTAAAATCAAAAGTACAAAAGGTACTAACTGGGCCACAGTATTTATTCAAACTATATATTTACCTGGGATAGCTCAGCTGAAATATAATATTTGATTTCACTGACTCCTTGGTTTCCGATAACACAGCTGGATGGAGTGAATCACTTGAAGAATAAGGGCCTGATCCACATAGGTGGCAGTAAGATGCTTGAATCGATTGTATCCTGGCTTAGGCATTGTGCTGCCAATACCAGTATGCACCAGATGGCATCCTCAGCTCCCACCCACTGTGTTCCGCTGGTGCAGAGCCATGTGTGGTAGCAGGGGATGGCAGGGAGTGTGTTGGTTTGGACGACAGGCATCCAACTGGATGCCTTTACCAGTCCATGAGTGGATTCCTGCCTGTGCAGGGTGTGGAGTATGTTCAGATATGGCAGTCCTTGAGGACCATGGTATTCCCACCAGCAAACATGTAGTTTACAAAAACACACTGGCTCGAGCTGGTGATGTCCGCAGTCCTCTGTGGAGGCTCCTATGGCTGGGGGCTAGAGAAGGGAGGGCTGATTTTGCCCGGTGTCAACATATGTTGTCAGTGGAGTGGAGGCACATGTTTGCTAATGAAGGGACTTAGGGCTGCTTAGCTTTGCCTCACCCTCTGCCAGTTCTCTGCACTATGGAAAACATTTCATGGCTCGGGTTCATACATACCCTCCCACCTTGGCCCACTTTCATCTTGCTAGTGCAACCACAAGTGCAGACAAGGACTGGGTGCAGAAGATGAACGTGTCCCTCACTGAGGATGCTGTGGAGTGCCCCAGTGGTGCACATTATGCATGTAGGGGGTACTACATAGCTTTTCCCATCCCTTAGCATGTGTGGATAGACTGGGAACCTTCTGTGGATTGTGCCGTAAGTGACTTGAGCAAAGTTCACCCACCATGTGAGATGATGTGGTAGGACTAGAACTTGAATCTACTGGTTTCCAAAGGCACATTTACATTACTTAAAAAGAACAGATATAGTCTGCACCACTGTGCCACAGCTCCTCCTCCTCCTGCTGCACTCCTGCCAGGCATTTATATGCTGCCCATCTGGAGCAGTGCAGAATATGGCAGGGTTGAACCCAGCATGTCCTGGGTTTACGATCAGCATTTCCACAAGGGGTTAGGGGATGCTGAAGTGATGTACTGCCTACTACCCCCACTGGCCCCAGCAATCTCCTGCCATCTGGCACCCTTCCACGCTTTCTTGTGCTCAATGAAGGAACAATTGGGGGATGTAAAGAAAATAGCTTTGGATGTAAAGAAAACAGCTAAAAGTTCTTCTGAATGAAACAAGAAGTATATGACATTAGCTGTACTTGTGCAGCTGAACTCAAGGGGTTAGAAGAGCATGTCAGTACTCCAAAAGCTGCTTCCCAGTCCGCATGCCAGAACTCCAAGCAATGCTCCTAGTTCTTATAAGATAACAGTTTGAGCTAGTGGGATACTGAAGTTGCCTGACAAGTGCTTGCTCCTGGGTGCCACGGGGAGTTGCACCAGTTAAGGCAGAGCAGCATGTTTACATGCTAACAGAAAACTCTGGTGCTGGTACATGAATCCATGACAACAGCAATCACATTTTGCTGAAACATCTAGACTACAGTGCTCTGCCTGTTGCTTAAACGTCCTGATCTGCACTGGTGCAGCTCATCTACCCCACTCACAATGGTGCAGATCAGGTCACGTAAACAGGCCTCAAGTCCATGCTCCAGTCATTAGACCGCACTGCCTCAATACATCACAAGTTTATTTATTAATTGCAGTCCATCAGTGGCATCTGACACTGATACCTCTACTTGCATGGTCTGCTACAGCGATCAAAATAACACAGATCCTCAATGTGCTCAACTTTCATCTAGTGTTACCCTGTCGGTATCATGTCATTGGTTGGAGCACCCATAGGGGGCACAGTAGGTGGTCTACATAGGGAATTTGGGTGTAAAGACAGAGCTGATTGTAAAACCAGGGAGACAGAAAAATTTAAACTTTGCATAGGAGCCAAAAGAAAAGAGTGCTGTTAGGCATCAGAGTAAAACTAAGTAGATGAGTGCCAAACCTCAGGACGCCATCAGAAATCAGTGCAACACACAGCAGCACAAGTGGGCAGTTCACCACCACTGCTATTACATCAGTTACTCTATCTAATTGCTAGGGACATCCTGAGAGATGGAACTGAAATGTCGCTGGTTTCACTCTGATACCTCATCACACCTTTTCTACTTCCTGTGTGAGCTCTGTTTACAAAAAGGCAGCATTAAAGTTGTGCAGGTATGTTGCCCCCATAGAGTTATATCACTGCAAGCAAGCCGTGCCACTCTGACATCTCCAACACCCCCACCACCAATTAATATTTATATGGATGCAAAAACACCTTCCAGCACACAAAAAATAGTTCATTAGAACAGTACTCAAAAGACATTCATTTTTACATTCGCTTGCGCGCATGCACAAGGAACATTTTGGGAGAGTAGCACACTTGGAGGTGTGCCTCTCCCATCCAATGCACTGCTCTCTTGAGCAGGCGTGGCAGTCCTGCACCAATGGGTGCAGGAACTCAATATGACACGGTGTTCCTCTGCTTCAAAGGAAACACCGCTGCCCATACTGGCGCCCTCTCCACGCCCGTCCCCTTGCATCACGCTGCCCCAGCGTGTCACACGCCGCCCGAGTGGTCACGCCGCCCCAAAGCTTTTGGTGCCATGCTGGGAGCCCACCCAGCGTGGCAAATGTTGATTGCCAACAGGGATGCCCAATCCCCGTCGGCTCCACGGCCCCAAGCCATCCTGCCTGCAGCAAGGCCCACCCAGCGTGGCAAGCGTTAATTTCTTTTGCCGGAATGGGGTGCCCAATCCTCAGTCAGCTCCCTCGGCCCCCCAGCCATCTTCTGCCATGCTGGGAGCCCACCCAGCATGGCAAACATCGCGTCGTCTTTTTTGTTAAACCTGTAAAACAAAAAGCGGTCCGCGGCGCATCTCCCAGCCCCCACAACCCTGACACCACCCACTGCGCACCTAACCTTCCCACACCCCCTCACCCATACTACCTCCGGACTCCAGCGACAATCTTCGTGGACTGGGAACATGTCTGCAGTCTTCAAAGACGACCGCGAACTGAGGAAATGCCAGTAAGCTGTATAATGGGCTAGATAAGGGGGGTTCAACTTTATTGCATATCTCAGTCATTTTTTGGAATTTTTGCACCAAATTTTCAACATGGGGTTTTTGGGACCCCTTCTCATGAATGATGTCACTGTCATGGTGTTATTTGGGCCCGAAGGGTGATTTCGCAGGCACTGCGCAGTCACTGTGTGAAATCACTCTTCAGCCTTGAATAACGCCATGACAGTGACATCATTCATGAGAAGGGGTCCCAAAAACTGTATGTTGAAAATTTGGAGCAAATATTCCAAAAAATTACTGTTTTACGAGCGCACGTTGTGCAGTCCCTACGCAGGCTGGTAAGTTCGCGAATTGTCAATATTTTCACTCCAGATTTTCAACATTGCCATTTTATCACACCTTCTTATGAGTTGTATAGCTTTCATTTTTCACATCTCACCCAAAATGTGTTTCCGCCCATGTAGCGCACAATGGCGCAGTCGGTGTGAAAAATCAATGTATGGAACACATTAAGAAAGTCACAGTGACACTGTTCATGAGCAGAGGTCTTAAAATGGCTATGTTGAAAATTTGGTGAAAAAATTCCTAAAAATGACTGTTTTATGAGTCTGCGTTGCACAGCTCCTACGCACGCTCGTAAGTTTGCTAATTTTCAATATTTTCACTCCAGATTTTCAACATTCCCATTTTACTACACCTCCTTATGAGCACTGCAGCTGTTATTTTTTACATCTTGCCCAAAACGTGTTTCCGCCCATGTAGCACACAATGGCACAGTCGGTGTGCGAATTCAGTGTATGGGACACATTAAGAAAATCACAGTGTCACTGTTCATGAGCAGAGATCTTAAAATAGCTATGTTGAAAATTTGGCAAAAAAATTCCTACAAATAACTGTTTTACAAGTGTTCGTTGTGCAGTTCCTACGCACGCTCGTAAGTTTGCAAATCTCCAATATTTTCACTCTAGATTTTCAGCATTGCCATTTTACCACACCTCCTTATCAGCAGTACAGCTGTCATTTTTCACATCCTGCCTAAAATGTCTTTCCGCCCATGTAGTGCACAATGGCGCAGTCAGTGTCTAGAAATCAATATAGGGACACAGTAAGAAAATCACAGTAACACTGCTCATTAGCAGAGGTTTTAAATGGCAATGTTGAAAATTGGTGAAAAATTCCAAAATGACTGTTTTACGAAAGTATGCTGTACAGTTCCTACGCACGCTCATAGGTTTGCGAATTTTCAATATTTCCACTCCAGATTTTCAACATTGGCATTTTACCACACTTCCTTATGAGCAGTACAGCTGTCATTTTTCACATCCTGCCCAAAACGTCTTTCCGCCTATGTAGCGCACAATGGGGGTAACAAAAAGGTCATGCTGACAATTTATTGTGCAAATACCAGCAATCGCACAGGGCATTAGGGTAAAGCACCATACATGCCAAACACCACTGCAAATACCTGCAAGCGAACGTTCGGCATTGACAAATGCTTGTTTTATCTGTCAACATGAGTTCTCAGTTGTGCCTGTTGTGGTATAAGAGTGCTATCATGGGCCCATTTGGGCACAAGGACCATATAAGGCACTTTTACATGCAGCCTGCCTGTGAAGGTTGCAGTTTCAGTTTGCACCCTCTGCTCGGTCTGCACCAATTGCGTAGGTCTTGTTGCTCTTCCAGCATTTTTACTAGTTTTTTGGTTGGCAGAGAGCTGAGACTGGAGCTGAGGCTGTGCTTTAATATTCACGAAGTGCCAGGAGGCTCATGCATGCCTCCCAAAATCGAGGTTAGGCTATTCAAATACAGTGATTGTTGGAAGAATGCTGAACTTGCTAAAGTGTAAAGTAATGAAAACCGAGGGCTAGAACACTAAACAAATCCCATCCGAAAAGCTGAGCCATGATACTGAGCATGCACCTATACATATGCATATGGTATGCATATGCATAAGTGCATGCCCAGTATCATGGCTTGGCAACAAAGACCAGTAAATAACTAGTCCCTGTGCCTGCATTCCTTTTTGCAGTAAATATTACTGTGCCTTAAATAGAATATTCAAAACAGTTAATAGTGCTGGCCCGGTGGTGCTGAGGGTTGAGGTGCTGGACGCCACACCTCGCACCATACTGGCAACCCGGGTTTGGGATTGAGCATGGGCCACCAGGGGCCGGCAGGAGCAGAGATGGATTGAGTGTCTGGAGGACAGCTATCTTTCTTCGGGGAGGGGGGATGCCAGTGTTCAGTGTAAGGCTGCCATCTAGTGATGACTGGGGGGGCAGCACGCTGACGCTGAAAGACAAAGAGCAGGAGATGGGGCAAGACGCTCAGAGGAGTGCATGCGGATATGTGCATGCTTCCTCCTTCAGCATCATTGTATGCCTCAGCTCCGGGGAACAAAAATGAAGGAAAAAAGCATTGCCACAGAGCATGAAGGAGGGAGCTTTGCAGGCCCCACTCACAGCTAGCCACGGAGCCGGCTCACTGGATCCAGTCTCCATGCAGGGATTGGAGAACCTGCCTGGCCCCACCGGGGGGGGGGTAAGCCCTGGGGGTGGAAGTCAGCACCGACTGGTAGACGTCGGGGGATGGGGCAGGGAGGCTACCTCCAGAGAGAGACTGTGGCAACAGCAGTATAAACAGAGTAAAAAAAATAGTTAATAGCAACCATTTTTTTATTTGCTCAGTTAGAACATAGGAATATGCATATGCGCATGACCAGTGTGGTGATTTTATCAAATGAGTGCTGACCACGAAGATCACCTGTCCCAGCTGCACACCCAGTGTCTCCTCAAGCAGGTGGACTGGTGAGACAATGTTGTGGTTTGATTCGGGTTGGGTGGATGGAAGCACCAGGTAAGGAGAGGCAGGAGACAATCTATACATTTGGGATGGGCTTTATTCATGTCACAGGGAAAGGTAGACATGGTCACAAGGGAAGAGGGGAACCAAACCACAGAAGAACAGTAAGAGATACTCTCTACTAACTCTAAAAGCTGCACCTTGGCTGAAGACCATGACTTATAATACTCTATGATATGCTTCTTCTAAGAAGTCTAAAGAACAAATGCAAGCATCTACAACTTTATCAAGAGATGAGACAATTTCACAGTGCACAATGAATACCAGGGATTATCCTGGAAGATCAGGTAGCATAACCCTCTAAAAGTCTATAGGATCAAAGGAAGTCTAAACTTTTCTTGTTGCCTTTGTGCGCACAGCTGAAGAATGGTGAAGCATGTGAAGCAATGGGGGAAACAGGGCTCTTGCTTGGCACCAAGCTACACCTGTGAAAACCTAGGAGAGATTGGAAAGGGAATCAGAGAGATGTTTTAAATGGACCCTGGTTCTTCGGACAACCCACTCTCCATGGTTACCAGAATACTTATGATGCAAAAGGACTAAACTTTTCCCTGGCATAAACCCTTGACCAGGGCTGCCAAGGATGAAGGTCACAAAACTTGGCATAGAATCCACTTGGAAGGATTGCCAAGGATGAAGATCTGCTGCAGTTTCCCAGGCACAAACCAGCGACCAGGGCTGCCAAGGATGAAGAACACAGACTGCTGAAGTTCCCCGGCACAAACCCTCGACCAGGACTGTCAAGGATGAAGAACACAAGACTTGGCATAGAATCCACTTGCAAGGATTGCCAAGGATGAAGAACACGGACTGCTGAAGCTTCTTTGGTGAAGGATCCACCTGAAGGACCACCAAAATTGAGCTGGATCCCAGAAGACCACATGGTGCATGCAGGATGGAACAAGCAAGAAGGATAGGATGTGGGGTGAAGATCCGGATTCCTTAAGTCCAAAACAAGAAAACGATAAACCAGCAGATGCGAATACACTCCGGCCACGACAGACTCGACTTTCGGAGAACAACTGGGAGTGATGGTCGAGGCTTCTTCCAGGACGTTTTACTTCCAAGCTGACTGAACAACAGAGAGAACCAGGAATCGGTGGATACGACTCACACCAGGGAATGTCAATTTCGACTAACGGTGGACAACAGGAAAGGGAGATGCTGTGAAGTTCTTCGCTGGCTGAAGACTGCTTCGGTGAAGAATTAGCTGTGAACAACCCCACCAGGGGTGTTGCGGCAGAAGACTGAGTCCATACACTTTGCACTAAACCTGGTACCTCCATTTTGCACTACACCATGGGATTCAATAATTGTGGGGCAATCATTTGTTACAGGGCAATTTGACTGGAGCAGGGGCAAATTTCAGGAATCTGGGGCAGTTGTTCATTACAAGGGCAGTTTGCCTGGAACTGGGGCAAACTGCTGAAATCCGAGGCAATTGTTCATTGCAGGGGCAATTTGTCTGGAGCAGGTTCAAATTTGCAGAAATCCAGACAATTGTTCATTGAAGGGGTAATTTGCCTGAAACAGGGGCACATTTCAGCAATCCAGGGCAATTCTTCATTGCAGGGGCAATTTGTCTGGAACAGTGGCAAATTGCTGAAATCTGGGGCAATTGTTCATTGCAGGGGTAAATAATCAAAGTTCAGGGCAATTCTCCACAGTAGGGGCAAATAACCAGAATCCCAGTATAATGCAGTCTTGGTGCTTTTGCAATCAATACAACATTTCAAATGCTTGAATAACATACAGTTCATATATACAGTTCATCAGCTGACAGTCATTCAATAGCAGTTGTGTGCTAAGCACCTATTGGTTGGACCTCTCACACTTCTGGGTCCTCTTTCATTAGACTCTGGCTTCCCCTGGCAACCCTCAGGGTAACTGCCCTCTTTTCACTGGGCCTACCTTGCCCTCACTGTAGACCTTCTTTTCTGGTGGAACCTGTAATTACCCGATATGCCCTTCTCACTCAGGGTTTCTCTTTAACCAATGTGGGCCCATGGTTGCCTACTGTTCCCCCCTTAACTGGCTACTCCATAATCTGTGGAGTATCTTCCTCTACTTGGTGGTCTTTCTACTTGGCCCCTTTATGCATTATGAAGTTTTCCTTCGCTGGACCCCTTTCATTGCTGTGGTCCTATTGGCCAGGCCCTTTAACTCTTCTGGACCTTGCTGCCCTTTTAAATAATACCCTAGCCCAAGTTAGACCTAGCTGCCAGTCACCCAAGGCTTACCCTGCCTTTCTCTGCCCACCTATTAATATTTGGGGTTTCTCTGCTAAGGTCTTTGGGGTAAGCCCCTCTCCGTGGGCATCACTGAGCCCGGAATAATTAATTCGGGAGGCCCCTTCCCTCCCGGTCCCACAATAGCACCTCAGCGCTTTAACAATTACATTTTTTTCTGTTTCTGTTTAAAAGTTCAGGTGACCAGCACTCTTCAGCGTGCGGCCGCTGACTCACCAACCCTGGCCCAGGTGAAGCAGCTGCAAGAAGGAAGGAGGTTCTCGCGGGCAGAGGGAGGGATCACAACAGGCACTGTGGTGGGTGACAAGGGGCCTCTGGAGGGCCAACAGCTTCTCTTGCTGATATGATGCAGCTCTGGCAATGCCGCCTACGAGGGACCAGATCACTTATTTCACTTTTAAAAAACAAAAGAGCTAACGGAGACCACACTTCCGCAAAGGACTGACTCTTTCTTTCTTCTCTTGACTGCCAGACTCACCCACAGAACAGTAATACTGGAATCTTCACTGACTGGAGGAGGAGGAACACCACAGAGTCAACATTACTGGCTCTACAGCACCAAGGTAAGCCACTGTCTCTGTGGTGCTATTGGGGCCCTTTCCACTCCACAGCACAGCACAGCACAGCCTGATCTGTCAGAAAAAATGGCAAGTCCCAATTGAAAAGCGCTTGGAGTTCTGATTCTGGAACCCCAAGCCCATGCCCATTCCAATGGCTAGGATTTTGAACTAATTGTGATGCTTAAACAGCTGGTTATGATTGCGCTATGATATTTGTATATAGAATGTGTTATTGAGTGTCTCTCATGAGACAACCTGTGGGATGGCCCCCCCAGGTTTCAGTTAAAATGACAGGATATATGTTAAACAGCAGGGCTCTGTAATATGATTAACTTCCAAGACATTGCATTTTATAACTTGTTGCTTCTTTGAAGCTGGGAAACTAAAATATACATTTTATGGCATCTTAAGAGGAAGAACAGTTAATATCAACTGGTGTTAAAAAGCTATATTGCACCTAAGTGAGATATGGCAGAGTTAGTCATAAAAGTCCTGTGATGTCCTTGGAAGCAGGAAACCACTCAAGATCAAAGAGTCATAGTGGGAAATTAGTTTTTGCTGATGTCACCTTATTTAATATACCTCCTGATAGGACATCCTGTGTGTATTATTTTTTTATATTTAACACAGAGGAGCTAGGTGACATCATCGAAGAGGTGGGGATAGAGACAGATTAAACTATTCTGAGTCTGATCTTTAGTGACACATTAACTTTTGGACTCTGTAGAATCATGATCTCAGATCTAACTAAAGGCACTTGTAGAGGTATACATTAGATAGAAAAAGTCTAACTGTATGTTGGTAGGAGTCTGTCTGGAGTTTTCTTTTCTTTTCTTTTAAGTGATTGTATGCTTTGTGATATAGTGTTCTGTGTTTACATTTTACATATTTTTATCTATTTTTAAGTAAACCTCTTATTTTAAAGATACTGCCTGGTGTGCTTTCGAAATTCTTTCTTTTGCATGTGAAGTATAGATGATTAAAGTTGACAACTGTTCATAAGCGTGATGGTGTTACTGAACTGGAAAAAGTTAAGAAATACCTAAGGTCTTTTGTAGAGTTCTAAGAGTTAATTTTGGATACCTGGTTAGGTGCCATTAGGCGAAAGATATCTGGCATCCCCAAAGAGCAGATTATCTGAGCCTGTACGTTTGGGTGTGCTAGCATAAGGTTCACAGTTTGAATCCCCCCAGAACTTGAGACCAAAGGTGAGTCAGACCCACAAGCAGACAGGAGGGTTACCCTGTTCTGTTACCTGCTCACAATACTACACTTGGAGGTTGGTACTGTGGGAGCAGAGGGCCTGACCTGCTGAGTGGGCTTGTGACAGATTGGTTGGCAGTGGTGCTGATAATGTTTGTAACACAAGCTTTAAATTGTTCAGCGTGTCAGCTTGATACTGTACAGCTCACTTGCAAAAAAAAAAAGCAGTGATTTAATGTTAAAAAAAGGAAATAGAACTATATCATTTTGCTTACAGTTAAGTTCCTAACTGTTTTATTTTTTTTCTGAAGTGCAAGTTAGAGTAGCCGTAGTTAGGGAAGAAGATGGCTTCCAACTACAGTGGGCACACTGTAGACTATTTGAGGCAGTTTTGCAAGGACAGAGGAGTCCTGTATGAGGTGAGAGCCACCAAGCAGAACTTGTGGATGCCCTTATGACAGCAGATACCCAGAGCATCAAGTCACAGACTGTGACTGTAAAGGACCAAACCTTGAGCATGGAAGGGCTAGCGGCCAGTGCAGTGTCCAGGTATGATGAGGATGACAACAGGGCCACAGCAGCAAGGAAAGGGTGCCAGCATTCTGGGGCCAGAAGTACTCAGGCTGCAGATTGAGTTGTGCAGAATGGAGCTGGAGTTCCAGGAGAAGAAAGACTGGGAACACTGAGAGGCAGACCGGGAATGGCGAGAGGCTGACCATGAACAGTGAGAGGCAGACCGTGAGGAGTGTGAGCACCAGAGGTGACATGAACAGGAGAAGCTACAACTCCAACCACCAGCACCAGAGCAGATAAATGGCTTGGGTTTAACTGGAACTACAGGACTGGGTTACAAACTGAATTCCAAATTGATAGTCAAATTTAAAGAGGGGGAGGATATGGATGCCTTTTTAAATTCCTTTGAAAAAATTTGTATTCAGGCTACAATTCCTAGAGAGTCCTGCAGCTTCTAGCTATCCCCGCTACTTACCGGGAAAGCTCTTGATGCATTGGGTCAAATGGACAATGAGGACAGTAATGATTACAGCAAACTTAAAGCTGTACTTTTAAAAAAGTTTGATCTAACTGCTGAATCATACAGAGCTAAATTTCATAAGCTCAGGAGAAGCCCTGACATGAGCTATGAGGAGATAGCCACGAAACAACATCAGTTTTTAAAATGTTAGTGGGAAGGAATTGAAGCAAACTCTAGATAAAATTAAAATTCTATTTTGTTAGAACAGTTTTTTGGGGCATGCCCTGCAGAGCTGAAAACCTGGCTGGAGGACTGAGATCCCAAAACAGTGCAAGAGGCTGCTGAACTCTTGGACCGCTATGCCAAGAGCAGACCTCTCATTGCTCTGCGAGCAAATGGGGTGGGTGTGGCAGTGTAGAAAAGGGAAAACGCACCTTTAGGGCAGCTAAAACCCTCACTGCCTCCACCAAAACCAGTTAGCCCCAGGTTTCAGAGAAAAGATTTCTCTGAGAAAATAAATGAATGTTGGATCTGTAGAGAAACAGGGCATATTGTCAGACAGTGTCCCACAAGGGCAAGCAATATGCAACAGGGGGCTAGGGAAGAAGTGGGTTGTTTGTGTGTCCCTGGAAGCATGCCTGTGAACATGAGGGAACACATGCACCCAGCCATGGTGAATGGTGTACAGACACAAGGGTTAAGGGACACAGGGGCATCCCTGACATTGGTAAAAGGGGATCTAGTAGAGCCTGGTCAGCTTATACCCAATACATATGTCAGTGTGGTAGGGTTCACTGGTGAGGAGAAAACATTGCCATTCACCAGTGTTCT
This sequence comes from Neoceratodus forsteri, assembly GCA_016271365.2. NCBI lineage: Eukaryota > Metazoa > Chordata > Ceratodontiformes > Ceratodontidae > Neoceratodus > Neoceratodus forsteri. The sequence goes on along the minus strand of CM028137.1, from coordinate 702,113,181 downwards.
CCTGGACTGGAATGAAACAGGAGGAACTGTGCAACAGGTGGCTGTAGTCAATATGTTAGCAGTTGACGTCATCCTTGGCAACAATCTCAAACAGGGGATGGTGTGTTCAGTTATCCATACCCAAGTGGCAAGGGAAAATTGTAGTTCTCTGAACCACATAGAAGCCATTGTGGAAACCATTGGGAGGCTGGTTTCCCAGCCTGTGTCTCCTGATATGGAGAATAATGAAAAGGGGGTAGCAATTTCCCCAGCAGCAGTTAACCACACAGCTACAGAGGGTTACTCCAAAGAGGGAGGGGTGACCCATTGTCAGAGGGTTAGGAATGACAGTGATCCTAAGTGCCCTGATGCTAGTGCTAGGGACCCTAGTTTAGAGACTGAAGGGGACCTGTTCTATGCCTTGGGAATGTGTGAGGAGTTTGCAGCTGCTCAGAGAAGTGACCCTAGTCTAGCGAAGCTGAGGGCTTGGACAGACTCTGACGGTGCACAAGGAGGTGACAATAAACATAAAGTTTATTGGAAAAATGGACTGATGTATACTCAGGCTGTGTAGACAGAGGGAGGGGTGTTAGGCAGGCAGCTTGTCGTTCCCCAGGGGTATCATGAGCAGTTGCTCAAGACTGCACATGGTATTCCCTTGTCTGGTCATCTGGGAATCGCATGTACTATGCAGCAGTTAGCCCAGAATTTCTATTGACCCAACTTCACCAAGCAGGTGAAGGAGTATTGCAGATCTTGTCACCAGTGCCAAGAAATGGGGAAGGTGGGCAAGAAAACCCAAGCCACCCTGATTCCATTACCCATAGTGAAGGAGCCATTCCAGAGGGTGGGAATGGATATTGTGGGGCCTTTAAATACCCCCAGCTCCTCAAGGAAGAGATTCATCCTGACTGTGGTGGATTATGCCACCCAGTACCCCGAGGCAGTCGCCGTGTCCTCACAGAGGACAAAGTGGCAGATGCCTTACTTGGGATTTTCTCCCATGTTAGGTTTCCGCAGAAGGCTAACACTGATTGAGGGGGTTCCTTCATATCGGATCTGAAGAAATGTTTGTGGGAGACGTGTGGGGTGGTGCAGAGATGCATGACACCGCATCACCCACAAGCCATTGGGCTTGTGGTACCTTGAAGACAATGCTCCGGGCATTTGCTGAACAGCATTGGAGGGACTGGGAGAAATACCTTCCCCACCTGTTGTTTGCATACAGGGAGGTGCCCCAAGAGTGGCCAGAATTTTCCCCCTTCAAGCTCTTATATGGACGACAGGTACATGGGCCCCTAGACTTGATCCGGGAGGACTGGGAAGGCAAGCATGCCACCCAAGGAACTCCCATAGTGGATTACGTCCTTAGATTTAGGGAAAGGCTGAAGGAGCTTATGGGGACAGCCCAGAGCAACCTGGCAGCTGCCCAACAGAAAGTGTGGTACGACTGCAGAGCCAGAGCTCATTTGTACATGGTGAGGCAGGAAGGCATGGTCCTTATTCCGGTCCGGAAAGACAAGCTGCAGGCTGAGTGGGCAGGACCATTCAAAGTAGTTAGGAAGGTAAATGACGTGAACTATACTATAGAGTTACCTGACAGAAAACAGACAGAAAGGATGTACCATGTCAACATGATGAAGCAATATTCTAATATGGCTGACATGGTGTTCACAGTATGTAGTCCTGAGGAGAGGATGGACAAAGGAGACCCCCATCTGGACTTCCTGGAAGAAAGCAAGTGAGAGTCCTCTGTAGAGGCAGTTAAATCGTCTCCCCAGCTGGCCCTGGACAAGATCCAGGAAGTAAGGGAGGTTTTAGTAGACTTTGCCCCACTGTTTAGCACCAGGCCTGGACTTAACCCTTTTAGCTATGCATGATGTGGAGACAGGGACACAGACCGCCCATACAGTGGACAGCATATCAGATGTTAAAGGCTGTCCAAAGGGACATTAAGAGGAAGTGGAGGAGATGCTGGATTTAGGGGTAATCCAGGGATCCCACAGCCCCTGGGCCTCACCTGTAGTCCTTGTGCCCAAGCCAGATGGCTCTACTGATTTCTGTGTGGACTGAATGCAGTCACAAAGTCAGATGCCCACCCGATACCCCAGATGGATGAACTCCTGGACAAGTTGGGAGGAGCGACCTACCTTACGACTATTGGCCTGACCAAGGGGTATTGGCAGGTAGAGTTAGCAGACAGAGCTAGGGAGAGGTCGGCCTTCATCACTCTGATAGGCTTATCTGAATTAAAAGTAATGCCTTTCCGAATGAAGAATGCCCCGGCCACTTTCCAAAGATTGGTGAACCAGGTGTTAAATGGTGCAGAGGAGTACGCCGTAGCATTCCTGAATGACATTACCATCTTTAGTGCCAGCTGGGAGGAACACCTGTCCCATCTTAGGGAAGTGCTGGGCAGGATACAGAGGGCTGGACTCACTGTCAAAACTGAGAAGTGCCAGGTTGCCATGGGAGAAGTGGCATACCTCAGGCATGTTGTAGGCTGGGGACAGCTCCATCCTAACCAAGCAAAAATAGAGGTGATCAAGGTGTGGCCCAGACCAGAAACACAGAAGCAGGTCAGGAGTTTCCTCGGGACAGCAGGGTACTACAGAAAATTTGTACTCAATTACAGTGCCCTAGCTGCTCCCCATCTGACCTGGTAAGGAAAAGAATGTCTAAGAAAATTACCTGGGAACCAGCCTGTCAAAAATCCTTTACCGGACTGAAGGAGGCACTGTGCAGTGCTCCTGTATTGACAAATCCTGACTACAGCAGACCCTTTATAGTTCAGACTGATGCCTCAGATGTGGGTATTGGAGCAGTACTGAGTCAGACATCCAACCAAGGGAAAGATCACCCGGTAGTGTATCTGAGTAAAAAATTACTTCTCAGGGAGCAGGCATACTCTACTGTGGAAAAAGAGTGTCTTGCCATAGTGTGGACCCTAAAGAAGTTAGAGCCATACTTACATGGGCAGCATTTTGTGGTACAAACTGACCACAGCTCTCTGGTTTGGCTGATGCAAATGGGAAAAACTAATGGTAGACTGTTAAGATGGAGTCTTGCTTTGCAGGGGTATGACATGACAACCCTCTATAGAGCTGGAGTGACCAGTCATAACACAGATGGCTTATTGCATGTTTATGAGGAGTGAGCTGATTTGGGAAGCTCATCCCATGCAGGGGATAGAGCCCCCAAATTAGGTCTAGGTGGGAAGGAATTGTGATGCTTGGCCAGCTGGTTATGACTGCGTGATTAACTTCCAAGACATTGCATTTTATGACCTGTTGCTTCTTTGAAGCTGGGAAACTAAAATATACATTTTATGACATCTTAAGAGAAAGAACAGTTAATATCAACTGGTGTTTAAAAGCTATAGTGCACCTAAGTGAGATATGACAGAGTTAGTCATAAAAGTCCTGTGATGTCCTTGGAATCAGGAAACCACTCAAGATCAAAGAGTCATATTGGGAAATGAGTTTTTGCTGATGTCACCTTATTTAATATACCTCCTGATAGGACATCCTGTGTGTATTATTTTTTTACATTTAACAAGGAGGAGCTAGGTGACATCATGGAAGAGGTGGGGATAGAGACAGTTTAAACTATTCTGTGTCTGATCTTTAGTGACACATTAACTTTTGGACTCTGGAAACAAGATCTCAGATATAACTAAAGGCACTTGTAGAGATATACAATAGATAGAAAAAGTCTAACTGTATGTTGGTAGGAGTTTGTCTGGAGTTTCTTTGCTTTTCTTTTAGGTGATTGCTTTGTGATATAGTGTTCTGTGTTTACATTTTACATATTATTATCCATTTTTAAGTAAACCTCTTATTTTAAAGAGACTGCCTGGTGTGCTTTCGAAATTCTTTCTTTTGCATGTGAAGTATAGATGATTAAAGTTGACAACTGTTCATAAGCTTAATAGTGTTACTGAACTGGAAAAAGGTAAGAAATACCTAAGGTCTTTTACAGAGTTCTAAGGGTTCATTTTGGATACCTGGTTAGGTGCCTTTAGATGAAAGATATCTGGCATCCCCTGAACAGCAGATTATCTGAGCCTGTACATTTGGGTAAGCTAGCATAAGGTTCACAGTCTGAATCCCCCCAGAACTTGAGACCAAAGGTGATTCAGACCCACAAGCAGACAGGAGGGTTACCCTGTTCTGTTACCTGTTCACAATACTGCGCTTGGAGGTTGGCACTGTGGGAGCAGAGGGCCTGACCTGCTGAGTGGGTTTGTGACACTGGGCACCACGTGCCAGCCATGGGCAGCATTCCCGGTGGATGGGTGCCCACTCATGTGCTGTCTGTTCTGGCAGAGGGTGTTGAATGAAACAAGCAGGCAGGAGAGAGCCCAAGGAAAAACAATTTCTTTCTGCAGCATATTTTCTTTTTTTGGTTTTGTTTTAGTGCCCTGCCTGGTGATTCTCTGGGGCAAAAACACTTACAGGAGCCCTTTTTGCTGCCCCCTGACAGCCCACACAGACAATGGGGCACCCTGGGTACACTACCCCACTTCAAACTCCCCTTTCTGTAGTGCCTCCATATTTTGTAGCATTACACCAATATTACAGTTTGGCTTTCCGACCATGATTTAACAAAATTGTAGCCCTCGTTTCAAAGAAAGAGACACTTTCCTGAGTTCAGCTTTGTTTCTACTACTAGAAAGTGCATTCAGCTGAACTCAGGTATGGCACTTCATGAACAAGCCTTCCTGCACTTCAGCACCATTTACAAATGTAACCATGCCTTGGGACTGGCATGTGGTCAATACACTTGGGCCACCTGGGCTTCCCTTCTGAGTAAAATTATAAAAAAAATGTTTTTCTATAGAGCCTACATTTCTGCTGTCTGTAATATGCCACAATATGGACTGCTACAGGCAGTGAAGCCACATTTCTGAGTGCGCTCAAAAATGAAAATAAAAGGTGGACAGTGTCCCTTTAAATCTTTCATAGTGATTAAAATAGAGAATGAGGAACAGTCACTAGGGCTGCACTCTCCTTACCCATTTTTCTGAACAGATGCATGTCCAGGCCTCTTCGCTCCACAGGTGAGGTTCCCTGGGGTAGTGACAGCCAGATTAGGAGGAAGACATGGGACGGACCTGGTAGTACAATAATGACAAGCAAAGCTCAAGAAGGAGGAAGCAAAAATGAGACATTAGCTTTTGTCTGTTTTATTATGCTGAACCCTACTGCTCCATGTAAACATTCGAGCTGCACCTCCACAAACTTCAGTTAGGCCCCCCCCTGTAACTTCAGGGAAAGTTCAAAGTGAAATATTCAACTGAATAAACTTGCTAAACCAACATAACTCTGACGAGTGTCTCCGGTGCAGTATTTAGCTCATGTACTTTCAGCTCCATCTACCCCCAGATTTGTGGTATGTACTGCTTGTCTCTCCTCCACTTGGAAGAGGTATGTTGTCCAGGGTTCCCACCAATCTCTGAACTTTTCTCCAGTAAGGTGTACAGCTACAGTGAGTCTCTCCATGTTATAAATCTCTTACACTCTGTTTACCCATTCCCCCAGTGGGGGTGGTCTTACCTGCAGCCAGTAAACTATTAGAGTTTTTAGGGTAGCTAAGGTAAGTATGTTAAATAGTTCAGTTTTTTTCTGGTGCAGATTCTCCTCACTAGTGCTGAAATCCTGCTGGCATTTCTACCCTCCAGATTTTCCCCAGTTCTACCAGTATTTGAGACCAGAATGACCTGATTACCTGACAGTCCCAAAAGATGTGGCAACGTGACCCCTTTTCTGCACATCCTAACACCTGTCTGAGTTTGTGGTGCTAAAGTATTTAGTAATAGTGAGAACATAAAAATAACACACCAGTACTTTCCACTGGAACTCCAACCAGCTTTCTGATGCTGTGACCTTGCATCCTTCTCTGACCTACTTGTCCCACTGTTCACCCTCTATCTCTACCCCTGCCTTGGCTGCCTACCTCTCTCTAACATGTTTGATGGCAGTTCACCTTGTCCCCACTAACATCTGTATGCCATCGAGATATATCTAAAACTATCCCTCAGTGTGACTGCCCAGTACAGGTATTCCTCCCATTTAATCTGTTCCCTCTGGATATGCTACATTCTATTCTCCCCTTGCAGGTAGCTCTTTACCTGCAGGAATCTATACAACTCAAACCTATAGCACATGTTTCTCTTTAAGGGCCTGAAATGTGGTGCAGTGGCCTTCCTCTACAAATTGAGAAAATTTGGTAAGACCTTTAGAATTCCATCTCCTATACCCTATATCTGATTTCACTAATTCAAAACCTGATTCACTTGTGATTAGAATCAGGGGTACTACTCCATTTGGTGTTCCTGTTCTAGCCCTGATCTGAATTAGTACATGGAGGGAATGTTTTTCTCAGGGGATTGTGATGCTCCCATGTTTCTCAGATGGGAGCTTTGTAGTGAGAATGGCATGCAGGGGTGCCAGCTTCGATTTTCCATTCTCAATTGCATACCATCTTGACTGCTGTCTCTGCTTCACCCAGTATACCAGATATGAAGTCTGGGCTATGAGGTAGTACATCTGTAAGTCTAGGAGATCCAGCTCCCTTCTCCCCTGGAAAAGATAATACCCTTCTGTCTATCCTTGGCTTCCTTCCCACCCACACAAATTTATGTATTACTTTATTTAGTTTCTCCGAGTATGCCCAAGATATGGGTACTAGTAGAGTCTGAAATAAAAAAAATAACCCTGCCTAAAAGTAAAAAGGCTGGGTAGTAGGTTCCACCTTTGAAGATCCTCTTTGATTTCCATAAATATAATTTCATAATTCAGCCTAAATATGCCCTCCAATTTCAGTGTAATCTGCAGCCCCAGATACCTGAACAAGTTGTTTGAGGCCCACAGGTGTGGGAGGGTCGCTTTGAAGGCTACTGTACAAGTGCCACTAAATCTGATCACCTCTGATTTGGTGTAATTGATGTTATACCCAGAACACTGGTAATACTCCTGAAGAACCCACTACAACTCTGGAATGGAAGTCTCAGGACTGCTCATGAAAAACAATGCATCATCCATGTAGATGGACACTTTGTGCATGACCTCCACCACCCCCACCTCTGTCCCCTGAACACCTCCATTATTTGGATTTTTTATTGCTAGTGGCTCTATACATAGAACAAAGAGCAGCATGGTTAGTGGGCACCCCATCTCATGCCCTGTTCCAGTGGGAATCCACTAGAGTTCAACCCATCAACCTTGAATATTGTTTCCTGGGTTTGTACACAGAGCTCCCATCCCTATGTGAAATCCCTGTACAAAGCACATTGCTTCAAGTTCCTCCTCTAGAAATGACCAGTTGACCCTATCAAAGGCCTTTCCTGCATCCATGGCAATAGCCAGTCCAAAATCCTGCTTCTCCGCTTGTGTTGAGCAGATGTTCAGGAGTCTCCTAATGTTGTCTTGCATAGCCCTGCCCATAATAAATCCTGTTTGAGCACTGTGCACATCTCTGAAGCCCATTTGCCAGTTTGGAAGCAAATATTTTCATGTCCACTGCCAGGAGAGAAATGGGTGTGTATGAGCTGAAGAGCTTGGGGTCTTTTCCTTTCTTTGGGAGAACCATAATCTGGGTCTGTCTCCAGGTTCTGGGTGTCTCTTCCTCCTCCTCCATTACCTCATTAAAATGTTGCTGCAGGGTTGGTGTGAATACCTCTGCAAACTGTTTTGTAAAACTCTTCAGGTAAGCCATCTGTACCTGGGGACTTACATCTGTTTAGTTTCTTTACTGCCTCAAATTATTTTCCCCATATTATCGGTGCCTCTAGTTTGTTCTGCCTCTGTGAGTTTTTTTTAGATTTAAGTCCAATAAGAAGTGATGAGTCTTCTCCCCACTGTCCTCACCCACATCCATGGAATACAGGGGTTTGTAGTATTCTACAAATGTTTGTGTAATCTCTGTTGGGTTTGTGTGTCCCGCCCCCCGTCCCCTTCACATCCTGAATTTTGGGCACCCCCCCCCCCCCGCTAAGGGCCTGCTGGTGGAGCTGCCATGCCAGCAGCTTTCTTGCTCTGTTACCAGCCTCATATTGTCTTTGCTTCATGCAGCAGAGACAACTTTTTATGTTCTGTTCTAGTAGTCTGGGCTTTCCACAGCACTTCACTTGTTGTTTCCCACATAAAATGAAAAAAAAACACAAAAAAACTAACAGCGTGATAGTGGCATCACTTACAGAAAATTAAAGTAAACTGAGTATTCAGTGTTGTTGGGCTGCTACTTTGAACAGAAGCACAAACTTGCACTGCATTAACACCACACTATCCCCCATTAGTTCTCCCCTGTTTTGTTTCAGAAGACTCTGGGTTATAAAGTTATGACAAGCTGATAAGCTATACATTTCCTGGATTAATGTAAAAGAGATGACAGTACCTTCTGTGTAAAAGTCAATCTGGGGCGTCCGACGCTCTGTCCTGTCTTGCCTCATATCATAGTGTTAAATCTGCTACCATGCTGCTCTGATAGACTCAGTAGCAATCATGTTCTTTAACTATCCAAAGGGATTGTGGTTTTGTTCTCAATTAGCACTATAACAGACCACGTGGGTGGGAGGCAGACGTGAATGTGGCTTCCAAGATGATTTAAAACAAAAGTGTCTAAAAAGGCAATGCCCTCTTCTGGTTAGCATACCAGTGAGGGATTACCTTTCAGAAAAAAATTTTCTGAATCCATTTTTATTAATTTTGAAGGGAATTTTGTATTATTTTATGAATATTGTTATTAAAATTTAAATGAATGCCAATTTTCTAAGAGCAATAATAGCCTCCAGGGTGGGCAGTATGAACTATACCAGATCTTCAGGGATGATAGGGCCCTCCACTTGCAGCATCAGGCCTCATTATGCCCTTTGGCAGTCTGCTGTTGCTCAGTACCGCCCACTCTGTCCGGTATTATTGCTTACATACGCCACCCCCAGTTACTCTGTTGCCTCCAGTTAAATATGAAACAATATTTCCCTGAGGGTTTGTTGTGTTTACAATCCACCTAAAGCAGGACTAAATGGTTTATATGACCTAATGCATGTGCTCGGAGGTTTCCAGCAATCTGAATTAATTGTTTTAGGGGATTTCTACTTAAACTGGAAGGACTGCAAATCCTGATACAAAGATATACTCAATTCTCATCAGTTGTATCAAATTATACAAACACTAACCAGACTGAATCATAAATCTGGCAACCACTCCTTAATAGACTGGCTCTTAGTCAAAAGTTGAAAGAATACTTGCTTCAGGGGTTTTAAGTGATTCAGTCACTGATCACCTAGCCACATATGGACTGTGGCACAACAGGGCTTCCAGAAATTCCCCACCCAAACTAGTCACATACAGGAACTGTACACATTTCAATGAGGCATCCTTCTTGTCTGACCTGTCCTCCATCAACTGGTCCTGCCTTGATTCAATACCAGCTATCAACTCTGCCCTGGACTTCTTCATTATACAGTTGATATCACTACTGGACAGGCATGCCCCACTTCATACACATAGGGTAAAACACAAAAGATCTGACTGGCTCACTGGTGATATATTTGCCTTAATGCACAAAAGAGGTAGATCCTGGGCAATGTTTAAGGTAACTGGACTTACTTTGGACTGGAACACATATAGGTCACTGAGAAACAAATGAAAGCAAGAATACACAGGGCCAAAAGACATCACCTACTAACCCAGCAAGCTCTAAATCTACTGTACACAACACCAAAAACTTCTTGTAGTCTGTAAACTCCCTGTTGAACTCCAAATCACATCCCTCACCCACCACTGACTTGAATGGTGTCAGCTATGCTGACCATTCTAGTGTAGCAAACCTCTTTAATGGTTTCTTCTGTGACTTGTCTAAATACACATCCACAAGTCATCCAGAGATTGAGACAAAGATTGGCCATGGTAACCTGAACCGGCCCTACTTCCACATCAAAAGGTTGCGTGTCACGAAGTTCTCAAACTGCTTACCTCCCTAAAAACTGACAAATCTGCAGGCTCAGACAGCCTGATCCCTAAGTACCTTAGACTCGCTGCCCCTCAGATAGCACCTCCTACAACCAAAATATTCAACCTATCTTTCTTGACTAATACTGTTCCCAATCTTTGGAAAAGGGTAACAGTCATTCTGCTACAAAAGAATGATAAAAAGTCATCACTTGAAAACTACTGCTCCACCTTGTTCCTCTCAGCTTCAGGCAAATTGCAGGAAAAAATCGTACATACCCAACTAACCGAATACCTTCAGCAGTATAACCTTATCTGTGGTGAACAACATGGGCTCAGAAAAGGACATGGCACGGACACGGCCCTGGCTGTGCTCACCGATGCCATCTACTGAGCAATGGACAGGGGCCTGGTGAAGGGTACTATATTCGTGTATCTGGTCAAGGCCTCCTACTTGGTCAACCATGATATTTTAACTCAGTCTCCTAGATCTTGGTCTCAGAATCCCAGCACTTGCCTAGTTTAAAGAGTACCTGAGTCATAGGAAGCAGTCAGTAAAGGTTGGCAATACAACATCTGACATTAATACAGTCAAAAGCAGGTCCCCCAAGGCTCCATCTTGGGACCCCTTCTGTTCTCCATCTTCATTAACAATCTGCAATTTGTCTGTAAACCTATGTACATTCTCCTTTATGCAGATGACTTGTACTCCCATAGTGACAACATCAGCCTAACCAATCAAGAACTGGGCCACAGCTTCAAAAAATTGCAGGAATGGTTCGGGCAAGAAAAAATGGTCCTGAACCTCCCAAAACCCAATCAATGCTTTTTGGCACCAGCCATAGCCTCAAAAATTTGTCCCCAATGTTTTGTATCAAGGCAGAAAAAGGAACCTGCCTGGAGAAGGTTAGTTCATTCAAATATCCGGGTGTTTACCTAGATCCTACTATGTCACTTAATCCCCACATTCAAAACACCTCTAACCTACTTCATCAAATATGGCTCTACAATGCCAGTTCTACAACTAAATTGTTGACCGCCATCACAGCAATGGATTTATGTCAACTGCAACTTGTGGTTGACATAAATCCAGCTGGAGACCCCGGCTGTTTTTTCATTGAGGGGCTTCACCCACGAACCCCCCCATGCAGGGGAACTGCCACCCACACACCCCAATCTATAGGATTCTACCTCTGAGTCAGAGTTGGATTGGGGAGAGGGTGCAGGACTGGGAGAGAGAGTGCCAGGATCTCGGTTGGACTATTACAGTGAAAACGTTGATGTTGTCGACATCGACATTTTCGCTGTAATGGTGTCATTGTACTGGGGGCATATGATCACAAACTAGGCTTCTGTACAGAATCCACAAGTATTTAGCTCCTGAAACTAAGATCAAAACATGCCAGACAATCTTACTCCCTACACTGGTCTATGGTTTCCATGATTACTGATGCTTTCAGCAAGAAGGTGCTGCAGAAAAAGCACACCCTTTATTACAAAACTGCTAAATTTGCTTCGAGTAATAGTAGTGAAATGCGCCAATGTGTCTCTCTACTTTCCCTGAACTGGCTACTCCCAGAGCTCAAAGCCAGCCTAACATTTGCCAGGTTCATCAGAAAAATAATTAACACAAGTGCCCCTACTTACTTAGCTGAACAGATCTCACTCATTAATATGCCTTCCTTATCCCTTTGTTCTGTACAAACTTGGGACAGCATGCATTTTGCTACCACGCTGCCTCAGTCTGGAACTCAATCCCCCCATTAGAAATACTTCAACAATCTCTGTCTCTACTAGGATGCTAAAAGACTATTACTCTACACTTAATGTCTGTAATTGCTTTGGCTACTCTCACTTCTATATACACTCCGCATATGTATCTTCCCGCACTGTCTGCTTCAATTTGTTGTAACCTGCACCTCCTGTACTACAGTCACACTATATACATTCATTTGTAACCTGCACTATCTGTACTGCCTTTTGCTCTGTATAAATGTATGTACCAATTACTGTAACTTAATCCATCGCAATAGATATATGAATATATATATATACCAATTACTGTAACCTGCACCCAATGTACCTAAACTCTGTAACTAATGCTATTTACTTTGTCTGTGCAATTGCACCCGTGTCATGCCTGAAAAAGGTACTTGTTGCCAATGCAGTTAGCTGGCTACCAAAGTTGAAATAAAATAAAAATGAAATGTTTGTTGTTCTCTACAGTTTAATGCCCCATTGTTGTGTAAAGCATGGGAGAAAATCAAAGCAGCACCCAGTTATATGCATTATAATGTGTCTTCTTTACACAGAGTACAAAAATCATAATATAAGCAGGTGAGGCAAATGTTGTCACTGTAGTAGGGCAAAATGCTGCACAATCAACAACAAATGTGCACACCATGGCTTACGTCATGTACCCATTTTTAAGTTCTTGCTCCTCTTTAACAATCTAGTGTTCTGATCACTAGACCCCATTTTCTTCAATAATACAAAGTGAATAACAGATGAGAGGGATGTACCGTAAGGCTGCATTCCCTTCAATGTGAATTTTTGGCATCCTAAAGCATGAGAGAGGCGTTTGTGTGGTCTGAGAAGTCAGAAGGATCCTCAAGATGGGAAAGCAGCCTTGTTGTACATCATTTTCCTTTTGCCTGGCTTGGGATTGTGTGTTAGGCTGTTGCTGTATGTGTATGTTGTCCATGGTGTTTTGGGTCTTGCAAGACGACTGTGCAGTGTGTGGCATGCTACCAGTGTGTCATCTGACAGAGCCTATGGCTGCCTACACTAAAAAAAAAAGACATCCAAAAGGAATATTGCATCCATTTCTTCATTCACGGTTTTAACATGTTTGATGAACTATGTGGCATTTCCTATCAGTAAGATTGCCAGTGTGTCATTTCAAAATTAACATAGCACTACAAATGCCAAGAGATTTTTTGTACCACAAATCTGACATCAGAGCAATGGTACAACAGCATCTTGATATCAGAGTGACAGTACAAGGCTTTGACATCACTGATTTTCTGTGGGGGGGTGACCACCCATGCACTGCCAGAGAATAGTGTATGGGCAACCAGTACACAACAAGGCTGTGTTCCCATCGAGGGGCTGTTATGATGTAATAGTGACCTCGAGACTGAAGCACGAGCAGACCTATGATGTCATATCATCCTAAAGATGAGAACACAGTCACACTGACCATACACTTTTTTTATAATCTAGGGTTGCCCCCACAAACGTGAGTGGAAACTAGATTAAATTAGATCAGTTTACTTGCCAACATGTCTAGTATACTGTCAATATCAGCTGGTAATGGTCATGGTAATTAAACAAAAAAACATTACACTCTCACAGTTAGGGACAGTAAACTCTCTGAAGTACACTCTAGGAAAGTTAAAGTTCAGCATAAGCACACGTGGCATGTCAGGTTTCAAAGCCAGAAAGTCACTGTACCACAGTAGTGATATCAAAACTGTCTTATAACAGTTCTTGACAGTTGTTAACAGCTTAAAGTTAAATGACGTGACAAGGACTTGTTTAAAAGACTCTGATCTTAATAAGATACAACTGTTTACCATTAGTCATTATCTTCTTTGTGAAATTAGCTACAGATCAATTTACAGTTCCCCTTCCCTTAAAAAACAACTCAAAGCTTCTTTAATGATCATGTGCAAAACTTGTTTCTATTTGTTAGACTGCAAAATGTGCTGATTCACTGAGTGTGATTTCCACTTCTGTGTCAGCTTTTTTATCCCTTGTTTCTTGTTTGACTTTTAAAAAATTTGCACTGAATACTGTGCGGTGTAGCTCATGTTTGTTGTATTGAATGCAGTGTGGTGTACCTCATGTTTGTTGTATTGAATGCTGTGTAGTATAGCTCGTGTTTGTTGTATTGAATGCTGTGTGGTGCAGCTCATGTTTGTTGTATTGAATGTTGTATTGCATGCTGTGCAGTGTAGCTCATGTTTGTTGTATAGAATGCTGTGTGGTGTAGCTCATGTTTATTGTATTGAATGCTGTGCAGTGTAGCTCATGTTTGTTGTATTGAATGCTGTGCAGTGTAGCTCATGTTTGTTGTATTGAATGTTGTATTGAATGCTGTGCAGTGTAGCTCATGTTTGCTGTATTGAATGCTGTGTAGCGTAGCTCGTGTTTGTTGTATTGAATGCTGTGTGGTGTAGCTCGTGTTTGTTGTATTGAATGCTGTGCAGTGTAGCTCATGTTTGTTGCATTGAATACTGTGCAGTGCAGCTCATGTTTGTTGTATTGAATGCTGTGCGGTGTAGCTCCTCTTTGTTGTATTGAATGCTGGGCAGCCATATTAAGGCAGACTTTCTGGACGCTGAGGTGCTCTCCTATCTGCATGCATCTCTCTGCACTGCAGAATAAGGTAGCCAGATTCAGAGCGGTAGTAAACATGGTCAGGAATACCATCACCCCATCCAGAGACCACCCAGTCCAATGCCGCTGCCTCAAAGGATGCCGAGAACGAGAAGCACTCAGAAGACAGTGAGCTCGGGGAGGGTTAGAGCGGACAGGCAGAGGCACATCCCAGATCCTATTCCACTCCAGAACTCATATGTCACACTGACAAATGGGGACAACCAAATAGAGGTACCCAGAGAACTGGAAAGGAAGGATGTGGAAGCCAGCCAAGGAGGTGACCTCAGTGGGGACAGCAGTGGACCCCAGAGGAGGAGGAGGAAGCGAATCCTGCTGGGGGGCTCCATCATAATAGGGATCCAGCTAGGAACACAGGAGGGGGTGGACAGAGAGGTGAGGTGCCTGCTAGGTGCCACGGCATGGAGGGATGGGAGGAAGATCCAGGGGATAGCCAGGAAGACAAGATGATAGGGTGAGCTGGATGTCATTATCCATCTAGGTACTAATGACCTGGCAAATGGGGAGCCAAAGGAAGTTCAGGAAGAGTTTAGGAAATTGGGGAAGGGTTTCAAACAAGTAGCTACTTCTGTCACCTTCTCGGAAGTACTACCTGCGAGAGGCATGGGACAGCATAGGGGCGCATGCACCAGGAACTTTAACTCATAGTTGAAGAACTGGTGCTGTGAAGAAGGGTTTGGATTCATTGGTGACTGGGGACCCACCTGGAGGGATGGAGGCTTCTTCAAGCCTGACAGCCTGCATCCATCCTGGAGGGGAATCCAAGCACTCAGTGATGTTTAAATACTACATGGGAAAGCATTTAAACTAGCCAAGGGGGTTGCAGGCCAGCAAGGAGGGTACCTAATTGCCCCCCCAACAGCTAGCAGTGGAACCAGTGAACAGGAGGCATGGATATCACTACAAAGCAGTGTACAAAAGATGGAGATAAGAGCCCAAAAGGTGGATAGGCAGAAAAGGGGCTAAATTCAACAGAAGGGCAGACAGCATGGAGAACCAGGGATAAAGGACAACCAGGGAAGGGGCTGGAGTAGAACAGCTAAACAATCTAGAAAGTTCAAATCATGGAAAGCCATATGTACCAATGCCAGGAGCCTTAGCAACAAGATGGAGGACCTGGAGGCTGTCATGGTGCAGTCAGACCTGGACATTGTAGCCTTCACAGAAACCTGGTGTAATGATAACCATGACTGGGAGATGACCATACCTGGCTACAGCATATTCAGAAGAGACAGGGCAGGTAGGAAGGGAGGAGGAATGGCACTTTATGTGAAAGATGACATAAAGGCCACAGAGATCTGGGAGGAACAAAATGGGGGAGAGATACTGTGGGTTAAGCTGGAAAGGAAAATGGGGCCAGTCATCTTCACAGGTGTGGTCTATAGACCACCAGCCCAAGAGGAAGAAACAGATAAGGAGCTGATGCTAGCCATCCAAAAGATGGCAGACAAGGGTGAGGTAGTGCTGGTTGGAAACCTCAATATTCCAGACATGGACTGGAGCATCCCAGCAGCTGCAGCATCAACCAGGAGCAGATTTATCCTGTACTCCCTTCAAGGTGCCTTCCTCAAGCAACTGGTCATGGAGCCAACTCGGCAGAAGACAATACTGGACCTTGTACTCACAAACAGGGACAGTGTGATGGGGGTAACAGTGGCAGTGACCACAAGTCATTGTGGTTTGAAATCACAGAAGGGGCAAAACCAAACCACACATAAACACGTATCCTGGATTTTAGTGGGGGCAGATTTTGGGAAAATGGGGAGATGCTTGAAAGAGGCATTAAGGGGAATGGGTTGGGAATCAGGGGTTGAGGAACAGTAGGCAGTTTTAAAATTGGAATTACAAGAGCAACAGAATTATGCATTATGCAGGTTAGCAAGGGGAAAAGGAAGAGGAGACCATTATGGTTTTCCAAGGAGATAGCGGAGAAAGTGAAAGCCAGAAAGATTGCATTCAGGCAATACAAAAAGACAGGCAGAAGGGGATAAGGAAAAGTACCAGGAGAAGCAAAGGGAGGCAGGGAGGTCAGTAAGGGAAGCCAAAGCTCAGATAGAAGAGCACATTGCAAACTCAGTGGGTAGAGGGGATAAAACCTCTTACAGGTACATAAGTGAAAAAAGAAAGGCAAAGGGAGGGATAGTGAGACTGAAGGGGGAGGATGGGGGCCACATGGAGGATGACAACAGTAAAGCTGACATATTGAACAGGTATTTCTGCTCATTCTTTACTGAGGAAGAGGAGGGTAATGGGCCTGAAGGGAGTACAAGGGGTAGGAATGATGCTGAAATGGACACAAGTCCCTTTACACAAGAAAGGGTCCTGAACGAATTGGAAGGAATAAGAGTTGTTAAAGCAATGGGACCAGATGGGGTGCACCCCACAGTCCATAAAGAACTAAGAGAGGTAGTGGCTGAACCTCTGGCAATCCTGTTTAGCTGATCACTGGAAACAGGGGAGGTGCCCAAAAACTGCAGGACAGCAGATGTAGTCCCCTTATACAAAAGTGGGAATAAAAAGGAAGCAGGGAGCTACAGACCAGTCAGCCTCACCTTGATAGTGGGGAAGATCATGGAAGCACCACTGAAGGAGAGATTGGTGGAACATCTGGTTGTGAAAAGACTACAGGACCCAAGGCAGCATGGTTTTACCAGGGGGAGGTCATGTCAGACCAACCTCATTGAATATTTCAACTGGGTGACTAGGGAGTATCAGGAGAGGGCAGTCAACGTGTCCTATCTGGACTTCAGCAAGGTCTTTGACACTGTGCCACATAGAAGGCTATTACATAAACTGGGGAATATGGGTGTGGGCAGGACAGTAGTGTGGTGGGTAGGTAACTGGCTGGGCGGCAGGACACAGAGGGTGGTGGTAAATGGCTGTCACAGAGGGAAGAGTGATCAGTGGGGTATCACAGGGATCAGTGCTGGGACTGGTCCTATTCAACATCTTCATCAGTGACATTCTGCAGGATCTAGAAGGCAGAATTTCTCTGTTTGCTGATGACACAAAGCTCTGTAACAGAGTGGAAACACCAGAGAGGGTGTAGACAGAATGAGAAGGGACCTGCAGAAACTTAAAGAATGGTCAGGGGTTTAGCAGTTAAAATTCAATGCAAAGAAGTGCAAGATAATGCATATGGGGCACAAAAACCCTGTCACAATATATCAGTTGGTGGGCGAGGATATAGCATGCACCAAGCAGGAAAAGGATCTTGGAGTTATCATCTCTGATTACCTCAAGGTAGGGAAACAGTGTGATAAGGCAGCAGGTAAAGCAAATAGGATGCTGGGATGCATAGGCAGAGGCATCACCAGCAGGAAAATGGAGGTCATAATTCCACTATGCAAGACACTAGTGAGGTCCCACCAGGAGTACAGTGTACAGTTCTGGAGAACTTACCCACATAAGGACATAGACAGGGTAGAGAAGGTTCAGAGGAGGGCAACAAAAGATGGTATATGGATTGCATCACAAGTCCTTTGAGAACAGGTTGAAGGACTAGAATATGTACTCCCTGGAGGAGAGGAGGGAGAGAGGAGATATGATAGAGACATACAAGTATCTTACAGGGAGGAACATGGTGCAGGAATACACTATTTTGAAGAAAAAAGATGTTCCAGGACTAGAGGACATGGGATGAAGTTGGAGGGAGGACAATTCATAGGAAACGTGAGGAAGAATTTCTTCACAGACCAGGTGGTGGACAAGTGGAACACCCTGCCAGAGGAAGTGGTGGGGGCTGAAACAATCACAGGATTTAAGAATGCATGGGATAGACATCAAGGAATGCTTGAGGTCAGGGGTGAGGGGCAACAGACTTCTAGGAAAATATAACGTGAACTTACAAGCTCAAATGGGCAGACTGGGTGGGCCGTAGGCCCTTATCTGCCGACACTGTCTACGTATCTATGTATCTTTGCGGTGTAGCTCATGTTTGTCGTATTGAATGCTGTGTGGTATAGCTCATGTTTGTTGTATTGAATGCTGTGTAGTGTAGCTCATGTTTGTTGTTGTATTGAATGCTGTGTGGTGCAGCTCATGTTTGTTGTATTGAATGCTGTGTGGTGTAGCTCATGTTTGTTGTATTGAATGCTGTGCGGTGTAGCTCGTGTTTGTTGTATTGAATGCAGTGTGGTGTAGCTCATGTTTGTTGTATTGAATGCTGTGCAGTGTAGCTTATGTTTTTTGTTGTATTGAATGCTGTGTGGTGTAGCTCATGTTTGTTGTATTGAATGTTGTACTGAATGCTGTGTGGTATAGCTAATGTTTGTTGTATTGAATGCTGTGTAATGTAGCTCATATTTGTTGCATTGAATGTTGTATTGAATGCTGTGCTGTGCAGCTCATGTTTGTTGCACTGAATGTTGTGCAGTGTAGCTCATGTTTGTTGTATTGAATGTTACTCGGTGTAGCTCCTGTATGTTGTATTGAATATTGTGCGGTGTAGCTCCTGTTTGTTGTTTTGAATGCTGTGTGATATAACTCATGTTTGTTGTATTGAATGCTAGGTAGTGTAGCTCATTTTTATTGCATTGAATGCTGTGCGGTGTAGCTCGTGTTTGTTGTATTGAATGTTGAGTTGAATGCTGTGTGGTGTAGCTCATGTTTGTTGTACTGAATGCTGTGTGATGTAGCTTGTGTTTGCTGTATTGAATGCTCTGTGGTCTAGCACATGTTTGTTGTATTTAATGCTGTGCGGTGTAGCCCATGTTTGTTGTATTGAATGCTGCGTGTTGTAGCTCCTGTTTGTTGTATTGAATGATGTGCGGTGTAGCTCATGTTTGTTGTATTGAATGCTATGCTGTGTAGCTCCTGTTTGTTGTATTGAATGCTGGGCAGCCATATTCAGGCAGACCTTTTGGACACTGGGGGTGCTGCCCTATCTGCATGCATCTTTCTGGACTGCAGGATAAGGTAGCCAGATTCAGAGTGGTAGTAAACATGGTCAGGAGTACCATCACTCCTATCCAGAGTCCACCCAGTCCAATGCCGCTGCCTCAAAGGATGCCGAGAAACAGGAGCACTTGGATGACAGTGAGCTTGGGGAGGGTTAGGATGGTCAGGCAGAGGCACATCCTAGATCCTATTCCACTCCAGAACTCATATGCCACATTGGCAAATGGGGACAACCAAATAGAGGTACCCAGAGAAGTAGAAGGGAAGGATGTGGAGGTCAGCCAATTAGGTGACCTTAGTGGGGAGAGCAGTGGACCCCAGAGGAGGAGGAAGCGAATCCTGGTGGGGGACTCCATCATAAGAGGGATCCAGCTAGGAACACAGGAGGGGGAGGACAGGGAGGTGAGGTGCCTACCAGGTGCCACAGCATGTAGGGATGGGAGGAAGATCCTGGGGATCACCAGGAAGACAAGACGGGAGGGTGAGCTGGATGTCATTATCCACCTAGGTACTAATGACCTGGCAAATGGGGAGCCAAAGGAAGTTCAGGAAGAGTTTAGGAAATTGAGGAGGGGTCTCAAGCAAGTAGCTACTTCTGTCACCTTCTCGGAAGAACTACCTGCGAGAGGCATGGGAGAGCATAGGAGAGCATGCACCAGGAACTTTAACTCATGGTTGAGGAACTGGTGCTGTGAGGAAGGGTTTGGATTCATTGGTGACTGGGAACTCACCTGGAGGGATGGAGGCTTGTTCAAGCCTGATGGCCTGCATCCATCCTGGAGGGGAATCTAAGCATTCAGTGATAAGTTTAAATGCTACATGGACAAGCATTTAAACTAGCCAAGGGGGGTGGCAGGTCAGCAAGAAGGGTACCAAATTGCCCACCCCCCACAGCTAGCAGTGGAACCAGTGAACAGAAGGAGTGGATATCTCTACAAAGCAGTGTGCAAAAGATGGAGATAAGAGCCCAAAAGGTGGATAGGCAGAAAAGAGGCTAAAATCAACAGAAGGGCAGACAGCAGGAAGAACCAGGGATAAAGGGCAACCAGGTGAGGGGCTGGAGTAGAACAGCTAAACAGTCTAGGAAGTTCATATCATGGAAAGCCATATGTACCAATGCCAGGAGCCTTAGCAACAAGATGGAGGACCTGAAGGCTGTCATGATGCAGTCTAACCTGGACATCGTGGCCTTCACAGAAACCTGGTGTAATGATAACCATGACTGGGAGGTGACCATACCTGGCTACAGCACATTCAGAAGAGACAGGGCAGGTAGGAAGGGAGGAGAAATGGAACTTTATGTCAAAGATAACATAAAGGCCACAGAGATCTGGGAGGAACAAAATGGAGGACAGATACTGTGGGTTAAGCTAGAAAGGAAAATGGGGCCAGTCAACTGCACAGATGTGGTCTATAGACCACCACCCAAGAGGAAGAAACAGATAGGGAGCTGATGCTAGCCATCCAAAGGATGGCAGACAAGGGTGAGGTAGTGCTGGTTGGAGACCTCAATATTCCAGATGTGGACTGGAGCATCCCAACAGCAGCATCAACCAGGAGCAGATTTATCCTGGAATCCCTTCAAGGTGCCTTCCTCAAGCAACTGGTCATGGAACCAATTCTGCAGAAGGCAATACTGGACCTTGTGCTCACAAACAGGGACAGTGTGATGGGGTAACAGTGGGGGAGCACCTGGGGAACAGTGACCACAAGTCATTGCGGTTTGACCAAACCACACAAAAACACGTATCCTGGATTTTAGGTGGGCAGACTTTGGGAAAATAGGGAGATGCTTGAAAGAGGCATTTAGGGGGATGGGGCGGGAGTCAGGGGTTGAGGAACAGTGGGCAGTTTTAAAATTGGAATTACAAGAGCAACAGAATTAGGCATTGAGCAGGTGAGCAAGGGGAAAAAGAAGAGGAGACCATTATGGTTTTCCAAGGAGGTAGCAGAGAAAGTGAAAGCCAGAAAGATTGCATTCAGGCAATATAAAAAGACACAGGCAGAAGGGGATAGGGAGAAGTACCAGGAGAAGCAAAGGGAGGCAGGGAGGTCAGTAAGGGAAGCCAAAGCTCAGACAGAAGAACACATTGCAAAATCAGAGGGTAAAGGGGACAAAATCTTTTACAGGTACATAAGTGAAAAAATAAAGGCAAAGGGAGGGATAGTGAGACTGAAGGGGGAGGATAGGGGCCGCGTGGAGGAGGACAACAGTAAAGCTGAGATATTCAACAGGTATGTCTGCTCATTCTTTACTGAGGAAGAGGAGGGTAATGGGCCTGGAGGGAGTACAAGGGGTGGGAATGATGCAGAAATGGACACAAGTCCCTTTGCACGAGAAAGGGTCCTGAAGGAACTGGAAGGAATAAGAGTTGATAAAGCAATGAGGCCAGGTGGGGTGCACTCCACAGTACTTAAAGAACTAAGAGAGGTGGTGGCTGAACCTCTGGCAATCCTGTTTAGCCAATCACTGGAAACAGGGGAGGTACCCAAAGACTGGAGGATAGCAGATGTAGTCCCCTTATACAAAAGTGGGAATAAAGAGGAAGCAGGGAGCTACAGACCAGTCAGCCTCACCTTGGTAATGGGGAAGATCATGGAAGCACTACTGAAGGAGAGATTGGTGGAACATCTCATTGTGAACAGACTACAGGACCCAAGACAGCATGGTTTCACCAGGGGGAGGTCATGTCAGACCAACCTCATTGAATTTTTTGACTCAGTGACTAGGGAGGTGGATCAGGAGAGGGCAGTTGATGTGTCCTGTCTGGACTTCAGCAAGGCCTTTGACACTGTGCCACATAGAAGGCTATTACACAAACTGGGGAATATGGGTGTGGGCAGGACTGTAGTGTGGTGGGTAGGTAACTGGCTGGGTGGCAGGACACAGAGGGTGGTGGTAAATGACTGTCACAGAGGGAAGAGTGACCAGTAGGGTATCACAGGGATCAGTGCTGGGACTGGTCCTATTCAACATCTTCATCAGTGACATTGTGCAGGATCTAGAAGGCAGAATTTCCCTGTTTGCTGATGATGCAAAGCTCTGTAACAGAGTGGAAACACCAGAGAGTATAGACAGAATGAGGAGGGACCTGCAGAAACTTGAAGAATGGTCAGGGGTTTGGCAGTTGAAATTCAGTGCAAAGAAGTGCAAGATAATGCATATGGGGCACAAAAACCCTGGCACAATACAGGTATATCAGTTGGTGGGCGAGGATATAGCATGCACCAAGCAGGAAAGGGATCTTGGAGTTATCATCTCTGATGACCTCAAGGTAGGGGAAACAGTGCAATAAGGCAGCAGGTAAGGCAAATAGGATGCTGGGATGCATAGGCAGGGGCATCACCAGCAGGAAAAGGGAAGTCATAATTCCACCATACAAGACACTAGTGAGGCCCCACCTGGAGTACAGTGTAGAGTTCTGGAGAACTTACCTCCATAAGGACATAGACAGGGTAGAGAAGGTTCAGAGGAGCTCAACAAAGATGGTATATGGATTGCATCACAAGTCCTATGAGAACAGGTTGAAGGACTTGAATATGTACTCCCTAGAGGAGAGGAGGGAGAGAGGGGATATGATAGAGACATACAAGTATCTTACAGGGAGGAACAGGGTGCAGAAATACACTATTTTGAAGCAAAAAAGATGTTCCAGGACTAGAGGACATGGGATGAAGTTGGAGGGAGGACAATTCATAGGAAACATGAGGAAGAATTTCTTCACAGACCAGGTGGTGGACAAGTGGAACACCCTGTCAGAGGAAGTGGTGGGTCTGAAACAATAATGGGATTTAAGAATGCATGGGATAGACATAAAGGAATTCTGGAGGTCAGGGGTGAGGGGCAAACGACTTCTAGGAAAACATAAAGTGAACTTACAAGCTCAAATGAGCTGACTGGGTGGGCAGTAGGTAGTGGTGGGCGAAGTGGGCTCAAACCACTCCGCGAAGTGATTCACGGGCAAGGTGGATTGTGCAGTGCTCCGCCTGTCGAGCGCCGCACTTCAATGAGGCAGAAGTACATTGAAAACAATGACTACGCTGCTACTTAACTCACCTTTCCAGGCCACTTCTCTTTCACTGTAAGTATGGCACATTGACTGTAGTTCATCACTACCGCTTTGTTTTGAGTTCAAGGTGGATATTGCAGTGATTCATGGGATTTCAGGTCACATGGGCTCTATATTGATCTGCACAGCCTCAGTTCGAGGTAGTATGAGTAGGAAGGAGTAGGAGACAGTGTGCTCTGATAGCTGTCTGTAATAGGAATCCTGTAAAAGCTGTTTAAAAAGCATTTTTGCTTTTTTTGGGGGGCTCCAACTTTAGTTTATCGAGTGTAGGAAACCCTCCTGTGCTCATATCATCGAGCGTTTTTGTTTGTGTGTGGATTTTGAATGTTAATTTACAACACTGAGTGTGTGGTGAAAGACAGTAAAAGTGTGCTGTGGGGTAGGTACTGTAGATAGACGGAGAAATAGTGCTTTCTTTGTGTTTTGGTTATATTTTTGTTATATAACTGACTGTGTAAATGTACACATAGTAATAATGTTGGTAATAGTACAAATTTTCTTGCTGTTTGTTGTGTGGATGTGGTGCAACATTTCATAATGTCCGGTTGTTTAAATTACAAATTGACATTAACGTGGCATGGTACACTGAACTTTTACATTGGCGTCGCAACGCATTCCTCCTTCAGCACTGTACACAAACTGTTGTGCTGTGTTGTGTGTGAGTGTGTGCACAGTGTTTTGCAGTGTGCATCAAATAATACGCCTTTTATTGTGACACAGACTAGTGTAATTGCAACTAAGTGCAGCAGTGTGAACCTGCGCTGCCTGATTTTGTACTGCAATCGTGTTCTCTGTTCTTAGTTTTGCTGCTTATAGTGCTGTAAAAATCAGCACTGTCTGTATTCGGTGCTCCCCCCCACCCCCACATTCAAAAGGTATTTTGTGCCAGACTGTATTGTTTTTGTGACTCCATCAGCGCCACTGGTTACTGAAGTTGTTTTAATTCCATTACAGTGTCAGAGTAGTCTCTTATCTATTGCTGAAGTCACACTTGTTTATTTGGCTTCTCATCCAGCCAGTGTCCCTCCAATCAGAAAGTGAACGTATCAAAATCTGAAGTTGGTAATAATATTTGTGGTTGATCCCCCAAAATGCCTGCAAAGAGATGTGCAAGCATAGCTGTTTCTCGCCATGGCAATGTTGGCAGTAAGATGGTCTGTGGGCGTGGTAGTAGTACGCAGACGCAGAAGTGCATTGCTGATGTGAGGAAAGGTATTTCTCCTGCAATGTTTTTTACGGCCCAATCAGTAGCTTCACTCATAGTTGGAGGAAATGATGTTTTCCCAGCTGGTGGTGTTAGTGTTACTGGTGTTAGTGGTGGTGGAGGTAGTATTAGTATTGTTGCGCTGAGTTCTAATTCCGACCAGTGTACCGTATCCAAACATATTGAGTGCGAAGCAGTGCAAGTGACTGGCAGTGTACATGATGTCATACTTCCCGGTAACATCCCAGTAACTGAACCTGAGGATTTTGATGATCATGTCAACGATCGCACACAATGTGATATTCCATCCACTGTGGCAGTTAACGTCATGCGTGTTCCATGCAGTGATTCACAATCACAGTGTGGTGAAAAAATATCAGGTGATGGTGGTGTAGATGCTGATGATGAATGTGATGATGATGATGATATTGCTGTTGTTGCAACATGCAGTCCACGTGCTAGCATGCAAGCAGAAGATGTGGATGTGTGTGATGTTGACGAATATGATGATGATGTAGTTGACCCAGGTTGGGAAGTGGAGAAAAATAAATTAAAAGTGGCTGTGTCTAAGTCTGAGTCTGTTTGCAGGAACCCCCTCCCCCCGTAAAAACATATGATCTACCGCTTTTAGTTGATGATGATGATGATGATGATGACCCAGTAATCAATATGATAGGTAGTCATGGTGGTCAGTTGCAGTCCAGGTGTGCAGTGCCAGAAACATCACGCAGCCCCCCTTGAGTGCTTAAAATAACAGACTTAAATAAGCCACATCACCATGGACATGTTAAAAGCAGAGCATCACACTTCCTTGTTTGGGATTTTTTGTTCAAGATGCAAATGATGAATCAGTTGCAATCTGCCAGTTTCATATGCGTGTGAGTCAAGGTAAAAGGGTAGCCATCTGGGCACAGGAGGACAGCATACGCAGCTTAAGAATAGGTACTTGGCTCTGTGGACCCAGCACAAGCTGGCAGCTAATACCACAGTGGGACGTTCACCCGTGTCACCAGCAACCATAGCCAGCATGTTATCCCCTTCCATGACTGTTAAGCCCAGTAGGAAATTAAACGTGTGCAGTAGTGCTGTAATAAGAGCAGAGGATTACTACAGGCATGATGAGGTGGAGGACCATAATGACTTTGAAATGTTGTCCAGTGCTGGTGAGAGTAGCAGTTTTTGTGATGGTGGCGGTGGTGAATGCAGTATGTCTAGTGCAAGTGGTACATCAACCCCTGTTGGCAAATCTGGCAAAATAACATCATTTACGGGTTTGTCATCATCACCTGTGCAACCATCTTCATCAAATGTCCACACTCCACCCCCTGGCAATGCCATTCATCAAAGAGCACAACCATTTGTGACCAACAACACACCACGTGTAAAACCCTTAAGTCAGCCCATGTTACAGAGCGTTTTTGCGCATAAGCTGAAGTACCCCCCCAGTCATACAGTGTCACGTGAACTTACTGCTGCTGTAGCGGAAATGCTGACAATTGATCTTTTGCCTTTCTCTTTTGTGAAGAATTCTGGGTTCCGGTGGTTTGCTGCAAGTACCTGTCCAAAATGGAAAGTCCCATCCAGGACATACTTTTCCACCCGTGCTGTCCCCGAGTTGTTCCGCACGGTGTCCGACTTAGTAAGAAATGCCCTTCAACATTCCTCCTCTCCATTCATCCATTTAAGTATGGATATGTGGACAAGCAGCAAAACAGCAGGGAGTTCATATCTGTGTATAACTGCACACTGGGCACAGGTGCCGGGGGTTGTTTGTGATGTTGGTAGTGTGAATAATCAGTGTAGTAAGGTGGATTGTCGTGGTAGCAATCTTCCTGGAATTCGCCAGCATGCAATGATTGCTATCCACAGTTTGACCTGTTCACATACTGGTGAGAACATGTTGAACATGGTACTGTCTGAAATTGACAGATGGCTAAACCCTCTGTCCCTGAGAGCTGGGTTCATAGCAAGTGACAATGGGTCAAATGTGGTGAAATGCATCACGAATGTTTGTTTTTTTTCGTGTTCCATGCATGGCCCACTGTTTAAATCTTGTGGTTCAGGAGTTTCTGCAGCACCCTGACATAAAGGAAATGCTGACCATTGCATGACGTATCTGCTCTCACTTTTCAAGATCTGGAAAGGCCCGTGACCAACTGCAGCAGTTGCAGATACAAAACAGCCTGCCTCAGCACCACTTGAAGCTGGAAGTTGTCACCCAGTGGAACTCCATGTTATACATGGCAGAGAGGTTGTATGAACAATACAAAGCCATCTCAGAATATCTCGTTATGCACAGTAGCCGTGACAGTTCCAGGGCCTCCATGTCTATGACGACTGAACAGTAGCACCTCATGGACTCTGTAATAACAATTTTGCAGCCCTTTGAATATGCCATACAGGCAGTGAGTGGTGAGTCTGCCTCCATTAGCCAATCAATTCCACTGCTTTGGGTGCTGATGCAGACATTGGTGAATGTACAGCATAGCCTTGATGTTGCCAGAGATGGTGGTAGCAGTATGTTGCTGCAACACATGCTGACAGTATTCAACCAGAATCGTCACATTGTGAGCATTCAGCGTAGTGACAACTTTACCATGGCAACAATGCTGGACCCACGATACAAAAGTGGAATTGCATCAGTACTGGAGGGAGGGCCTGAACAGGTGAAAAATATCAGTGGTCAACTGGTGTGCTTGGTTTATGGGGCATAGAAGTCACGTGCCAAGGTCAGCAAACCTCAGCAGCCTAATCTGGCTGAAGGTGTAGCTGGAGGACCAGCAAGCATATCATGCAAGGGTAAGGGGACTGTAGTTCCAGGTGGTCTGTCATCCAAAGAGGGTGGCATCAACCCACTTTGGGAGGCTTTGTCCAAGTGGGTATTTGTGAAATCAATGATTCTGGGGAACGGGCTGATGCATCAACAATTGGACTTAGTGTGGCATAGAAAATGGTTGAGTCATATTTCTCTGAAAACAGGCATCTGACAATAAGTGAAGATCCTCTTTTGTACTGGAGTAGAAAGGTCAGTGAATGGCTAGAGCTGACTGCAGTGGCACTGAAGTACCTCATATGCCCACCCTCCAGTGTAAGTGTTGAGAGGGTATTCAGCTCAGCAGATGCAATAGTCAGGGATCGTCAGACAAACCTGTCTCCTGCAAATGTTAGTTTGCTAATATTCATTAAAATGAATGAGAGACACATACCAGCGCAGACTGCAACCTCTGTATTCGTACCCCGGCCTAGTCATGGTGATCTTGCTGATGTGGAAATGGAACATCCTGGTGGCACTGGCAGTGGCTGCCTGAAACGGCGCACCACTGACGTAGATGATGACACAATGGAGAAAGAATTTCCCAGTGGTCAGACTTCAGACATCAATGACTGTGAGGGCAGTTTTCTTTATGAGGATGATGATGTGGTTAATGTTGGCAGGTTTTAACTGCAGTATGCCTCCCCCCCCGGACCACCACCACCAGGACTGATGTTGTCCAAGTCTGCCGCCATGAGTCTGTCTGCCCCCGGAACACCCACCACCACCACCACCAGGACTGATGTTATCCAAGTCTGCCACCATGAGTCTCTCTCCCCCAGACCACCTTCACCATCACCGGGACTGATGTTATCCAAGTCTGCCGCCATGAGTCTGTCTGCCCCCGGACCACCTTCACCACCACGGGACTGATGTTATCCAAGTCTGCCGCCATGAGTCTGTCTGCCCCGGACCACCTTCACCACCACCGGGACTGATGTTATCCAAGTCTGCCGCCATGAGTCTGTCTGCCCCCGGACCACCTTCACCACCACTGGGACTGATGTTATCCAAGTCTGCCACCATGACTCTGTCTGCCCCCCGGACCACCACCGGGACTGATGTTATTCAAGTCTGCTGCCATGAGTCTGTCTGCCCCCTGGAACACCCACTACCACCACCACCACCAGGACTGATGTTATCCAAGTCTGCCACCATGAGTCTGTCTGCCCCCTGGACCACCTTCACCACCACCGGGACTGATGTTATCCAAGTCTTCCACCATAAGTCTGTCTGCCCCCATCGGACCACCACCACCAGCTTCTTAATAGTTAACCATAAAGTGAGTATGTGCATGCATGTTTGTTATGCTGCTTCACTTCTTTTAGTTGCATGTTTTGTTTTCTGTAGCTTTTCAGAGCCGCAATGGTAAAACACATACAGTACACTTCTTTTGTTTCTTTTACAGGGTAACAAAAAAAGGATCCATTGCTATAACTTGATGGGAATGATGCTGTAGCTGTACTGTACAGAGAGGAACCCATGTAATATCCATGTGTAATCCATTCTGGTAAGTATGAATATTTTATTTCATCCGTTTCATTATTTTGTAAAGACAGCAGCAAATATTGCACACAACAGGCACTGTGTTACCACTTTAGTTTCTTGACAAGATGTGTCTTTGAAATGTAACTTGACTTCAGGGATTGAGAGATTTGAGAACCAGGGAGGGACACATAACAATTAAGTTGTAAGAAGTCATTAATTTCTTTTTTTAGGAAACTTCCAGATGCTTTGTTGTTGTGACAAAGTGGCATTATCCAAATAAGTTCTTCAACATCAGCCCCCCCCCCATGCTGGGGCACACATGCAACATGCAGAAGTCATTTCATTAGATCACCATGACCATCACACCAGACTTGAATAGGATGCAGATGAAATCTGCGAAGAAGTAAGAAAATAAGTAACCATTACAGACAGACCTGCAAATATGCTTCCCCCAACCCAAAGAAAAAATATACTTACCTTCCTGTGCTTGACAGTTATCCATTGAAAATTTATATGCATAAAATTCTAATCGAGCACTGGAATGTGCACACCAACAGTATCTGTGACCTGTGAGACAGAACAATACCATGAGTACATGTCTATGTCAACCCCCCTCACCTAGAAACTACAGAAATATATATCTATATATATCAACTCACCAAGGCTACTATTAGTGTACAGACAAAGGGCACCCTTCAATCCAGTTGAGATAATCACATTGCATTTGCTCGAATTGTAGCACACGTTGGACCAGCAACAGTTGTCTCACGGTCATCATTTTAAGGGCACTGCACGCATGACTGAGTGTGCCATTAATTCTGGGGGACCTTGTGTGTACTGAAACAGTCTCACTTCACTGTGTTGCCACTTGTTAATTTTCTGCACACGAGGGGGCTGCATTCTGGGCCTGCAGAAGAAATCTGGGACTCTGTGCCACCACTGCACGCATGACTGAGTGCACCATTAATTCTGGGGGACCTTGTATGTACTGAAACAGTCTCATTTCACTGTGTTACCACTTGTCACTTTTCTGCACACAAGGAGGATGCATTCTGGGCCTGCAGAAGAAATCTGGGACTCTGTGCCACCACTGTGCGCAAGACTGAGTGTGCCATTAATTTTGGGGGACTTTGTATGTACTGAAACAGTCTCATTTCACTGTGTTACCACTTGTCAATTTTCTGCACACAAGGAGGATGCATTCTGGGCCAGCAAGAAAAATCTGGGACTCTGTACCACCACTGCGCCCATGACTGAGTGCGCCATTAATTCTGGGGGACTTTGTATGTACTGAAACAGTCTCATTTCACTGTGTTATCACTTGTCAATTTTCTGCACACAAGGTGGATGCATTTTGGGCATGCAGAAAAAATATGGGGACTCTGTGCCACCACTGCGCACAGGAGTGACTGCGTAATAAATTCTGGGGGACTTTGCATGTGGTGTGACAATACCATTTCACTTCCTTAGCACGTGTCATTTTTCTGGACAGAAGACAGATACATTTTGTGTGTTGTGATTGTGAGCACATAATGTCATACTTGAATTATAAATTAAAGCAGCATTGCAACAATGTGCTGACAATTTTGACCTATAGTTTTTTATGCTATTTTACATCGCCGCAGGTGCCGGTGCAGGCCACTAGTTACCTGATGACTTGTATGATACCCTTCTGTTCACAATTTGTGTCTGCTTTACTACTTTTTCTTATGTCTGAGAATAAAAAAGTAGCACGCCATTTAATATTGTTCTGACCAGGTTCTTATCACTATTTGCAGCTGTTTTTGAACAACTATTGTTCTGTGACATCATAAAACACTGCCTGCTGCATAACTGTTAATTTGACAACAGAAATAATATAGAACAACTGATGGAGAAAAACAGCGCAAAATACTGACGAAGAACTGGTCTGCACCATATTAAGAGGAGTGCTCCTTTTATTATCTGACACATGAAAAAAAGTACTAAAGCAGACTCAAATACTGGAAAGAATAGTATCATACAAATCAGGATGTAAGTAAAGTGGCAAGGTAAAATAGCATAAAAAAGTATAGATCAAAATTTTCAACAGATTGCCGCACTGCTGCTTTAAAGAGATTCACCAAGTTACATAGTTATGGAGGGTATTACACCCAATATATTGGTGCCTAACCTCCAGGGGAATCTTTCTTGCTCCACATGTCCTTAAATAGTGCAATACTTTTCTGGCAAAAACGTTCATAATTTTGGTAAAACGGGTCCCTGAGGACTTTCCATTCTGAAGAGCCGCCCAAGTTCTGCCACCCACGTTCAGCAACATTGTGGTGAAATGTGGGCACGTTTCCACTAACAAGAGCCTTGTTAGTGGAAACGTGTCCATGTTTCACCACAAACTGACCATTATAACATAAAGAAACTTTTGGAAAGCTGCCAGCCATTCACTATAATAAAACACTGCCCCATGCTCTCCCTGGCATCACGTCATAACATTGCTGAGCAAGGTGGTGGAACTTGGGCGGATCTTCAGAATGGGAACTTGGGAAGTCTTCTGAGCCCCGGTTTACTGAAATTACAAGCGTTTTGGTCAGAAAAGTATTGCACTATGGAATGTAAGGACATGTGGAGAAAGAGAGATTACCTTGGAAGTAAGGCACCCATATAAGGAACAGGTATGACTGTATGTGCATATGTATAGTTAAAGGGAAGCAGTCAGCAACAGGAGCTCCTGCGTCCTGCACAATGCAAGGCTTACCCTCCAGTTAAGCCTTTTAAGTATGTTGCAGCATTTTTCTCGTGCAGCAACATACTTTAAGAAAGAAAGGTCAGCGACCCAGATGGATGCCAGATGCTATGGGGGCCACATTATGTGTAAAGGAAAGGTGCAGCGGAGATGCAACATGCACTTCAAATAGTTTTGTATTGAAGTGCATGGTGCGTCGACATTGCACCTTTGCGCATCATGGAGCCCCCATAGCATTTGCTATACTTCCGGGTCGCTGATGTTTCTTTAGTATAATAAAGTATGTTGCGGCGTGAGAAAAATGCCGCAACATACTTAAAAGACTTAACCGGACGGTAAGCCTTGCAGGGGGCAGGATGCAGGTGATCCTGTTGCTGACTGCTTCCCTTTAAACTAATACTGTGGCCTTCCCTCTGTCTGGTATGAAACAAACAAAACACAAAACAGTACAGCACGGGGGGGGGGCCAGAAAATAAAACCTAATGCTCAATCCCATGATGTTCCAGCAGCAGATGAAGCATCGACACTATTTGTAGCTGCTCTTGCTCGATCCGCTCCATCTGCTGCTGGACAGCACCCATCCTCTGATTATTTTCCTCCATCGCAGCCCACAGCAGTGCTACTTCTGACTGCATTGCAGGCATGGTGGACTCCACTGCTGCGGGAGGAAAGGCAGGTAGTGGTGGTGGTGAGGGTGGTGCTGGTGGCAGTGATGGGGGTAGTGGTGGAGCAGCAGCTGCTGCTGTGACCCTCCTCCTGCTCTGGCAAAGCACAGCAGCAGCACCACCCACTGCCACAGAAGGGCCAGCAGGTAGAAGCCTGGCCTGTTCTGTGGCAGCCTGCCACTCCACCTTGTGGTGGTTCAGTATGTGTGTCCTCTGGCCCCCAATCCCCAGATGCATCCCCCGGGGGCCACGGTGCACCTGCACACCACAATGCTCCTGTCCCCCCAACACAGTTGAAAAACTGCTAGACTATCGAGCTGCAGGGGGGGGACCAGGCACAACAGGGGCAGATGTATTGCCAGCAGCAGTGTCATGCCCCTGGGGGGGCTCCACCTGCTGCTGTGGAGTGGGAGGTGCTGCTGCTGGAGCTTCTGCAGCTGATACAGATGGTGGTGGTGGTGGCGGACTTGCTGGATGTGGCAGTGGCACTGGTGGTGCTGCTGCTTCCGGGGGGGGGATGAAATATTCTGGAGCAGTCCAGCAACACCCGCCCACGCTGACCCCCACATGTCCGCACTCCCCTCTGATCAACACGGGCCACAGACTGTCCCTGGTCCATAACTCTCCTTCCTTCTCCACTCTGACACATCACACGACGAAGACCAACTCACACACACACACACACACACAGAGTCACACACAGACACACACACACTTACACAAAACAAACCTTATAAAACAAATAAATCACTCACAAAAAATGAACTCAAAACAGTATAACAAAAACTAAAGAATTAGCTTTTAAAAAAGCTGTTGGGCTTTATGATGGTGAAGCAAGTTAAACAAGAAATACACACTCCTCTCCTACACTATCCTTCCTTCTCCTATCTCTGCAAAGGAGAAAGTGAAAGTATCTGCTGGTATGACTCATTTCCTGCCTGGCAAGCTAAAGCAGCATGTGACTTACAGTACTGTAAGCCATGTGATGTGTGTGTGGGGGGGCTGCTTAAAGTGCCTGTTGCTGTCATTCCGCCTTACTTCGCGTTAAGGCAGAATAACAACACGAAGTAAACTCATTATGACAAGGCGAAGTGAGTACTCCTCAATGTCCACTTCGCGTAGCCTGCAACTAATGTGAAGTGGGCACTTCGCGCTCACTTCGCCTACGGACTTTAAATTCACTGCATCACTAACCGTAGGCCCTTATCTGCCAACACTGTCTATGTATCTATGTATCTTTGCAGTGTAGCTCATGTTTGTTGTATTGAATGCTGTGTAGTGTAGCTCATGTTTGTGGTTGTATTGAATGCTGTGTAGTGTACTCATGTTTGTTGTATTGAATTCTGTGTGGTGTAGCTCATGTTTGTTGTATTGAATGTTGTACTGAATGCTGTGTGGTGTAACTAATGCTTGTTATATTGAATGTTGTGTGGTGTAGCTCATGTTTGTTGTATTGAATGCTGTGCTGCATAGCTCATGTTTGTTTTATTGAATGCTGTGTGGTGTAGCTCATGTTTGTTGTATTGAATGCTGTGTGGTGTAGCTCCTGTTTGTTGTATTGAATGCTGTGCGATGTAGCTCATGTTTGTTGTATTGAATGCTGTGCAGTGTAGTTCATGTTTGTTGTATTGAATGTTGCATTGGATGCTGTGTGGGGTAGCTCATGTTTCTATTGAATGCTCTGTTATGTAGCTCGTGTTTGCTGTACTGAATGCTCTGTGGTCTAGCTCATGTTTGTTGTAGTTAATGCTGTGCAGTGTAGCTCATGCTTGTTGTATAGAATGCTGTGTGGTGTAGCTCATGTTTGTTGTATTGAATGCTGTATGGTGTAGCTCATGTTTATTGTATTGAATGCTGTGCGGTGTAGCTCATGTTTGTTGTATTGAATGCTGTGCGGTGTAGCTCATGTTTGTTGTATTGAATGCTGTGTGGTGTAGCTTATGTTTATTGTATTGAATGCTGAGTGGTGTAGCTCATGTTTTCTGTTGTATTGAATGCTGTGTGGTGTAGCTCATGTTTGCTGTATTGAATGCTGAGTGGTGTAGCTCATGTTTTTTGTTGTATTGAATGCTGTGTGGTGTAGCTCATGTTTGTTGTATTGAATTTTGTACTGAATGCTGTGTAGTGTAGCTAATGTTTGTTGTATTGAATGCTGTGTGGTGTATCTCATGTCTGTTGTATTTAATGCTGTGTGCTGTAGCTCGTGTTTGTTGTATTGACTGCTGTGTGGTATAGCTCTTGTTTGTTGTATTGAATGCTGTGCTGCGTAGCTCGTGTTTGTTGTACTGAATGCTGTGTGGTGTAGCTCATGTTTATTGTATTGAATGCTGTGTGGTGTAGCTTGTGTTTGTTCTATTGAATGCTGTGCGGTGTAGCTCATGTTTGTTGTATTGAATGCTATGCGGTGTAGCTCCTGTTTGTTGTATTGAATGCTGTGCGGTGTAGCTCCTGTTGGTTGTATTGAATGCTGGGCAGCCATATTCAGGCAGACCTTCTGGACGCTGAGGTGCTGCCCTATCTGCATGCATCTCTCTGGACTGCAGAATGAGGTAGCCAGATTTAGAGAGGTAGTAGACATGGTCAGGAGTTCCATCACTCCTATCCAGAGACCACTCAGTCCAATGCCACTGTCTCAAAGGATGCCAAGAACGAGGAGCACTTGGAAGATAGTGAGCTCAGGAAGGGTTAGGGCAGTCAGGCAGAGGCACATCCCAGATCCTATTCCACTCCAGAACTCATATGCCACACTGACAAATGGGGACAACCAAATAGAGGTACCCAGAGAAGTAGAAGAGAAGGATGTGAGGTCAGCCAAGGAGGTGACCTCAGTGAGGAGAGCAGTGGACTCCAGAGGAAGAGGAAGTGAATCCTGGTGGGGGACTCCATCATAAGAGGGATCCATCTAGGAACACAGGAGGGGGAGGACAGGGAGGTGAGGTGCCTACCAGGTGCCACGGCATGTAGGGATGGGAGGAAGATCTTGGGGACCGCTGGGAAGACAAGACGGGAGGGTGAGCTGGATGTCATTATTCATCTAGGTACTAATGACCTGGCAAATGGGGAGCCAAAGGAAGTTCAGGAAGAGTTTAGGAAATTGGGGAGGGGTCTCAAGCAAGTAGCTACTTCTGACACCTTCTCAGAAGTACTACCTGCGAGAGGCATGGGAGATCATAGGGGTGCATACGTCAGGAACTTTAACTCATGGTTGAAGAACTGGTGCTGTGAGGAAGGGTTTGGATTCATTGGTGACTGGGGACCCACCTGGAGGGATAGAGGCTTGTTCAAGCCTGATGGCCTGCATCCATCCTGGAGGGGAATCCAAGCATTCAGTGATAAGTTTAAATGCTACATGGACAAGCATTTAAACTAGCCGAGGGGGTGGCAGGCCAGCAAGGAGGGTACCTAATTGCCTATCCCCACACAGCTAGCAGTGGAACCAGTGAACAGGAGGAGTGGATATCTCTACAAAGCAGTGCGCAAAAGATGGAGATAAGTGCCCAAGAGGTGGATAGGCAGAAAAGGGGCTAAATTCAACAGAAGAGCAGACAGCAGAAAGAACCAGGGGTAAAGGACAACCATGGAAGGGGCTGGAGTAGAACAGCTAAACAGTCTAGGAAGTTCATATCATGGAAAGCCATGTGTGCCAATACCAGGAGCCTTAGCAACAAGATGGAGGACCTGGAGGCTGTCATGGTGCAGTCAGACCTGGACATTGTGACTTTCACAGAAACCTGTTTTAATGATAACCATAACTGGGAGATGACCATACCTTGCTACAGCATATTCAGAAGAGACAGAGCAGGTAGGAAGGGAGGAGGAATGGCACTTTATGTGAAAGATGACATAAAGGCCACAGAGATCCGGGTGGAACAAAATGGGGGAGAGATACTGTGGGTTAAGCTGGAAAGGAAAATGGGGCCAGTCATCCACACAGGTGTGGTCTATAGACCACCAGCCCAGGAGGAAGAAACAGATAGGGAGCTGATGCTAGCCATCCAAAGGATGGCAGGCAAGGTGAGGTAGTGCTGGTTGGAGACCTCAGTATTCCAGATGTGGACTGGAGCATCCCAGCAGCAGCATCAACCAGGAGCAGATTTATCCTGGACTCCCTTCAAGGTGCCTTCCTCAAGCAACTGGTCATGGAACTAACACTCAAAAGGCAATACTGGACCTTGTGCTCACAAACAGGGATGGTGTGATGGGGCTAACAATGGGGGAGCACCTGGGGAACAGAGACCACAACTCATTGTGGTTTGAAATCACAGAAGGAGCAGAACCAAACCACACAAAAACACATGTCCTGGATTTTAAGGGGCAGACTTTGGGAAAATGGGGAGATGCTTGAAAGAGGCATTAAGGAGAATGGGGTGGGAATCAGGGGTTAAGGAACAGTGGGTAGTATTTAAAAATTGGGATTACAAGAGCAACAGAATTATGCATTAAGCAGGTTAGCAAGGGGTAAAGGAAGAGGAGACCATTATGGTTTTCCAAGGAGGTAGTGGAGAAAGTGAAAGCCAGAAAGATTGCATTCGGGCAATACAAAAATACATTGGCAGAAGGGGATAGGGAGAAGTACCAGGAGAAGCAAAAGGAGGCAGGGAGGTCAGTAAGGAAAGCCAAACAGATAGAAGAGCACATTGCAAAATCAGTGGGTAGAGGGGACAAAACCTTTTACAGGTACATAAGTGAAAAAAGAAAGGCAAAGGGAGGGATAGTGAGACCCAGTGCCATTTTACCTCTCACGCATGCTTTCTAGTCACTGTTACAAGAGTGCACAGTCCCAGTATGGAACATCATCATTCAGTCTCTGGAGGGAAGATATCTCTCCCCATTCTGGTCCCTCCAAGGGAGCTCTCTTTGGGGGAACATGACTGACAGATGAGTCCTTGTGAGGTGGTTGCCAGAAGGGGGCAGTGGGGACAGAGCTCACGGGAACCAGTCTTCCCTGCCTGAGAATAAACAGCTTTATGGAAAAAAGACACCTAAACACTACCTTTTGTAGCTTTTGTTAAAATTTAGTATTTTTACTTATGGCTTGTATTTAAAGGTGGTTTGTATTTGAGGGCAGCTTGTTTTGCAAAATCACATTTTTAAGTGCTAAAAATAAATTACACATCCTGCATTTCACCATGTTTAAAGTTATTGGTCTCCTTCATATCAAAATTAGTAAAAGGAACATCATTTAAGAAAATCAGTTTAAAAAACCTACAATAATGTCATATTTACAGAAATAAAAATCACACCGCCCCATGCAGTGTTTTATCTGACATGACTTTCCCTGACTAGAAGCTGCAGTTTGTATTTGAGGGTGGCTTTTATTCGAGGATAGCTTCTATTTAATGAAGTATTGTATTTAGCTATGTTTTTCAGTGACCTGAGCATATGCAAATAGGTAATTATTAATAACTCCAAAATGAATTAACATTTTGTCATCAAACCACCAAAAAGACCTATAATTTCATAACATCTAACAAACTTGTAAGTTTCAAAATGTTAACTCTGTAAATTTTTTTTGCACTATTGTTTCAGCAAACTGAGCATGTGTGAACAAATATTAACTGCAAAATTAACATTTTTTCACGAAACCACAAAAATGACATACAGTATACCTCCTTAATCTCTAACACACCTACAAGTTTTATAATTTAACTACTTGTAATATTTTCTCTATCCATGGGCAAAAATTGTAGTTTATAAACACACAAAAATACATAAAATCAATAGTCACACATGCCCCCACAATGCAAAGCATCATGGGCTGCATATGCAAATCACCACAGAATGTTATGCTGGTCCAACTTTAAGCAGAAATGCATGGTGCCGAAAGGCCTCTCACACAGTTTGCAAAGGGTGCTAACAGAAGACATAGACACATGTTTCGTCCTACCAGGACTCATCAGTATGCCTCGAATCAATATTTTATAAATCTAAAAATGAACCAATAGATTTTTATAAAACTTTCCATGTTAGTAGACCCTAGGGCTGGGATGACAAATGCCACATTTTACAGTCCTAGGTCTAAAGCCAGACAAGTTATAAGCATTTGAAAATGGTCTTTTTTTAAAGAAACACCAATGCAACCCTTATATACCAGCATTACTGTGCCAGTACAATGTTACACTGGCATAGTAGGGATGAGTAAGCATTTTAATGTTAAATCCCAATTCTTACACTTTAATAACTCTATCTTCGTTCAACTGAGTAACTTAAAATTTGGCAGGCACTAAGTGGGTGCCAGGATCAGTGGGACAACATTATAGATGTGCACAAAACCATTAAATTGGCTAAAATTAAGACCTTTTTTGCTCACCTATAACTAGAAAACTAGAAGGACTTCAAACTTGAAACTTGCAGGTTTGATAGAATCTTCCCCAAGGTGAATGCTTTTGTGCTTTTTAAGTCTTTAACTTACCCCATTTTGCAGAAATTTAAGAAAAAAACACTCCCATGCCCAGTTTAAAAATGGAACATTCTATAGAAAACTGATTTTTTTATGATTGCATTTCAAAATACAGTCATTTGACAAGAAAGCATGAGTGTCTGAGGGGGGAGGGCTTGAGACACAACCATGAAATAATGTCTGTCATTGAAAACAGCATCCATTTCCTATGAAACAGCATTCATTCAGAAGGGCCTGGCTCCGTGTCTCTGTGTAGCCCTGCCCCCACTGAATGGATGCTGAGTGAGCATTCCTTTCTGTGGCCATTTGCCACATCCCTCTAACAGGGATTTCTGTCCATACAACTGGACGCAGGGGTCCCCAGACCCCAGTGCCAGCACAATATCTATGGGTAAAACTGACATGGTGTGCTCACCCTCAGTGCTGGATAGGACACCCCCCCTTGGTCCAGTATTGTTTCTCACCTACCATGCCTCACACATACAATCATCTGATATTGAGGTGCATAACCCCTGGTGCCTGTTCAATATTAAAAAAATAAATAAAATGAAATGTATATCCGACAAGAGGGTGCCTATCCCCAGTTCCAGTTTGAACACCCTGGTCCAGTATTATTTTCACCCACTACACATGCACACCAGGGGTGTACAATCCCCAGTGCCAGCTTTGAACTCCCTCCCTAACAGTGTGTGACACTGGAACATGAAACTGTCACTGGGGTGCCCATTCCCCAGTGATGGTGTCTAATACAAAAACAGTCCCTCCATATTTTTTGTTCTTCCTGTAGAGAAAAAAATGGTCCATTGATGTCTGTTTGACTGCTGCCATTCTCTGCCCCTCCACCCACCCCCACTCAGTACCTACCATGCTGAACTCTCCAATGCCCCTTACTTACCTTCTAGGATCCATCACCATAATTGTCTCTGGACCGGAGACATGTTCTCCTCCTTCAGTGTCAGACCATGAACTGAGGAAACCAGATGAGAACATTATTGTATTGCAGTGCGTTTTGAACTTTTATTCATAACTTGGTCACTTTTTTAAATATTTTTACTCCAAATTTTCAACATGGGTTTTTGGGGCCCCACCTCACAAACAAAGTAAGTAAAATCTTTCAGATCTGTTCCAAAGGTGATTTCGAAGTCATTCCATGAAATTACCTTTGGGAGGGATTTGAAAAATGTCACCTACCAGGTCCATGAGGTGAATTCATGAGAAGACTATGTTGAAAATGTGGGGTCAAATATTAAAAAACAACAAAGTTATGAAAGTACATTGTAATTCTTCTTTTCAATATGTTAACCTCAAATTTTCAACATAGCCACTTTTTCATGCTATTTCATGAACATGACAAGTGTTATTTTTCAAATCCTGGCCAGAATGTGTTTTCACACTTGTAGAGCAAAATGATGTTTCAGACAGTATTTTATAAATGACACCTGCGTTGCTCAGAAGGGGGTGGGTCATAAAAAGACTGTATGTTGAACATTTGGGGTCAAGATGTTGCAGACAAAGTTATGAAATAACATTGTTTGCAGGGACATATGTTTTCCCAATTGGGACCACCCTGCCTTCCTGTGCCAGTGACCTGAATTTGGGTCTGAGCTCAGTGAGTCAGCTGAATGGGCCAAGGCTTGAGGGAAACTGCTGTAGCATGCAGTACTGGCCACAGCCTGTGAAGGGACAGTGCAGTATTCTAGCATACAGACAACACCTTGTGGTGGGCCCACACAAGGGGATGATGTGTGTGTTGAGGCCTGATGGACCTATGCACTACATCAGGACAAGTCGGGGGTGGGCAAGAAAAATGGAGAAAATAGAACCTAGCAGTATGAAGGTTATGTCACTGCAGGCCCCCACACCTCTGACTGGTCCCCTACTGCTGTCAGCTGCCCAACATCATCAACCTCCATCTCAGGAACTAATCTTGCACCTTTGACAGCCCCCATATATTCCACTCATGACAGGGATAGGAGAGGAAGAGACATCCACCTCAACTTGACTATCAGCCATTTTGTCAATCCATCATCCAGTCAGTGTGGGCAAAAGGTGGTGGCTTCATCCTATCTTGGTGGATCGATGAGCAGCGGAACTTGAACCCCAAAAGAGGAGAGTGGGCACAAGGATGCTGAATACTGTTCTCATCCCCAAAAATGGCCTCCACAAGCGACCCCAGTCCATTCTCAACCCCAGGTCACTGCTGTAGTACCAATATCTACTCTCCTGACCAACCCACTTTAAATCCCCCCCCCCCAAAAAAAAAAAATAACACTTGCTTTTCGCCCAACACAGCTGATTGGTATTTTTCTTACTTATACTAACCCATTTTCCTCTTTATGTCTATGGATCCAGTAAAACAATGAAAACAGTTCAGCAGAACACCAGCCCCAGCATTAGAGGACACTGACCACGTGTATCAGATAAGTACTGTTTTATGTTTAGCAAACCTTGTTTGTCCCAGTTAGTTACTAAAAGAGCTACAGATCCTTTACAGTCCCATTGCTATTCCTGCTTTACAGGTACAAATGGATGTTCCCTCAAGCAGCCCATCCCACAATCCCCAGGACCCAGATATGAGATTTTTATTAGAAGTGCTGAAGCTTAACTAGAAAGGTATGGTGTAATGGCACAACTGCAAGTATTTGAACACTTGTCCCTCACTTGTTAGTTGGCTGGTGGAGAAGGGCTATAAATATCCCCACTATTCTGTTTATTTCATTTCATGAATGAGGATACAATTTTGCTATCACTAAAAGAAGGGAAATGAATTGCAAAAAAACTACATTAATGCAAGCATTAGGGTTGAAGAACGCAAAGCGCACAAATTAGGGAAATTAAAACACATCAGGGTTTTGGGTCTCCAGTCTTGGTGAATCTGCGGTGGGGTATTCCTTGGGGTTGTCTTCCCTAATGCTTACACCCTCCCCTGCACGAACAAGGTCAGACATGAAGAAAGCTATGACTGATTCTGTTGGCAACATGGGGCAAGTCATACGTCTCTACCTCCAAAGAGTATATCACCGTGATGCATTGGCTTGGAGCTCTGTCCTGTGCTTCAAACAGCAGACTATGGGCTCATGGGGAGGGATGGACATTAGGGTTAACAACCCTAAGGAAGACCCCACCATTGCTTGGTCAAGACTCCAAAGACCCGAAACACTGATGTTTTCTCATTTCCCTACTTTGTGCAATGAATGTTTCAACACTAATGTCCACATTAATGTAGTTTTTTTGCAGTGAATATATATTTTACAAGTGAGTGTTTAGCAAGCACTTCTTTGTTAAACCCCAGTTTTTGCACCTTGGTAACTCTGCTCCCATTCAACCAACGTGCCCAAAATTTGGTAGGCATGGTATCTAGGCTAGAGTCTCTGCATTCTGAACATTTTGTGTCAATTGGTTTGGGGGGCAAAATTATAGGATGCAGAAACATTAAACTTCACCCAAGGCCGGGTTCAGAGAACTATAATGGCATCAGTGGTTTGTTGTAAGCATGTGTCACTTATAACATGCAACCTTAATAAAATATAAACTGAAAAAAAACCTCACCCAAATTAAGATTTTTTTTGTTTGCTCTCCCGTAGCCAAAAACTTTAACCTGAAACTTACAGATTTGTTGGAGTCTGACACAAGGTACTGTGCTCACAAGTTTGAAGCTTCAGAACGATATTGTTTTCAAAAATCTGTTAAAAACTGCCCTGTTTTCTGACCATGCTCAGTTAAAAAAATAAGCATTCTGGGATAGCTGGATTTTTGTGTTAGTGAAAACCAAGGAACAAAAACTGTTTTCAGAGGCCAGCAAAGTGGTGTTGAGTGATGAGGTGTCTAATGCCTTACCTTCTGCCACACCGGCGACCAGTGTTCGGGAATGAGCACAGGTTGCCAGGGGAGAGGGGTGGGAGAGGATTGAGTGTCCCAAGGACAGTTCTCCTTTCCAAGGGAAAGGGTGGCAGCTGTAGCAACATTTTACTGCCAACAGGTGGACAGCAGATCTGCAGGAAGTATGCACCTTCCCATGCACATTTCTAACACGATACCATGGTGGGGGTTCAGTAGAAAACAGAAAAAGGGATCCTGCTCAGGATGAAGCCCTGTACTCCTCCCCGGACCTGCATCACTACCTGCACTCCCAAAGCCAGTCTGGATATGGGTACTGTGGGGGAGGACAGCCCTCTCCACACCACCACCATGGATGGCAGTCTCTGGGAGAACAAGCTCCAGGTAAGTCCAGTGGAGGTGGGTGCTGGCTGAGGGGAGGAAGAGGACAAGAGCTGAAGGGCTTGATGGTGGGATTAAAAAGCTATGTAAAACAAGCATTTGTCAATGCCAGATGATCAACACTAGTATAGAAGCCCTGGGGTACTAGATGTGTTGTGGTGCACTGTGTGGGTTATGTATTACCAAGATTAGAGCCTGCATTTGCAATTTGAATGCAGGCTCATAACTTTATGTTTCAATATTTTTGCCCCAAATTGTCAACATTGCCTTCTTATGACTCCAACTCATGAAGAAGTGCAGAGAAAATTTTCAACTCCAGTCTGAAACGTGATTTCATATAGAGACTGTGAAATCACCTTTGGAATGCAAAAACACATTTTTGGCAGGATTTGAAAAATGACAGCTGTAACATTCATGAGGTGCTGTAAAGAAAGGAATATGTTGAAAATTTCTGGAAAAAATATTGAAAATTACTAAAGCTTTGAGCATGCGTTTGCAAAATTCAATGTAGGCTCATAAATGTT
This sequence comes from Neoceratodus forsteri, assembly GCA_016271365.2. Taxonomy (NCBI): domain Eukaryota; kingdom Metazoa; phylum Chordata; order Ceratodontiformes; family Ceratodontidae; genus Neoceratodus; species Neoceratodus forsteri. The sequence continues at coordinate 702,069,846 of CM028137.1, read as the reverse complement.
GTTTTTTAATATTTTTACACCAAATTTCCAAGGTAACCATCTTATGACTCTGCCTTATGAACAAGTGCACAGAAAATGTTAAACTCCTGCTCAAAAGGTAATTTTGTGCAGGAACTGTGAAATCACCTTTCAGGATGTAATAACATTTTGATCAGGATCTGAAAAATGACAGCTGCCACATTCATGAGGTGCTGTAAAGAAATGGCTATGTTGTAAATTTGGAGTAAAAATATTGAAAATTACCAAAGTTATGAGTCTGCATTCACAAAATTCACTGTAGGCTCATAACTTTGTTATTTTTTTTGTTTGTTTTTTAATTAATCTGTTTAACCCTGTAGCTCCTCCTAGCCAGCCACTCCTTCATGCAGCCATGCCCCTCCCACCACTGAGCTTCCCCCTTTGACATCCACTACCCCCATCTTGCCATGGCCCAGTCAACTCAACATATCCCTTTGTCGGGGGGCCTCCTGTAGTCACAAGTGGGAGAGGAGACTTGCCCAGTGGTGTTGCATTCCTCACCAGGCATGGCAGGGATGCAGCTTGGACAACTCCGGTCTTTGCCATGGACAGGGGGGTTGCCACTGTCATCTGGTCAGCCAGGCAGTCATATTTTCTTATAGGAATGCCCTGCCCTACCTAGTATGGCTGCACACTTGCAGCATCCTAGTGAATGCCCCTGCAGTGCATGGTTACCCACATTGCAAATCTGCACTGCTACCGAGAGCCACCTGGAGCTGCCCCAAGAGTGGTGCAGGTTCAACCCAACCCCACCCCCAGGGAGAGAGCATCTCAGGGATGCTCTGTACCCACCCTACCAGCATCCATTCTTGTAATCCTGGGCTCAGGCGCAAACCTGTGTCACCAGTGTGCCAGGCGAACCCTTATCACGCGGCACCATGGAGCTGGCATCACTTTGTTGTGTTTTGATATTTTCAACATAGCATTCTTATGACACTGCCTCATGAACCAGGGCAGAGAAAATTGTCAGCTTCTGCCCAAAAGGTGATTTCATGCAGGCACTGCAAAATCACCTTTTGGGACAGATTTGCTTAATGTCACTGCAATTGTTCATGAGGTAGGGTCCCAAAAAAGGCACATTGAAACTCTGGGACAAAAATGGCCAAGTTATGCCACTACATTTGAAACCCCATTGAAATACACTGAACCACATACCTGTTTACTCATTTTGCAGTCTGGCTTTGAAGAGTGAAGACATGTCTGCATTCAGAAAGTATTACAGTGTTGGACCCATAGTGGGTAAGTAAGGGCTTGGGTGGGTGTGGGGAGGTCGGTGCTGAGTGGGAGGGTCAGGTGGGGGTACAGTAATGGCCGCAACAGACATCAATTGATGGTTTTCTTTTCACAGGGTGTTAAAAAAAAACAGCCAATTAATTTCTTTATTTGTGATCATGACACTGGGGGATTGGGTACCCCCAGTGTTAGTGTTCTATTTGGGGGGTGCTGAGAGGGAGAGTCAGGTGGACATGGTTACAAAAACACCGCCAACAACAAAAAATATGAGATGTGATTGCGCATCGGGTGTAGCGTGGTACTGGATGAGGGTTTTACTTATGAGGTGATGACACTAGGGGATTATGGGCCCCCATGTCAGTGTTATGTTTGTGGGGGGGGTTCCAAGATGAAAGGTCAGGTGCAGGAAAAAAAAGCGAAGGAGTTGTGACTGTGCATTGGGATTGGCATGGTAGTGGGCTGGGGCGGTCAGTTACGAGTAGCGTTGTCAGAACTAGTTCGGGAAAGATTCAAACCCATCATGAACCCTGGTGTTCGAGTTCTAATTCAGAACTCAAACACTAGTGTAGTGGGTTCACAAACAGGTTTGAATCGATCCTTTTTTTTTTTTTTTTTGCCTTAAAAAGCCGTATCCGCAACACAAGTTTGCCTAGCCCTATAGTGTTGGCTCTGAAGGGATGGGACTCGGGAGAGAGGTTGAAGGAGCAGGATGGGATTGGGAGGCAGTACAGTGCCACAGGAGGCAGAAAGGAGGTGGAATGAAGGGAAGGGTGAAGGGTGCATGATGGCTGGCATACACAAACTTGTGGGGGCTGAATGGTGTGGATTGCAGTGGAATCGGACTGCGCGCCTGCATACTTCATCCCCACAGTCCTGTTACCACCTGATCATCTGCTCTGCGGTCAGGTGATGGATGGTAGATGTAAACCGGCACGCGGTTGCAGCTCTGTTCATTTCCCAGCCAGCCCAGTGCCATAAAGGAGTTGCAGGCTGCAGCAGCTTGTGCTACTTGCTCGCTCCCTCTGTCTGGGCTAGCTCTGCTCTCTGGCAATTGCTTGCTAATTAAATCATCTTGTGTGTATTGTGCAAACTAAAAAAATAAATAAAAAAGCTAAGGGGTGGGTGGGAGTGAAAACTAAAGGTAGGGCCAGGGGGGACTCGGGGTTGGGAGTGGCACTGGGAACCGAGGAAAGGAAAGGGCCCGAACTTGGGAGGGGAACAGTTGGTGAGAGGCACAGCCTCAGGATGAGATGGACAGAGCGAGGGAAGTTAAAATTGTTGAGTATTTGAGTGAAACTGAGAGAATTTTATCGTAGTCTCAAACAACAGTTCAAAAACTTCATTGTTGTTTCACACTGGGAAGAAGGAGTGATCATTAGATGGATGGGGAGGGGTGAAAAAATTAAAACAGATTGTGACTCAAGGAAAATTAAGTTTAACTTTAATGTATGAGTCTTTGAGAAGTTGAAACATTTGAATTCGATGGCATTTTTACTTACTACTTTATACCCTACTCCACAAAACAAAGTAAAATAATCAGGAGGACAGGGAGGGGAAGGGATTCTGTCATGGTACTGTGCTGCTGAGTGTTCTTCTATTCCACCCTATAAAATTCCTGATAGAACAACAACAGGCTGCTTTATTTATTTTTTTTTTTTACACAGTACTCCCTACTTGTGTGTTGTGTGTGTGACTCCACTGACCACTACACTGTATCTCTCTATTCTCTTGTGGTGTTCCTGTTCCCATCACCCTGCTGCGGCTGCTGACTGTGTACCCTACCCATTGTGTGTTACTGCAAGTAGCCCATTGTTGGGCAGTCGTGTGGTGGCATTATCCTTAAATACATGACAGAAGCCTAGAAATATATTTCCCTGTTGGGAGAAGAGACAGAAAAATCTCTTTTCTTGGGTTGTATATGTGTGTGTGACTCCATCTCCTGTGGTGAGCCCATCTGCTGTGTGCCTTTTGACTGCACTGTACCCACCCTGCCCAGTGTGGTTACCGAGAGAGGCCCAGTGGCCAGTTGTCGTGTTGTGGCATTATCCTTAAATACATGACAGAAGCCCAGAAATGTATTTCCCTGTTGGGAAGAGAGGCAGAAAAATCTCTTTCCTTGGGTTATGTATGTGTCTGTGACTCCATCTCCTGTGGTCAGCCCATCTGCTGTGTGCCTTTTGACTGCACTGTACCCTACCCAGTGTGTGTTACTGAGAGAGGCCCAGTGGCCAGTTATCGTGTGGTGACGTTATCCTTAAATACATGACAGAAGCCCAGAAATATATTTCCCTGTTGGGAGGAGAGACCGAATAATCTCTTTCCTCAGTTTACTCCATCTCTTGTGGTTAGTCCATCACCCTGCTGCTGTGCGCCCCTTCACTGCTATGCATATGCCTATGCCCAGAAGCCCAAGCATTCTGTAAGCCTTGAACCTGGGATCCTTTAGTTGTAAAGCATCATATTCTTCAATTACTTTCAGTCCACTGCATCACAGAGTCACATAGCCAGCCAAAATCAAATTTTAGAGTTGTAGCCAGTGATCATAGATCACATTGCTGTCTTATATAGGAATTGTGTGGGTGTATTCACTGCAGTATACTGGTTCTGTTATGGCTGACACCAACATAGATGAAGCATCTAGTGCTTGTGTTGGAGCAGGTGTTGGTGGTAGTGGTATTCCTGGTGCTAGCAGAAATAGCCAAAATGTTTCACGTGATAATAATTCAACAAACAGCAAAAGAGCAACAACGAAGTGTGGTAAAGGGGGACCTTTTAAGAAAACTTGTGCAGCTGCTGAGGTCATACGGAGAGGCACCATAAGGTATACCGTTCATGCTGTTAAAATCCCTGTGACTAGCAGTAATAATGCAAGTGACAGTGAGTACCGCTCTTTGTCTCAGTCTGACACTGTTGTGTCATGTGACGTAGCATTACTTCCTCAACAAAGTGAAATGAGCAAGTCTGCTGACAATGAATCAGGTAGTGCACTTGCAAATACATCCAGCACTGTTAGCAATGAAAAGGACATATCCATTGAATCCACCACTTCTGTGTCGGCCAGCAATGAAAATCCATCAGTCTTCTGCCCACTCTTCTAGAACCAAGGAGCATGTCCCAGGTTCTGTTAGGACAGGTGAAAAGACACAGACAGTCTTTAGCTATATTCCTAGCACTCAAACAAAATCTGTCACATCTGAGTTGTGGAATGATTTCTCTGTCAGTAAAACTGATCCATGCAGAGCAGTTTGTTCCCTGTGTAAACAGAGTGTAAGCCGTGATAAAGTTGTGTCATGCCTTGGCCCTACATCTCTTAAACGCCATCTGAAAAAGCATTTAATTTTGCTTGATCATCCAAAACCTAAGTCCTCCATCTTCCAGACCACACATGAGAAGGGTCAGGAATCTGAAATGGATACTGAATTGTCTGAACTTGATACGGACAAAACCACTGCCAGCCCTAGGGATCACTGTTACCACCAATGCCAGCACCATTAGTACCAGTTGCACATCCAGTGATGGCACTGAATGTTTAAGTCCTAGTCCACCATCTCCGCATCCATCTGCCTATCGAAGCATGGTGTATAATAAACCAACAGGGACATGTTGTAAAAGAGTAACACTGTCTCAGCCATTTGAAAGGAAGAATACCTTTACTAGAAATCATCCAAAGACCCTTCATCTTAATCACAGAATTGGTGAACTGTTAGACGAAGCTCTTCTCCCATACTCTTTGGTAGATCATGAGGATTTTAGGGAGCTCATGCCATTAGCAGAGCCTCGTTACAATGTTCTTCATCGAAGGTACTTTTCCTATGTTGAAATACCAAACATTTATCAGGCTTTAAAAGTGACGGTGATGCTTGCATGGACCAACCCTCAAAACATAGATTACATGTCCCTTACCGCTCATTGGGTCACGTTTTCTTGTGCTTCTTCAAAAACAAAGACATCCCAAAAGATGGCGCTGCTACATATAAAGAAGTTTGGGTAAAGTCATAATGCTGCAAACATCTTGCAGGAACTAAATGACCTCCTTGACGAATGGGTTTATTCGCAAGGTCTAAAACGTGGCTTCATAGTAAGTGACAATGGAGCCAACATCTTGAAAGCATTACAGGATGGAGGATTTCTGCATGCTTCTTGCTTTGCACATTGCTTACATTTAATTGTCACGGGATTTCTCAGCAATGAAACACAAGTGGATGGTATGATTGCTGTTTGCAAAAAAATTGTGACTCACTTTTCACATTCAACCAAGGCTATACGGACATTGTCCGAACTGCAAAAAAAACACAAGCTGCCCCAGCAAAAGCTGATTCAAAATGTTTCCACTCATTGGAACTCAACACTTTATATGCTGCAGCGCCTCTTGGAGCAAAAGCAAACTGTACTCGAGTATTGCTCCAGTTATATTATTGGAGATGGCATTATGCTGTCTGTGCTGCAGTGGAAATGAATGGAGACAGTGTGCTGCATCCTAGCTCCTTTTGAGACAGCTACAAGGGACATGTTTTCTGAAGTCGCATCTGTGAGTCAGGTTATCCCACTCATAATGCTAATTCCACATCATTTTAGTGTTCTAAATCTACAAATAGAAAAAGACAGATCTGAAGCACAGACAACATGTCGCCTGTGTCATGGGAATCTCGTAAAGAGAATGAGCGAGCGCTTCTAAACCAATGAAAAATTAGTTGCAATGACGAAATCAAAACACTACATCCTTGCAACTCTCTTAGATCCCAGGTTCAAGGCTATACATCTTCCAAAAACAGATGATATAGAGCAGTACAAATGTCTGTTGCTAGATGAGCTGCAGCACTCACAGGAGTCAAACACAGATACGCACAGTACCCTCAGGTTGTCATCACCACAACATGTAGGTTCATCCTCACAAAGGGATACAGAACTGGAAAAGTCACCAAACATTAACAGTAGTTGTTCCACAACTGCCACTTCTTCAACCCTTAGTAGCAAGCTAAATTTGTGGCAAAACCTTTCCCAAATTGCTGCCATACCAGCTTCTGCTGATTCCTCTTCTGAGCGGTCTCTGTCCATCATGGTAGACAGTTACCTGCAAGAACTGCCTATTCCTATTGATGCATGCCCTTTTGAATACTGGAGATCAAAAAAGTCGATTTGGACAGAGCTGTATGATGAAGCCTGTAAATATCTTGATTGTCCTGCAACAAGTGTCTCTTCAGAACATATGTTTAGTACAGCTGGCAATATTGTGACAGACACCAGAAATAGGTTGCTGCCAGAAAATGTACATACGTTAACTTTTATTAAAGTTAATAAGTCAAGATTGTCATATCCCTACAAGAGTATACAAACTGATCCTGAAGTGATTGATGTTGTGGATGTTAATGGTGATGACAACTCAGATGGTGGTGGCTGGTAAATACTGTGTGGGATAGAGTCTCTCTGCACCAAAAAGGAAACTTTTACAGACTGTGATGACTTTGGTTATCTCTCTCCTTTCTCAATCTACTACCTTGGACTATATACGCCCCAAAACTTTCACCATTTCATAGCAAACTGCTTTGTAGCTAGGGTCTAAACTAAAGTCAACACGTTTTATATACAGGGCAATTTTAACATCAGTGGGAACAGGCCCAAATTTAGCATAAAACGGACACTGTCACATCAATTCTTTCTGTATCATATTATTTATAGTTAAAGTGCAAACATATATTTTTGGATTTACCTTCTGTGACTTTGTGGTGCATCAGTATGGGCTGGGACCAGGGGCGGTCTATTTTTCAATTTTAAAGAGGACAAAACAGTGAGTTCTAATTGGTAGCTGTTTATTATTTTTTCAATTACAGAAATGTTAGCCGTAAACCAAAACGGATGCTAGTACACGGGTGATGGTTGGGGGACTGGGTTTTAACATGGGTGAGGGACGGAGAAGGGTGACATGAATGGTAGTTCATGACTAAGTATGAGGGTAGTTTAAACATTTGGGTGAGGAGGAGGTGGAATACATGCTTGAGGGGTGAGGGTTGTGGGTTGGTTTTAACATGGGTGTAAGGGTGGTATGGGTGCTACTGCACAGATGAGGGTGGTGGAAGAAAAGTGGAATGGGTGATGGGGTGAAAGATGGGTGTTGTTTTAGTCCTTTCATTTACAGATTCGTGATCGGCTGGGGATGGTGAGGAAAAAGATGATGACAGACCAAACCTACTATAGATATAATATATATATATATATATATATATTTTTCTTATTAAATACATTGCAAACTGCTGCCACCTAGCACAAATATCCTGTCCCCTTTAAAAAAAGTATAAAGGAATCAGAAATAAAAGAAAATCTGCATCAGCAGTTTTCACAGAATGTGACCTATCATAAAGTGCTTTTGCTTTACAAGTAGTGATACTTTGATACATAATGGGGTTGACAGACACTGTCCCTTAAACATCACATGCCAACTGCTGCAGCTACATTAAATATTCCTTAAGTTAGTATGCGGTGAGGAAATCAATTTTTTTATTTATGTGACTGAAATACAGATTTTATTGATGTATCAGCTGCAAAAATGCATCATCTTAGAAAGTTGTATGTATTACTTCAATTTGCCAACAAGAATGTTGGTATATGTATGCATTATCTTAGAAATGTGCATGCATTTTTTTGCTAGCAACAATGACTGGCATATTTTTTTATTCAAATGTCTTGACTGACTACGTTATGACATAATATGTTTCACAACAGTTCCACATGCTGCTGCTGCTGCAGTACCTTGGCTTTACTTTGCTATAAAAGCTTTTTTTAAATATAGCAACTTTTAATTTACTCATTTAAAACAGAAAGCAGCAAATAGCTGAGATTAGGTAATATCAGTTATTTTTCTCATAATTCATGACAATGAGTATATATAACTAGTACATAAATGGCTAATGTGCCTCTTTCTTTCAGTAAGGAACTATGATGCAGCTGCAGCAGGAAAACGTTTAACTTATGGGTGGGTGGGTGGGCCTGTTACGTATTAAGTTGCTGGCTTAGCAAACAGAAGAAACCATAGATAAACCTAGTTGTATTCTATCAATGTCACACATGATAATTTCTCCCCATATTGAACAGTTTTCCTTTACATGTATTTTATTACTATCTTCATTACTGGCAGCACAATAAAAAACAGGGTTCGAGTTCTAAAAGTTCTAAAAAAGATTAGAACCCTAGAACTTTTTCCAAAGTTCTAGACTAGAACTAGAACGCAGAACTTCAGAGGGTTCTGACAATCCTAGTAACGAGGTGGTGACACTGGGGGATTGGGCACCACAAGCGACAGTGCTGTGTTTATGGGGGCTGAGAGGGAGGGTCAGGTGTGTAGGACAGTCATGGGACTGTCAGTAACAGACATTGATGGACAGTTTCCTCTTACAGCTGGCAAACATTCCAGGCATTCCAGGCTGGCTATGAGGGATCAGCTTTGCTTGCTGGACAGCGCAGATCAAAGAGAAGAAGTGACCCATGATTGGGTCCGACGTTTCTTTTCAAGTCTGTGCCATCTCTGCCCACCAAGTGAAAACTCTGTCATGATTAGCCTCTCTGTGTGCTACTGACTTGCCTATAACGCACTGCTCTGCATTTATTGGACAGTGTCACACCCATCAAAAGGCACTACTATGCCAATACGTTCTCTGCGCACATACGCACATGACAAACATAAAAATTGATTTCAGCACTTGAAAATCACCTTCAAACATTTTAACTAATGAACTTTTTCACTTTTATTAGACTCACTTTCATGATGCAATACAAAAACAATTGAAAGTGAAAAGTTCAGTGGTGAAAAATACAATGGTGAAAATACTGTTATTGAAAAGAACGTTACTGGAAAAAACATATATATAGCTTCTAGCAGAGAACAGAAAGCAGAAGGAGCTGTTGTTATAACTATATTTCTCTACTGGGACTATATTGCCCTCTTTCCCTCCACCCCCACCCTTAGCTAGTTCTACTTTTAAGGCACAGGATTTGACTGATAACAGGAACTTCTTGTTTGGGAGCAAGAAGGGAGTGATAACAGAGCCACAAAAGAGTCACCATCCAAAAGGGAAAGAGTAGCTCTTGCCCCCCTTGCTGCTGGAGATCTGACTCTGAGCAAGTAAGGAGACTAGTGAGAAATATAGGAATTTCTTGTCTCAGAACAGGAAGATCAAGAGCTTAAAGGGCAAGGAGACAGTAAGTAGGGAGAAAAAAATAAAAAAATAAAATAAAAATAAATAAATAAACAGAGGAAAGAGTAAGTATTCAAAATAACAGTTAAGGGGCCAGAAATAAGACATGATGGGAGTGGTGCAATGCAGTGGCTGTGGAGCAGCAGTCTTTTGGCAGATGTTCTGGAGGATGCAGTGTTGTCCTATCTGCAGACAACTCTCTGCGATGAGAGAGGAAGTTGCTCATCTCCAGGTTGAGTTGACCAGGATTTGGGGAACTCCTCTCCCACTCAGGGACCACCAGGGCCACCGCCATTGCCTCAGAGGTTGCCAAGAAAAAGGAGCAGTTGGACAACAGTGGGCTCAGGGAGAGTGAGGGAGTGGAACAGAGGTGCATCTCTCCAGTTGTACCTCTCCACAATTCATATGCCATTCTGGCAAAGTGTAGTTCTTCTATGGAGTCACCCACAGTGGAGACCAAGGAGGATGCTGGGAATCTCCACAAAGTAGACCCACAGGAGGGTGGCTTGAGATCCCATAGGGGAAGGAAACAACTCCTTGTGGGGGACTCCATTGTTAGGAGAGTAGAATTGGGAGAGGAAGGGGAGAGGGAGATAAGGTGCCTGTCTGGCACCATGACTTGGAGGGACAAGAAGCTAATCCTCAGGATCATGGGAGCAGCTGCACAGGGGAGGGAGCTGGATGTCATTGTCCATCTAGGACAATTGACCTGGCTGGGAAAGGGATCAGAGCAGTACAGAAAGACTTTAGGGAGTTGTGAAAGGGCCTTAGACAAGTAGCACACACGATAACCTTCTCAGAGGTGCAGCCTGTCTATTGCATGGGTGAGGCTAAGGTGCTCCACACCATGGGATTCAATCAGTGGTTGACAAACTAGTGCAGAGCTCAGGGGTTTGGCTTCATTGGGTACTGGGGGTCCACCTGGAGTGATGAAGGCCTATACTGGCATGATGATCTGCATCTGTCTAGGAGAGGAACCAAGATCCTAGGTGATAGGTTTAAATACTTCATTGGCAAGCATTTAAACTAGCCAAGGGGGGAGGCACTGGAAAGGACCAGGGAATTCCTAGCCCTTCCAAAAAAAATCAAGGTAGTTAGTGAGGTAAACACCAAGATAGAGATGTCAATAGGGAGAAGGGCAGGGGTAAATGGAGAAAATGACAAAGGCAATAAGGATAGAGATGGGGAAAAAAAGGGTAAGGCCATCAAGAAATGGAGGGTAATGACTACCAATGCTCGTAGTCTGGACAACAAGCTCCCTGAACTGGTGGCCTTGATGGAAGAGGGATGCCTGGATATCATGGCAGTCACAAAAACATGGTACACAGAGAACCATGACTGGGATGTTAACATACCAGGGTACACAACATACAGGAGGGACAGGGAGGGTAGAAGAGGGGGAGGAGTATCTCTCTATGTAAGGGATGGGATAAAAGTAATGGAACAAAAGAGTAAACAGGAAGAAGAGGAGGCACCGTGGGTCACCTTAGAGACTGGAAATGGCACCACAGTCCACTCAGGGGTTGTATACAGACTCCCATCTCAGGGGGAGGGAATGGACAAGGATATGATAGAAGGCATCCTTAGGATGGCAGAGAAAGGGGAGATAGTGTTGATGGAGGGAACTGAATATGCCAGATGTTAACTGGAGCACCTTTGCTGCAGCCACATCAAAGAGCAGGGCCATTCTCAATGCCCTACAGGGGGCATGCCTCAGACAGCTAGTATTGGAACCCACTCGAGAGAGAGCAATCTTAGACCTTGTACTCTCAAATGGTGACAGTGAGAGGATCTCCAATCTAGAAGTGGGTAGCCATCTGGGAACAAGTGACCACAAAACAGTGTGGTTCACGATAAACTCAGCTGCAGAATCAAGCCATATAAAATTGAAGGTACTGGACTTCAGGAGGGCTGACTTTGGCAAAATGGGAGAGTGCCTTAGAAAAGCACTAGCAAACAGGCAAGATGGAGGGGTGGAGCAATAATGGGGAAACATCAAAACTGCCATCACAGAGGCAACAAGTCTTTGAAGCAAATAAACAAATCAAAACAGAAAAAAGTCACTATGGTTCTCAAAAGAGGTGGTGGTGAAGGTTAGGGAGAATAAGATAGCATTTAGGAAGTATAAGGAAACATAGAAGGAACAGGACAGATAACAGAGAAGGAAGCAGGAAAGGCAGTCAGAATAGCAAAGGACCAAACTGAGGAAAAGATAGCCAATCCGTTAAGAAGGGAGGTAAAACATTTTAAAGGTACATTAGGGAGTAGAGATACTGAATGAATACTTCTGCTCAGTATTCACAAAAGAGGAGGAGGAGGAGGCACCTAATCCAATTAACAGAAGCACTCTGGATAGGGAAGTCAATCCCAGTCCTTTCACAGAAGAAAAGGTTCTGAAAGAACTCCTAAAACTGAAGGTGGACAAAGCAATGGGACCTGATGGGATTCACCCCAGAATTCTAAAAGAATTAAGGGGAGAACTAGTGACACCACTGACTACCCTTTTTAACAAATCATGGGAGGATGGTGTGGTACCAGAGGACTGGAGGAGGGTGGATGCAATTCCTCTTCATAAAAGTAGGAGCAAGATAGAGGCAGTAAACTACAGACTTGTCAGTTTGACCTCTGTGGTAGGGAAAGTGATGAGATCACTTCTGACGGAAAGACTTGTTAAGTACCTAGAGGCCAGTGGGGCATAGGACCCAAGGCAGCATGGATTCACAGTGGGAAGGTGATGTCAGATGAATCTAATTGATTTCTTTGACTGGGTGACCAAAGTAGTAGACCAGGGAGGGGCTGTGGACTTGGTCTACCTAGACTTTAGAAGGCATTTGACACAGTCCCACACAAAAGATCAATAAACAAATTATCCAGCCTGGGAGTGGGTCCCAGGGTGGTAGCCTGAGTAAAACATTGGCTGGACAACAGGATACAGAAAGTAATAGTAAACAGAGTCCACTCTGAAGAAAGGGGGTTATGAGTGGGGTACCACAGAGTTCAGTACTGGGTCCAGACCTTTTCAATGTCTTTATAAGTGACATTGCAGATGGACTGGAAGGAAAAGAATGCCTCTTTGCAGATGACTCAAAGATCTGCAACAGGGTCGATACACAAGGGGGCAAGGAAAGGATGAGAAGGGACTTGGCAAGGTTAGAGGAATGGTCAGAAGTATGGCAGCTTGGATTCAGTGCAAAGAAGTGCAAAATAATGCACCTGGGAAACAAAAACCCAGGGGAAGAGTACACATTGGGGGGGGGTAGTAACAACATGAAAAATGGAAAGGGACCTGGGGGTAATATATCAGATGACCTTAAGGTTGACAAGCAATGTGAGAAGGCAGTAGGGAGGGCTGGTGGGATACTGGGATGTACAGGGAGAGGCATCACCAGCAGAAAACAGAAAGTTGTTATCTCTATGTACAGACAGTTGGTGAGACCCCATCTGGAGTACTGCATCCAGTTCTGGAGACCCCATCTCCGCATGGACATAGACAGGATGGAGGCAGTCCAGAGGAGGGTAACTAAAATGATGCCAGGTCTGCAAAAGAAGCCATATGAGTAGAGACTAAAGGAGCTTAATGTGTATGCCCTTAAGGAAAGGAGGGAGAGGGAAGACATGATAGAAACGTTTAAGTACAACAGTGGAATCAACAAAGTCCAAGAGTGGTAGCATGTTTCAGAAAAAGAGATGTGCAAGAATGAGGGGACAATTTGAAGATAGAAGGAGGACGGCTCAGGGGCAATGTGAGGAAGTATTTTTTCACACAGAAGGTGGTGGATGCATGGAACCGCCATCCTGAGAAGCTTGGGGGGTCTAAAACTGTGGGAGAATTCAAGAATGCATGGGACAGACATAAGGCAATTCTTGTGGGGGGTAGGAGGAAATAGGCTGTTGGTTAACTAGGATATGCAGCTTATCCAGTAGGTAGGGAAATGGGCAGACTAGGTGGGCCAAGCAGTCCTTATCTGCTGTCAAAGACTATGTTTCTATATTAGTAACCATATAGCAAAGAGGATTCTTGCACTTTAAGAACTCTGCTCCTGTTCGCTCGATTTGGTCAAAATTTGGTAGATGTGGAGTCTGGGCCAGGATCACTGGATTCGGTAAAGTTTGTGTCAATGGGGGGGGGGGATGGCAAAGTTATAGAGATGCAAAAATGCTAAAATTCACCCAAATTAAGACTTTTATGCTCTCCTGTAGCTAAAAAAAGTTTATTTTTTTTTTTTTGAAGCTGAAACCTACAGGTTTGATAGTCTGGCCTAAGGTACACCCTTCTCAAGTTTGAAGTTCCAAAATTATATAGTTTTTAGACTATCAAAACTGTTCCATTTTCTAAGCATTCTCAGTTCAAAAAATAAACATTCTAATGATAGTTGGATTTCTGCATTAGTGAAAGCCAAGGAGCAAAAATTGCTTTTGCCACTCAAAAATCACTTTCAAATATTTACACTAATGAATGTTTTCACTAACGTGAGAATCACTTTCATGACAATCACTTTCGTTATGCAGTTATGAAACATATGAAAGCGAAAAATTTGGTAGTGAAAAACACAAAAGTGAAAATTAAATTACTGAAAAACTGTACAATTTTGAAACTTCAAACTTGTGAAAGAATGTAACTTGACTGTCTGTAGACCCTACACTTCCATGCTACTACAGACCATGCACCAGGGGAAGGGTCCATCTGGCTGGGATGTAGCTACAGATGCAGACACACAGGGCCACTAGACAAGAAACCGTGGGGCTGTGCACTGGGCTGCAGAAGCACAGGGCCCTCTGAGCCATGCACTACCGTGTGATTACAGATGCAGACAAGAAGGGCCATTGGGACCCTGCACCAAGGGTAGTGTCTATCCAGGCATTGTGCTTCCGTGCAACTATGGATGCAGATGTGGAGAGCCTCTGGGCCCTGTGCTAAGAGAAGAATTCAGCTCACTATATGGTTACCTGTGTTTTTGTTTCCATTAATGTACTTTTCAATAACATTATTTTCACTTCTGTAGTTTACTTACCAATTTTTTTTACTTTTGATAGTTTTCACTAATGTTTTCACTTTTATGAAAATCACTTTATTGAGACTTGCATTTGTGATGTGGCAGTGAAACAGACAAAAGTGAAAAATACAAAAGTGAAAATACTGTTACTGAAAAGTACATTAGTGGGAAAAACAAGTAACCATATAGTGAAAAGGATTCTTCTCTTGTTACAAGGCCTGGAGGGCCCAGCACTTCTGCAATTAGATGGTTTCTTCCCTTGGTGCAGGGCCCTGATGACCCTGGTTGCATGCATCTGTAGTCACATGGAACCACAGGGGCCAAAGGGACTAGCGCTTCCACAGATACATGGACAGCCCCACTGATTCTTGTCTTGGAACCCTGTGTGGCTGTATCCATAGATGCACCATAGCCAGATGGACTCCCCCCTTGGTGCAGGACCATGCTGCACCACTCCCGGCCTGGGGAAGGATGATGCAGTGTTGGCCACATGGGCAACAAGTAACCATCTAGTGAACAGAACACTTGTCTTGGCATACTTCCCAGAGGGCCCGCTGCCTTTACATCCATAGCTGGACAGAAGCACAGGGCCCAGATGGACTCTTGACCATGTAAATGTGCATCTGTAACCACATGGAAGCACATGATCCAGAAGGGCTGCATAAAACTAATTTTTCCAGACAGTCCAATTCAGGAGGAAAGGGATTGTAAATCAGGCCAAACTGATAGCCAACCAGCCCTTCCACTTCCTGGTCTGCAAACCGTGCCCCCATGTTCAGTTGTTTTATGACACAGAAACACAGAAATATAAAAACTGACAGCAGATTAAGGCAGCTTGGCCCATCCAGTCTGCCCATTTTCATTGAGATTGCCTTTGCTGCAGACCTTAATTGGTCTATGGCACTGTCTCTTCCATCCCCTTCCTGTCCTTTATGATTCCCTCGTGCCTACTCCAAGCTTTTTTGAATCCTATCACTGTTCTCACTCCCACTGCCTCCTCTGGAGTGCTATTCCAGGCATCCACCACCCTTTCCGTGAAGAAGTATTTCCTCACGTCTCTCTTGAACATATCCCCCTTCAGCTTTATTTTGTGATCCCCTGTTCTAGAGCACACTTTTCTCTGAAGAATACCTCCCACATGTATGTTATTTGTGTCTGCAAAGTATTTAAAGGTCTAGATCACATATCCTCTCCTCCAGGGCATATATATTGAGCTCCTTTGGCTTCTCCTCATAGGGCTTTTTAATGCAGACCCTGCGCCATCTTGGAAGTCGTCCTGTGGACAGCCTCTCATCTGTCTATATCTTTCCTGAGATGTGTTCTAAAAAACTGGACGCAGTACTTCAGGTGAGGTCTTACCAATGACCTGTACAGGGGCAACACCACTTCCCTCTTCCTGCTGGTGATACCACTACCTATACACCCCATCATCCCAATAGCTCTCCAGATTGCCTTGTCACATTGTCTGGCCACCTTAAGGTCATCCAATACTATTACCCCAGGTCTCCTTCCTGCTTGGTCATTGCAAGTATCTCTTTCCCCAATGTGTACTCCACCACCAGATTTCTGTGGCCCAAGTGCATTATTTTGCACATTAGCTGCCAAACTTTTGACCAGTCCTCCACCCATTTTAAATAATTTACTATCCTTTGCACCCCCCTGAAGTGTCCAGTCTGTTGCAGATTTTGGTGTCATCCACAAAGAGGCAGACCTACCCTTCCAGCTCCTCCACTATGTCACTAATAAAGACATTAAAAAGCACCAGTCCCAGTATTGACCCCTGAGGTACCCCGCTGGTCATTCTCCCCTCCTCGGAGTGAACTGCATTTACCACCATCCTCTTCCTCCTATCCCCTGACCAGTTTCTTACACATGTTACCACCTTATTACCCACCCCCATGCTGCCCAACTTTTTTACCAGTCTCTTATGTGGAATGGTGTTGAAGGCCTTGCTGATGTCTTGGTAGGCCTTGTCCAGCACACCTACCTGATCCAGCACCTTAGCTACCCAGTCAAAAAAATCTCTTAGATTTGTTTGGCATGACCATCCCTCTGTGAAACCATGCTGCCTCATGTCCTGCAGTCCATTCAATTTGAAATATTCCACAGTCCTTTCCTTTAATAGTGTTTCCATTAAATTGTCTACCACCAAAGTCACAGACAGACCTATAATTGCCCACCTTCTCTTTGCTACCACTTCTGTGAAGTGGGACTACAACTTCTCTCATCCAGTCCTCTGGGATCACACCAGTCTCCAGTGAACTGTTAAACAAGTCTACCAGGGGTGTAGCCAGTACTTCCCTGAGTTCCTTCATCACTCTTGGATGCACCCCATCTGGCCCCATGGCTTTATCCACCCTCAGATTACTAATTTCCTGACCTCTCCTCAGAAAAGGGGCTGGTGTCCACTTCCCTCCCCTCAAAGCTCTTGGTCTATTTTCACTTGTCCTTCCCCTTCCCCTGTGAACACTGAGCAGAAGTATTTTAGATGTTTACCTTTTCTTGGTCCTTCTCCGTACAGTCCCCCCCCCCCCAACCATACAGTCCCATTGCTAAGGCTCCCCAACTCAGAGCTGTACCTGGTGGTAATGTTACAGTTGGGGTCCTGCCACTGCAGACTTCTCTTCTGGAGCTAAACCAAGTATCTATGTCATCCATTTGGGGCCCCGCTGCTGGGGATCCCCCTCCTGCAGCTGCACCAGGTAGTTAATATCATCTATGGTGGGTCTTGCTGTACAGGGTCTTTCTCCCAGAGCTACACTGGGCCTCAGTTTTAGTGATGAGGTCCAACTGCTGGGGAGCCCCTTCCTGGAGTTGCAGTGAGCAGCAGGTGTAATCATTTGTATCCACCCTAGTTACTTCCTGGGGTCACTCCTGCATCAACTGGCAATGTAAGGTTCAGATCTCTAGCTTCTCAGGAGCTCTGTGAAGTGTTGCCATAGGCAGCTGTTTATAAATCAGGGTTCCCACTTTTCAATCCCTTCTTCGGCTGCACACTGTGTGTGTGACCTCATCCCCACTGAAGCAAACATGAACAGTGTGCATTTCCTGATTGCCCAGCAGATTTCAGGACAAAATTAGCTCATACCATGTCAAAAGGTGCTAAGATCTGTCACCTAAGCATACTGAGAAAGAATGTATAGCTGCAGAAATGTATACTCAAGTATTGTAAAATGCAAATACTCATTTGTAAACTAAGTAGCTCAGACAGAGGTCATTAAAAAGATAAAAAAATGTATAAGTCACTAAATTTTGTATACTCTGCAAGTGCAAAGACATTTCTAGGTTACCAGCACTTGCCCATAGTCCATAAAAGGCAAATCTACAACTCAATTAAAAAGCGAGATGTGTAATCCTTCTGTGTAGGCAGATACGTGGGCTGCTTGAACGTGAGACATTGTAAGTTGTTCTGGTGCCAGCTTTGTGGGGGCTGGAGCTCCGCCGTGTGGCTCATACACACCAAAGACAAAAGATGGTTTGTAGGCCATATAACACAAAAACTCCTATGCTGTTTCAACCGCAAAAACCTCTTATAGAATAAATGAAATAATGTTTACTCGTCCATATTTTAAAGGCAAACATTGTATGGCCTGAAGTCCATTTTATATTTCCTGAAAAAAAATGCTATCTTGAGAAATTATGAAAATACAATTTTAAACACCATTTAGCTAATGTTTCATGTTCAGCATTATATGTATTAAACTCCCCTTTTGTCCTTTTAACTATCCTCATTAACAAAACATAGAAACAGAATTAGGCTATATTAAATGGTTAGCCTCTTGTATATGGATTTCTATACACTCCAAACTGCTGCTGTGGTACAGTTCAAACATCATAAAAAGTTGTTGTGGTATTGTTGTGATGTCACAATGATACAATAACTTCTTCACTCTTGACATGCCACCTGATTGGATGGGCAAAATGGCATAGCCACTTAGCTAACGGTTCATCGAGACAATTTGGCCACGAACAGCCATAGTCGTCTCTGTGTTATAAAACTGTACTAATTTGTCAGTTTTCTTTTTTTTTTAAACATTGTTGCAGTGAATCTTGGAGGGTCAGGGCCAGGAATGACTATTATCAGTGACTTGGTAGCATACTGAGGTGCTGGGAGTGAGCAGGAGCATGAACTCAAGGTATAAATGAAGCCTTTGTAGAATCAAACTTTTAAATCTCGAGGAAACTATACACTATACAAGACAGTGTATGGGTGACCATACACAACCAAGGCTGTGTTTCCATCTCAGGGATGTGATTACATCATAGAAGCTTCTTAAGATTCAGTCTCCAGGTCTGAATGACAGCATAACATTCCCTGGATGGAAACGTAGCCTTGCTCCGTATGGTCACCCATACACTATTCTGCATATAAAAAATGCCCAGGGTGCATATCTACACCTTACATCATATTTATAAAATGGGTGCTAAGAATCCTGCATCCTGATTTGCTGAAACGTTTTTGTACCCATTGGATTGAGACAGTGCTACCAATTGGTATGAAAAAATGCCCATTACCAATGTTGCTCAATTAATACAAATATCAACATGTGGCTACTAGGTGTTGCAATCCCTAATCCTGGTTTCACTTTCAGCCACACTACTACCACCCTGATCCACTCACTCACTGAACTAAAACACCAGAAGCCAGTTATTTCCAGTTCAATAATATAGGCCAGAGTTTCTCAAACGGTGAGGCCAGCCTCCCTGGGGAGGCCCTGACTAGTTTCGGGAAGAGGCCCAGTCAAGTCTGACAGTGTACTGTACCAAAAGCAGCAGTGCAAGTTACAGCAAACATTTTGAAGCTACAGCATAGCATTTTATTCTATTTTAGAGCGTTCACTTTCTCCTGTCTTGCAAGATGATCTTTGTTCCACAGGCTGAGTCTGCTTTAACAATTGTTTTATGACTTTAAATAATGAAAAAGAGTGTTTCTTTTTATATGGCTAACCCTGGATTGTTGTCAGCATTCACAGCTGTTTGAACATGCATTGTCCTTCAAGGTCAGGGAGCAGAGTCTGTTGCATGCTAGGTTATGATAGACACAACAAGCATTTGTCAATGCCAAATGTTGTCTCACTGGCATTGGCACTGGTAGTGCAGGAGTTAGAGATGCATAATAGGAATGGCAGTGAAGTATTGAACTGACACCAATGCCACCCCCACCCTGCAGAGACTGACAGGCATTGGGGTGTGCCTTTGGGTCATCAGCTATAACGCTCATGCCATTGTACCTCACCCTACCCTGCAGACACTGACAAGTGTCGTGCTGTGCTTTGGGGTCTTTGGGCCTTATAATTACCCAATTCCATGACCGCTGAGATGGGTGCAGTACAGGAGAATGGGGTGAACTTTAGGACCAAACACTCCAGGCCACACCTCGATGCCTATCATTGGCTGAAGGTGGGGGTGGGGGTGTAATGGTGTGAGCATTACAGCCAATGATCCCAAGTCACACCCTTGATGCCTGTCAGTCTCTACAGGGTGGGGTGTTAACATTTGGAAACCCCAACGTCGTAGGCGTTTGCTGGTATTTTCACTCCAAATTTTCAACATAGGCTTTTTGTAACCCCACCTCATGAAGAGCGGCACAATCAGTTTGTTAGCTGTAAGGTGGTCTTGCACAGCAGCTATGCCATTTGGCGACACAGGGAGGAAAACACATTCTGGGCAAAATGTGTAAAAATGACAACTGTATTGTTCATGAGGAGGTGTAAAAAAATGACAATGTTGAAAATCTGGAGTGAAAATATGAAAAATTGGTGAAGTCCTGAGCATTCATAGAAACTGTGGAACACACATCCGTAACCCAATTATTTTTGGGATATTTTTAACCACATTTTCAACATAGGCATTTTGGGACCTCCCCTCATGAACAGTGGCACTGTCATTTTGTTAATCTATCCCAAAAGTTGATTTCCCACAGCGACCACGTCATTGTGCACCACAGGTGCGAAAACACATTTTGGGCAGGATGTAAAAAATGACAGCTGTACTGTTCATAAGGAGGTGTGGAAAAATGCCAGTGTTGAAAATCTGGCATGAACATATTGTGAATTTGCGAAAATACAAGGGTGTGTGGAAACTACACAACGCACGCTTGTAACAGTCATTTTATGGACTGTCATCACCAGATTATCAACATATGCATTTTAGGACCTCTGCTCATGAACAGTGTCACTGTAATTTTCTCAAACTGTCCCAAAAACTGATTTTGCAAAGCAACCGCTTTATTCAGTGCCGGAGGTGCGAAAACACATTTCGGCCAGGATATGTAAAATGACAGCTGTATTGTTCATAAGGAGGTGTGGTAAAATGCCAATTTTGAAAATTTGGAGTGAAAATATTATAAAAGTCACAAAGTTACAAGCGTGCGTGGAAACTGCTCAATGCACACTCATAAAACAGCCATTTTGGGGATTTTTTTCACCAAATTTGCAACATAGGCTTTTTGAGAGCCCCCCTCATGAACAGTGGCACTGTCGTTTCATTAATCAGTCCCAAAAAGTGATTCCATGCAGTGACCACAAAATCACCTTTAGGGACCAAATAACGCCATGACAGTGACTGAATTCATGAGGAGGGGTCCAAATAACCCCAAGTTGAAAATTTGGTGGCAAAATTCCCAAAAATGGCTGTGATATGCACCAAAGTTGGAAAAAAAACAATTTATGCCATTATACAGCTTACCGGCATTTATTCAGTTCGCGGTCAGCTTTGAAGAGTGCAGACGTGTTCTCAGTCCACTGAAGATCATCGTGCCGGACTCCGGAAGTAAGTATGGGGTGAGGGGGGTGTGGGGAGGCAGAGTACACAGAGGGTGGGTGCGGGTTGGAGGTGGGGGCAGGAGAGACCGCGAGGGACCGTTTTCTTTTTTTACTGCCTAAAAAAAAAAAAAAGACAATGAGGGTCGGTTTTCTTTTTTTGCAGGTGCTTGTTTGGTACACCAGGGTGGGGTTCCAGTGTACCACCTGCATAATGGGGAGGGGAAAAGCAGACAATGGGAACTGAGCCCCCCGTCAGCACAGAAATGGGTGGGGCAGGCATGCATGATGCTGAGGGGGATTGGGCACCCCCTCGGCACACAGCACACATCAAAGGCTGGGGACATTATGCTGATGGGGAGTGGGCTCCCCCATTGGCAAATTAAACTAGGCGGGGGGGACTGAAGCCAACAGGGACTGGGCCCCCATCGGCAAGGAAAGACTGTTGGGGAGTGCATGATGCTGAGGGATTGGGCACCCCTTGGCACGCCACGAATGGGGCATCATGCTGACGGAGGGCTCCCTGTCAGCAAATGAAGTGGCTGCGTGCAGTCAGTGCCACCATGTTTAGGTTAGGAAGCGGGCTCCACCAGCAAGGGTATGTTGAGAGGTGCTGCTGCATGATAAGCTTGGCTCTCATTGCAGTGGACCTTTCCTTAGATGTGCTCTCAACATTACGTGTTGCTGGTGTGGTGCCTGCATGCTGCCTTTTTGGGGAATGAGGGACGTACCCACTGATGCATGCCCTGCATGCGCCCTCATTGACCTCGCCTCCAAATCTGCTACTACTGCAATATGTTGTCTGGTGTGCAAGCCAACATAAAAATAATGATGACAAATGATGGGTTTTCGAAAAGGTGAAGATAGTACTGAAAACCTGGGGATAACCATTTTTTTTAATTTAGTATGCTTTTTGGTGTTGCCAGACCTCTGAAGGGTTCAGTCCCCGACTCTGCTGTCTCATTTTATTATTTTTAATCTCAAAAATTCAGAAGCAAAGAGATAAAAAATCAAATCTTACAACACTGGAGAAAAGGGTGATCTAGAATACAATAAAAGAGGAATATGTTCACCATATTCACCATAAGATGCACTGCTGCTTTACATTTTGAGTAGCTGATGTTTGGGATGAAGAATCAGAGAAAACTGAATGTAAATAGCCTAGGTGAATAAACCTGGTCATTTATTTAATGGCTTTTCACATTCTTTCTGGTGTACAGGGAAACGTATTGTATGGTATTATTTCTATGGGGAGGTCTGATGTTTATAAATGAATTAGGGAAGGCCAGAGATTTTTTTACATATCGGGGGAGGCTCATTATGACAACATTTAAGAACTAAAGAGACACATATCCACAAGATCAATTATTCCAAAGTGTTCCTCAGGAAATTAAGAACCCTTAAATGCACTTTTCTAAAAAAATAACTATTTAAAACTCCTGTTTTCAAAGAAATCTTGCTTAAGTTTATGGGCAGAATTTCCATTTATACTCAGAGTATTGAAAGTTTTAGCTAGCAGTGAAATAAATCTGTGGACAAACAGATTGATAGAATGTATCTAGATTTCAGTATGGTCTTCAACTTGGTGATCCCATAAATCTAGGGGATCTACTGGTTAGGGCAAAGGTGGGTAGCAGATTGGCTAGGTGGCAGGACCCAAACTGTGACTGTAAATGGAAAACATACAGAGGTCAATGTGGTCACATGTGGGGTATCAGAAGGGTCGATGCTGAACTAGCACTGTTAAATGACATAGGTAAAAGGAGCAAAGAATAATGTTGCCACTTTGTAGATGACACTAAACTCTGTGGCAGGGTAGACTCCAGGAAGGGGATCAGAGACTTGAAGAGGGACCTAAAAAAAGTTGGAAGGGTGGTCCAAGACATGACAACTAAAGTTTAATGCGAAGAAGTACAAAGCAATGCACATAGGTAAGAGTAAGCCAAAGATGACTTACTGACTATGAGTTGAAAACAATCAGCTTGACCTCTGAGGAAAATGATTTGGTGATTGTCATCAGTGATAATCTCGAGTAAGTGACCCAGTTCACCAGAGCACTCAGAAAGGCAAACAGGATGCTGGTATGTATACAGAGAGAGTTTTCCAGTAGGAGGAAAGTGGTTCTGGTGTCCCTTTATGGATCACTGATAAGGCTAAAACTGGAATACTTTATCCAAGTTCTGGAGCCTGTGCCTGATAAAGGTTAAATACTGTATGCAACCTCTCCAGAGGATGGCTACCAAGATAATCCTTTAAGTATCTGAAAGATAACCAGGGTATGATGGCATGGCCTGTTTGAGCAGAGTCAAGTATAGATAACTAGGGTTCATGGGTATAAACTGGTGGGGGGGGTAGATTCAGGAAAGATGCAAAAAAAAAAGTACTTTTTCACAGAAAGGGCGGTAGATTGATATATAGAATGGTTTGCCAAGGAGATGGTGAACAATAAGGCAGTCACATGTTTCAAGAGTGCATGGGACAGCTATAAGGGGTTGGTAAAAACAATAATAGTGAAGGGACTAAGAAAGTGGGGGGGGGGGACATAAACCAGCACTAGGCATTCAACCTAGACACAACCAAGGAAAGGTTGGTATGGCTCAGGCAAGCAAACAGGCAGATAAATTGACTAAGTTATCTTTCTCCTAACACCTTTTTGTGGTTGTATGTTATGCATAAAACTTTTTTCCAGCATGTGGCTGTTTTCAACAGTTTGTCTAAATTATGATGAATCTAGCAGTTCTACGACTTTGCAGGACAACATTCCCACAGAAGGCTTTCAAACAGTGCTGATGATGGACAATAAGTTATCTACCACCAAGAGATGCCAACAAAATGCTGTCGGCACGTTTCCTATTTATCTGTTGCAAATCTGGCAGTAGCAGTACTGTAGAAGAAGTCATCATTTTTATTTAATTATGCCCTTTTCTAAGGCTCAAAGTGCTGTACAAATGCCAAATATCAAAACAGAGAGGAGAGATATAGGGACACTGTATATCACAGACTAAGAAAATATAGTATATGGGTGCTATCGATTGTGCATGGATTTCAGCAACGGCTGAAATCTTGTTGTAGGAGAGTTCTAAGGTCAAAAAAGTTATTGTGCTATCGTTCTGAAGTCACATCGATAGTACAACAACTCTTTAACCATGACCTGCCACCGGATTGGCTCAGACAAGGTTAAATGTACAAATAAACAAACTGGCAGCACACTTAGCGAAGGTCAAGGCAGAGCCACCGACTTTTAAGTTCGGAGTTGGACACGGAGAGCCAAACATATTCCCTTTCAGAAAAATGATTTCTTTTTTTTTTTTCTAATTTTAAAAATAAGCGGTTCAGAGAAGCAAAAGTGAGAAGCGGGACTGAGCAGGAGAGGCAGTAGCGGGAATGGAAGTGAGAAGGAGCACCAGCGAGAATGGAGCAGCACCCACAGCAAGTAACTACATAAATAAGATAATGTGAAACAAAACAAAAAACCCATATACTATATAAAACAGTGGATGGCTGAACATCTACAACTAAGGTTATGTTTCCATCTTGGGCAGTTGATGACATCAATGAGACCTCTCGAGCTTTGCTCTCAAGGTCTCTATGATGTCATCGACTCCCTCGATGGAAACACAGCCTTCTTGTGGATGTTCATCCATCCACTATTCTATATGTGATTACAACAGTAAAGTGCAAAACAGAACAACAGTATTATGGCAACCTGTATAATGGAATCACATGCAATCAGAAAATGCCAGTTTTAGGAACTGTACTATTCCATGTCTTGTGAACAATGATCTGTTACTCCGTAAATGGCAGGTTTAACACACAACTGACACACACCATTGCCACAGAGTACAACATCATGCAGGAAGCAGTCAATTCTTATTTATTTTAATACGGCAAAAGAGTGTTCTGGTGTGCTTCTGTGGAATAATTTTTTAAGAAGAGAAGAATGAGAAATTCTTTGTTAAGTATCATTACCATCAATGATTTTGACAGTCTTTATCACCAGTTCCCCTCCCCCGCATTGGCATTTAGTTAATGGCACACAGTGACACCCACTGCTATGGTGTGATGCCTCTGCGAACTCTGTTCAGCAGTGTTGTGCTGACGTTAGCTTGGCCTCAGTGCTGTGAGCATTGATCGTTAAGTTATGCATCTTTCCAGCTTCACCATAGTGAAAAGAATGTTCTCTGTGATTAAGAAGTACCACACCAAATACAGACACTTTCAGGAAAATTAATGTGTTAGCTCCTAATTCAGCTGAGGTTACTCACCTTGGCTATATTTAAACAAAAATTGGCACTCTGATTTTAAAGGGATGGTTTCTGAGTCCCCCCCCCTCCGAGTTTTTTTTTTATCTGAAAGGGACACTGCCAGTTCTTTGTCCTACTATGTCATCTTATGAAGCAGCCACAAATAGATACAGAAACAATTGCATGTTTCTTGTTACCTAAACAAGGTGTCCAAGTTCAATCATTATTTATTTATTATTTTTCAAATTTTTTGCTGTTTGTTTTTGGTATTGTATGCCTGGTCAAAGAACAAAAAGACTGTGTTATAAAAGACCTGATTGCCGAACACTGTTGATGTGGATATGATTTTACCACTCCTCTTGCACTAAATACTATTCTATCTCCCATACACCACCACTGGCTTAGCTCAAGAACAAGTGGTGCTGGCCAACTCACCTCCTTTTTTGTCTTGTCTTCCTTCCTTACCCATTTCCAGTTGGGCTTCAGGAAAGCTCAATCTACTGCCCCCCCCCCCCCAGCTTACTGAATTTATACCGACAAGTCCTGGGCTTGCTTTCCTCTGCTATCTTTGAAGACCCTGTTAAGGTTTTTGACACAGTGGCCCACCTCTTCCTAAAGAGATTGGGAGCCCAAGGTGAAAATACTGAGCTAGCTACAGTGGTGTTTGCCAGGATCAAGTGAAGCGTCACAGTGTGTCAGTTTTCTGCATGACAACCATCGTTGAATTGTACTACTGTATAATGTATAGTAGAGTATTATAATGTATGGGGAGCCCTTATTAAACATCATAATCAGCAGCAGCAAATCCTTGTTATGCCACTGTTCAGAATGTCAGAAGTTGTTAACCACACTTCGGAACGTCCAAGCAGTGACATAGCAAGAAAGAATCATGACTTGCACAGTATTCTAGCCCCACAGATCGCGAGCACCATTTTCGGGTAAAAATAAAAAAAAAACAAAATTCCCATTAGCGGTAGTTCACTGACTGAGCGGATTACAATGTTGGAATTACATGTGAAAATGAGTGACTTTTCAGACCGCAGGCACTTCATACACAATTGTCTGCTGTGCCCCCTCATTCTTTAATCAGTTATTTATTTATTTATTTTATCACAACATTATTTGTCACCACCTCCGTGGACCTGGCAGGGGCTATGACCGCCCCTCCCCCCCCCGAGAGGTACATCCTCCAGCACATCGGGGCCATCACGGATCCCGCTGGGTATTTTCCTCTGTTTTTTCTCCCCCACGTTCGCACCCGTGCAATGGGTGCAGCAGCTGTCTCCATCTCCACAGAAGCAGCCATGCACCCTGAGTGCTGGCTGAACCCCTCTTGTTGTGCTGATGCACACAGCACGAACCCTCCTCAATGAGGAAGAAGAGCAGTCCTCTGGGTGCTCAATCCTTACCTCCCCCGGCCAACCCCTAACAACCCTAGTCTATTCCAGAACCCAGATCACCAGTATGCTGCGAGGTGTTGCATCCAGCACCTCAACCTTCAGCGCTACCGGGCTGGCTCTAATCAGTTATTTTAGTCTCAGTATTAGGACTGTCTCTTAGTGCTTGGTGAGCACAGACATCAAATATTATTAATAGAGCCCCTCTTAAACGCCTCCTATACAGGCTCATCACACCTAACTTCTCCAGCCTCTCCTCAAAGCACATTACATCCATGCCCACAGAACATCGTGGTTGCCCTACTCTGAATGACCTCCACACTCCCTACATCCACACTCTTTACATCCTTCCTCTGGTATGGTGACCATAACTGTGCACAATAGTCCAGGTGTGGCCTCACCATAGATCTAAACAACGTACATGGGACATTCCTATTCCTGCTGGAAAATTTACAACTAGTGCATACTAAAATTTGGTTTGCTTTGGACACTGATTGCTAAAGATGCCTGGAGTATATTAAATTACTAGTCACCAGAACTCCCATGACTTTTCCCTTTCTACTTTCAATAATTTCAGTTGGAAAAATGGTCTAAGAAAATCCCAGGCTCTGATTGGCTGATAGCCCTGGCAAGGTGGGCATCTATCAGACAACACAGCCTGGGAGCACTATTTGGGGATTTTCTGCAATTTGTTGCACTCTATATGAACCAAGCTGTCTGTACTAAGGTATTTGCTTTGTTAACTTGTATGGGACAATTGTTCATTTTGTCCTCTGTTTGCACTTTATGCACCCTTGCACATTGGAAAAAAACACTGTAAAGTTACTTTTTTAGCATTTACCATAGTCTGGCATTTTGTCATGGTCTGGCTTGTGTGCTGGAGTATGTCCTGTTGTGCTGGGAGCTCACCCCCAGAGAGCTCTGATAACTCATTTCCCTGTGCCCATCCGGTCTGGTGTTTTGTTTCGCACCATTTCTATGTTTTATCCTGGTTTCCTGATTTTGTCAGAAATATCCATGCTGGCTGCATCATCTTTAATGTATAGGTGAACTTCCCCCATCTCATCTGATCTTCATTATATATATGTATGTATGTGTATAGCTTTCTATCATAATATATGTAAAACAGCTGCCTCTACTATACTCATGATCACTCACTGGCAGTGAGACAGTGGCTAGCTGAGGTGATGAGCAGAGGGATGTGCCAGTCACTGTCACTGTTGCCGTAGTTCAGCTTAGGTGACGAGGGTGAAGGGGTGCAGGGAGGAGGGTCCTGATTGGCAGGTCAGACGGAGGTTAGATGCCCTTACAAGGGGACCAGTAGGCCAACAAGAAGATTCCAGATAGTTGTAGGACAGACAATTGGGGGGTATGTGGACCACTAGACTGACAGGGATATTCAAGACAGCTACAGAACAGGTGATCACAGGATGTGGACCACCAGGAATATTCAAGACTACAGCTGGATGGGCAATCTGGGTGGGAAGACCACTCGCACAACCAGGAATATGCAAAACAGCTATAGGACAGGTGGTCAAAGGGAACAATCATGCCCAGGCATAAGGGCAGGGTTTCAGCAGCATTAAACAGTGTCTATATCGAGGCTGATTCATGCTAAATATACTGCTATGCCCAGTAAACAGTGGGGAGTCTTCATTTGCAGGGGCACAGTGGCATATTCTGTGGATCACACTGTCAGGTCAGCACACAGAAAACTTTGAATATGGCCCCCACCCCATTGACGGGCGCTATTCACAGTTAACACAGCACTAACCCAGTTAGTGCCATGCTAACCATTTGAATATGGGGGTCCTGGAGCTGACAAAACATCTTTATACTGTAAGGTCACCATTTCTTCATAACTTCATTGTTTTTGACATTCTGACCCCAAGGTTTCAACTGTTTTTCATGACTCCACCTTATGATGAAGACAGGTGGAATTGTTTTATAAATCCTGTCTGAAAGGTGATCCTGTGGAGCAACTGCGTAAACATGTTTCAGGTGGAATTTGAAAAATTACACCTGTATTGTTCATGAGTCAGGGTAAAAATAAGGCTATGTTGAAAGTCTGGGGCATAGATGTAAAAAATTACAAAGTAATGAGTAGAAGTTTAAAACACATTAAAAATGTATTAATTTTGCATATCCTGTTTTCCATCAGCTCATCGTCAGTATCTGTAGCAGTAGGACATGCCAGTGAACTAGATAGATAAGTTGGGGGATAGTAGGTGCTGACAGGGGGATTGGGGTGAGGGAGAGAAGGTTGGTGGAGCAGAACACATTGATGAACAGTTGTCTTTGTTTCAGGTTAAAAAACAAACAAAGATAAAGATGAGGGATGGTTTTCATTACTGATGGGCCTGATACTGGAAATGTGGCATGCCATTGTATGTGTGTGCTTTTCTGGCACCAGGGCTGGACACCCTGGTATCACATGCTGTTACAGTGGGGGTCAGTGTTTCCCAGTGATAAGGTTAGGCACTCAACTTCCAGACTTGGGGAGGTTGTTGTGATTTCTGGCAGTGGGGTTAGGCATCTGACTGCTGGACTTGACAGGGGGTTCCATTGATGAGGCTGGGCTCTCAACCACCAAACTTATTGAAAGCTGGTTGGGCATGACGTTGGATACTGGTGGTAGGACTGAGCACCCACCACTGGTGCTATAAAGCTGGGTGGTGCAGGAGGGGAATGCTATTTTGCTGGTTGAAGAGGTCACATAAATGAGTGCAGCACACTGTGATAGATGTGGCTGCATCCTTTCATTTATGAGACTTTTCCGCACATCATTGAGTGAAGCAGAGGATCAGCAGCCTTGTCAGTATTAGGTATTGACTTGTACATCTCCTGGTCTTTCAGTTGCATTGACTGCTACAGCACACACCTCCCTGGCCCCTAAGCTGCCAGAGCAGCCCCAAAATATTTGCATTGTGTATGTGTACAAGCAAACATAAAAAATCCGAAACCATTTGCACAGCTTCCTGAAAAAGCTCAACTTGGCCTTAGGGATCTCAGCAAACTCTTTAATATATTTTAGAATGACTTTAGTGGATTGGGACCAAGATTGAAAGTCCTTTCACTGTAGTAAGGGCTTCATAGTTCCTCAATAAGGTTGTATTTTCTTTACAGTGATAACTAGCTTGAAAAATAGTCAAGGCCTACATAATGCTGAAATGATAGTATTCACATTGGGACCCCTACAGCGAATAGGCCACTTGATCAGAGTAAGAAATATTATTTTCTAAATGTTCTTATACCCTCACTGGGCTTACAAAGCTTTTACATACATATTTACAGAACAAGCAGTTCCCACATCTGTAGCTTCCTGTTGGGGGGGGGTAACCAAGGATTTTGTGGGTTTACAACAGAGGAAAGCATGCTTGGTGCAACAATATCCTTTATAGTTTTAGCTTTCCTAAATACAACTTTGTGACCTGCATCTACACCATTTTTTAATTTTGGCTCAAGTTTTAAAATATTACAATTCTTTTGTACTATATTTCTAACTGCTATAGACCTAGCTGAATATGTGGCAACAAAAGGACATGTGAACATCGTTTCTTGACTTTTTTCTTTGGGAATCAATGTGGATGCACGTTCCATTTTATCAACATTTTTAATAGCATTTGCCACAGAACATAAGCTGTATCCCACTTGTAAAAACCTGTCTACTTGTTCCCCCTGCTTTTTGTTATATTTGTGAGTCTCTGTACAGCTACGTTTCGCTCTAATAAGCTGACCCTTTTGAATATTTTGTACAATGTGTGAAGGAAGGCAACTATTGTACAAAAGAAGACTATTCTGATCTGTTTCCTTTTGGTGTAGTGTTGTACACACATCCTCCTGTTTGTTTTTATAAATGAGAAGATCCAAACAAAAATCGGCTCCTTACCAAAGCTGTACTTGAATTTAAAAAAAAAACATTTGTGCTTTCCAACCATGTAACACAATTTTTGAACTGTTCCTCAGTGCCCTTCCAGACAACTAACATGTTGTCTATATAGTGCTGCCACATGTCCAAATAGTGGAAATAGGGGGTTGTTTTGGCGCTATATAGAACACATTCCCAAAAGGCCACATATAATCCTGCATAACTTGGGGCCATGGTGGCCTTCCCTTGCTGAGCCCCATTTTTGTCTGTAATAACGTTTGTCATACAGAAACATGTTCTTTGTCAACATCAGATGAGACAGTTCTATTAGATAATGTGTTGGCTTATTTACAACATTAACTTCATCTCTCTGGTACAAAATATATTGTAGGGCCATAAGGCCACCATCATGTGGGGATCACAGTATACAGAGATTTGATGTCTAATGTGGCAAAAAAACACCCTTCACCTAATTCCAAATTTTCCACCAGATTTATTACCTCCATCGAATCCCTGGTATATGCTCTCACATTTGTTACCAAAGGTTGTAAAAACCCATCTACCAGCATTGAGATGAGCTCTGTCAGCCACCCTTTGCCAAAATTATTGGTTAACCTGGCGGTGACTCTCTGTTCTTGTGCACCTTCAGTAGAATATGTATCACTGGTACTACCAGATGTGCTACAGTGATCTACAAAATACTTGGTTGCCCCCCAAAGGAGGCTACAGATGTGAGAGCTACACATTCTGTAAATATGTGAGCCCAGTGATGGGACAGAAAATTTCAATTAATCAATTAATTACCTGTAATAGTGAGGGGTAGTGTATTTACTATCATATATTATGTGAGGAGAATGACTCACCTATTCAAGATCAGGATAGGCAAGCATGTGTAGGGGCCATATTACATCAAAACCAAACATACGCTATAGTTAAACACATTTTGAATAATAAAAATCAAATGTATAATATTAAGTTTACAGGTATAGAAAAAATCACTTTGGGTCTGGGGTGACTTAGAGAAAAAGACTGGACAGCATGAAGGCTATTGGATTTACTGATTACAAGCACACAGTGATGAAAGGCTGAATGAAAACACTGAGCTTTCAGCCTATTTGAGTAAATTGTACAGTGTGACGCATTTAATAATTGCCGTTCTAAAAAATGTTTGGTGAGTTCATAAGATGAAATGATATGCCCTGAATGTTCTAGTGGGATCCATGGAAACATATTTAAAATAAACCTGCAGCCCTGTTTTTTGAATGGATGTGAGTTCCTGATAGCTATGTATTTGGTCTTTTGAATACGCTGATTATTTGCCTTGCTGCATATTTAAGTTGTTTGTCTTCATGAACTTGACTACATATAGCTGCTCACCAAGTGGCCATAGTCTCTGGTTATAAGCCTTGTCTCGAAGGGTACCCTACCCCTCAGTACACTGGTGATATCAGAGTAACCACCAGGTTCTACTTGTACCCTGACATACTGTTGGAAATGGGGCCCCAACAACGAGCCCTCCTGGCCATGACCCTGCTTGCATTATGTGGGCAAATATACTACGCCATGACCCTGCTTGCATTATGTGGGCAAATATACTACAATGAGAGTTATTTAGAAAATCTGATGTTATTATCACTTAGAACATGCAGAAAAAAAACAGAAATCATTTTCATTGGTTTAAAACAGGCCTTCAGAAATAATTAAGATGACATTGGAGAGCTTGAATATCTAAAGAGTGATTTCAGCTGAACTAAACTTAAAGGTCAAAGCTTGTTTAAAGCAGGCAGAGTGTTACCATGTATCAGTCTAGTAGTTAAAAAAAAACTGGCACTTCGGCCCGGTGGCGCAGAGGGCTGAGGTGTTGAGCACTTTCGCTCCACACAGGCCCGGTTGAGGTGGACTCGGGTAGTCGGTGGGTCGGCGGGGTAGTTTGGCTAGGCGTCCGGCGACAGCTCGCCTACTCTGGGGTGGGATTGACGTAGTCCAGCTCTTGCCGCGACCCACTCACGGAGGCTGAGGAAATGCAAGCCCTTGCAGGGATTGGCTGGTCGAGCCTTTGAGCAGTGCGGACATCAGCATCCCAGCGTCATAGCGTCAGGGGTGATCGAATCTGCTCGGGAGAAAAAACAGGAAAAAGAGCCTGCCTCGTCCGGGAGGAAGCAAGGACCGGAGCGTGCCCATGATTTGCCCGTGCCCATTCGGCAGTCCACGGGGCCGACGAAAATGAAATTACGGGGTTGTCCCCTACCTCATCCCGCGGAAGTAAGCGCTGCCCGGCGGGGCTTGTGGTCTGTACGAGTAGGGTTTCGGGCAGCGGGATGTTCGAGGGTCATCGCCAAAGGGTCAGAGGAAGCAGGCTGAGTAAGGAGGATAAAAAGGCGATTTAAAAAAAAAAACTGGCACTTAAAATTCATATTATCATGTATAAAATCTTGTTACAACAAGGTCTTAACATAATAGTTTGTTGAGAGTATGTTGGGAATATGTCTCCAGCTGGTTGTACTTTCATCCGTGTGATACACTTACAGTACTTACCTTGGGTATACATCATTTTCATTATTCTATATGCCATATATAGATAATTTCTGGTGCTGTAATTTTGGGGCTCATCATTTTTTATTATTTTTTTTACTTGGTTATATGTTACATTTTAGCTTGCAGTTGTTTCTCAATGGTCATTTCATTATGAATGGTTCTATTCTAAGCAGAGTGATGTACTGCGGCCTCACTTGTGAAATGTGTGTCTTAGGAGGTTTCCTTCAGTTGACATGTAATTTACTGAGCAGAGAATCTTAAGGTTCTTTTCGGGGTTTTTTATCCATTAGACTGATACATGGTAACTCTCTGCCTGCTGTTATCTTTAACAACCTTTGACCTTTAAGTTTAGTTCAGCTGAAATCACTCTTTAGATAGCCAAGCTCTCTAATGTCACTTTAATTATTTCTGAAGGCCTGTTTTAAACAAATGAAAATTATTTCTGTTTTTTTTTTTCTGCATGTTCTATAATAATATGGGGTTTTCTAAATAACTCTCATTAAGCTTCTGAAGAAGGACCTGTTGGTCTGAAAGCTAAAGCTTTTTGTTCTTCTTGTAACATCCTTGTTGGTCCAATAAAAGGTATCAAACCATTTGTTCTGGATTTGTTCTTACTAGGTCCAATACGGCATTAAACATTTTGTTTTACACTTGAAGAAATCCTAGCTCCCATTACTAAGCTGCTGAACTTATCCCTGCAACTGGTTCAATTCCCCCAAGCTTGGAAGTCAGCCATGGTAACTCCAGTACATAAGAGCAGTGACCTGGCACTGCATGCCAATTATAGGCCTATTTCTATCCTTCCTCCACTGTCAAAAGCACTTGAGTGCATAGTATCAGACCAGCTGGTACAATACCTTGACAAATGCAGAATCCAGTGCTTGGAACAGCACGGATTTTGGAAAGGGCACAGCACCACCACTGCTCTTATTGAATTCACCAGCTGCATTCATAGCTCACTGGATCAGGGTAACCTTGTAGACATGGTCTTTATTGACCTAACAAAGGCCTTTGACATGGTCAGTCGCTCTCCACTACTTCAACAACTCACCTCTATGGGCCTCTCTAACCATGCAACTAATTGGTTCAAATGCTATGTAGCTGACCACTCCCAGCAGGTAAAGATTGGAAACTCCACATCTGGAAGCCTACTGGTTCACTGCAGGGGCCCCCGTGGTCAATTCTAGGACCCCTCCTCTTCAGCATCTTCATAAATAACCTACCTCAATCTTGTGGCCAACAGATGCTACTCTATGCAGATGATGCAGTTATTTGCACTTCCCACCAGGACCCCTGCACCCTTAAAAATCAGCTACAACTTGCTTTTGAACAAACTGAAGACTGGTTCAGAGTATACAAGCTGGTTCTGAACTATAAAAAGACTAAAGCAATGCTTTTTCATGGTGCTAGAAGCAAACACAAAGTAACATCACTAAACATCACCAACCACTTAGGAGTGACAATTGAACAAGTGGAGCAATTCAAATACCTTGGAGTTATGCTCGATTACTCCCTGTCTTACTGTATGCAGAGCACATTGAGAATCTGACCAAAACAGTCAATATAAGAATTGGACTCTTGCACAGGCACAAAAATTGCCTGACACCCAAAGCCCTAAAAACCACAACCCAAAGCTCAATTTTCTGTTATCGACTAACGATTGGTCATGTACAGCTCAGCTACTGCCACCTCGCTACATAGGATAGCAGTAGTCCTCAACAAAGCCTGCAGACTGCTCACCAATTTCCCACACCTAACACACACTTGTGACCTCTAGGAGCAAACTGGGTGGCTACAGCTTGAAAAGAGGATACACTAGCAAACCTGCCTGTTAGCTAAGAAAACACTACTTGGTCTGGAATAGCCTGGAGTCACAAACCTGCTAAGTCTATCCACAAGCCCACACCACACCAGAAACTCTGTCCATCAGCTTCTCACCACCCCACACTGCAGAACCTCCCAAGGGCAGAGGTCCTATGCCTATCGGGCTCCACTCTGGCTCAATAACCTCGGTATTGATCTTGCTGCCACGCTGAGTTTTGGACCTTTCAAGACCAAGCTTAGTCAACACCTACTAAAGAAAAGCTCCTGTGACTGCACATTTTAATTGCTTTTCTTCCTAACCCTCTGACCCTGGACTGATTCGACATCAAGTTAAACCCCCTCCTCACTCCTCCTACCTCTGTCCCCCTACCTCCAGTTTCCTTCCTGCCCTGCAATAACTGCTTTCCTCCCCATCTCCCTTACTAGTCATCTTCCACCCTCCCCCCCACCCTACTGTCCTATGGCATGGCTGCTTTCTATCCCCTACCTGACAATGCTGCCTGGCTGCATCTACTACTTGTATAGTCATTGTGTTAAAAATTTTCTCTGTTACCAATTCACAATGTATTTTTGTCTATATTTAATCCACCTAACTAGATACTCCTAACTCACAATGTATGTATGTATTCCTATCCCTTTCACCTGGACCCTTTGTAAAAGAGCAATCTTCTGCTCAAAGGTATTGTAATCCATAACTGAATAAATAAATAAATATTCTCTCATTCTGTAAAGAAAAAAAAAGCATGAACAATGAAAAAAGATACATGAGAAGTTTTGATGTGATAGATTTGTAAGGAATGAAACATGGTTCACGTCAGTTACAGTACTGTTTTGTGAATAATTGCACATAATGAAATAGTATGAAACAGTTTGAGTAATTGAATACTGCTTTAACAAATACCAACATGGGATTAATTGAAATCACTGGATTCTAAGACTGAGCCTGGATAGTTTACTATGGTCATGTATTTTAAATGATTAACAAGTACGTGCTTTGTTTTAATTTGATGTAGATATATGTATGTATATATGATTACCCCTGCCCTTTTACAGCTGCTCAGGCACAGGGATAATCTTTGGCACCTTGCCATAGAAACTGGGCGACCAGCAGACAGACAGACAGGCCTACGACGCTGCGCGGAATAAGTGCACATGGGCAATCAGGAAAGCCAAGGCCGACCACTATCAGGCCACCCTCACTGCCTCCTGGGGGTGCTCCCGTACCTTCTGGGACAACATCAAACAATTAAATGGGAACACTCGCTCCCCTCCTCCTTCCCAGATTACTACTGACAACACCATCGTTACTGACCCTCCTGACATTGCAAACCTCCTCAACACCTCCTTTACTGACCTTAGCCCTATCCTCCCCATTAACTTCTTTGACCAACCACCCTCCCAACCTGCCCCTGCCCTCCATCGCCCTAGCTTCTACCTATGTAGGGTAACTGCCCAGGAAGCCAGACCGCACCTGACTAAAAGGCAACAGTCCCAGTGACAACACCCTGGACCACAGAATTCTCCGGCTGGTATTGGATCAGGTCCTTACTCCATTCACCAGCCTTCTCAACAAATCCCTCTGCCTGGGACAATTCCCCACTACATGGAAAACTGTCACTGTTACTCCTATCCATAAGGGGGTGACAGGTCCTTAGCTGGGAACTACTGACCTATCTCCACACTCCCACCCCTTTCCAAAGCCCTGGAAAAACTGGTTGCCACGCAAATCACTGAATACCTAACCAAATACAACATCCTCTGCCCTGAACAGCACAGATTCCGTGCAGGACACAGTACTAGCACAGCGCTTGTTGAATTTGCATCCTTCCTACACTCCTCCATGGACACTGGCTCCCTAGCCAGGGCTGTGTTCCTTGACCTATCAAAGGCCTTCAACATGGTCTCACACCCCCTCCTGCTTGATGCCCTCTGTCTCTCTGGCTTTGCCACTGGACCACTTGCCTGGTGCTCCAGCTACCTATCCGCATGCTCCCAACGTGTCAATATTGGTGGGACACTTTCCAATCCATGTCCTATCCTCTCTGGGGTTCCACAGGGCTCCATCCTGGGACCCCTACTCTTCTCGCTATACCTTAACACCCTGCCCAGTGCATGCACTGGGAAAATTCTACTGTATGCAGATGACGCCGTCATCTTTGCCACCGACCGTAACCCCACCTCCCTCCAGGTTTCCCTGCAACGTTCCTATAGTGACACTGAAACCTGGTTTAAAGAGTATAGACTGGTCTTAAATCTTAAAAATCTAAAACCATGCTCTTTGCCCACCCATAAAACAAAGCTTACAACTCCCTCTCCAGTATCCTCTCCTGCTCAAAGAGCAACCAGAGCAAGTCCACTCCTATAAGTACCTAGGGTCTCCTTTGACTCAGCCCTCACCTACCACACCACATGCAGAGCACTTGCCTCTGCTACCAATATGGCTTGGTATCTTGTACGCTACAAAACTGTCTTCCCCCGATGCACTCCGGCTTGCAGTTACATCCGCTATATTATCCCTAGTTGACTATGGGCTACCTGTCTACAGTGCTGCCAACACGACTGCCCTAAACAAAATCCACCTTGTCCTAAATAAGTCCTGCAGGCTAATCACAGGGGCCCCTAGGCTCACACATATGTGCCAGCTTTATGACATGGCAACAGTGCTAAACCTTGACGAATGGCTGCAATACCAAACTTGCCTTATAGCTAAAAAAACCCTGCTAGGACTCTTTCCACCCAGGCTGACATCCTCCCTCCTCCTAGCCCAACCTGTAGTCGGCACTCGGACCTCCTGCAAGGCCACCTTCCTGGTTCCTCGATCTAGGACCTCACACGGACAGAGGTCCTTCCACCACAGAGCCCCTTTCTGGTACAACACGCTCCCTCTCTCCATCTCAGAAATCCTCACTATCTCCAAATTCAAAACTGCACTCAAAAGCGAACTATTCAACAAGCACTGCTGCACCTGTGCATAACGGGTGTACATACATCCTTTGCCCTGACAATGCCGACTGGGCTGCACCCTCTCCGTACCGCCTTATTCCTACCACCTACATTACTGCCATATCCTACTGCCTACCTTCTCTCAACTGTCAAGAACGTACCATGTATGATAGAGTCTTAATATACTGCTTGCTAAATTGTCCTACTAGTATGCACTACTGTTACCAAATCAAACTACCTACTGTGTTGTCCTTGTCACATGTTTTGCTAACTCTGTAACTAATACCATGTAACCTATCAACTGTTTCGTTTTGCAGATGTCATACATTTATGCAGCTAAACCCTGTAACCAACCCTTTTGTCTACAATACCTGAATCTGCACCTTATAATACTATCAATGTAACCTGTTCCCTGGATCCATGTATGCCTGCATCTTTCTGCGCTTGTTCTCTTATATTATGTATTTTTACTTGTACTATCTTCTCTTCTCCTGATGAGGTACCTTTGGAAATGAGCCTCTGGCTCAAAGGTTGTAAACTGATTGCAATATAAAATAAAAAATAAAATGATAGGCTGCACGAATACTTTATTCTGATGAAGCACGGCTGCATCCTTGCGAAATGTTAGTGCTTTTTCTCTCCTTGTTTTTAAGCTCTATTGAGATGTGTTGAGCTGCTTTTGTAAATAAAAATGGTTTGATATACTAAATACCATTTTGTCCATGCCTTTTGGTGGGTGCAAAAGTTTTTTCCTTTTTGTGTCTTATTACTGTGTTTTATGCTCCACCATTACTTCTTGGTGCTCGATTTGTTTTTTGATATGATCTGGTTTCAGAGTGCTTTAATTCCACTAAATTTATCCTGTAGTTCAATGAAATGCCAGAGTTAGACCTAGCCATGGGACCATTATATCCAACAACTCTATTTATCAATCTAAAAGAAAACGTATTTCTAGAATCACAGCTTTCTGTCAGTTGGTTTAATGTCAGCCCTTTTCATAGAGAAATCTGCTTATTTGAATGCAAATTAAGCAGATGAGTTTCACAAGAAAATGTGATGCCTTGGGGAAAAATAAATGAAGTATAAGATCATGCTATTCAGCAGGGAGCTGAGCTATATGGAAAATAAACCGCAAAACTAGATGAAACCTCACGAATTGCCTCGGAACTAATTATGCATGGTTTTCAGTTCTGTTTCATTGGTATTTTCCATACAGCTACATGGATCCTGAGTCATGTCATTCAATTATGATATTGCTACTGGGCTCATTGTCTGTATGGAATATTTGTCAATATTTCCAGTCCACACATACTTATCACAAACTGCGAGGGAACCACTCTATTAAAGTAACTGAACTCTGTAGAAAATGGAGATTATTCTGACCCAACTATGCTTTTTGTCATTTATTCAGTTATGAATGTATGTATTGATTGATTGATTTAACATTTGGTGACTGACTGACATGGACATGATAAGCCAAAGCTCATTTTCAGGTATGACCCGTGGAGGAGGGCAATGGAGAGAAAATGTCAAACAGAACTAACATAGCAAATAAACTGAATCTACAAATGTAGAATACAAAATATACAGAAAAATGAAATGCAAAAAATGAAACAAAACACAAAGTCTCAAAAGGTAAAAAAAATACACTAAGAATGCACTTAACTCAATAAATAATCCTGCTAATAATGTGCTGGTAAATGGCAGTAGAAACAAGCATTTGTCAATGCCAAATGTTGTCTCTCTGGCATTGGCATTGGAAGTGCAGGAGTTACAGATGCATAATAGGAATGGCTGTGAAGTACTGAACTGATGCTAACCTCACCCTCACCCTGAAGAGACACATTTTCAACATAGGCATTTTGGGACCTCCCTTCATGAACAGTGGCACTGTGATTTTGTTAATCTGTCCCAAAAGTTGATTTCCCACAGTGACCAGCCATTCTGCGCCACAGGTGTGAAAACACATTCTGGGCAGAATGTGAAAAATGACAACTGTACTGATCATAAGGAGGTATAAAAAAATGCAAGTGTTGAAAATCTGGCTTGAAAATATTGCACATTTGCAAAGTTACAAGGGTGCGTGGAAACTGCGCAATGCATGCTTGTAGCACAGTCATTTTATGGATTTCATCACCAGATTTTCAACATATGCATTTTAGGACCTCTGCTCATGAAAAGTGTTACTGTCATTTTGTCAAACTATCCCAAAAACTGATTTCGCACAGTGACCACGCTATTCTGCGCCAGTAGAGCAAAAACACATTTTAGCCAGGATATATAAAATGACAGCTGTACTGTTGATAAGGAGGTGTGGAAAATGCCAATGTTGAAAATCTGGGTGAAAATATTGCAAATTCAGAAATTCACGAGCATCCTCTTGTGACTTCATAACGCCATTCGTAAAACAGTCATTTTGGATTTTCTGAAATTTGCAACATAGGCTTTTTGAGAGCCCACCTCATGAACACTGGCACTGTCATTTTGTTAATCGGTCCCAGAAGGTGATTCCACACAGTGACCACAAAATCACATTTCAGGACTGAATAACGCCATGACAGTGACTGAATTCATAAGGAGGGGTCCCAATAACCCAATGTTGAAAATGTGGTGCCAAAATTCCTAAAAATGCCCGTGATATGCACCAAAGTTGAAAAAACCCTATTTATGCCATTATACAGCATACCGGCATTTCTAAAGTTCGCGGTCGGCTTTGAAGACATGTTCCCAGTCCACCGAAGATAGACCGGAGGTAAGTATGGGGTGAAGGGGGAGTGGGGAGGCAGTGTGCGCAGAGGGTGGGCGCAGGCTGGGGAGGGAGCAGGACAGACCGCGAAGGTTCGTTTTCTTCTTTTACAGTTTTTTTTTTTTTAAACTCGTAGGATTTTTTTTTTTTTTTTTAGGGGCATTTGACACGATGGGGTGAGCTCCCAGCATGCCGCCTGACTGTTTGAGTGGGATAGCTGACAGGGGATTTGGCACCCCCGCTGGCACATACTGAAGGGGAAGGGACCATGAGGGACCATTTTCTTCTTTTACAAGTTTAAAAAAAAAAAGTGGGATGGTTTTTGTTTTACAGGGGCATTTGGCATGCTGAGATGGGCTCCCAGCATGCCAACTGAATGTTTGGCAGGGGTTAGCTGAAGAGGGATTGGGCACCCCCAACGGCACATACCGAATGGGGGAAAATGCCAAGGGGGATTGGGCACCCCCTCGGCATACAACAAATGAGGGAGGACATTGTGCTGGTGGGAAGTGGGCTCCCCCATAGGCATATGAAATGGGATAGAGCTTGCCAACAGGGGGATTGGGCTCCCCTGAACTTCAGCATTGTGGCAGGCAGTGGCGGCAGTCACTGCCGCCTTGTTTGCTTCCCCAACAAAGGCACGTCAGAAGGTGCTGCTGCATGACAAGCTTAGCTCTCATTGCAGCAGACCTTTTCTTTAATCTGGTGGCCACATTATGTGTTGCTGGTGTCAGTGCCTGCAGCTACCTCATTGGGGAATGAGGGACACACCTACTGATGCGTGCCCTGCATTCGCCCACAGTGACCGCTTCTCGAAATCTACTACTACTGCAATATGTTGACTGCACAAGCATGAGCCTATAAAAAATGTAGATAGTAAATAACCAGCACTGGAAGAACACCAAGCAAAAAAAAGGAAGGAAGGAGTGGGGGGTGGGGATAAGTGGGGAAAGAGGGGATAGAAATAGGGAATGGCAAGAATTGAGATTATTGAAGATTATTAAAAAATGTCATGGCCTCTGACTGGACCAGAGCCAATCAAATGACACATGACTTTTTGACCTAATGCCCAGTTCAAAACAAAAAAAATCAGGCAATATGGTTCAAAATAAAGAACCAGGCTAAAGCTCATTAGAACCCTTCAATAGTTCATTAGAACTAGGCAATAGTTTTTCAACTTTTGCCCATTCTAATTCTTATAACTCAAGCAAGGTTTAAGAAAACAAATATTGACCAGTTGTATCAAGATATACTGTAGTGGGAACTCATAGACCCCCTCAGAATTATTGCCTTCCAGTAGTCATAGTGCCCTCAACTTTTGGCTTCAGGCAATATAACTATCAGGAATTATACAATGGTATGTGAAGATCCTGTAACCTCATTGGTCAAAACATATCACATGACCATAGGTAAATCCTGTATAACCCACAGCTGAGGAATGGTATTTATGAAAAACATAATTAAACAGATTTTAAATTTATTTTACACATGGGTCCATTGTATAGCCTCAATGAGGTACTCCAGGGTGTGGGTTATTGGGAGATTTACCCACTTCTTGTGTGGTTAAGTCACTCAACTGCACCTCATGATACACCACACAACATGTGGGTAAATCCCCAATAACCCACACCCTGTTGTGTCTCATTGCTTAAATAGTTCATCCCTGGGGGGGGGGGGCAATATTTTCCCACTATTTCCCACACTTCTGATGAATATTAGTAAACTATTGCAGGGACCAGCATACAATGAACAAATTGTATGGCTAACAGCAGCTGAAGAAGAGGAAAGGGTGAAGAGCTGTCAAAAGCACAGAGAGGAGAGTAGAAAATACAGCGGTGAGCACAGAAAGCAGTATGGGCAAGAATGAGACTACCCCCAGACACAAGGGGATAGTGTAATGAACTCTAAGGAATGACTTGACAGAGAGGAAGGGGGAGAGATCAATTGGGAGGCGGTTGCTATTCTAGAGATTAAGGTTGATGAAGGCAAACTGGAATGCAGAGATTTTGCAGTGAATGGTGAAAAAAAGCAGGCAACAAGGGAGAGAAGAGAGTAGTAGGATGGGATGGAGAGGGAGAGGAGAGCAAAGAGGGAGGAGGGAATGGCAGAGAGCCAAGATTTTGCAAGAAAGGATGAGCACTAGAGGTGATGCTGAGACTCGGGGTGGGGGAAGAGAAAGGGTGAGATAGAGAGAGCAGTGTTGGGTAAGAGAAAAGCTGCATAAGGTGTGGAAATGGGGTTCCAGTCTGGTAGGCTGTCTTTGGGAGCATCCCTGTTTTACACATCTACATAGCCAAGCCCTGGAAAGATCATGCAGTGGACCATGAGTAGTAGCAGGATTTGTTGTGGCACAGTGTGCCAAGCTTGGGCATAGCTCCTTATATGTGGTGTACTGCTTTAAGAAAGGGTGCCATCAGTAGTCTTAAAATTTGGATTGGAGCCTAGCTAGCCTCTTCATAGTGCCAATGGTCAATAAAAAAGTCTGTTTGGCCTCAGGTGAGCGCTGACTGGAGTAGAACCAGCATTAAACATTGCTAAACTGACACTGTAGCTAGAATGCCAGTTTGGGGAAGAGGATCCTGAGGCAAAACATAAAGTGTCATGGTATGCTCTCTGTATGGCAACACCATTACAGTGAACATGTCAATGCCAACAAGATCGACAGTTCGCTGTAATGGTCCACCCGAGAGCCCGGCACTCTGTCCACTGGTCCTGCACCCCCTCCCCAAATTAACTGTGACTCTGAGTTGATAATCCTTAAGTTGGGGGTGGGGCAGAGTCCCCACATGGGGGTTTTGGGAGGTGAACCCCTCGATAGAAAAACAGCTGGGGTTCCCTGCCAGATTTATGTCAACCACAACCTGCTGTCGACATAAATCTGTCGCTGTGATGTCGGTCGACAACATAGTTGTCAACCAGCATCATTGATCTCAGTGTCATCCATGTACATATGGATGTGCAAGGAAACAAAGACTGAGGGGAGGTAATTTCGAAAAATGGAAAAGAGATTGCAGCATAGTATGTAGCCCTGATGGACTCTATATCTGATAGAGAGGTGAAAGTATCAACACCCTGAAGAGACTGGTGCTGCTCAGAAAGGTCAGAGCTGAACCAGCTGAACACAAGGTCAGTCAGACTTGCCCCACCACAGCTTATCCATGGGGATAAGTGGGCTCCTGTATTTAGGACCTTATCCAGGTCAGTCACTGTGGCTGCTGTGAAATATCCCTTGTTCTTGCCTGTCAAAAATGGAGTCAATGACCAGAGAAAGGGAGGAGATGCTGGAGTGGAATTTTATGCAACCAGACTGATGGTGAGGAGATGGATTCAAGGCAGGAGGAGAACTAACAAACTCTCTTGCAGTTTTGCCAGGGCAGGGAGAAGTGAGAGTGGATGGTATTTCCATGGGGAAGGGGAGTCACCCCATTTGTGGAGGTGGAGGACTTTATCCAGCTTCCATGCTGAAGTGATAATCCTGAAATAAAACATGGGGTTAAGTGGGGTGGTGACAGGAGCAGTAACAGCAGGGGTAGACAGATGCAGGAGTTTGGTCAGAGTACTGTCCTAGGTTATGGCCCTGCAGATAATATGGCAGTGAAGCATAGTGGTTAAGAGTACTAAGTTGCAAACCTCAGGAACTGGGTTTGAATCCCACAGTCACCACTTGCTGTGTCACCATCTGTAAGTCACTTAACTTCCCTGTGCTACAGGATGCACCTGGAAACAAGCTTTGGCTTAGTGTATCTTGCACCTGGAAACAAACCTTGGCTTAGTGTGTTTTTCCTAGCCAAAAACTGTAAGAACAAGAATTTGTTTATTTTGTTCCCTGACTCTTAACAGCCTGGATTTTGAAATGAATGAAACCTTGGACCCTACACATGGAACCTTACTGGTGGTTCAGCTTGTGGGGCATTCAAATTGAACCATGAACTGTTTTGAAATTATGGGATATTGGTGACCAGGGAAGCACCAGTTAGAGAGGCATGGACAAAAAGAGCCAGGGAGAGGTGCAAGCTGCTGGTCAGCTAAGGCTGGACTTACATGAGTCCATTCTCTCCATGATGCATCTGGTCAGTCAAGCACAGTGAATCCTCTCCAAGTCCATTCTGGGTCCCTTCTGTGGTGGCTTCAGCAGAAGGGTTGTGTCCCAGTGGAACTGGTAGACAGACACAGCCTTCCTGACTACTGAGCCAGT
The DNA here is from genome assembly GCA_016271365.2 of Neoceratodus forsteri. NCBI lineage: Eukaryota > Metazoa > Chordata > Ceratodontiformes > Ceratodontidae > Neoceratodus > Neoceratodus forsteri. The sequence continues at coordinate 702,024,902 of CM028137.1, read as the reverse complement.
GATAGCAGCAGCAGCCCTTGAGGGTGGTTTGACCTGAGTTGCTCCTGGTGCTGGCCACTAGACAGTGTGTCTTTATTTCCATTCATCCTAGCTGGCATATCCTGAAAGCAGCTCCATGCCACAGGGCAGACAAGCCCAAAAGGACAACAGTCCACCACTGATGGGGACTTGGCAGTAAGGCCTGGTGGATGGAGGGGGTGTCACTAGATAACAGGGTGAGATCTGACTCATTGCAGCTCATTTATCCTGGAAGGGCTAACTTTACACTCTGTGCCACCACAGTGGCTAGTAGCTCTGAAAGCACTAACTTTTCACTGACTGCCCAGAACAGCAGCTCTCAGTGACAGAAGAACTAACTTTTAGTTTGCTGACTACCCCCGTGGATACCAGCCTCTGAGGGCTAGCCTTTCCTTGAGATGATTCAGGAGCAGAGCAGGGGCCACCCACAGGAGATTGTGAGGTAGGGACTATACCTTGGCTGTTCTCTGACAGGTACTAGAGATAGCATCCCCATGCCTTAGAGCTGCTTCAGGGAGGTTGGCCAGCATTCAGTGGCAGCAGGGATGGGGTCCCACTGCCTCCCTTATTTTGGAAGTGTGAGATTGGGGTGATCAAGACGAAAAGATACTCTTTAAAAACATCACTGTGAAGGGACACTGGGGGATTAAGATTTTGTCTGATGGTACTCTGTCTCCTCCTGCTACTCCCTCCGCTCTTCTGATACTCAGAAAATTTAAATACTTAACTTGTCAGTACTGTTTGATAATATAATTAAAAATCTATCTAAAACCACCTGAAAGAGAGGTGAAACCCTAACTTGCCCAAAAGTACATTCTGAAATTTAGAATATTTGTGTTGACTCAGACCTGCAATGAGAATTCAGGCAATTCAGGCAATGGCAGTCATTTGTGTTAAAAACTGCCATATTAACCACATAATATTCTGTCAGGGAAAGTATCTTAAAAATGAACTTTTGGAGGATTACTTTACATGAAAAACTATAGAAAAAGAGGAGGTTGGGAGGAAAAAGTAGAAATGATAGGACAATATTATTTCAATGGGCAAAAAAGTTTTTTTTTGTTTGTTTTATATTAAGGCTCTGTCTTAGATTAGAATAAATTTTCCTGCGGTCCAACCACTTCACAAAATGACAACAGCTAATGCTTCAGCTGAACAGGAACTTGATCATCTCCTAATGGAGATCTAGATGGGTCATCTTCTTGTCCTTCAAATACTTGTGACTGATGGTAGCTCCCGGTTCCATGACATAACAGCGTTCGCTAAACAGCGATCTCTGTTACAGCGAGTGTACAGCACCGAAAATCAAAATGGTGATGTACACTCCCCACCAAACAGGCAACAGCAACAAAAAACAACAATAATGTATCTATGCAGGGGGCTGTGCTCCCCGCACCACCCTATATTAGGATTCTCAAGTCCAAGGGGATGCATGTCGGGGACGGGGAGAAACCCAGACATAAAAATAAATATTTTAAGTGTTGCACATGCAAAACAAAATAAAAAACCCTGCCCAGCCCCACACCAAGGCATAAATTGGTGTCGGAGACTTGATTAATGGCCTTCGCTAGTCAAAGTAAAAATGATTAACAATTGGCCGAAGTTTATTAGCAATTACCAAAAAAGTATGTTTTTGTTCAAAACCCCATAAAATGTACTTATCTTGCTCTATATTGATGAACTGCACATTTATACAAGTTTCTGAGACTATCTGTTTTATTTAGCCATTTCCAGAGAAATACAGCAATTGTGCAGCAGCACATACATTTTAAGAGCCAAGATAGGATGTCTGCCAAAGCAGACCATGAATTCGTGATCATGAGTCATGACAAATTAAACATAAATTTAAAATGAACCCCTGCCCCAGCATAAAAACTCCACCTGGGAGCGTGATTGACCATGCAGTAACTAACAAGGACTGAGTGCGATCTATTTGATACTCTTCTCCACCAGGCATGTAGCCAGTAATTCTGGTCTGTTTATTTTGGGGGGAAGGGAGACCTGGGGGTTTCCCACCATCTGCAGCTGCCAAATCACCAGCACGTCTTGATTTAGCACTAAAAAATATGTCTACAGACCTGTCTGGGTTGAACTCAGCTGGAGGGGGGCCCTGCTTTTTAATGCGAATCAATGTTTCTACAGTATCCTCTGCCAGACTTGCTCTCCAGTCAGTTTTTACTTTGTTCATAGTTGAAAAACATCTTTCTACAGTTGCATCAGACACAGGAAATACTCTCAATACATTGACAAGCTTCATCAGATTTGGGTAAGAATTTTGGAAATCACATGCCAGCTTTGACCAGATAGCAGAGGTTGAAAGATTGATGAAACAGGTTTGAGCAAAAATCTTAAAACTCTTGCCATTCTGCAAATAGCAGAGTGTTGTCACAGTTAGGCTGCAAAAGTGCTGAAAAGTGGTTAGCTACTGCAGTAATGTCACTGTTGTCATACAGCTCCAGTTCCTTTCTGTCTGCAGCTGGCCAAAGTCTAGTATCTGACACTTTTCACGGTTATAGATATTACTTTCATCAGTCAAACCGAACCTTCATTCACAACAGCTCTCACTGTTTGTAATGTATTTCTTAGTTTGCTGTTTAAAAGTTTTAACAACTTGGTCACTAAAATGTGTTAATTTCACACCCTTGTAAGTCACTTCAGCACATGCTCCTGAAAGAACATCAGACCCATTTTTTAAGAGAACGTCATGTTCACTGCCACCTATGGGACCATTCTGCTTAGCATGATCAAGAGTGTTTCTCAAAGTTTCAACGGAGCTAAGTAGCTCTGGCATTTCAATTATTTCTTTCTGAAGTGCTAGTGAGAACCTGGCAAGTGGCTGAAGCAGCTGTTCAAAATACAAAAGGTGTGTCACCATTTGGAATTTAGTCATGACTTATAACATTTTCTTGGCTTTGGCCTGGTCATGAGTTGGGTCTGCGGTCATAGATTCTAAATGGGCATAAACTACAGGGAATGATTTGGTAACAGCATGGGTGGCAAGAAGATTATGCTGCACCCAGCATGTGCCATGGGCCTTCTTGGGCTTTTCAGCTGACATCTCCATGGCCTGGGCAAGGGACTATAACTCTCTGAGTCTCTTAGGACTTTTCTGATAGAGATAAAACAGTTGGAACATAAAGTTTGAAACATCATTGAAATAGGTGTTATCCAAAGTGTCTTTTATGGCCAGTTCTAATCTGTGTCAGCAACAATGAACACCAACTAACCACTGTATGTCTTCCCTTAAAAGAGCAGCAAGACCTCATCTTACACCTATGTTCACAGATGCTCCATCAGCCCCAAACCCAATCAAGTTTATTATATTAAGGCCACATGGTGTAAAACATTTCTAAAAGGAGGTTTTTCAATCCCTAACTTGAGCCATCTGATACAGCTTTTATTCATAAAAACTTAAGTCTCCAAGTGACCATTGATGGGATTTACATAAATTACATAAATCAGTTCCTTTTCAATTGCAACACTGTCAGTACTACCGTCCATAAGCACTGAAAAATAATTTGCATTTTTGACAGTTGCCAGCAGGTTTTCTTCCAGGTTCTTGCCAATACTCATTGTGAGTTCTTTCCCACTAACAGCATTAATGTATTTATTGCCCAAATGAACTCCATGGTGCTTCTCTTGTTCTGCTATCACTTAAACCTTTTTAACAGGGATGTCCTCTTTGGCCATCATATACAGGATCTCCATCAGCCTGCCTAGAATCATTCTATACTGTTCCTCTGCATTACTGAAAGTTCTCCCTGCAAATAAATTAAATAAGTTTGGGGGCCTGTAATCCCTGCAATTAATGCCTCACTGAAGTTCATCAACCCACGTAGCTCATCTCTGTACTCACAACACAATTTGCAACTAACACATTCTGCACAGTCTCCCTCACTGCTAATCTGTAGCCAATGATCATATTTTTGGCGCCATCCCTCTGCAGTTGCTAATTTAACTCCAGCCATGTCGGACTGTAATTATTAAAAAGTTTTAAGTTAGCAAAACAAGGTGTCAAGGTGTGTAACTACGTAAATTAACATGTGATGAGTCTTTTCATGAAAAAAAGAAAATGGCAGCGATCAGATGTGTCACCCCCAGCCTAGTCGCTGGCACTTCTTAGACCAAACTGTGTTTCTAAGTGGGGCAATCCCTCCTGTTGTGACTGTGCTGCAGACAGCGAAGTCACTGCATAGCAAGGTACATTATTTACATTTTTGTGGGCTTGCTGCCACAATAAGACAAGCAGTGTGTACAAATCAAAGTGCAAGGGCACAGTTAGTTCCTTCCTCTAAAAAGCAGGGACAACACAATGAGTTCAAGTTAAAATCTTGCAGTTGCAGGGCACGACAACACTTAATTTTTCATTTTCTGCCCAGAAAAAGGGCAGATAGTGAGTAAGGGGTATAGTTTTTTTTTTTCCAACACTGCCATAGCAGGGCACAAGTCTTTTTAGTTCCCTCATGGATCTCTGCAAAGCAGGGCAGGCACATAGTCTATTCTGTGTGTTCCTAAGTTCACTGCAAAGAGCTAGGCACAACACTTAGCAAGGCACATTTCTGGTCCCCTTGGATTCTCTGCAAAGTTGCAGGGCATAACTTAGTCTTTTTCTGTTCCCAGATTGTTCACTGCAAGTGCAGGGCACACATCATTGACAACATAAGCACTGGACACATAATTCTTAAGTACCTGGCACCCCTTATCTCTGCAAAGCATTACTTAGCCTTTTTCCCAAATGTTCAATGCAGACACAGGGCACACAACATAAGCAGGGTACATTAAATATTGGGCACAGTACAGATCTCTACAAAGCAGGGCACATTAACTTAGTCTTATTCTGTTCCCAAATGTTCACTTCCGACCCGAAGGGCACACAAGCAGGGCACAATTAAATAAGTTCTGGTCCCCCAATCTCTGCAAAGCAGGGCACATTACTTAGTCTCTTTTTCTGTTCCCAAATTGTTCACTGCATGTGGGCACACAACTAGCTGCAGGGCACACAGATCTCTGCAAAGCAGAGCACATTAACTTAATCTTATTCTGTTCCCAAATGTTCACTGCAGACAAAGGACACATGAGCAGGGCACATTAAATAAGGTCTGGTTCCCCCAATCTCTGCAAAGCAGGGTAATCACTTAATCTCTTTTTCCAAAATTGTTCACTGTATGTGCGCACATAGCTAGCTGCAGGGCACAGATCTCTGCAAAGCAGGGCACATTAACTTAGTCTTATTCTGTTCCCAAATGTTCACTGCAAAGACACAGGGCACACAGCATAGTAGCAGGGCACATTAAGTTCTGGTTCCCCCCATAATATCTGCAAAGCAGGGCACATAGTCTTTATTCTGTTGCCAAATGTTCACTGCAGTTACATTCACTGTTTGTTCCCAAATTCACTGCAAGCAGGGCACAAACTTAAAGTTCAAGACAAGGCACCCTTTCATGCCCTTGTTCTCCCACCACCCACAGTCCAGCTCTAGGTCTTGCCCATTTGTTGCCATTATGCCACCCCCCATCTGTGCCCTGAAGTCCGTGTGCCCCTCTTCCCTCCTCCAGGCTCCCCGATCAAGTGAAAATGTTTTACTTGTTTTTTGCTGCTAACTGATTCTGCTGCACTTCAGCTGTCCTCTGTGGTCATCAAATCAGCCCATCAGACTGTGCTTCACCCCGTGATGCAGCTGCCTGCTCTCCACTCCATCCAGGTCACTCCCATGCCCTCTCATGGTCTCAGCCAGGCCTTCTCCCTCTGGCTTCTCCTCGGTGTGGCTACCACTCCTCCCAGCTCTGGCTCGTCTCCGACCACCTGCAAAACAAAAAGACACAATTTAAATTAACCGGATGATGGCACATCAATGATAAAAACAAAATTTGAAATAAAATAAAGAAAATTCACCTTTGAACTCCTGTTCTACCTCCTGATGCCTGTTTCCTCTTCTGGATGTGCTGCAAAAGGACTCAATCACATTTCTCCTGTGCGGAGACCAGGTGGGGGGGGCAGGAGCATCTCTGGACCAATCAGGAAATGGCTTGGGGTTCATGGGGTGGGGTATGGCAGAGGAGGACAAAAAATGGATACCAGGACAAAAAAAAAATTAAAGTGACAGTGCCCAATAAGGCACTTTCACAGGACCCAGGACCAATTGGCAATGATTACCAATGACTGCTAATCATTGCCAGATTTGACTTGCTTTTTACCAATCTTGGGTCACAAATTGCAATGCAAACCCGCTTATTTTATGCCTTGCACACCCTGAACCTTCCTTTACTGCAGCCCACCACCCTCACCACCACACCAGAATGGCAGCTTGGCAGCACACCGCCAAACTATAGCTCACATACCTTTTACTTCCTGAACCCTCCCCTTCCATTTCTTTACCCTTGTAGCACCTCGCTTTCTTTTTTCCCTAACCTGGCACTATAACTGCACATCACCACCCTTTCAGGGTATCTCATGTCATAGGTGCTGAAACGGAGTCACTCACAAGTGAGTAACTCAATTTCGGAAGCTATTATGATGTGCTACCATATCTCCCTACAGCACATGCATGAGGGGATCCAGCTATGTAGTGAAGTAACACCCGCTACCCCCTTAGTCTAGCAAACAGCAATGGTTTTAGCTTACTCTGAACTTTAAAGGTAGACATTTTGCATTGTCTGGAAATACAAAAAAATTGTGACCCCCTTAAAAAAAATTCTAGATCCTCCCTCAGGACTGGCAATAAAGAGGACAAAAACATAGAGTTAATTTGTAGCAGTTAGTAATATTCATAGTAACAGAAATGGAAAACTTAACTTCAAATTGGCCATGTTTAACTGTACCTGAATAAACTCGGATGTAAAAACTGTACTTTCAGTTGTTTCCAGTTTATGGACAACATTCTGCACAGTTCTATTTATGGAACCTGTAATTTGGAGTTTTTACTATTTCACGGTTTGTGTACCGAATGCTAAGCAAGAGCTATTGTTCTATCAGAACCATGCTCAGAGTTCTGTATACAAACCCTGACATAGTTAAAGAGCTAGTTGAACCAAAACAGACAGACAGGAAAATAATATAAATTTTAAGAGGTAGTCAGTTGTAACTTTTTATTTCTGAAGTATTTTTCTTTTTCCTTTTGCTCATTAGAATTTTTTCTTTGTGGTCATATTGTGCTGGATGTGTGGAACGGCTGTCAGCCTGGCAGATGATATATCTATCTCTGTTTCCCCCACTACATCATCGGCATTGTGATCTGACAGTGACATCACAGGCAACTTACCTGGCAGCTATGCTTAAGTGTGATTTGTTCCCATAATGTACTCGGGGCAGCACCCTTTGTCTTCTCCTCCTCCTCTAGATTACTCCTATTGGTGGTTGCGCCCACTGGCAGCACTGCCCCTGGGGCAGTACCCTCATGCTCTGCCTCCTACCTATACCTATTGGTGGATTTCGTCCCCTGCCTCCAGGACAGCAACCTGTAGCTGTTACTTCCCACAAATCTGATTGGTACAAGTCTGAGGAATTGAGGGTTTTAAGTATAGATGAAAATGTTATGGAAATGCTCCCCCAGCAATGTGCACTATATTTGTCTTTGAATATATTGCCCTCACCGTATTTCCAAGGGCAGATAGAGATTTACAGTTACAGAACCAATTTGTTTTTTTTTTGGGGGGGGGGGATTTCATGGCATATAAACCTGACAAAAAGTTGAACATTTCAGAGGACAGCGTTATTGTTCCAGGGTGCCAGAAGATAGTGAAAGCCGAGGGTGCTGAGGGTCAGAAGGGCACTTATTAGGGTACAAAGGGCACTTTTTCTAAACCAGTTTTTGCTACACAGGAATACAATAAATGCACATTTATTATGACAATTGTATTGTTAGGAGTGCAGTTAGACCATATAGGAATATTTAATACAGAATATTAAGAGCTCAGCTGTCAACCCATTTCCTGCATTAGATCCATTTGAAGTCTGACCCATCCATTGCTTAACCTGATACAATGGCCACCCAGGTGAAAAGGAGAGATAGCATGGTAATATGTGTGTTATCAGTCTCGAGCATAAGGTCTTCATACAAATGTGTTACGAGTGTTTGGTTCCACTAACTTCAGGATAGAAGTTAGCAGTTAAACCCAACCACCAGCAACAAGGCAAGCTCCTGAGGCTGGGGAAATAATGACACAGAGTCATTAACATTACACAGAGCTTATTTATTAATGATTATACAATGGCAAGAAAGAATCCTGGCTTCTGATTGGTCAGTTGGCTGTCACAGCAGGGATGTTATCCTGGCATAACATCCCTGCTGATTGTTTGTAGGATATGGAGCATGCTGATGCGCTTTTTTTTTTCTCTTGACAAACAAAAATATTTTTACACACTAACAAAAACATTCTTTAAATTATTTTTTAACTATGAAACAATAAGCCATTGTATAATAGAATAATGTCCTCCAGGTTAGGTGTTATGCTGGGATAACATCCCGCCTCAGGTGTGACGCCCTCGGCCATTGGCCTCGGTCCCAACCACCTGAGGTAGGATGTTATCCCAGCATAACACCCACCCTGTTGGGCATTATTCCTTTAATCACAGTGTACAATGGCAACAAACAATATTAATTTACAACAGTATGGTCACAATACAAAACAATGCGCAACTATAATTGCTGGAGTCAGAGAGGTTGGCCTGTCAAAAACTGCACTCGCTGGTATGAGGACTAGACAGAACACCTGGATAGAGGAAGTCCTTTGGAAGACTTTGACTCCTTCTAGAAGACCAATGCTTGTCATAGGTCAGGCCCAACCCAGTGTTGCCCATGGCATGGCTAATCTTCTCCTGTACTCTTGCTCACAATTTTTGTTTTATTACAAAAATGCAATGAATATAGTACAGTGTTGAACAGTAAGGAAAAAAGTTATTTTTATGACCTGCAGCCTTTGGTACACAAGCCAGCAGCCCAGATGCTCATTAGAAGAGCAGTGTCTTTACTACATGAAGAACCTCCATCCACTCCAGTGGTCCTCTGGGCACATTCAATTGTTACAAGAAAGTCTGGAGGAAGGAGAAGGATACACTTGCAAATGAGCCACTATTCGATAAGAATCCAACAGTGGCTAGCCATCTGCTCATTCCTCTACTGCTGCCAATACATACCACAAACTTGCCAAAACAGTGAATTAACCACCATATTGTACATTTGCCAACAATGAATCCTTTAGATGCTCTGGTCACCACTTCAGGCTGGTATGCCTGCACAATGCATTCCTGGGTCTTGAATCCCACAAAGTTCCAAACTCAGCCATGTTGCCACCATACGTATTCTTCCATTGAGTAAAGGTTATCAGTATCAAATGTTTCCAAAAAAGTTACATCATCTTTCATTGCATTGTACAAACTCCTGTACAATTTGTGTCAGTTCCAACTTGTCTGTTCTCTTTTTGTGAATGTTCAAAAGCTTTAAGTGATTGTACCTCTTCTCAGTCATGGTGCTTCATAAGTAAGATTTTATCCTCCACTGTGTTGAAAATGATCATTCCCCAGTTGCTGTACTCATTGGGACAAGGAGATAAATTTGAATCAATCAATCAATTAAAATATTTATTTAACCAGGCGAACATCATTGATCAAAGCTTATCTGTGAGATGTACCTGGACAGGATACAAGAACAATAGATAGCACATTGAACACAATAAAATCACACAATATCTCAATAACTAAAGTACAGTTACATAAGAACTTACCATAACAGTAGGTCTTTGAGAGAGGCTCTTGCAGTAGGTAATTACAGATAGGACTGAAGCTGGTAGGTGTCAGGACCCCACAGAAAAATTTCTAGCTAGCAGTCTCTGGCGGGGGACCACCCCCACATCAGGTGACCAACGTCAGGCGATGTCAGTATAAAGGAGTGGTCCCCGACACCCGCCTTCCAGTTCTTTCCTGCCAAAGGCCAAAAAGGCAAGATCAAAGAGAAGCGGATGTTTCCTTCCCTGGAAAAGGAGCTAAAAAAGCTTAGTGGGATGGAGGGCAGGAAGGTATTACCTACTGCAACAGTCTCTCTTGAAGATCTACTGTTACAGTAAGTTCTTACATAACTGTACTATCTTACAGTACTTTGAGAGGGCTCTTGCAGTAGGTAATTACAGATACGACTGAGTACCAAGCAGTCTGAAACAAGAAGAAGCAAATGGGAGGAGGGAACTACCCAAATGTAGACCATCTGGCTGTGAAAGTCTTAGGAAAGGAGACCTTGCAGAACAGCCAACCCGAAGCCAGCTCTACGGCGAGAGGCAATGTCCAAACTATAATGTTTCATAAAGGTGTGGACAGAAGTCCAAGTTGCGGCTGCACAGATGTCTGTCGCTGACACATTCTTCAAACAAGCAGCAGAGGCAGTGACCCCTCTGGTGGAGTGGCCTCTGACTTGACCTGGCAGGGTCTTGTTGTACTTGTTGTAACAGAAAGTGATACAATGAGCCAACCATTTAGATAGGTACTGCTTAGAAACAGCATTGCCTTCTCTTTTACAAGCAAAAGAGACAAACAGTTGATCAGTCTTTCTGAGATCCTTCATCCTGGTGGTATAGTATCTCTGAATTCGGTGAACATCCAAAGTATGCAAGAGGTACTCCCCTTGATTGGAGTGCTGCATAAAGAAAGCAGGTAGCTCCATGGATTGATTCAGCATAGATTCTGCTACCGCCTTGGGGAGAATCTTAGGGTTGGTACGCAGAGCCACACGTTCCTTGTGAAAAACCAAACATGGGATTTTGCACATGAGGGCCTGGAGCTTGGAAATCCTTCAAACAGAAGTAATGGCTACAAGGAAGAGGGTCTTTCATGAAAGGAACTTTAGGTCTGCTGCAGCTGCCGGCTCGAAAAGAGGCAGAGTAAGCTTCTCAAGGATAAAATTCAAATCCCAAGGAGAGGCAGAAACCCAAATTGGGGGTCTCAAGTGGAGGACCCCTCTAAGGAAAGTCTTGGGGACTTCCAGTTGCGCAAAAGTCCTGTCCCCAAAAGGAACATGGTAAGCCGAGATGGCCGCCATGTGAACCTTCAGAGAGGAATGACTGAGACCCAGATCAAAGAGGTGCCACAAGTAATCCAAAAGCCACCCAACAGAGCAAGAGAATGGCTCAAAATCTTTGGAAGTGGCCCAAATAGATAGCCGTTTCCATTTCATGGCATAGGTAAATCTAGTGGAGGGCTTTCTGGCCTCCACCGAATCTCAGCCACCAGCGGGAAACCCCCAAATTGGGCTTGAGCTACATCTACAGGAGCCATGCATGCAACTGAAGGGACTTGAGGCCTGGATGGACCAGGGTCCCCTGATTCTGGGTCAGCAAAACATGTGACAGAGGAAGAGGAAGCGGAGGTTCCTCTGAATACTGTTGCAGAAGAGAAACCAAAACTTGCCTGGGCCAGAAAGGAGCGATTAGGATCATGTGAGCCCCTCCTGAGCTGAGTTTCTGTAAGACCCTCAGAATCAAGGGGATCAAGGGGAAGGCATAGACGAATCTGCCCTTCCAGTCTAGAGACAGAGCGTCTCTCCAAAAAATGTCATACCCTGGAGCGAGCGAGCAGAAGTCAGGAAGTTTCGCATTGTGAGGAGACGTGAACAGGTCTATCTGTGGTGTTCCCCAATGTAGGAAGATATCATCTGCTACCCCCGATCCAGTTCCCACTCATGGGCGTGAGCAGACAACCGACTAAGGTGGTCTGCCAACATGTTCTCGACCCCAGGATGTGAATTGCCATGAGGTGAAGTTATGCTGCAGTGCCCAATCCCAAACTCACATCGCCTCCCTGCAGAGAGGGTAGGAATGAGTTCCTCCCTGTTTGTTGATGCACCAGACCACACACATGTTGTCCATCTGGACAGCCAGATGCCCGGGAAGCAGATACAGATACAGAGCCTGAAGAGCATACAGCACGGCCCGAAGCTCGAGCACATTGTTGCGAAGTGTTTTCTCGAGCCTGGACCAGGAGCCCTGGGTCCTGTGAAACCCCAAATGGGCTCCCCAACCCTCACCCGAGGCGTCTGTAGTCAACATCTGGGAAGGGGGAGCAAGGCAGAAGGGGAACTCCCTGGCGATGGTTCTCCTGAGCCATCCACCATTGCAAGTCCCAAGCCATGGGACTGGGGACCAGAACTAGTTGATCTAAGTCATCCACCAACTGATTCCACTGAGAACAAAGTGTCCACTGAGAGATTCTCATGTGGAGCCAAGCGCGAGGGACTGTCGGAATAACAGCCGCCATGAGCCCGAGGAGGTGAAGGACTGACCTGGTGCTGACCCGCCTGAGGCTGGACAACAGGCTGACCTGAGCCTGGAGTGTGGCCGCCCTGTCCAGTGGCAGGAATGCCATGCTGGAGGTCATGTCCAGCATCGACCCAATAAACTGGAGCCTCTGGGATGGGATCAGATGGGACTTGGCCTGGTTGACAGTAATACCCAGGCTGAAGAAAACCTGCCGGGTAAGGGAAAGGAAGTGCAGGAGCTCCTCCCTGGACAAGGCCAATAGGAGCCAGTCATCCAGGTACAGGAAAACCTGAACCCCTTGGGTACGCAGGTAGGCTGCTACCACCGAAAGGTATTTGGTGAACACTCGGTGCACCGAGGAAAGACCAAATGGGAGGGCCTTGAACTGATAGTGGTCCCCTGGAACAAAAAACGCAGGTATTTGCAGTGGGAAGGGTGAATAGGAATATGCAGGTAAGCATCCTGTATGTCCAGAGCACGCAGCCACTGTCCCATCCGAAGAAGGGGCAGAAAACTCTGCAGAGAGAGCATCCTGAACCTTTTGTACTCCATGAATAAGTTCAGGGAGCTGAGGTCGAGAATTGGCCTCACATCTCCTGACTTCATCAGGACCAGGAAGAAATGGGAGTAGTAACCTGTCCCCTGAAGATGGGGTGGGACGGGCACTATTGCCTCCTTCAGGAGAAGAGAAGATATTTCTACACAGACCAGAAGAAGGTGTTCTAGGGAGTAGGATGACCGGGGGGGGGACATCTGCGAAAGGGACGACGCTGAGCCTGAGGGGATCTGTACAAGGAGTCAGTAGACTTAAGTGCGGTACCCTTCTCCTGCAGATTGGTGATGATGTCCTTGACATCACCACCGAACAGCACTGAACCCCTGAAGGGTGCATCCTGGATAGCAGACTGCACCTCTGGGACCAAACCTGACACCCAGAGCCAGGCATAACACCGCAAACCCATGGCGAAAACTGAGCTCCGACCAGCAGCGTCCACTGCTTCTTACGTGGCATGAAGCATGTGCCGACTGGCCAAACATGCAGACCAGACTAGATCAGCCACTTCCTGCTTCATCTGAGACTCAGGAAGGGAATCCAATTTAGTTTCCACCTCGCTAAGGATCGCCTTCTGGTAATCCCCTATGTGAGCAATGTAATTCAGGGCCTTTATTCCCAGAGTAGAAGAACCATAGACCTTCTTCCCGTACTGGTCCAGAAGGTGGGATTCCTTGTCTGGTGGTGACGAGCTCAAGTGCTTAGGGTTAGCCGTCCGGCCGTGAGTGGCACTAATCACAACTGAACCAGCTTGAGGGTGTAAAAAAGAGTCAACACCCTCCGGAGCCTGATAAAGCCTGTCTGACTTCCTAGGAAAGGGGGCTAATGCCAACGGTTGCTTCCAAATAGTGGAGACAAGGTCAGCATGAGGCTCAATCCATGGTGGCACCAGGGTAGGAGCGGTCTCAGGCAGATCAAGGTGTGCAGCAAGTTTCTTATGCTGTGGATCCAGCTCCAAGGAATGCCACTGATGAATTGCCTGGATTTTGCGCAGCAACTCTGTGAAAGAAGGATCCTCCGGAAGAGACTTTGGAGGAGTCCTTGGCCTGGGCTTGTCTGGCGTGCATGGCTCGTTGTCCAGATCGGAACGACCATCGGAGTCATCCTAAGTCTCTGAGGAGGATGAAGAAGAAGACCCCTCCTCCTGGCATGGGGGAGGAACAGACCCCTTGGGAAGCCCTCAGGGAAGCATATCCTGCACTGCCCTGGAACCGGAGGGATCACCTCTGGTATACAGAGGGGGGAAGGGGTCTCTTGCCTCCGACATAGGGGGTCTGGAAATGGAACCGGCTTTGGAAGATGGCTGTCTACCTCTCTGATGAGCTGAGTCTTCAGCCTACCACGAAGCCAGAGTCTCCTTCAAGTCTACCGGTGGTTGAGGGGGTAGTGGAGGAGGAGGAGGGGGTACAGATACTAAGGATATCAGTATGGTGTGTATCAGTATCCCGACAGTGGGAAGCCTGGCGTCGGGTACTGGGGCACCGTGTACTGCGGCGTTGGGTAGGCTGGTGTCGGGTACTGGGGAGCTGGATACTGCGGGCCTGGGTAGGATGACATCGGATACGACAGGTTCAGATACCCAGGTACCGGGGGGTCTGCAGGAACAGAGGGCTCTAGAAATGGCCGAAATGGGCGGATCCGGAATGGAGGCCCGGCAGGCAGCACTCCCGGCATGGGGCAGTATCCAGCAAGGGTATGTTGTCAGGCATCAGATAGGCCAGCTCTGGTGCCAGCATCTGAGGATCTGACATTGGATCATCCGGCCCAGTGGGAAGGAGACCCAACGGCAGCATGCCCACCTCCTCCATGTCACCCAGGGAAGAAGGATTACCATCCCTAGGGTCCAGCAAAGGAGACACTGGTGCCATGGAATGCAATGAGCGTTGCCGCGAGTTCGGGATGACGGAGAGGCCCAAAGGGTCCGGCGTTGGCTCTAACACTGAGCAGACATTGGAGGAGCCAATGTCTGGCTTATCGGTGGGATCCGGCTGGATGTCAGAGTAGCCGGCATCTGACTTATCAGACCCAGTGCTCAATGAAGGCTGCGAAGGAGGGGAGGCCTTGGTGGGTGCTTTGGTGGCAGTGCCCTTCCCCGGAGGGTCGGGCATCTTAACAGCCTTACCCGGGTGGGCATCGGAGGAGCCGACGTCCGACTTACTGGGGCTGCTTGGACCAGAAGGCCACACGGCGGCGGCCTTACTGGGAGCAGCTGCCTCCTTAGACCTGGAGGCTCCTGAGGGGCCCAAGCATGAGCCTGGTGGGAGGGTTGATGCCGCCTTGGAAGCCTCCAAGACAGCAGCCACGGAACTGCCTCCCGCGGGAGGCATAACCTGCAGCACCACAACCCCAGCTGAGGCCATGACAACCGTTGAAGAGGAGTCCCAGTCCTGGTGCTTCTTCTTGTGGTGGCCCTCCGGAGAAGTAGAAGCCCGCCTGAGTTTTTTCAGCTCCTTTTCCATGGATGACATTTTGAGTTTAAGAACGTGGGCCTCCAGGGACTGCTGTCTCTGCTTTTGGGATTGCTGCGTTAAACTTCTGGCAGAGCTGGCACTTCTCAACGGGATGATCGGGGCCTAGACAAAAAAGGCACTGGGAATGTCCGTCCTTGTGCGGGAGCTGGGTGCTGCAAGAATTGCAATTGTTTTTGTGCTTGGAAGGAGTCAGAGATGACATACACAGCAGCTGTGGTAAGGCTGATGAAATTTGAAGAAAAAAGTTGAAAATGGATGGTAAAACTACCGACAATTGACTGTGAACTTAACCGTGAGGTGCTGCACGAGCTAATGGCGGGAAAGAACTGGAAGGTAGGCATGGGGGACCACCCCTTTATACTGACGTCGGTCACCTGACATGGGGGCGGTCCCCGCCAGAGACTGCTAGCTAGAAATTTTTCCGTGGGGTCCTGACGCCTGCTTTCTTCAGTCCTATCTGTAATTACCTACTGCAAGAGCCCTCTCGAAGTAAGATCTAACATAGCCAGAGCTAAATATAATACAAAAGGTAAAGACAGTGGTAGTGCATGAGTACTATATACACACATGAGCAGCTAAATACAGGTTATAGTCAAGGTTGGACACTATGGTGTGGTGAAGGCAGAAGAATGAGCACGAGTAAGAGGGGCAACAAAGGAAGTTAGGAAGCTGATAAGAAAAGAAAGAGAGTTGTGAAGGTTAAAAAGGGAAGGGGAGGGTAGGCAGGGGAACCCGTAAGTGTCATAGCAGCAAACAGTGATACCAGAGCCATGATGCTCCAGATAAAGAGAGTGAGGAGAGGCAGAAGGTAAGGTGAATGCCCCAGGGTCAGGGAGGTAGGGAGCACGTGAACAAGAGGTAATGCTACTTTAAGACAACTGAAACCTATGTAATGGAGAAGGCTATACAAGGAAAAGCGAAAAAGGAATGCTATGAAAAGGTTAAAAAGAGAGGGGAAGGGTCAATGAGACGGGATAGTAAATGTACTATATTATAAAATGGGTAGGCTAAATCAAGCAATTTGATTGGCTGGTTATCCATGCATGGGTACCAATAAGGTCAGAGAAACAGAACCGCATTTCCAAATGAAAAAAGGAGTGTTAGAATGTTGGCATTTAAATGCCACCATCTTCTATTCACTCGCTAACACTCCATTTATTTCATTTTAATTTATCAACATTTGAACAGATGTGTGCGTTTTGAATAGAATGCAGTTTACAAATTCCCGCTAAAGATTGTTGTTATTGTCCATTAAACCTTGCCACAAGTCTGTTTCCGGCAGTCAGCCCCTGTGAAGCAGCGCTATTTCACGTCTTGTACGGCAGTCAGCCCCTGTTGCCATCTAGTCTGTTTTTCTGCTGCTTGCTCCCAGATAGTTTCCCATAGCAATTGCTCTTCTCTACTGTGTGGGTCTCTTAATCAGATGAATCAAAATGCCCCTGTAAATGTAGAGAAAGCCTAGGTCAACAAAGGAGGGGAAGCAACCACATAAGAGCAGCACAAACATACAACTGCTGGCGGGAGGTACATGGACTGGGGATGGCATACCTCAGTCAGCTTCAGCAGGCGTGTTTACAAAAAAAAAAAAACGCTTCAGCACTCATTTGCAGACTGTGCACACTACAATTATAGCAAACTGGAGTCACATAAATGCAAATCTGAAATATGTTTCAGTACTTGTTTACAGCACAGACTGCACAGTACACATAACCTGGAGTCAGAAATGCAAATCAGCTCATGAATAATATAACTCAGTGTCTGCGGAAGGACTAATATATCATACATTAGCATCTTAAAGTCTTTTTTTCTACATGCAAGCAAGATTTTTCTACCTGTAAAAATAAAAATAAATATAGGTGCCCATTTTATAAGCACAATAAGACCCTCCAGGTGTGTGCATGGAACATATTTTACCACACCCAGGGGCTAAAGGCACTCAGTCAAGGCCTCGTGCCTTATTACACCCCTGGCCGTGTGGTAAAATATGTTCCATGCACACCCTGTCATGTCTTATTGCTTACATATTTCATTAGACAGGTGACCAGCAAGGTACTGAGACAGGGAGGGGGAGATCAGGAGAAACAATTGCAAGTTTCCTTAAATGAACGAGCATAGAGAGTTTTAAATGCTGATATGCTGATACTGTGGGCCAGTTTCAAGGTTTTTGGTGTGTGTTCCAGTAGACAGATAACATATGGCTCATGGAAACCCTACCAAAGCATAATTTGACCTTTGCCACTGCCAGGTCGATATAGGAGGCACTTCTCAGCATACTTAGGGGTATCACACTTAGGGGTAAACAATCCAAGATATATTGAGGCAGCTTCTTGGTGATAGCTCTGAAGGTCCAGAGGGAGGCGTTTCTCTGTCTTCTGTAAGTGAGAGATGAATAAGCTTCACTACTTCTGAATAAAGTATCTGCTGCTGGCAGTCTTTTTCGACTAAGGCATCAATAATGGTGTTGATTGAAGTTACTGTCTTCACCTCTGGCAAAACTTGCTGCACAAATCCTGGAAACGAGTTGTGTATTCAGATTTTCAGTGTCCAAGTCTTTATCTCCACGCAGCTCTATGACCTGAGAAGGAACTGGAAATGTCTTTACATTCAGTGTGTGAAGCAAAAAATCCTCCATGGATGACAGCAAAGTGTAGGTTTCTTGATCAAAATGTCGGTCTAGTTCAGCAAGACAAGCATCAGTGGCCTCATAATACATTTGGTGATACCAGTCCTTAGCAGATTCATAATAGTGATGAGGTGCACTACCATCTTGCAGCCTTGCTGGGACAGAGTGCTGTCTGGGAAGTTTTGGCTTTTTCATAATTTCCAGTAGTTGTGCTCTCTCTTTTATTCCTTCATAAATCTGGTCAAAGTCATTGCGCGGTCTTTGTAAATTGTGCTTCAGGCTGTTTACATTCATCATTGTATTTTCTGCTGTCAGTGTTTTTGTTTGCAAGCTAGAAGCCACTTCTTCCAATACACTGAATATAGTGTATGATACAACCAGTCCAAAATAGGTCCGAGACTTTATCATCATTGATAACAGGCCCATGACTTTACATCGTACATTGGTAGACTGGTCTACTTTCAACTCTTGTAAGGTTTTATAAAGTGTTTGATAGTTTGTGAGAACCAAATTGATGCTCTTTATTCTTGCAGTCCAGCTTGTTCGACAAAGTAAGTGCAGCCCTTCTATCATTGCATAAGGGTCCTCGCTGCTGTCTTTTGCAATATTTTCATAAAAAGCCAATCTCTGAGGTGAAGCATGAATCAACACACTTGCACCCTGGACAGAGCTGAGGGCATTTTCAATGGCAATGCTTATTTTGACACAGCTTTGTAACACCAGCTCTAAGGAATGATTTGCACAATGGACATTCAGTGCTAGTGAATTTTCTTCTAATTCTGGTTGCAGTTCCAGAAATACATCCACTCATATTTGTTGCTCCATCATCTGCCTATCCCCTCATGTCTTTCATTGGTAAATGACATCATAATAAAATATTCTTACTGGAACTGGTGATGGATTCTGCATCTGTCTTAGGCATTTCATACATCCCAATAAAATCTTTGTGTATAACAATATGGGGCATGGAAACTCATCATATATGTATAGTCATCTGCTCATGTTGGCTGATATCCCAAGATTCATCTGCTATAATTGCATGCAGCTTTGATTCATTGCAAATCACTTCCACCAGGTTCTTTAGCAGCTGATGGGTCATGAGTTCCATGATTTCATTTACAATATTTGCACTCTGATATTTCCCTTCCTGGGTCCATTTCAGTAGTTCTGGTTCATCAGCTGCCCTACTCAGCAACTGCTATCTCAAGTTGCTTTCTTCTTCTTCTTTGCCACGCATTGCTAGTCCTTGCCAAACTAGAAACTGTATTGCCCCAGGTTGTTTCAGGAACATTACTCAGTTTCTCACCTGTTCCTGTGCATGATGCTGTCTGAGCTGAGCACCAACATATATCCTTGTGTTGTTCAATGCAGTATACTTCTCAACAGCTTCACACTGGAATAATGCTGCCTGATGTTTTTTCACATTTTTCAGTCGCTTTCTTCCAATCACTGAATCCTGACAAAGTGAAGGTCTGTTCACCACAGCGACTGCCTGTGATGAGTTTTCTTTCCACTGCTGCCTGACAGTAGTAGAAGAATACACATCCTTTTGAAACACAGTATGTTAGCCAGCTGAAAGATGAAAACTACTGTGTTTGATGGGTTTTTGTTTCAGTTCTCCCACTGGTTCTCAAAATTACTTGTTTGATGGACATGTCTGTAGCACTGCTTGGCTAAAAACACTTAATATTGCTGCAACAAACAGAAGAGCAGGATGGGATAAACAAAGAGACAGTAGTCAGACACTTGGTCAACCGCAGTGACCCAGGTATTCTCAGAGCAGGAGGGAAGAGACAAAGAGACAGCAGATTCAGACACTGCATCAACTGCAGTGACTTGGATATTCGCACAGACATGTGTGATGTTGCTGTCACTATTGCTGTTTATAGGAAATAGCTCTGCATCTCTGGTTCAGTATCAGAGCAGGCCTTACCATCCAGGGGTACTGGAATAGCAGCTGCAGGTCAATCCATATCAGCTAAGGAACATGTCAGTTCTGGCACTGATGCAACATTTGGAACAAGCAAGGCTGCATCCGACTCTGTAAAAGTCATTGGTAGCAAAGCTGTATGCACAGTTACATTGGCACTTATTGTACCAGTACAACTGACAGTTACAGTGCTTGTGGCAGTGTCAGTGGTATTGGTCTCAGCACTGATGTCACCTGCAGGCTCTGACGCTGTTGGTATCTGGGCACTCCCAAACCAATAATTTAGTTTTCTCTGCATCTTGGCAGCAATAGCGGCCAGTTCTTTCTCCATCTGTTTTTTTTGTCTCTTGGACCTTGGCATTTTTGAATGTAATGTCACAGAGAGTGCAGGTTGTGCGAATGAATTTTGTATATGAAAGTTATCAAAACCATATCTGGTTACCATCTTCCAGCAAGGCACTGCTGCATGAACATTGTTAAGTAAGCTAGCAATGAAATGCCATGGCAAAAATAAAGGATGTTTTAAAAATCTTAGTTTCTTTTTTTGCCCACATCTTTGTCAATATTTAATAGTTAATATTTATACTCAAGTACTGGAGCTACTTAGATTGACTCGAGCATCAGATTCTTGCGTAGTTACTCATGCCTCAAAATGCTTGTGTATGTAAGCAATAAAACATGGCTGGGTGTTGGCAGTACTGAAATACCCACACACCCAGAATCTCTGGGTGTACAGGTATCTCAGTACTACCAACACCCAGCCACGTCTAATTCTTATTCAAAGCTCTTCATTATGCCAATAGTAGAATCCCCCCCCCCCACACACACACCTCTCACACAAACACGCAGAATGGTAATATGGGATACATGATTTCAAAATTCTTCAGAATTCCACTGGCATACACACAAAGTAACACACAGGGCTCAAGGGGAACCAGAAATTCAATGTTATCTGTTACCAGGTAAGGAGCATGGAGTTCTCTAGCAAAGTGGCAGAGAGGGATAAGAGGCAGATTTTTCATGGTCAAAGAAGCATCAGCAATGGAAACTGTAAATAGTACTTGATTATTAAAATCTTTGCATGTGTGAAAGGTGGGGGGTGGGAGGTGGGGCTTATGAATGTAAATAACATTAAATCATGTACTTACTTTATTTAATTGAATGAACTTTTATTTTTAGGGCTTTTATGAGGTTTTTTATATACAAGTAAAGGCTGCAGCCATGTTTGTGATGGAGATTAGGAATTGAGTGACTTATGTATTCTGTGAGTTGCCTTGGTTAGTAGAGACTTTAGCCATTGGTGGTACTGTCTTACTGCCATGGCTAGAACCAAGTCTCAGCCAATCAGGACACAGGGATTTCCTTGCCCATTTTATTTTGCACCACTATTGTGCAAGACACAGAGAGGACTTTGATGCAGTGGCACTGCCACTACTTAACAGGTGATATCTAGGGCAGATGGGTGCATATCGCTCTAGTCAGCTTAATTTAGGTATGTTTATCACAGCAAGAGGAGACCTGCTAGATTGCTATATATATATATATATATATATATATATATATATATATATACACATACACACACACACACACACACACACACACACATATCTAGAGAGAGAGAGTTTCTTTTTTTTCCAGTAACAAATTGTCAGACAGGCATTTTTAGAAAAACAAAATAAATAATGCATTAAACAACCATGGGCCACATGTTAGTGTGGCCGCTGGGAAATGTAGTTTATCGGATAATTGGGCCTAAGGTCCATAAAGCTCTCTCCTGTTAGGAGGAGAGGTTCAGAGAAAGAGAGCTGTGAGGCAGCAGAAGGTATCCTGCTAGACTGCCTTACATTTTGCATTTTGTTATTTTTCTTCTGTAATACATTTCCTGACAGGTATTTTTAGTTTGAACTTTGAAGTCGGTATGTACTTTATACAGTGATGTAGCAGTTGTTTGAAAACAATATACAGAGAAGGCAAACACTAAATACAGTACTTGTACCAAGTCTTATTACAGACCACATTAACTACCTTTACTGCCAAATAAATAAACAAATGAAAACAAAATGGGCTGCTTATTTATAAATTAACTTTTTACAACTAAAAATGAGGTAGCAGATAAATATACAACTAATTAATCAGAAATATTATTAAAAGCCTTTTGGAGGCAGCCTGGACCAGTGGTTAGTATGAAGAGCTATGAACCTAGAGACCCAAGTTTGAATCCCACCACTGTCACATACTGTGCAATTTTAAAGTTACCAGCCTCAACTATTTGACCTCCTGCAGCCTCCCTTATCATCCTGAACTCATCTTATGGCTGATGCAGTTACTCAAGGGGGGGGGTCAGTGCTGTCCTAGGCCTTCGTGCCATGACCCCCACACATTCCTGCAATTTGTGCTTGAAAGTTGGACTACTAATAAGGTAATATAAAATGTTTGGATCCGGCAGAATTGCATCCCTCATGTGATGGTTCTGGCAACACAACCAAGTTAACCAACAAACCAGATAACAACACCTTATGCTCCTTGTAGCGGCCATAGAAAAACAAAATACCTTTATAGCAGAATAGAGTCCAATTGATCTGTGAGGATTTTGAAGCTTTAAAACAAGAAAGAAAAGCCCTCTATATAACAGAAGTTTGTTATACTGTCCATGCACTATTATGTTTAACACCACTTATTCTGTTCTGGCACCAAGCAACATAATTCCCCCCCCCCATTTCACCATCAATTCCAGTCATCTACCACAGTTATATTGGTCAAGAGAAGGTGGGATTGAACCTGTCTAGAAGTATTAATATATCCCCCTGCAATCTGATCTGTTTTATAGAAACAATGTATGGGTTTAGTAAGATTAGAAAACAAAACAGAACTCCTATGATAAACAGGTCCAGACCAGTAAAACCAAAACAAATGTCCCAAGCTTGTGTGTAGCACAGAATTACAGGATATTGCTAATATAAAAAAGGATGACTCCATACTGTACTTTGCAAACTGTATCTCTTTGCAGCAGTCACACATTATGCATCACTTTTTGTTCAACTCACATTACAAAAGTGATACGTGTCACTCTCTTGATACAAGCTACTGTAAAGCATGGGGAAACTGTCACACATGCATCAAACATTTTGAAATAGCATGTGTTCTTTGGCCTCTGTCCAGGCCTTTAATAATATACCTCAATGTGTTGAAAGATACTCAGTGTAATAATTCAAACCAAATCCAAATTCCTTTTCTTTCTTTACTAAAACGGCAAAACTACACACCCCTTGAATAAATGAATGAGTGAACATAAGCTGCTTATATCCACTTGTAACCCCTAGGTGGAGCTACCCCAAGGGCTACTACCCCTGCCTGCTTGGCTAGTAGCAGGTTAAGGGGCCTGGGTAATGAAACGGGAGCTTCCAGCCAGAGGTCGGAGTTGTTAGTGGTCGACCTAACCTAGGCACAGCCCTCTGGGACACTGTAACCCCCCTCTTTTCCTTCTAGTGACCTGAACAATATACAATAATTACTTTCACAATGACCCTTATACATCAGGCAATTACCCACACTGTTTGCACTTACCACCAGGGCTGGTTCCTCTAGCTTGACCCTGGGGACCCCCTGTAAAACAAGGTTAAGTACAGCAAATAGCAACAGTACAATATTTTTGGCACAAACTGGAACCACAGTCAGGTTAAATGCAAACAAAGTTAAATCTGATTTATTTAGGGGACTTGAACAAGGGAGGGGCATAATCAGGTTGATTTGCTTAAAAGCTATATTAATTAGACAGTTATGCATGCAGTTCAGAGTCCCTACACAGTCACCCATTCTGGGTACCCAGGTAGGAAAATGATGGCCTAGTCAGGAATGTTGCAGCTGGTTGGCGCCTTGTGATGGCAGAAAGCAACATGCACAACACACACTATTTGTAATCCGGAGCCGGAGGTTTCAGTTCGTGAAAGAAAAAGCAACAAGACAATCAGATGACAACACTTTTAGATTTAGCTGTTGTTGCAGGGAGCTACCTTAATGTTTACTCATGATACCCAATATTGGACACAGGCAGGACAAAATCAAGACTGCAGGCTGTTGAGCTGGAGTGCCCGGAGAAGCAGGGCCCACACGAATCACTGAGGTGTTGTTCCTGTTCATGGCATTGAGCAGGGGGCTGATCCTCAGGCCAGACTCTCGTCGATGACTTTCTCTACGTAGCAGATATTCTGGCTGAGCCAGTGTAGCAGGGCCCAGGCAAACAGAAATGGATACAGATTCAGTCCGTGGTGCTGGATACAGCCTCCAGCAAGCAAAACACAGTTCAGACACACACTGGGGAACCAAATCACTACCCACTACAAGCACACAGCACATTCACATGTAAGGAAATTCCACTGTACCAGGCAAATGGCTCTCTGGTGGCAATTACAGAGTCTCTGCACAATCCAGGAATTCAGAGGTAGCTAGAAGTCCTGACAGGCCAATTGCATTCAGCAAATCTTCGGTCTTCTTCAGGTTAATGCCTGCTCACAATTCAGTGGCTTAATTCGCTCTCCAAATTCAGATTCAGTCCAAAAAAGCACAAGTTCCCTCTCAGGGACAGCAGGCAGGCATGCAGGCCAAACTCAGGTCTTTCCACAGTTCTCCTGCTCGAATCCACCATGGATTGCTGCTCGAACTATCTCGAGCTATTACTTCTTCACTTCCCAACTCAGATCTAACTGAAACTGCAAACAGTGTATGACTTTCCCCAAGATCCAAAGGGTCAGTTGGCTGATCTGTCTGTCAGTCACAACAAGGGCTCCCCCTCCAGGTTATTTTAGGTGCCAAAAGTCCAAAACTACAATTCTTACAAGTTTTAACTCCACCAAGCCCCTGCAGGCAGGTTCCATTTTAGAGTCCCAAATGTACTGATTGGCCCATTTCAGCAGTCCAGGACCAAGATGATGGAAACAAACAGAACTGTCCATGCTGCAAAGAAGGCAGGTTAGAACAAACTGCAATGTTATTACTACTCTAACAAATGATCAGCAAATAAGCATGTAACCCCCCCTGCAAATGGGGGTTCCCAAAAGTCTTTCAGGAGCTGGCTGAGTGCTCCTAGCCTGAATGGTGTTCGGCGTTTAAGCCATTTATCTGCGAGTGCTGTTAGAGTCTCTGGTACTGTCTCTTTAAGAGCTGACTGCTTGCAGACATAATTAGTTTGTATGGGGGGACTGTGTTTTTCCCTGCTCGAGTCCCGCTTGAGCTGCTGACAAGTTGCTCCATTTCTGCTGTCGCTAAGTGGGCAGAGTAAGCACTTTTCAAAGAGGTAACTGTTTGCCACATATCGTTTAGAGTATTAGTGGAAATGTAATTTGTCTAACCTGCCTTTCTTGCAGCTGGGACTCTGTGTGTTTTGCCCCTCCATTTTGGATCTGAACTACTGGATAGATCCAATTAGCGCAGGGGGGGGCTCTCTAAAATGGAGTTTATGTGGACCAACCAGAATCAGGACTCTCTTGGGAGCTGACTTGCCATAAGACATATAGCTAGTAATTCTGGGAAGTGAAGTTCTGGACCTTGGTGCCTATTTGCACCAACAGGGGGAGTTTTGAGTGATTGACAACTGAAGTCCACCAATTGGACCGGGTGGCACCCTGATGGAATGCCCTGCCTTGTGTCTGGAGAGGCAGATCCGTTGTGACCGTGACAAAGGAAGGAGCTCCGAGCTTCTGCGCTACACAGTTTTCACGCGGGAAGCGCGTGGAAGGCCTAAACTCAGTCGGTGCATAGCTGTTGTGACTCAGACTGAATCCGCAGCTACCGAGAATAAAAGAGGCTGAACAAGTGGGAACCAGGCTCACCCTGTAGAGGACAGGAGAACCTGCTTAATCGTGCTCGGTCTGTCAGGAAAGTGAAGCTGCAGTGTGAACTCTCGGGTTAGCAGTAAGTGCGAATGGGACCTGGGAGCAGCTGCCTGGTATAGTAATTTCCTTTACATATAAATGTGTGGAGTGCTTGTGAAGGATTGCTAAATGGGTCCTTTTGCCCCGTGTGGTGTAGACTGAAAGCCCAATACATGCAGGCGGACTGAATCCGTTGCTGATCGAAGCTGTGTGCCTGGCTTGTAGAAATTCATCTCCTTGATGTGTGAGGGAGTCTGGCAATCCAGAACCCCATCTGTGCCAGTTGTCAGCCTCGAGTTTGTGAGTACAAATCAGGGTAGCTCCCTGCCATCTGTCCATCTATTTGCAAGTGTTTCATCTGATTTCTTTTCTTCCTTTCTTCATGAACTGAGCCAATCAGCTCCAGATTACAACTGGGTATTGTGCAAGTGTTTTTTCCATCACAGGGCCCCAACCAGTTGCACCAATCCTGGCTAGCCCCCCCATCATCCTGGGTACCCAGTAAAAGTGACATTTGGGACTTGGATATGTGCACAGTACTGTGATTATTAATGTGTCTAACCTAATTAACCTGATTCCCCCCCGTCCTTGTTACAGCCCCTTAAGAAAATCAGATCTGTTTTGTTTCAGCAAAATTACAGTGACTGAGGTATTCATTTATGTTAAAGTGTTGTACTATGGCTATTGTACTACATCATCTTGTTTTACACGGGTTCCTCAGAGTCAAGCTGACCGAACCAGTCCTTGGGGTAAGTGTAAATAGTGACGATACTCATGGTGTATTGTGTGGGCCTCTTGTAGGAATAAAAGGGGGTCTCAGTGTCCCACAGGGCTGTGACCAAGTTAGTCTAACTACTGTAAATTCTGACCTCTGGGTGGAGGCACCCGCCATAGAACCTAGGCCCCTCAACCTGCTAGCAGTTACGCAGGCAGGGGTAGTAGCCCTTGGGATAGCGCCACCTGGGGGTTACAAGTACATCTTCTAACAGAGCTCCCTCTCAGATTAATTATGGCTGCAATCCAGGCAGCTCTTAAAGAGACAGTACACATAGGCTATATAGGCACTCTCTGGCAATACATTTAAACTGCTAAAATACAGGACACCAGCCTGGCAGTGAGCATTTAGGCAAGCTCAAGGAAGACTTTTCAGGAACCCCCATTTGTAGGGGGGTTACACACTCATTCGTGGGACATGTATTACTTTGGACCAAAAATAAAAGCTAGTAAAATACTCTTGCTCTGCTTTGCCTCATTAGTAAATGCAGCATTTTTTCTAAAACACCTTTAGTAACTACAGCTGGTGATTTCAGTGTTGCATAAGTCTAACAAATTCTGGTCAGAGCTGATACGGCTGTGGAGAGCTTTTGGGATATGAATTTGCACAATACAGATCTGCTGTGAGGCAATTTCAATATGGTCTTCCTTTTGCACATTTTTACAATGTGCTTACCTAGAATATGCCTGCTGATTGCTATATATTTAGCCTAGATAGTTCACAGAAGAAATGGCATCTTATTTTTGGGTGGTGGAGCACTGGCAGTAGGATGCTGGAATGTGTCATACGTAGGCACGAGCTGTGTGCAGACAATAATGCCCAGTGGCCATACACCTCAGGCACTCGCATGCGGATCCATCTTCCCAGTGCCATTGCACTGCTCAGTGCAGGTGATGGCCAATGCTGAACCCACTCACACAGGTCCCAGAACAGGCATGCTACAGCTGACCTCCCATTCATTTGTACAATTGGGAACCATGGATGCACTATCTATAGCCTGGAGCATGCACTGCAAATGGCATTGCAGGGTACCGCACCCTATGGCACCCAGAATACCTCAGCAGTTTGGAGGGTGACATTTTACACAGGGGTACAGGGGAGAGTGTGGGCCTGCAGTGGTGTATGACAGCAGGAATATATAGCATCGACAAGGCATGCATTGGAAGTATGTCAATTCCCTCTTACGGTTTGCCAGGGACATATACACAGCTGCATACACTGATGGGTCCACAGCTTGCGTAGTGCCCCACTGCATGGTACAACTACTTGGGTTGTTCTGGAGTGCAGGCCCCTAGCCTGCATCCAGTGCAGTCAGTGGCTGGCCATTGCAGGGTGTGGAGGGCAGTGCCAGTCTCCGCAACAGGTTGGGTATGGGGGGAGTGGGGGTGTCTGTGCACCAGGGGGGTGGGTGGGGGTTCTCTATGCTATGGATATGTACTGTGGTTTCCTCTGGTGCAACTGGATCTGGGGGGGGCCCTACAGTATGGAGCTCTTTGAGGATGGAGTTGAATTGATCAGGAATAATAGGGGATACCTCTAGTCCACCAGGGTTGCCAGGCTGCTGTGCACCTGGATGCACTTCTGCAGCCCACCTGTGGGTGGCTGGCAGGGTTAGGCCAGCCATTCATGGCCTAACTGTGAGCCACACTACTCTGGACTGCAATGGCGCATTATCTCTGAATATGCCACAGTGCAGCATATGCATAGGAATGCCCCCTTGACTTGTGCAGCATACCATTTGTGTGTGCCCTGGCCCATTCCCTCGTAGCCAGTGGATCCTACACACTTGAATATTGTGCTGCGGTGCATTGCTGGAGTTGTGTGGCACATCTCCCTTTTCCACCCAGATGCACCGCACATCTCCTTTTAATATGGGAGCCCTGGACTAGGTTACCCTGAGTGAATACATTATAAAAATGGTAACATCATGACCTCACTGAAACCAAGATATTACATCTAATCTGGGACAACCTAAGTAAATACAGTGCAAAAATGTGTAAATGAAGATCTCTATGACAATAAGATGTAGCATCTTCCCTGTGCTATCCAGTATATAAAATATAGGATAAGAAATATTTAAAGGAAATCTACTGTAAACTGAACTTCACTGTGTTCACTGACATAAACAGTTTCTTTATTGTTTTATAACATATTAGAATGAGGATGGTGTGTACAGTGTGTGTGTGTGTGTATGCGTGTGTTTGCTGTAGCTCAATATATTTGTTCCCAAAATGCATAGTAAAAACTGCCTACTGATAGCTATATATTTAGTCACTGAAGACCTGGCATATGTCTGAGACAGGGCTATCAGATAATGTCTTAAGAGGTTAAAAAACAGTGTAAATCTTTGTAGATTTGTTTGGAAAGAGTGACATTTATGAAGTATGGAACTTTCTTGAAAGACAATACATGCCCAATTGAACCTACAGTAGTAGCAAGAAAATGTTTAAATGCTAAGTATTTAAATGTGCAAGTTCTTGCATTCTGAAGGGGGGTAAGCAAATCTCCAGTTTAATAGGCAAACAATATTTAATAAGCTGTTTCAGTTTCCTAATGGCCATCTGATAAGCAGCTTGAAGTTATGTCTCCAACATTCTAAACAGAAAGAAGGGAGTACAGTACAATCTCAATTATCCAGACTGCTTGGGAGACATGAAATTAGTTCAGATAATAGGGAGTCCATAAAACTTGGATTAAAACATTCAGAAAGTATTGACTTGGGAGACATGCTACCAGTCCATTAGATAGGGGTGTCCGGATAATGGGGGTTCATTAGATCGAGATTGCACTGTATTTTATTTTAGCTGTCATAGTGAGGTGTAGATGTGGAAGGATATATTGAAAAGTCCAAAATATTTGTTCCATGATACTCCATTTTCTAGCTACAGATAGCAAGATGTCCACAGCCATAAAAATGAAGACTATTTTTGATTCATGCTCTCACTTTACAGAGTCACTTAGCCATAGGATACTTTCATTCCTCTTTCTTGAGAAGATGTGCTTAGTTACCCTCAGTCTCACACACACACACACACATACACACACATACACACACACACACCCTTTGGTATTTGAGATGGTGGGAATAACCTACTTATTTCTGTAAGGAGATGAGTTTTGCTGTCTCCTGTAGCAGCCAGACTGATAAGGCATGAGGAGAATATATATATATACTTATAAAATGGGTAAGAGAAAAAAAATCAAGTGGTTGGTTGAAACACATCAGGTGACCATGCGTATATCAGAGCGTGACCACACACCTGCACTTTCACCCCCCTCCAAATCAATTTTGCCATATTATAACATAGATAACCCACTCTAGGGTGTGCAGTCATGCTCTGATATACGCATGCCTTGGGTGGCTGACACACTTGGCCTGCGGCCACCTGTGTAACAACACACACCAAGGCATGCATATATCAGAGCGCAACCGCACACCCTAGAATGGGTTATGTATTACACACATATATATGTATATATATATATATATATATATATATATATATATAATCACACATGCATCCACAATGCAAAGCATCATGGGCTGCATATGCAAATCACCACAGAATATTATGCTGGTTCAACTTTAAGCAGAACTGCATGGTGCCGAAAGGCCTCTCACACAGTTTGCAAAGGGTGCCAATAGAAAACATAGGCACATGTTTTATTCTACCAGGACTCATCAGTATGCCTTGTCTGTTTGACACCCCACTGGAATGAACCAGCTACCCCAAGATGGTCTATCTGGGTTATGTTGTGGTCAACCCAATTAAAACAATAAACAATTTAAAAGACAAAGAACCTCTGTGCGCAAGCACTGAGGCAATGGTTACCCCAAAGGGCATTTGGCCAGGAAGCCAAGTTTCAAAGAAATATAAAATCACATATGCCTCCACAATGCAAAGCATCATAGGCTGCATATGCAAATCACCACAGAATATTATGCTGATTCAACTTTTTCAGTTATGAGATGAGAAGTGAAACACTATCCTTTGCCTAGCAGTCTCTCCCCAGGTTTTAAGTTGCCAGACTTTGTTCCTTGGCCTCTGTTACTACAGTGTACTTTCATTTCTTAGAAACACTCTGTGGAAGAGGAGGTAAGGTTACTCATTCTCTTCTGCAGCTACAATATGAGAACTAAAAGGTAAGAAAAAAACAGTGGACAGCCTTTAGCCCATGTCACTGGTTCAAAAAGTTGTTTTTTTGTTTGTTTGTTTTTTTCAATTCAAAGTTTATTAACAGTTTTGCAATAATACAGGAGACAGAAACATTGAAAATGAGAAAGTGATACAACAGCAGGATGTATTATCTGCCTCCCCCACCCACCTTCCCCTCCCACCCAGTACAACAGCATCAGCAAAAAACATCTCAATCAAATAACTAAGACATATTGTTAGCATCACCACAAACAGTGATTAGAGTGTGCAAGGGATCCCAGATTCGCTTATATTTCTGTTGCCTATTGTAAAGACCCGCAATGGCTTTCTCCGTTCTGAGGTTAGCTAGAATTTCATGAAGCCATTCCTGATAAGATGGACAAGTATTGTCCTTCCAGTGCTTGAGGATCACTTTTTTAACAGACATGGCTATCATGGAAATATGGAATCTCTGGGCACTAACATCAATAGAGGATAAGTCCCCTAACAGACAGATTTCCGGGGTAAAGCAGTGTTGTAGACCCAACAGGGGATCCAATTTGGCCTTGATAGTATTCCACAAGGGAATTACCTTAGGGCATTGCCAAAAAATGTGGAGGAGTGTCCCTTTGTCTTGAGAACATCTAGAACATAACTCAGAATCCAAAAGGCCCCATCTAGCAAGTTTTGGGGGAGTATAGTAAAGGTTATGTAAAATATGATATTGCATGAGCCAGTGTCTATCCTGTGACACAAATATGTAGCAATTCCACCACAATATGGGCCAACCAAAAGTATGTTGGTGAAAAAGTGAGGACCAATGTTTAGTGGGACCATAGGAACCTCCAAATCGCCATTGAAAAAGAGCTTGGTATAACTTCAAAATTGCCTTGGGAAGACTTAATAACGGAATAAGCTCCAATAAGAAGGAAAATGTGGAGGGGTAGGGAGGGATTCAAAATGTTTATTTTAACAAGGGGCCTTCCACAGGACTACTGCCATCACACACTATTATCCTACTGACCCTTGGCTGCTGCACTTTAAGTGTCAAGCCTGTCTGGGTCAGGACTTTTGGCAGAGAATGCCATTCATGCTTTTCCATCCATGTGGCCACTGTTTGATGTAGGGGGACCTGCAGTTCAAAACAGTAGGTAGCACAATGGGCAGGCTAGGTGGGCCAGACAGTCCTTATCTACTATTAGAATTTGTGTTTCTGTGCTTCTGTGGGGTGGAGCTGCTCCACATGCTGGTATGGAGCACCACAAAATTCAACATTCCCTTTAGCTGCAGCTCCTCTCTGGTCCCTCAACCAAAATCCACATTATTGAGGGTCAGAGAGACTAGGTCACCTCTAAAATTACAACAGGCACTTGAGCCTCGCCAAGAGTCTGTTTTGTAGGTAAAGGGAAGCATTTGTGTTATAACTTGGGTAATAAAATAGTTTTCAGTGTCTCCATCCCTCCCTCTCTCTTCCCCCCCTTTCATATCTATTAAAATATACAACCTACAAGAGCTCATTGTGATAAAAGTCTAATTTTCCTCCATATCCTGGTGAGCATACACAAGATACAATTATATAGTATTCAAACACCATCGAACACCATACACCATTATGCCAAAATGTATCACTAACAACTAACAAATAAAGCAATAGGCAACATTCATAACAATGTTCAGAAAATGTAGAGAAAGCCACTGGAAAAAAAATTGAGTCTGGCAAATACTCCTTTAAGTATTGTGGAACCTTAGCTTAAGCAATTATAGCAAGTACTTTTAAAGAACAAATTCAGACTGAGTAAAAGAAATCTAATCATGAGGTACTATTATAAGTAGTACAAAAACTGGATACATATATCCATTATAAAGATCAATTATACCTAACTGACCATGAATGATATAAAGTCAAAATCATATATGTGAAGTCATCAATAGAAAATCAGTGTAAAAATATGCTCACCACAGACTGTACAAGTTCAGTTCATGAATGTGTTCTACTAATTTTAAATTGTCTGAGCACAGCGACAAGGCAGGTGCCTACTGCTTTTGTAAGTCTCTATCAGGTGCTTAACTAGAGGACTTACCGGTAGTTGCATAAAATCAATATTTTATATTACTATGAATTAAAATTTGGGATTTTCAAAACTGATGAGGCAGTCCCATCTCTCAGTCTTGAGTTGTGACTGATTTCTTTGGAACATGCCAAATGTCCCTTTCCGTTTGGTGTCCGGATGGTGGACTTCATTCCCTGGTTTAGGCTGTTTACCTTACCAACCAGGCAAGAATAAAAAGAGGACATTTACACATAAAAAGCTGTAGTGCTCTAAAATTGTACTGTGACAAAAGATGTCTGTTCACAATCCCAGATCCTCAGGGGATCATATTGTGTGTCCAACTGTATATACTTTGTTTTCTGAAGTGTGTCAGACACACAGCTTGGATACTATGTTCCTTATGAGTCTAGTTTTTGACATTTGTTGTTGCATTTGTAGATGTCTGGTATAAATGAACATCCCAAAAAAGAAAGGACAGACTTGTGGAGTACTCTCATAACTATATGAGTACTCTTTTTTTTTTAACCTGGTGTCTGAATATCCCTTGGCCATATTGTATATATTCTCATAGTTTCCTTACAAGAACATAATAATTTACCATTTGAAGGCATACAGCTTATCCATTTGTTCCTGCATCTCCCAGACCTGCCCTTCCATGATGAAGAAATGCCTGACATCTCTGTAGTTTCCCCCTTCAATTATACATTTAACACCTGCTCAAAAACTGGGTTCTGTTCAAAGTCAGAAAATCACATTATTTCTTTCTCACTAGAATTTATTTTGTATAGGATGAATTTTTTGTTTGTTTGCTCAGTGAAAGAGGGCTCATCTAGGCAATAGTATTTCCCCCCTCTTTTTTACAATGTATTTTATATTTACAAAACAAATCTATGCTAAGTTGCAACCTCATCTCGATTACTCCGGGGTCCAGCTTTTATTCAGTTTTACAAGGCCTTACTTAACAAAAATAATAATAAATTGAATTGAATAACAAAATACCTGGACAAATAGCAGACAGTAGCAGTAGCCAGGAGCAATGCAGAGGAGAACTTGTCTGCAGCAGCAGTCAGCAGAACAGTCGGTTTTGCTGATTATCTTCATAGTAGACTTCAAGTTCTATCTTCTTCTTGTTGCGATTCAACTCCCAACCTGACACATTAGCCGACCAGGGTTCCTAGCTCCAGTGATCAACCAATAGGGCTCCAAGTCTCACACAGTGATGATTAAAGGGCAAAGCAAGTAAGCATGGGATGCTAGGGACTGGACACCAGACAGACCACACTGCCACTGAATGTCCGAATCAGATCCAATCTACACACAGTCTGTCAGTCCTCAACTCTGTCACATAAACACTGTCTGGGCATGCAAGCCAGACCACAGAGTGAGGCTGGTGGGTGGCGGAGCGAGTGGTCAGATACTGGCTGCTTACAGCGCTAAGGCTAACAGGGTCGAGGACTGTCCTCTAACTTGGGGGAAGTTGCTTTTTTTTTACTTTCAGGTAACCATTTTGCCAATGAAATAAAATAATTTAAATTACACCAGTGGTCAGGCACGCAGATCAGGATGTTGAGTCCTAGTCCTCTCAATCAGTTCAGCAGCGGAGCATAAGTCACTCGTCAGATCAGACAAGACAACCATAACAACCAACGGAACCCCTACACCAAGCCAGGTTAGCAAGGAAGGAGTCAGTCAGGAGAAATGGGAAGTTTGTGGCACTGCCTAGTACCTTTATACCTCCGTGACCCTTGCTAGCCTGGCTTCTCCATATGGGAACTTTAAGTTGGGCAGGAGTGTGGAACATTCAAAATACAATTTATTTCCTAAAATCAAAGTGTTGTTGTACACTCTCATGCACCAGCACGGCAGGACAAGTTATGTGTTAAGTCCTGACTTTCTCACCCCAACAAACAAATTGATGTTAATGGCAGGCTGATGGGCTGATTTCCTGGGAGAGGAGAGTTGAAATTCCAGAGGAGTTTTAAAGTACCGACGTTATCTTATGCAGACAGCAAGAGTGCAGGATTTCAACATATTAATGACACTACTGTACAACTTTTCTGGGAGACACTTAGCAGGTCAGGAACATTAAGACAAGCAAGTTGTTTTCTTAATCTTTTCTGTAATGTGGAGGGGTGAGCTCGGGCACCGTGGCAGCTTCAAAGGGCAAGCAATACACTGATCATCTGCAGCTTTCTTCTGTATACCTGCAGCTCTATTTTGAAAAGGCACACTCATTCAGCCCTGAAAAGTGGAGAGGCAGCCACCCCCATCGCCCCCCCATCCCCATTTTCCAATGCCTATGTATTGTTCTGATGTTAGTGTGACTAGCTTCATTAATTCGCTTTTTTCTGAAGGAGATATATGGAGTAGTATGACTAGACTTGAAAATCCAATAAAGCTTCAGTGTGCTTCAGTGGCTCAATAGATATGTAAGAATGCTACAGGTCCATAGGTCAAGTGTCAAATCTTAACCAGGGAATTTTTTTTTTGTGTCACTTGATTCTGGGCAGAGATAAAACATGGGAAAACTAATAACAACAGTGAATTTTGGTGGCTCACGATGTATGTCTGTCTGCATCCAAAAGAGCCAGACTTCAAGGGTTCAAACCTTAACAAGAGACATTTTTTGTGCTTTGTGTCAAACTCAGTTGTGAGCATTTAATCATATAAGTGTTACAAATCATTACCTTTTTTAATATTGCTAAATTAAGAAAGTAGTAAGCAAGATAATTTATTTTATTTATAAATCGTGATAAATGGGGCAGTGTCTTGATGATTGGTTACTGGCACTACCCCTGGGGCAATGCCATGATGGTTGGTTTCTGTTGGCTGCCCCTGGGGTAGTGCTCATACTGCCCCTGAAGCAGTGCCTGTCTAATTGGTTCCCATGGACTGCCCCTGGGGCAGTGTTTTTGCTGTTCCTGGGGCAGTGCCTGTGTAATTGGTTCCCTTGGGCTGTCCCTGGGGCAGTGCCTGGGTAGTTGTTTTCTGCTTGCCCCTGGGGCAGTGCCATGAAGGTTGGTTACTGGCACTGCTCCTGGGGTAGTGCCATGATGGTTGGTTTCTGTTGGCCGCCCCTGGGGTGGTGCTCTTGCTGCACCTGGGGCAGTGCCTGTGTAATTGGTTCCTGTTGGCTGCCCCTGAGGCAG
This sequence comes from Neoceratodus forsteri, assembly GCA_016271365.2. Classification (NCBI taxonomy): domain Eukaryota; kingdom Metazoa; phylum Chordata; order Ceratodontiformes; family Ceratodontidae; genus Neoceratodus; species Neoceratodus forsteri. The sequence continues at coordinate 701,989,087 of CM028137.1, read as the reverse complement.
TGCCTGTGTAATTGGTCACCTTGCACTGCCTCTGGGGCAGTTCTTGTGTAATTGGTTACTGTGGGTTGCCCCTGGAGCAGTGGTTGTGTACTTAGTTCCTACTGGCTGCCGCTGGGCCAGTGTTTGGGTTTTGGTTCCTGTACACTGCCCCAGGGGCTGGCAGCAGGCACCAACTACACAGACACTGCCCCAGAGGCACCCCATGGGAACCAGTTACACAGGCACTGCCCCAGGGCAGCGAGAACACTGCCCTATGGGCAGAAAGGACCCTGTCCCAGAGGCAGTCCACGGAAACCAATTACATAGGCACTGCCCCAGGAGCAGTGAGGACACTGCCCCAGAGGCAGAAATGGCACTGCCATGGGGCAGCCCACAGGAACCAATGACACAGGTACTGCCCCAGGGGCAGCAAGAGTACCACCCCAAGAGCAGCCAACAGAAATCAACCATCATGGTACTACCTCAAGGGGAGCACCAATAACTAACCATCATAGCACTTCCCCAGGGGCAGTCAATAGAAACCTGCAGCACAGGTTCTGCCCCAGAGGGGAACCAATTACATTGACAATGCCCCAGGGGCAGTGAGGAGACTGCCCCTAGGGGCAACCCTTGGGAACCAATTACACAGGTGCTGCTCCAGGGGCAGAAAGAGCACTGCCCCCAGGAGCAGTGCCAGTAACCAATCATCAAGGCACTGCTCCATTTATTACAATTTATAAATAAAATACATCCTCTCACTTACTTCTGTCTTAATTTAGCAATATTAAAAAAAAAGGTAATGATTTGTGACACTTATATGATTAAATGCTAACAAGTGAGTTTGACGCAAAGCACAAAAAAATTTCGCTGGTTAAGGTCTGAACCCTTGAAGTCTGGCTCTTTTGGATGCAGACAGACATACACCATGAGCCACTAAAATATACTGTCTTTATTAGTTTTCCCAAGTTTTGTCTCTACTCTGAAAAAAGTGACACATAAAAAAATATCACAGTTCAAGGTCTGAATCCTGGATCTTGTGCATGCTGACATACGTACTGAGCCACAGAAGCACAGTGAATTTAGATAGGATTTAAAAATGTAGTCACTACTCCATAATCTATCCTTCAGAAAAAAGGACATTTTTCCCTGGTCAAGGTCTGAACCCTTGACTTCCAGTGATGTCACGGCTATGACAGCTGCCTGATTCTGAGACTCCGGGCCACCTCCAAGCAAATTCCGAGCACATTGACTTATTTCAGGATGCAATCCCTAGTGAAGGTTACCAGGTCTAAAGCACATACGCGTAAGCAACCAGAGACTCCGGCATTTAAACTCCGGGAGTTGCTACAGAAGGAGAGAGCAGGAGGAATGTCAGCTGGGGGGACCGGAGCAGACAGCCAGGCCTCAGAAGCCCAAGTACCAACAGAAGAAACAGACCTGATAACCACCATTCTGCAGATGGCTCCGCACTGTGAATAAAATAGACAAAACATTAACCGATCTCTGCTCGGAGCTCAGTGGTATTGAGCACCAGATGGATCAGGTGGAACTGGGCCTGACAGCCGTGGTAGAACAGGCTGATCAGCAGGACTGTCTCCTTCTATATTTGCTAGCGAGGGAGAGGGAATTAAGCGCCAAACTGGATGACCTAGAAGGCAGAAACAGGAGACAGAATATAAGAATTTATGGAGTCCCAGAGGGCGCGGAGACCAAAGCCCTCAGTGTGGCTGCTTTCCTACAAAACCTGCTCAAAGAAACCCTCAATCTCCCTCCGGACTTAGATCTCAGTATGGATAAAGTGCATAGATCCAAGCTCCGAAGCCATCCAATGCAGGGGCAAGACCGAAATCAATCATAGCAAAATTAACCCTCTACTCAACACAAGAAGAGATGATCAACAGAGCATGGAAACAGAGGGAGCTCAAATATCAAGACAACAGGATCAAGACTGACAATGATTATACCTCCCAGGTTCAGGAGCAGAGAAAACTTCTGTGGCTGGTTGTCAAACAGCTTAGGAATAAAAATATAAGAGTACAAATCCTGTTCCCAGCCCAACTAGTAGACACAGAATGAGGCCCCAAGATCTTCGCAGACCTCCTCGCAGCAAAATCACTCCTTGATAACTTAGGCATCACTACTCCACCACTGAAAAAGGAGTGGCTCGAAAGAGAGGTCTTGAAAGCAGCGTGGGATGTGGCCCAAAAGGGGCACAAATGGAAAGGGATGCAGCACCCAACTCCACAAACTAACCTATGCTCGGATGTCACAGCTCTATTACAGGCATACTGTCCTGGAATGAGGTTACAGTTCAGCGAGGAGACCGAAGATGCAGTCCATCAGAGGCCTGAGTCCCCTACCCAGAAGGCGACATCCAGACATCAGGGTCAAAGCAGCTAAACTCAAGTACTTTAGCTATTTATATCCTTTCTCATAGGCACCCAACCCTTACCTTTGTTTCCCTTAACCTACAGTTTGAACTGCTTGCTGGGCCTGCACCCCCACAGGAGATCGAAGAAAGTCACCCCTGATCAATAAAGGTATACTCCAGCCCTCTTGTGTGCTACTATTTTGTCTGAACAGAGAACACCAAATGGCAGGTTCATGCACTAGAGTAGTATCTTATAACGTTAATGGAATGAATAGTCCAATTAAAAGAAAGAGGATTCATAAATTTCTGAGGGAGCAAAATGCCCCCATTGTCTTTCTGCAAGAGACACACCTCTCCCCCCAGGAAGCAGTAAAGTTTAAAACTAAAAACTTTCCTAAACTGTATCATGCCTCCCTAGAGAAAGGGAAAAAAGGGGAGTAGCCATCCTTATTGCAGACAACCTCCCATTTGAAGAGGAAGAGACCCCCATAGACCCATTGGGCGAGGTATGTCTTGGTAAGAGGAATAGTGCAGGACAAACAGGTAACATTAGTTAACATCTACGCTCCACCTGGTTCACCCTTCACCTTTTATGCTGAAGTGACAAAACTGGTCATGGAAAAGGCCAAGGGAACCCTGCTACTGGGTGGGGACTGGAACCTGGTGTTGAATAGGAAGATGGATACTACATCACAGATCCCAGCTCCAGGGTCCAGGATGGCAAAACTTTTTAGTAGACTCCTTGAGGTCACAGGGCTGCCTGACATTTGGAGGAAAAAATACCCAAGAGCAAAAAATTACGCATGCTACTCTCCCTGATATAAAACATTTTCCAGAATTGACTTCTTTTTAACACAAGTCAGGGACCTCCCCAAGGTAAATCACTCCTGAGTGGGCTCGACGGTCCACTCAGACCACCAGCCCATACTTGTTGAAATAGACCTAGGGGTTCCCCAGAAGAAAACACAGTGGCGATTAAATACATCCCTTCTAAAAGACATGGAAGTCCTGGTGAAACTTAGAGAAATGATAGAACAAATAATTCAACACAACTCCAGACCAGGGGTGGCCTCCCAAACTTTATGGGATACCCTCAGAACTATGTTCATAGGTTCATAGGAAGATACGAACTCAGGAGGCAAAAAAAATGCCCTTAATGAGCTCGCCACCAGCCAGGTGGAGTAATTCTATTATGGATATGATTTTTTTTGTTACCCATATAGATGTCTAACTGTTTTTTAAAAAGATTCAATATTAGTACTCTCCACTACTTCCCTTGGTAGGGCATTCCATTGTTACAACCCTTTGTGAAAACCATTTAATCCTTTTCTGAGTTTTTCAGTTTACCTCTCTAAGTTTATAACTATGAGATCTTGTTAGTTTGTCAGAATTATTCTTTATTAAACCTAAAGATTCAAACAGACATTGGTCATTAATTGCTTTATATATTGTGCATAGATCTCCTCATATTTGTCTGTATTCTAAGGAAAAAAGACCCGCATATTGTAACCTTGATTTATATAGAAGGGGTCCCAGGTCTCTAATTTTTTTAGTTATTTTCCTTTGTACCCTTTCAACTAATTTTTTTCCTTTTATAGTAGTTGGACCACAAAAAGAAGAACAATATTCAAGTTTAGTCCTAATCATACTTGTATAGAGTGGTACTATTACTTTTTGTTCTCTGCTTTTAATGTGTTTAAAAATACATCCCATAATTTTATGACACTTTTTAACTTTAACCAAGGTGTGATTATCAAATGTTAAGGCTGTTGTCAACCAAAACCCCTAAATCTTTCTCAGTTGTAGCTATAACAAGTGGAACATTATTGATTTTATAATTAAAGTTTTGGTTGTTGTATCCAAAGTGGATGACCTTACATTTTTGTTCATTAAAACACATCTTATTTTCTAGTATCCATCTACAAATTTCATTTAGTTCTTCCTGAAAAAGGATTGCATCTTGTGTATTCTTAACAATACAGCCAAGTTTGCAATTGTCTGCGTACTTGGCCATCCAAACATTATTGGATGGTTGCATTGTTGATATTAATAAATTAAACAGTACAGGGCCCAAGACAGATCCCTGTGGAACTCCACTACCAACTTTTACCCATGTGATAAATGTCCTCTGACAGCGACTCTTTGATACCTATTCTGTAGCCAAGATTTTACCCAGTTAATTATGTTGGGATGAAAGCCATATAATTTATTACAACTTGATGGGAAACTTTATCAAAGGCCTTTGAAAAGTCGAGCAGTACAACATCCACTGGTAACCCTAAGTCAAGAGATGCACTTCCTTTTTCCTAAAAGTTTAGCAAGTTTGTCATACATGATCTACCCTCAGTAAATCCGTGTTGAGTTAAATCCTGTAAGTTATTTTTGAAAATATGTGCTTCAATTCTTGTTAATAAAGTTCTTTCAAATAGTTTACCAATAACCGATGTAAGACTAATTGGTCTGTAGTCGGATACTAGTTGTTTATTTCCAGCTTTATGTATGGGAGTGACTATAGCTTCGTTCCATGATTGAATTGTCTTGCCTTGGTTAAGTGATGCATTAAATAAAACTGTCAAGGGTCCACATAAAACATTTGCTGTTTCTTTAAGGGGGAAACTCATCAACATCGACTCACACAGGCAGAGAGAGAGAGAGAGAAAAGCCCTTATGGTTCAGCTCAATAATAAGTTAAAAGAACTATGAATACAGCAACAACAAAAATGGACTAGGACAAGGGACCGGAAAATTAAAATAACCTCAGACCGAATACAAAAACTCCAACAAACAGAAATAGAAAAAGCACTGGCATACCTAAAACAGATGTATTATGAAGGGGGCCATAGACCCTCAAGATTACTAGCACTCTGATTAAAACAACGACAAGCCAAAACTGCCATCACCAAAATTAAGGACCCCAAGACAGGATTACTAGTACATAAAGAAAACCAGATAAGGGATGCATTTGTGGAATACTACAAGAGACTCTACCGGGCCCAGAAAGAAACCCCCCCACAGGATAAAAACACATATTTGAATTCTTTAAAGATTCCCACACTGACCGCACAATAGCAAGAGGCCCTAATCTCACCATTGAGATTATCAGAAGTACAGGATGCCATTAAACATCTAAAAACAGGGAAATGCCCAGGCCCAGATGGCTTTAGTGGGGAATTCTATATGACACTGGGGAAGGAACTGGCCCCATACTTATTGAGGGTCATCAATGAGATCTGGGTAGGGGGGCACGCCTCCCTCATGGGATTATGCCACCATTACAGTGATACCCAAAGAAGGGAAAGATCCAACAGACTGTGGTGCATATAGACCCATTTCTTTATTAAATGTAGACTTTAAGATCTTCACTACAATTTTGGCATGGAGGCTGCTCCCCCTCCTCCCCCAGCTCATTGAAAAGGACCAAATGGGCTTCATCACGGGACGGCAGGCCCCGGACAATGTCAGGCATACCATTGACATAGCGGACAGGATAGGTACTGAAAAGACCCCACTTTGCCCGATGAGCCTAGATGCCGAAAAGGCATTCAATAAAGTCTTGTGGCCCTTCCTGTTCAGAGTCCTTGAGAGAATTGGGCTCCCGGAAGCAGTGATAGATACCATAAAGGCGCTACCATGCCTCACAGGATTATATGAGAATAAATGGGAGTGTTACAGACAGATTCCCCCTTGGGAGGGGAACCAGGCAGGGCTGTCCCCTGTCCCCTCTCTTATTCGCCTTGTACATTGAACCCCTGGTCTGTGCTATCAGGGAGAACACAGACAACACAGGAGTCAAAATAGGGGAGGTTGAACATAAAATATTGTTGTACGTGGATGACGTACTACTATATACAACTCACCCCAACCATTCTATTCCTGAAATTTGGGAGACCCTACAGAAGTTCGGATCGTACGCAGGTTACTCCCTGAATAAAGACAAAACCGATATTCTTAGATTTCATTACAAGCCCGCACCACAGATTACTGAGCTTTTACCACTGAACAGGAACAAGCAGAAAATAAAATATCTCAGAATTCAAATAACAAAAAACCTAAGGAGGGTCTTTGAGGCAAACTATGGACCCCTACAGGCACAACTTAGGAGGGACATGGAGGGGTGGAGGACCTTGAACCTCCCTATGCATTCTAAAATCCAGACAGTGACCACGAGTATCCTTCCGAGATACTTATATCTTTTCCAGTCCCTCCCAGTACATATCCCTCAGAAACAATTTCAGGTTTGGCAGAGCACTATATCTAAATTTATATGGTCACCTGGGAGACCCAGAATAAAGATGAGCATCTTACAGGCTGACAGGACAAGGGGAGGATGGGAAGTTCCTAATCTAGAGATATATTGTATGGTCACTTACTTAAGAACTGCCTTACTATGGACCACTGAAACATATGAAGCACATTGGAAGGACATATAACTACAAATGACAGAAGGCCCCCCATTGGGAGCAATAGTTGTCGAGCCCATCCCTTCAGGAGAGGAGGCAGAACTCTCTCAGGCCATACTGAATACACTTAACATGACCCATAGATTATGGGCCAGGTTGGGTGTCAGAGAAGCACTCTGGCCACTTCAGTGGTTTGCATGGTCACCAGGGCTCACTCCAGCAAAGATGGACCACACATTTAGGCAATGGGCCAGACTAGGCTTGATGACACTGGGGCAACTGGTCACAGAAGATACAGTTCTAGACTTTCAAACTCTGAAACAGACATTCAACCTCAGAAATAGGGAACATTTTCGATACTTACAGTTGAGAATCTACCTGCTGAATACCCAGAAAACCTCGACCCAGGAGCCTAACATAGGGAAACTGATGCAAGTCATACTTTCAGTTACTTCTGGGAAACTAGAAAAGGGACAAATATCTACCCTATACAAAACAATTAGGTCGACCCTCACCTCGCCCACTGATACTTTGAGAGCCAAATGGCGGAGGGAGGGTGGTCAAAACATAACAGATAGGGAGTGGCAGTTGACTTTCTTCACAGCGAACAAGACCACCTACTCACTGGCTTGGCATGAGTATCCCTGGAAGGTGAGGTCAAGATTTATTTACACACCTGAGATACAGGGTAAATGGAGAACAGCAGGGAGAGGAGAGTGCTGGAGGGAATGTGGTACCCAGAAATCTCACCACACATGCATATTTTGGGACTGTGAGGTCATTAAACCATTCTGGGATGAGGTTTTGGGGGACATCTCCAAAGTATTTTCAGGAACATACCAGTTTACAGTAACAAACACTGTTCTGGGCTGTCCACCAGAGGGGATAAAAGGGGTAGATGCATTCTACCTGTGGAATATCTTACTGGTGGCTGCTCAAAAATCAATCACAAGGAGATGGCTTTCCCCTGACCCACCAGACAGAGCCCAGTGGATTTCCATAGTCCAAGAAATCCGAGAGATGGAAGAATTGACACACAAGATTAAAGGTAGAATCACAGCATTTACGAGGCGATGGACAAGATGGTCCATACCGGGACATTAAGACTTCAAGAAAAGCTTGGGAAGGTAAAGAATAGAATTGCTATGTTCAAGGGGGAAGGAGGGGGCTGGGTCAGGTGGGCTGGAAGGCACAAGAGAATAAAGAAGATTCTTAATGTCAGAGAAGGGAATTAGAGGATAAGAGAAAATAGAAGAACACTTATCCAGGATGTCCCCATTGTGGCAGGGCAAGGAAGGTAACCGGAAAAAAAGCCTTTCAGATATAATAGTATCATAGAGATGGATAATGGATTTAAGGGAGAAGAGAAAACTGTCAGGGGAAATTTTATGGAGTAAATATGAGTAAGAAGTATAATGAATATTAACTGATATGGATATGATGAAATGTAAAGGAATTGTATTGGTTGTATACTGTTTCTTGACCTCTAATAAACTTGAATTAAAAAAAAAAGGTCTGAACCTTTAACCCATGGATCTGTAGCATGCTGACATACCTATTGAGCCATTTAAGCACACTGAAGTTTTATAGGATTTTCAAGTCTAATCATGCTATTCCGTATCTCTCCTTCAGAAAAAGCAAATGAATAAAGCTGGTCACACTAACATCAGAACAATAACACTGTCCTGTGAAATCTTTAATTTTTTGTCAGGTTTATATACCATGAAATCCCCCCCCCCAAAAAAAACTGCTTCTATAACTGTAAATCTCTATTTGCCCTTGGAAATATGGTGGTGGGGGGCAATATATTCAAAGACAAGCAGTACACATTGCTGAGGGGAGCATTTCCATAACATTCTCATCAACACTGAAAACCCTCAATTCCTCAGACTTGCACCAATCAGATTTGTGGGAAGTAACAGCTACATGTTGTTGCCTGGTCGCAGGGGACAAAATCCGCCAATAGGGATAGGTGGGAGGCAGAGTGCGAGGGTGCTGCCCCAGGGGCAGCACTGCCAGTGGGCGAAATCCACCAATGGGAGTAAGCTGGAAGACGAACTAATGAGTGCTGCCCCGGGGGCAGCGTTGCCCCAAGAAACATACAGTAGAAACATAGAACAGCATTACGGGAACAAATCATACTCGAGTGGCAGCTACTGAGTGGCTTTTCCTAAACATCAGTGATATCACAGTCAGTGAGGTCACAGTGCTGATGCTGTAGTGGAGGGAAAAGAGGTACTGTAGCTATGTCAGCTGCCAGGCAAAATGCTATTCCACACATTACATCTACTAACATCAGGTAAACAATCTTCTAATTAACCAAAGGGAAAAGAAAAGATACCTCAGATATAGAAGGTAGCGGCTGACTGCTTTTAAAAACTAATATTAGTTTTAGGCAGTGCACTCGCTCTTTAAACTTCCAGATCACTGGTTCTAAGGAGAGAACTGTAACAGAACGCTGCACATAAGAACAAAACAATGAAAAGTAAAGTGTTTCACATCATTTTTTATTCAGGTGCAGTTGCGTATACATCATTTAGGCATCTGGATATAATTTCTGTAAATGGGAACATAATAAACAGCTGCCCATTAGAAATAATTTTTGTGTGCTTTTTTCTCTATATAAAGTATCAGCTAAATTGTGTCTAAATATCATGCTTTGCAGTTTTCCCAAAAGTGATAGGTTCACTTTAAAATGAGGTTACAGGATACAGGGGTCTTTTGAAAGTATAATATTTAGCAATCGTATTTAATAAACCTTATGTGTTTTCTTCCTAACTCTTTCTTACTGGGAATGTTTCTATGAAAACAGCTCCTTTGTGTATCAGACTTCAGGGTTTCTTTGTTGAAGTCGTAATACTTTATGAGTTCGTCATCATTGCCACGGCAACAGGTTGTGATGTCATAAACTGAGAATGTTGACTTCAGTGCAGGAAAAGACAGGAGAAGACAAACAAACCCTTGGGGCAAATATCCTGTTTTCATGCAACTTTACTTGATAAAAAGGCACACAGAACATTGTTCAAATGTAAGTGGGAATATTATATTTTTCAAAAGTTTTTCCAAAATTTTGGAAAAGCACTTTGAACTTATTGGCCCCTTTCATTTTAGAATGCGGTTCTCTGTATGTCTGCAGTTGGAACATCATGTTCCTGAAAGGCTGCTGTATTGGTAGGTTACTCACCTGGTAAAGATGATTGTGTTAGCTTATAGCCATGGCATTCCATCTTATTAAGGGCAGATCCACCCTATATTTGGTGACCATTTTAAGATACAGCCAAAGTAGCAAAGTGCTATATAACTACTCATAGTTAATGTGTGCATGTAGCAGCCTAGTAAGTGAACATAACCCAGCCTATAAGGATTTGTGGTGCCATGGATATAAATACAACACAACTGTAGCTTTTTGAGGTGCGGTACACAATGTTTGCATTCTTTTAGACTGATTTTTACCTTCTTGGTCAGTGTGAGAGTGCATTTCTGCAACATTCAGGTTTGCAGCTGACCAGCCCCTACTACTGGTCACACCCACCCCCCGAAACACTCATGAATTACCCTTTTGGTAGGACTGGTGAAGAGGGCAAGCATCCCCACCACTGCTCACTGGAGCACATCCAGCAACAGAGCGACAGAGAAGTGGCCCATATGAGTTGCCACCATTAGACAGTCAGTTTGTTTTACCACCAGTATTTTTTGTCTTGCCTGTCACCCACACTGTGCAAGGCAGTGCCATTGCATGTCACACTAGTACAATACATAACATATCCCTGCAGAAGTGACAATCTCCTTGACCCACATCAAGGGTCACTGGTGGAGCAGAGCTGTGTGCCATCCCCACCTAGCTGGGAGCAATACCAGGCAGCAGTGCCTCCCCAGCCACACAGCCAGCTCATGAGTTCACTCTCAAACCCAGGTCACTAGCATTGGAGTACACTATACTACCCACTAGGCCATCTTGTGGCCCAGTGCAGTATGCTTTCTTTTTATAAACATTTGATACTCCTGGGTCATACTGGGCAGCTAGTCAGTCTTGTCCCTGGACACTATCAACTGTCCCTTACCTCTCTTCCCTGGTCCAGTGCTAGGTTCCTCCATGGATTGTACCCCACAGTGGGGCCAGGGTTGGAGGGCTACCATCTTCCCCAGGATACTCTCATCCAGAATTGCCCCAGGACCCAAAGCAGCATGGCAGGTTTCATTTCCTTGGACAAGGTTTCTTGGAGGCCAAGTCCATACTTTTTTCTGCTGTTTTCTCCCCAGGTTCCCAGGTTCCCAGATCTGTGGTGGCATGGAGGATGCATGCATTTAGAGGCACACATGCTCCATGGAACTGCAGTCCCTTCCACCACCCACTGCTCAATTCAGCATCCCAGATGTTGAGGCTACCACCAGACCTCCAGCTAATGGCAGCCAGTAGCTGGGATTACTCACCACCTTGTCTTTCTGGGGGTGATGTGGAATAAAGGGGGATGTCTTGTGTGTAAGAGCCTGGAGCAGCTAAGGGCTGAAATAATGTTGCTCAGATGGGAGCTGGGGAGGATGGTATGGGAAGTCAGAGGAGCACATCAGTGGAGGGAAAGGCAAAGGGGTAATGCCCAGGAGAGTGATGCCGTCAGGCAGGGGATGGGAGTGGGGAGGAGTACCCAGTATACAGGAGTAACTCTTCCTCAGAGGACTAGGTAGCCCAGGGTGGAGGAATTGCAAGTGGTATGGGGAAGGGGTGGGAATATGAGAGTAGCATCAGGGGTGGGAAATTCTAAAGGAGTGCCTTTATTGAATAGATTTGCACCACTGTCTGGAAGGAGGGAGGGGGCAGCAGGAGGTGAGGTAAGAGGTCAGGTTGAGCCAGGGTTGAGAGCAGGAATACAGGGGAGGAGGAAGGGAACTAATTGGGGTGGGCAGGGAACAATATGCAGGCAAAACAGAGTGGAGGATGGAGAGGGAGAGAAAAGGAATGGAAGAGTGGAGGGAAAACTGAAAGCAGATACAGATAGTCAGAAGGAGAGGGACAGATTGGGAGATGGAAAAACATTTACGGAGATAAATTGTGGATGTGTAGATAGGTTCACCAGGGTGGAGAGGGAGCAGTTAGGTGGGGAAGTAGCTGGTACTGAAGGTAAGAAAGGAAGGACAAGGAGCATGGATGCAGGGGATAGAAGGGAAGCAATCATAGGGGACTCCATAATTACGGGTATTCACTGGGGAAGGAAAGGAGACTCAAATGCAAGCAGGAGGGTGGTTTGTATGCCAGGGATGACAGCAGGGAAGGTGGGCACAAGAATAAAGGAAATAGTAAGGGAGGCTGGAGGAAAACCTAATTTACTTATACATTTGGGAACCAACCACCTAGCTGGTGAGGAGGTTGAGATAGTGCAAAGTAGGTTCTAGGAGTTAGGGAAGATCTGCAGGGAGGGAGGAAGGAAGGAAGTTCACTGGCCTTCTCAGAGGTGATACTAGTACCAAGGGCTAGCACAGCTAGGAAAAGAAGAATAGAGGATTTTAATGACTGGCTGAGGTGCAGGGAGGAGAGGTTCATCTCTATTGGGAACTGGGAGAAGACCTGGTCAAACAAAACACTCTTTGCATAAGACAGGCTACACCTCAGTAGGGAGGGTTTGAGGATACTCAGGGACAAACAGAGAGAATACATAACCACTATACTTAATTTAAGCTACTGGGGGGGGCAGTGGGTGTGCAGGCCCACAGACTCCAAGAGGAGGTGATCAGTGAACCTCCCACCCAACAGTGGTGGAAGAGGTCTGGAGGGAGGAGGTGAAAGGGGCCAAAACACAGTTAGCTAAGGGCGGAGGGGGTGAGGAACACATAACAAGGGTATGTGGAGGGGTATACACAGAGAGGATAAATGGGAATACCAGAAAAGAAGGAAGAGAAGGAAGGTCATACTCTAGGTGGAGGGTGGTGTCTCTGAATGTGTGGAGTCTTGGAAATGAGATGGACGACCTGCAGGCACTATTAGCAGACAGGAGGGTGGACATACAGTAGCTGCAGTAACCAAGACTTGGGCAACATCACACCATGACTGGGACCTTGCGATCCCTGGATATAATTTATACAGAAGGGACAGGGCAATTGGGAAGGGGGAAGGGGAGAGGGGTGGCAGTTTATTTCAGGGAAGGAATAACTTTCACGAGGGAGGAGTCAGAGGAAGGGGAGGTGAAGGCATTATGGGTTCTGTTACGGTCCAAAAAAGGGAAAAAGGTGAGGTTGGGGGTGGTTTACAGATCACCCAGTCAAGATGAGGAGAGGGACAGGGAACTGATTTCACAAATATTGGAAGCTGCAGGGAAAGGAGAGGTGGGAATTGTGGGGGACTTCAACCTGCGCAAGGTGAACTGGAGAATAGCATCCACAACATGTGAGAAGAGTCAGATTATCCTGGAAGGACTGCAGAGTGGGGCCCTGACTTAGTGTGTCACTGAACCAACAACAGCTGAGGTAATTCTTGATCTGATGCTCACAAATGGGGAGCATGTACAGGAAATAATGGTCAGTGAGCCACTGAGTGGAAGTGATCATTGCACAGTGTGGATCCAGTTGGATATGGGCAGGAAAAGCATCCTGACTAAGACCAAAATATTGGATTTCAGGAGGGCAGACTTCAGGAAAATAGGCAAGGTGCTAAGGAGCCATCTGGCAGCCATCAAAGCAGATATGGGGTGGACCAAAAGTGATCCATCATTAAGGAAGGAATACTAGTTGCCACAGATGAGTGCATTAGGCTTGGGGTAAGAACACAAGGGCCAAAGCACCCAGCTGGTTCAGTTCTGGGGTTGCCAAGGCAGTGAGGGAAAAGAGGTTGGCTTATAGAAAATTCAGGAAGACCAAGAGAGAAGTGGATAGGGAAAATTACCTAAGGTTGGCTAGTGAGGCAAGTAAGGACGAGCAAAGGCACAGAAGAAACTGCAGATAGCTGAAGGAATTAAGAAGGGGGAGAAGAATTTCTTTCACTATGTAGGTGAGAAAAGGGACAAGAAGGAAGGGATTGTTAGGCTTAAGAAAGGGGTGGAGTGAGTGGACGATAATGGGAGGAAAGCAGAAATGCTAAATGAATACTTCTGTCTTCACCAGGGAGAAGGACAGATCAGTACCTTCAGGAGGGAAAAGAGGAGCCGGGGGGGAGGGGAACACAGATGTAGTGACAGAGGAGGATAGAGTGAGGGAGGGTCTGCTGGCATTGAAGGTGGACAAATCACCAGGCCTAGACAGAGTACATTTAAGGGTACTAAAGGAACTGGCTGAGGGGCTGGCAGGGCCACTGGCAGACCTATTTAATAGTTCACTAGAGTCAAGCATGGTACCGCAGGACTGGAGATGCTAAATGGTGATCTTTCTGGGTGCTGTCGGGCTCCCCATGATAATCACCCTGGTCAGACTTGTGTACATGGTTTTCATCATGACAGGCAGAGCCTGACATTTCCTCTGTGCAGGCCACTGACTGGGAATGACGTAGTTGAAATTCATCCACCAGTTTGGCCAGGTTTGGGTAAAGTTTGTTAGTGGTCAAGATACAGAGAGCGGGCAGTGTGTCCACTGAGTTTTGACCTAGGGCTCCTGCCACTATTATTGCATCTGACACCTGGCTGATCAAGACTATTTGGTCTCAGTCTGCAAAGGCTGCGTGTTTGTTGAAATCTAAATTACCTTTGTGGTTGTGACTGTGCACTAGGGGACAGTGATAATTACCTAGTTCCTCAAATATTTTTACATGAACTTTAAACCCATCTGTTCCTAGATGTCTAGGGCAGCCAAATATTTTGCACCAGTGTCATTTTTTGGGATCTGAAAAGCACCATCCCAGATATTTATGTATGGGTTCAGTGCATGAAAGGTCTGCACAATTTAACATGTGAAAAATAACAATTCATTGTCATTTTAAGAGTATCAGCATGGCCCTGAAAACAGAAATCTAAGTCTGTTTTACTTCCGACTTTATCTTCTTCCAAACTCATTGCCCTAAGTTTGATAATGTTATGGTGGAAAGGAAAACTAGCATCCGGTTCCATGTTTGAAAGTTATTACTTTTGTTCTTGTTGACTTTCAAATGTTTACAAGTTGTTTAAGGCAACTTTTGGCACTGAATACATAGGCAAACACAATGTTCTGAATTAAAATAAATTCTTAACACACAAGTATAACTTTCTGAGCAGCAGTAACAAGTAAAGAACATCATTTTCTCATCGCAGATAAAAATACGTTGCTTTTAAAAGAAATACAATATAAGCCATTTATTCCAGTTTCCTAGGTCCTATGTCTAAGAAGTGGTAACACTCACCAGACCAGTACAAATCTGATATCCTCTGAGATCCTAGGAGCTAAAATGACCATCAGCTGTTCCTCTGAGGTTCCTCCAAAGCTCCGTACCTTGGTTGGGATTGTTCAGCATTTATATACTTTTTACCAAGGCAGAAAAATTGGAGGGCCAGATGCTTTGATAGTTTTAGATACTAGCAGTTTTCGCCAGTTAGTTGTTTACCAGTTGATGATTTGTGAGTTGTCAACAGCTTGGGGGCATCTGATTAGTATAGAACAATATCTGGGCTGTAACTTGAGCTTGACGTCATGGCTAGGGGAATTTTTATAGGCCAAATCTAAAATTGTGAGATACTTTGCCTTTCTGCTAGTCTCTAACTTTGGCCATGTGGTCCTGGTTGTGGTTAGTTGTTTACCTCATAAGGTTTGAGTAGCTGACTTTGTGGGCATTTATTCTCTTAGTGAGTTATGGTTGGCTGGCCAGTGTCATTCATGTGGGTTGGTAAAACCACAATAGAACATAGTTGACCACTTGCTAACCCCTAATGTTCACAAGGACACAGCATGATCACAGTATGTCTGGAAAATGACCAGCTCATTCTACGTGCTCAAATCTTCTTATAGTTATTAACAGCAGGCTAAAATGAAAATGAATACATGGGCTTTAGAACATGCATGATTAATCTACCACATTGTTAAACTGTAATTGATTAATACAGGATTAATACACACTGCAATCTGTTAGCAAATAACAAATTATAAATCCCTGCAGTCGATTAGTAAATAACAAATTATAATCACTATTATTGATTTTTAAAGAGTAGCAAGCTGATGCCCTAGTATTATTGGCTCAACTATATATCAGCCTTGAAAGTTACAGGAAATAGAAGCTGAATGCATAAGTTTCAGAACTTTTGCAAAATATGATCAAGCAAGGATATTAGAACCCCATTAGTAATTATCTCATTATGAACTGTTAATCAATCAGTTGATATAGTGTCAGCCTGAACACGTCCATTTATCATGCCCTTGACCTTAGGTTTTAGTTCCTTGGTTATTGTGGGTATTGGGGTGTAGAAGGCCCATGGGGCAGATAATCCCAGGTAGCCTCTCAGCTATGGAGCATGATGGCTAGGTGGGATAGGTAAGCATGGTGGAATAAATACATCTAGTGGGCCAGGCTGTTCCTGCTAGGGGTCATGAAAGTTCAGAGGCATGGGCAAGTTTGGTGGAGTAGGTACATAAAGGGGTTCAGACTGAGGTCACCGCATCAATTGGGCAGGCAGAGCCAGATTCTGTAGTGGATGAGATTGAGGTATTGGCATAGTTGAAGAGGGAGACGAACCTGAGGGCTGCGAAGGCAGGTCCTGTGGTGGTATAAGACTGCTTGGTGGATTTAATAATGGGGGCAGACCTGGTGGGGTCTGTAGGACAGGATTACATGCAGAGCAGAGAACAGTACATATAGTGCCCCTCCACAAAAGCGGTACCAAGGATGATCCAGGGAATTACAGACCAGTCAATCTGACCTACATTGTGGGCAGGCTCATGAAGACCATACTAAAGGAAAGGTTGGTGGAATATCTAGAGGAGCATGGTCTCCAGGATGAGAAGCAGCATGGGTTCATGGGGGGGAGATCATGTCAAACAAATCTGATTCACTTCTTCGACTGTGTCACTAAGACAGTAGACAGGGGCCAAGCTTTAGACATCCTCTATTTTGATTTCAGCAAGGCCTGTGACTCTGTGCCCCACAAAAGGTTGATCAGGAAGTTGATGGATCTTGGAGTTGGGGAAAAGATGACCAGATGGGTGGAAAACTAGCTGAGGGACAGAACCCAGAGGGTGGTTGTGGGGGGGTTATCTGGCACCAGAGAGGTAACCAGTGGGATCCCACAGGGTTCAGTGCTGGGGCCGGTGTTGTTCAATGTCTTCATCAATGACATTGGGGATGGCATTAAGGGCAAAATGTGCCCATTCATGGATGACACCAAGCTCTGTGGGAGAGTGGACACAGCTGAAGGGATACAGGACCTACAGGAAGATCTGGAAAATCTGGGGAGGTGGTCCGGGATCTGGCAGCTTGGCTTCAATGCCAAGAAATGCGAAGTTATGCATATTGGAGCCAAGAATCCCAGGACAGATTACTACCTGTGTGGAGTCCGAGTATCTGCATCAGAGGAGGCGAAGGACTTGGGAGTGATGATCATTAGTGACCTGAAGCACTCCACACAGTGCAAGAAAGCAGCAACAAAAGCATACAAGATGCTGGGATGCATAGCTAGGGGGATCTGCAGTAGGGGAGAAAGGAGGTTATACTGCCCTTGTACAGGTCACTGGTAAGGCTGCATCTAGAGTATGGAGCTCAATACTGGTGCCCACACCTCAAAAAGGACATTAACCTACTGGAGAACGTCCAGAGGAGTGCTACAAAGATGATAGCTGGTCAGCAGGGCAAGGCATACGAGGAGAGGTTGAGGGCACTGAACATGTACTCCCTGGAAGACAGGAGAGAGAGAGGGGGGACATGATTGAGACCTTCACGTCCTTGAAAGGGATAAATAAGGTTGGTAAAAAGAGTCTCTTTAAGCTGAGTGGCAACCTTAACATGAGGGGACACAGTCTTAAGCTGAAGGGTGGGAAGTTTAGGAAGGAGGTCAGGAAGCACTTCTTCACAGAGAGGGTGGTGGACACTTGGAATGCACTGCCAGAAGAGGTCATCTCATTGATGACAGTGGGCAGCTTTAAGAGAGGCTGGAACAGGCATAGGGGGAAGGTAAGGATCATGGGTAAGGAGGATGGGAGGAGTGAAGAGGGAGAGCAGGGACAGTAGCTCAAGCTATGAACCCTGCAACATGATCAGACTTGATAGACTAAATGGCCTTCTTCTACTGGCTTCTTCATATATGTTCATATGTAATGGGAAGGAGAGATTTTAGATGGACGATCAATCCTCTCCCAGTCCTCCCCCCGCTGACCCCTGGTGACCCAAGCTTGTTCCTGAACTTGGGTCAATGGCATTGTGAGTGGTGAGATGCTTAAAGTGCCTCTGCCCTCTGCATCACTAGGCCAGCATGTGCCATGTTTTAAACCTCAAAAATCTGGAAAACCTTTAACTGTGAAAGTCAAACAATCCATCCAAAACATTGTTTTTTTTAAGGTTGTATATAAAAATTATGACATTTAAATTGTTTTCAAATAATTTGAAGTGAATATGAAACTATTGTTGGTTTAAATATTGTTTTCTGTTTTGGAAAATACCGACTAGCCCATTTATTATTTGATTTTTTAATAATTTATTTGCATATGAAAATCGAAGTAATGGTAATTATATGGTCACCATTTTTAAGCACAACTACATAAACGTACTCGTGAGAATTCATTTTTTAACTGAAACAAAATTTCAGACAAAAAACTGGAAATTCATTTTTAGATTACTTGTTCAGTTAATAACAGCAAGTTTCATAAGTGTACACATCTTACATTATAAGCACAAAAAAGATGACACACTTGAATATTAAGCTTCCTCTCTGATTTGCAATGAGTAGTGGTCAATATATTTTTGAAGATAGGTTGGTGTTTCTGCATGTTACATAGGGGTTAATGAGGAAAGTACATACAGTAGATGAGTTGTTCTTTTTGTAGGCTCTTTCAAAAGATATGTTTCACAGTGATGAATAACGTTTTTTAACTTGCAAGATGACTTGGAACATGCAAACTTGTTTTCCATGGTAACGGTTTAAAAATATACATGTAGCTCAGTAAGCAGCTCCTACATAATGTGATCATGATACCTTATCACCAGATTTACTTTTTTTGGTTTATTTTTTATTTTTATTTTTTTGGGTGGTGTAAATACTGACTGTTTTTTTATTAAACAAAAAATAACTCCTTATCTGTTACAAAAAATACAAACTCTGTAGCTGGTAAGTACTTGGGTTTCAAAGTCTCTAGATTCGGGTGACATGACAAAGCTACGCAAGATTTTCCTTTGTGGTTCTTTGATGTCTCCAGAACTCCTTGATGTCCTAACAACCCAAAGCATTGTAGATACGGGTAAATTATTCTGCATGAACTGACTAAAGCAGCTTGTTTTTCATTACAATTTGTATTGCATTTCTGTTTCTGAATACAATACATATCATGGAAACTTACAAGTAAGCAGTACAGTTTCATAAATGTATAATGAACATTAACAAACCAAGCATTTCTGTATTGCAGTAAATTGATAAGTTATAAAGCAATTGAATGGTTGTAATTGGGTCATTCTATATACACAAATACAAGTGTTCTAATTAAAGTAATTTTTACTATAAGCTACTGTACTACAAAAGAAGAATAAAAAGGAAAAGAAACAAAGCAAACAAGTAATACAATATTATTCAATTACACAATTGATTATTTTCTTGCATTTTAAGATACACTGTGATATTTAAAACCCAGTGGAGACAAATCATAGAGGGGAAAAGATCAAAAATATCACAATTTTGTCTAGCCATAACTTGAACTATAGTATATAGAAACAGAATAAAAATAAAAGACAGGAGAAGGGAAAGAAGAAAAGAATATAGGTATACACAACAGGAGTGGGGGTGGGGGTGGGGTGAAAATAACAAGATGAAAAATATATATTGGCTAGTGACATCAGTAACAGCAATGTATTCATTGTTTATTCCTGTTGTCACATGGAATACATTTAAATAGCTCCTGACACAGGTGAGACCATTTTGAAAAATGTAATACAGTATTCAGGCATAAATGTAGCTTAACTGTGTATTTGATTCTGCAATTATTAATTATTTATTTTCTTAATACTAAGGGTATTTGCATGACTACAGTATCTCTGCCTTTTTAGCTCTGGCTGCCTGCCTACACTTGACATCATAATTCTGTTTATGACATTAAAATATGTTGCCATGGAGATAAATATGATGTCATAAACAGGGGACAGTAATGCCATGGGTAGATAAGCAGCCAGAGTAGATGTACTATAGTTTAGGGGACTGGGATCTTGTTTTCATGCAACTGTTTTCAGCAATAAAGAAAATGGGGAATTAATTACTGAAAATATATGCAGTAATAAAGAAACTGGGATGGAGTTGAATATAAATCTTTTTATTAATGTTTTCCTAATGCTGTCGGGGGGCTTTAAGGTTAATGTCCTCACAGTGGGATACTGAACCAATCAGATAGCAGCTTTCACAATGCTGATGACAACACAATGCCTACTACAGCACTGAAGCCAGCTGTAAAAAAATCAAAGAAAACCAGCAATATCTTCAAACTGCAGATTTAAAAGCTATAACTTGCGAACTGCCATTGTGTATATGAATATACAATAGCCTGACTCAAAATATTTATTTTTATTTGATTTATTTATTCAGTTTACCAGGAAAGTGGACTGGATCAGGGACCAGTTTTCAGCCATGCCTGGGGAAGAGGGAAGATAACAAGGATACAATACAAGTTTATAATACATAAAAGCAAACAATAAGCATTTGTCAATGCCGAATGTTTGCTTGCTGGTATTAGCATTGGAAATGCATGAGTTAGACACATGCAGAGTAGGAATGGCAGTGAAGTATTGAACTTCACGCCAACCCCACCTCCATCCTGTAGAGATGGACAGGCATTGGGGTAAGTGTTTGGGTCATCACCCACAAAGTTCATGCCATGTCACCTCAGCCTATTTTGCAGACACTGACACGGGTTGAGGTGTGCCTTGGGGTGTTTGGCTTTACAGACACCCCATTCCATAAGAATATATGCTAAAATGGGTGCAGTATAGGAGAATGGGGTGAACTCTGGGACTGAAGAGTCCAAGGTACACCTCGATGCCTGTCACTGGCTGGGGGGTTGGGGTGGGATGGCATGAGCAGTACAGTTTGCAATCCAAAGGCATACCCTGATGCTTGTCAGTCTGTACAGGGTAGGACATTATGGTTAGAAACCCTAACGCCCTAGGCGTTTGTTGGTATTTGCACTACAAATTTTCAGCATGGCCTTTTTGTGAACCCACCTCATGAAAGCATTTGGGACCTCTTCTTATGAACAGTGGCAGTGTGATTTTGTCTGTGTGTCCCAAACTTTGAGTTTCAACAGCGACTGTACCATTCTGCACCACATGTATGAAAACACAGATCAGGCAGGATGTGAAGAATGATGACTGTACCAGCCATAGGGAGGTGTGAAGAGATGGCAATGTTGAAAATTTGTACTGGAAATATTAAAAATGCTCACTCTTCCAAGCATATGTGGAAACTGCGCAACGTGTGAGCATAACACAGTCATTTTATGGACTTTTGTCACCAAATTTTCAACATAGGCATTTTAGAACCTCTGCTCATGAACAGTGTCACTGTAATTTTCTTAGTGTATCCTGAACACTGATTTCCCACAGCGACCATGCTATTCTGTGCCAGATGGCAAAAACACATTTTGGCCAGGATGTGAAAAATGACAGCTGTACTGTTCATAAGGAGGTATGGAAAAATGTCAATGTTGAAAATCTGGAGTGAAACTATTACAAATTTGCGAAGTTATGAGCATGTGTGGAAACTGCACAACGTAAGCTTGTAACACAATCATTTTATGGACTTTCGTCACAAAAATTTCAACATAGGCATTTTAGGACCTCTGCTCATGAACAGTGTCACTGTCATTTTCTTAATCTGTCCCAAACACTGATTTCCTACAGCGACCGTGCTATTCTGCGCCAGAAGCGCGAAAACACATTTCGGCCAGGATGTGAAAAATGACAGCTGTACTGTTCATAAGGAGGTGTGTAAAAATGCTAGTGTTGAAAATCTGGAGTGAAAATATTGCAAAATTTGCAAAGTTATGAGCGTGCATAGCAACTGTGCAACACAAGCTTGTAAAAGTCATTTTTTGGATTTTTTTACACCAAATTTGCAACGTAGACTTTTTGAGAGCCCACCTCATGAACACTGGCACTGTTGTTTTGTTACTCAGTCCCGAAAGGTGGTTCCATGCAGTGACCATGAAATCACCTTTTGGGACAGAATAATGCCATGACAGTGGCTGAATTCATGAGGAGGGGTCCCAATAACCCCATGTTGAAAATTTGGTGTCAAAATTCCTCAAAATGCCTGAGATATGCATCAAAGTTGAAAAACAAACTATTGATGCCATTATACAGCTTACTGGCATTTCTTCAGTTCACGGTCGGCTTTGAAGAGTGCAGACATGCTCCCGGTCCACCAAAGATCATTGCGCTGGGCTCCGGAGGTAAGTATGGGGTGAGGGTGGTGTGGGGAGGCAGGGTGCACAAAGGGTAGGTGCGGGTTGGGGGAGGGGCCACCAGACTCAACGAGGGACCGTTTTCTGTTTTACAGGAGTTTAAAAAAAAGGGGGGGCATGGCCAACCTGCAGACAAGATGGCAACTTAAAAATTCACTACTACAACCCCAGAGCCAAGATCCATTAAAAACCCGTCTGGAAGTCGATCTCTCCCTGGGTACTCACAAGATTTAGTAATAGGAACACTTGAACTGCTTTGATACCGACCAAGAACCTGATCAGACATCGGGCAGTTGCGATTATTGTTTGTCTGTCACTGAGCTGCTTGTGGTACAGGCCTAATGGCGCACTCAAGAAAATAGACTGAAGACCTGTCGGTCAGAGAAATGTTTACATCCATTATTACTAGTATCGATGCTCTAACTCTGGCTTCTAATACAACTGCAGTCTCAATTCAACAGATTGATGCCTGACTGGATTGAGAACAAAAGGCGTTGGCGCAAGATGATGTGGTCCAATGTCACTGCACCACTGTAAGGAATCAAGCTGCACAAATTATCGTACTACAAGACAAACTCGACAATCTCAAGAATAGGGGCCGCTGTAACAACTTGAGGTTCCTGGGATTCCCTGAGGGTTGTGAGGAAGGCAAGACCATTAATTTTCTCCAAACAGCCTTACCCGAAGTATTGGATCTCCCCCAGACCACTAGGATAATGATAGAAAGGGCGCACAGATTACTGCAACCTAAACCACCAGTGGGAAAGAAACCAAGGCCCATTATTGCCAGGCTATTAAATTTTGCTGAAAGAGAAGCGATACAGCGGCGAGCAAGGGAGCTTGGGGCATTACAATGGAGAGGTCATTGTATCATGATCTTTCAGGACTTTTCAAGGGAACTTGCAAACAAGCGAAGAGCCTTTACAGAGATACACCATAGATTACATGAATTGCAAATACCCTTTGCTCTCTGGTATCCGGCTATATTGAAAATTACAGTGAATGGAATCACACATTAATTTGCGACTCCCAAGGCCACACTCGATTATATTTCAGTGACCTGGCCTACCTCTGGCCCCTCAGAATCCTATCCTGATGGTCTGAATCACTTGGATGACCAAACTCCGAAGAACCCTCCTCAGAAGCCTGACTCCCCGGGTACCCCGTGGCCTGGCCCCCCCCCAATCTTTCAAGAATGGGCTGGAGCCCAGGAACCCTAAAGTTCAGAATAGGCCTCTGCAATCCCCACACTCTAAGAGAGATCACCCACAAGGGTGCAGAGGAGATGAGGCTGGTACTGAACAGAGTGTAAGCAGAGCAGAAGGCCAGGGAATCGTGTATACCAGCCCCTACTTTTCAAAGAACAGATTTGAGCCACTTGAATAATTTCAGAAGGAGGACATACCGAGCGATATGGAGCTTTCCACAGATGAATGTAAAGGATCAGACCTGGGGGGCACTGAGATTTCCTGGGCCAAGGATGTTGAGGCTGCTTTCCCGTTGCAGAATTTAGAACTGAAACCAGTGGCCACTGCCACACCACCAGGCTTTGACTCCATGGTGCAACCATCTGAGGACATTAATTCAACCTGAATATCAATCCGTGGGATGGTTTTCAGATAAGCACCCAAGGTTTTGTGTCTGGGGGTAATGGGGAGGATGTCATCGCTCACTAGGGGGTAGCACTTTAGGGGTCTAAAATGGAGCTGCTGTTACTAAACAGTTATCCCCGATTGGGGCCCTAGTACCTCAAGCTAGGCTGCTCTCTATACTTGTCAGGTCACCTGAGGGTTCCCCTCCCCTTCGATAGACACTTTACCTCGGAGATACTCTGTTGTATGTATGTGGGCCAATTGGCTCATGAGTTAAAGCGTATAGGAGTTTATGATAATGTTTAATACGCTGTTTGTCATTAGATACATAGACATCTTTGTTGGTGCTCTGCTCGTGGAAGTTGCAGGTCCCTTTCTGAACCTGAACCTGCAACGTCCTGGTTATAGCTCAGACAGCCCATGAGCATAGTCAGTTGAAGCTGATCTTTACACTGTTGTTTGGTTAAATACGCGTATCTATCTGGTAACAGTTCTTTTTTGGTTTTGAGCTGGATGCCAGTTACACAGTGGAAAGCACCTATTTTCCAGACATATGCATTCCTCCCCCTTCCTAACTAATTAAAACTTCTGGGATAACTCCTGCTAGGCTCTGGGGTATAGCTGTCAATATTTGTACATTGACTACAGTCTAACAGTACATTAAAGGTTTTTCGCAGTTACCCTAGTGTTTGGTGGGTTGTGCCTAGAACTGGTGGTTTTTGCCACAGGCCCCACAGAAGTGAGAGGGTTTTCCATTAGCTGATCTAAGCTGGACAAGCTCCTCACCATTCTCACAATAGGATAAGTTTTGATTGTTCTTCTTTTTTTTTGTTCTTTGTGTACAGAGTTCTTTTAGATAGAGAAACGTAGTGTGGGATCTCATATTAGGCTTATGGTGTGTTAAGTGCTCTAACTTATACTACGAGGGAAGATACCCCCTTCGGGGTTCTACTCTCAGTCTCTTAAGGTTTTATCATACCCTAGTGGGCATACATAGTACAGTCACCCCGTTGAATCTTCCTATCCTCCCCCACAGATAACCCCCTTTTAACTAGCCTCCTGAGTGGGATAGTATAACAGACCTATTGGTACACACTTGGAATGTGCAGGGCCTAAATTCCCCTGTCAAAAAGAAAAACGTTTTAACTCATTTGAAGCGTCTTAAATCCCAGGTGGCGTTTCTTTAGGAAACAAAACTCTCAGGAGAGAACCACACTCGTCTGATTAAGAACTGGGTTGGACAACAAGTATCTTCCCCACACCATTACTAGAAAACACAGAGTAATAATTTAAATTCATAAATCTTTACCTTGGACCCTCTCTAAGATGCTGTCTAGTGCTGATGGTAGGTGGGTTTTGGGAACCTACGATACCCCCTCAGGACCTATCACTCTCTGTAATCTGTACATCCCAAATGAAGATACGCCACAGTTTTTTCATGATATAGCACAGGATATTTTGGAATTTACCCCCCCCTCTTGCCCCCTCCTTATTGGAGGAGATTTTAATCTCTTGCTAGTTCCGTCTCTTGACAGGAATAATGGAAGCAAAGAAACACACATTAGATGTATAAATGCTCTCCACCAAATGATTTTGGATCAAGGGCTATCAGATATTTGGAGACTTTTCCACCCCAGAACTAGGGATTATACTTTCCACTCGGAGCCCAACGCCTCCTACAGTAGATTGAAGTTTTGGTTGGGACCCTCGGCAGTTACAGCTAAATCTCTAGATGCTACCATTCTCCCTGGAGTAATTTCAGACCATGCCCCAGTGCAGTTTTTAATGCAATGGGACACTAACCCCCCATCCCGTCACTGGGGGTTAGATCCTATACTAATTAGGGACCCTGATTTAATCCCATGGGCTCAGAATGAAGCTGCCCTTTTCCTAGCCCACAACCTGATAGCTGATACGTCTGCTGGTAACACATGGGAAGCCTTTAAGGCCACCATGCATGGCAATATAATGGGATTTGCAGTAGCAAAAAGAAGGGAGCGGGAACTATATCTGGCATCTCTAGAACAGAGATTGAAAGAGGCAGAAGGCCTTTTTAAGGCCACGCCCTCCCCCACCCTGAATTCTCCAATAGGTAAAGTTGTTCTAAATCTGTGGTTTGAGATTATTCAGCTCCTTAATAGAAAGGCTGAAATAGCCATATTACGTTAACAACATTCTTTTTGGGAAGGTGGAGATAAAGCAGGCAAGATACTTGCTTATCAGCTTCGTAAGCGACAAGCTAGTACATATATGCTGGCCTTACGGACGTAGGTGGAAATCTGACCACAGCTCCCAAGGCAATAAATGATATAATGGCCGCC
Organism: Neoceratodus forsteri; assembly: GCA_016271365.2. Classification (NCBI taxonomy): domain Eukaryota; kingdom Metazoa; phylum Chordata; order Ceratodontiformes; family Ceratodontidae; genus Neoceratodus; species Neoceratodus forsteri. Next base: position 701,962,893 of record CM028137.1, on the reverse strand, counting down.
TATTATAAGAAGTTATACACCTCCACTCATGCCCATCTGAATAAGGAGATACAGCCCTTCCTCCAATCCTGCCGACTCCCCAAACTTACTGATCAACAAGTTCAGTTACTTGAGTCCCCAATATCTGCAGAAGAGGTTAGTACTGTGATTAAGTCTCTCAAATTGGGCAAATTCCCTGGAAATGATGGATACACTGCAGAATTTTACCAGGTTCTAGCACCCACTCTCACTCCACTGTTAACGGCAGTTTTTCAAGATATTGAGCTCAGAGGTGATCTTCCTCCCTCACTAAGAGAGGCAACCACTGCACTCATCCCGGAAAAAGGCAAGGACCTCACCAAGCCCAGCAATTACCAACCGATATCCTTGATTAATATTGATAGTAAGATTTATGCCAAAATCCTAACAACCAGGCTAAATATACTTCTGCCAAGTCTCATACATCCATCCCAAGTGGGTTTTATCCCCAGGCGACACAGGTCTGATCATTTAAGGGCATTAATGAATCTCATGCACATAGCAAAATATCTCCCTACCCCTGCTGCAGCAGTTGCAGTGGATTTTGAAAAAGCTTTCGACTCCATGGAGTGGGACTATTTATATTTGGCTTTGGCTTCATTTGGAGTTGGCCCACAATTCTGGACACTGAGGTGCTGCCCTATCTGCATGCATCTCTCGGGACTGCGGGATGAGGTAGCCAGACTCAGAGCGGAAGTAAACTGGGTCAGGAGTACCATCACCCTATCCAGGGACCACCCAGTCCAATGCAGCTGCCTCAAAGGATGCCGAGAACGAGGAACACTTGGATGACAGTGGGCTCAGGGAGGGTTAGAGCAGTCAGGCAGAGGCATATCCCAGATCCTATTCCTCTCAAGAACTCCATATGCCACACTGGCAAATGAGGACAACCAAATAGAGGTACCCAGGAAGTGGAAGGAAAGGATGTGGAGGTTAGGCAAGGAGGTGACCTCAGTGGGGAAAGCAGTGGACCCCAGAGGAGGAGGAAGTGAATCCTGGTGGGACTCCATCGAAGAGGGATCCAGCTAGGAACACAGGAGGGGAGGACAGGGAGGTGAGGTGCACCAGGTGCCACGGCATGGAGGGATGGAAGGAAGATACTGGGGATCACTGGAAGGCAAGACGGAAGGGTGAGCTGGATGTCATTATCCACCTAGGTACTAATGACTTGGCAAATGGGAGACAAAGGAAGTTCAGGAAGAGTTTAGGAAACTGGGGAGGGGTCTCAAGCAAGTAGCTACTTCTGTCACTTTCTCAGAAGTACTACCTGTGAGAGGCAAGGGAGAGCATAGGAGTGCATGCACCAGGAACTTTAACTCATGGTTGAAGAACTGGTGCTGTGAGGAAGGGTTTGGATTCTTTGGTGACTGGGGACCCACCTGGAGGGATGGAGGTTTGTTCAAGCCTGACGGCCTGCATCCATCCTGGAGGGGAATCCAAGCACTCAATGATAAGTTTAAATGCTACATTGACAAGCATTTAAACTAGCAAAGGGGGGTGGCAGGCCAGCAAGGATGGTACCTACTTGCTCACCCCCCACAGCTAGTAGTGGAACCAGTGAACCAGAGGAGTGGCTATCTCTGCAAAGCAGTGTGCAAAAGATGGAGATTAGTGTCCAAAAGGTGGATAAGCAGAAAAGGGGCAAAATTCAGCAGAAGGGCAGACAGCAAGGAGAACCAGGGATAAATGACAACCAAGGAAGGGGCTGGAGTAGAACAGTGAAGCAGTCTAGGGAGGTCAAATCATGGAAAGCCATGTTTGCAAATGCCAGGAGCCTTAGCAACAAGATGGAAGATCTGGAGGCTGTCATGGTACAGTCAGACCTGGACATTGTGGCCATCACTGAAACCTGGTGTAATGATAACCATGACTGGGAGATGGCCATACCTGGCTACAACATATTCAGAAGAGACAGAGCAGGCAGGAAGGGAGGAGGAGTGGCACTGTATGTGAAAAATGACATAAGGGCCACACAGATCCAGGAGGAACAAAATGGGGGAGAGATACTGTGGGTTAAGCTGGAAAGGAAAATGGGGCCAGCCCTCCGCACAGGTGTGGTCTATAGACCACCAGCCCAGGAGGAAGAAACAGATAGGGAGCTGATACTAGCCATCCAAAGGATGGCAGACAAGGGTGAGGTAGTACTGGTTGGAGACTTCAATATACCAGACGTGGACTGGAGCATCCCAGCAGCAGCATCAACTAGGAGCAGATTTATCCTGGACTCCTTCAGGTGCCTTCTCTCACAACTGGTCATGGAACCAACTCGCAGAAGGCAATACTGGACCTTGTGCTCACAAACAGGGACAGTGTGAGGGGGGTAACAGTGGGGAGCACCTGGGTAACAGTGACCACCAGTCATTGTGGTTTGAAATCACAGAAAGAGCAGAACCAAACCACACAAAACACGTATCCTGGATTTTAGGGGGCAGACTTTGGGAAAATGGGAGATGCTTGAAAGAGGCATTAAGGGAATGGGACAGGAATCAGGGATTGAGGAACAGGCAGTATTTAAAATGGGATTATAAGAACAACAGAATTATGCATTAAGCAGGTTAGCAAGAGGAAAAGGAAGAGGAGAGCATTATGGTTTTCCAAAGAGGTAGCAAAGAAAGTGAAAGCCAAAAAGATTGCATTCAAGCAATACAAAAAGACACAGGCAGAAGGGGATAGGGAGAAGTACCAGGAGAAACAAAGGGAGGCAGGGAAGTCAGTAAGGGAAGCCAAAGCTCAGACAGAAGAACACATTGCAAAATCAGTGGTTAAAGGGGACAAAACCTTTTACAGGTACATAAGTGAAAAAAGAAGGACAAAGGGAGGGATAGTGAGACTGAAGGGGGAGGATGGGAGCCGCGTGGAGGATGACAACAGTAAAGCTGACATATTGAACAGGTATTTCTGCTCAGTCTTTACTAAGGAAGAGGGGGGTAATGGGTCCGAAGGGAGTACAAGGGGTGAGAATGGTGCAGAAATGGACACAAGTCCCTTTACATGAGAAAGGGTCCTGAAGGAACTGGAAGTAATAAGAGCTGATAAAGCAATGGGGCTAGATGGGGTGCACTCAGGGTCCTTAAAGAACTAAGAGAGGTGGTGGCTGAACCTCTGGCTATCCTGTTCAGCCAATCACTGGAAACAGGGGAGGTACCCAAAGACTGGAGGACAGCAGATGTAGTCCCCTTATACAAAAGTGGGAACAAAGAGGAAGTAGGGAACTACAGACCAGTCAGCCTCACCTCGGTAGTGGAAAGATCATGGAAGCACTACTGAAGGAGAGATTGGTGGAACATCTGGTTGTCAATGGACTACAGGACCCAAAGGCAGCATGGTTTCACCAGGGAGGTCATGTCAGACCAACCTCATTGAATTTTTGACTGGGTGACTAGGGAGGTGGATCAGGGGAGGGCAGTGGACATGGCCTATCTGGACTTCAGCAAGGCCTTTGACACTGTGCCACATAGAAGACTATTACACAAACTGGGGAATATGGGTGTGGGCAGGACAGTAGTGTGGTGGGTAGGTAACTGGCTGGGTGGCAGGACACAGAGGTGGTGGTAAATGGCTGTCACTCCACAGAGGGAAGAGTGACCAGTGGGGTACCACAGGGATCAGTGCTGGACCGGGTCCTATTCAACATCTTCATCAGTGACATTGCACAGGATATAGAAGGCAGAATTTCACTGTTCGCTGATGACACAAAGCTCTGTAACAGAGTAGAACACACCAGAGGGTATAGACAGAATGAGAAGGACCTGCAGAAACTTGAAGAATGGTCAAGGGTTTGGCAGTTGAAATTCAATGCAAAAGTGCAAGATAATGCATATGGGGCTACAAAACTCTGGCACAATATATCAGTTGGGGGTGAGGATATAGCATGCACCAAGCAGGAAAGGGATCTTGGGGTTGTCATCTCTGATGACCTCAAGGTGAGAAACAGTGTGACAAGGCATCAGGTAAAGCAAATAGGATGCTGGGATGTATAGGCAGGGGCATCACCAGCAGGAAAAGGGAGGTCATAATTCCGCTATACAAGACACTAGTGAGGCCCCACCTGGAGTACAGTGTACAGTTCTGGAGACCATACCTACGTAAGGACATAGACAGGGTAGAGAAGGTTCAGAGGAGGTCAACAAAGATGGTGCATGGGTTGCATCACAAGTCCTATGAAGACAGGTTGAAGGAACTGAACATGTACTCCCTGGAGGAGAGGAGGAGAGAGGGATATGATAGAGACATACAGTATCTTACAGGGAGGAACAGGGTGCAGGAAAACACTATTTTAAGCGAAAAAGATGTTTCAGGACTAGAGGGCATGGGATGAAGTTGGAGGGAGGACGATTCAGAGGAAACATGAGAAAGAATTTCTTCACAGAACGGTGGTGGACAAGTGGAACACCCTGCCAGAGGAAGTGGTGGGGGCTGAAACAATCACTGGATTTAAGAATGCATGGATAGACATAAAGGAATTCTAGAGGTCAGGGGTAAGGGGAAATAGACTTCTAGGAAAACAAACTGAACTTACAAGCTCAAATGGGCAGACTAGGTGGGCCATAGGCCCTTATCTGATGACGCTGTCTATGTATCTATGTATCTAATTCCCTGTCAAGAATTCAAGCTATTTACACATTTCCGTCAGCTAGAGTTAATACGAATGCCATACTCTCCAGCCCTATTCACCTTGAACGGGGAACAAGACAAGGCTGCCCACTGTCCCCCCTTCTTTTTGTGTTGGCAGTGGAGCCTCTAGCTTTGGCACTCCGTAGTCACTCAGGTATTAATGGTATCAAAGTGGGTAATACAGAGTACACTTCCCTTATGTATGCTGATGATTTGCTTCTCCCCTTGGTAGACCTGCAAAGATCCACTCCTCCGTTATTGGAATTGTTGGATTTATTTTCCCAATATTCAGGACTGAAACTGAATCAGGCCAAAATGGAGGTACTCTCCCTGAATGGGAAATGTTCCCAAGAGATAGCTCAGACCATAGACTTTATGTGGGCACCTAAGGGGATCACATATATGGGTATTAAGCTCACATCCTCTTTAGATATTCTCTGGCAGACAAACATTCAACCCCTTCTTAGCTCTCTAATAATGGAGTGTGATAGGTGGAAACCTCTGCAAATGACACTAGCAGGCAAAATTGCTGCAATTAAAATGGCTTCTGCACCCAAGATTTTTTATCTCCTAATGCATATCCCCATCCCCCCCCCCAAACAATGGTATCTGGCTTTGGATAGGCTTATTGGAGATTTCCTGTGGTAAGACAACAAACCTCAATTTAGCCATGGCCAACTGAGAGCTCATTGGAGCAAGGGAGGGTGGAGCCTTCCATGGGTAGAAGGATACCGCCAGGCATTCCTTTTGGCACATACGGTTAAAGGGCTGCACCCCCTAACATCACTTTCCCCACACTGGGCACGTATAGAGCTTGATATTACTGAGTCAGTACATTTCTCACCTCTTCTGATGCCCTATAGGGCTCATAGAGTTAGCCCTTCTGTCAGATGTAGGTCCCCTTAGATGTCTCCATCTGTCGTCAAAGCCAGGTCCAACTGGCTGGATGTTCACAAAAAATTTAACCAGATTCCTCTTCCCCTGTCTTACACCCCTTTATGGTTTACTCCCGAATTCTCATACTAAAAGACCTGCTAGACCCCTCTCTTAAAACCCTTTATACATTTCAAGCCCTTCAGCATATCTGGAACCTTTCTCGTGCAGACTTTTGCAAGTATCTTCAGCTCAGAGCAGCACTCAGGTATATATTGCACCCTCTGAAGCCCCAAGCATGCAACTCAGAGCTGCATATCTGGATACAACATCCGAAAGGTCTAGCAGGGTGCATTTATGCTAAACTAAGAGATACCCTTCCACAATACTCTGAAAGGGTGAGACTCAAGTGGAAAAGATGCTCCGGACCCCTATCTCCTCTATAGCCTGGGATCAGTCATGGAAGGATACCCATAAATGGCTTATGGATGCTAGGTCTAGATTAATACAAAATAAAATAGCCCACTCGTGGTATAAATCACCAGCTGTGCTTTATGCGGCTAAGATTCTGGAGTCCGACGCTTGCTGGAGATGTCAGGGCTCAGGTGCAGATATCCTGCATATACTGTGGTCATGTCCGCATTTTAAATCCCTGTGGCAAGGCATCCATGATACTGCATGCAAAGTGTTAGAGGAGAAGCTCCCTTTTAGTCCACTTTTTAACATCTTGGGTATCCGAATGGAGCTCCCACAATTGACCCCTCATGAGACCAGACGGCTGGCATTGATCTCGGTTCAAACTAAGAGAGCTCTATTATGCAAATGGAGGTCACCTCTGACACCTACAGTGAAGGAGGTGTAAGTATCTCTTTCCTCTTTAGCCAAATTGGACAGGATGTCACACCTGCAGAAGTACCAAATGCCCAAATTCAATCAATGTTGGACCCTTTATCTCAACTTTCTGAAGCTCCAGAACTTGGTATTGGTTGACCTTTCTTATTGCCGGTGGATATAGCTACATATATACCATGATATTATACAAGCTGGGTGGGTTGTATACCCCATAGGAAATCTCTGCTGGGCATATGGCCTTGTGATGACACAGATTAGGCTCTAGCACTTTTAAGATGCCTAATTTACCCCATTGAGGCCTCAAAGGGAGCTTGGTGGGTCATTACAGCTCTCTAAATGGTCCCATCTCAGTAATACACTTTATGAGGTCAACATCTTTGGATAGGAATGACAACCTGTCAGATACGAAATCACTGCTGCTATAGTTAATTATATTATCTTATTTTACAATAATTTGTTCTGGGAGATTATTAGTCATGAACCTTGTATTAATTAGCTTTGCTATCCCTAATAGTTTTGTCATCTCATGTCTTCTGTGTCTTCCCTCTTACCCTTCCTTACTTGTCTCCCCCAACCTTCTTTCCTCCCCTATCCTCCCCATTTTTTTCCCCTGGGGTGTGAAGTATAGCAACATTGTAATACCAATGAGTTTTGATCTGCTCTTTCCTCCACTCTGTATATCTGTATTTGTCGGAAAACAATAAAAAATGTTATTACAAAAAAAAACAAACATAAAACATCAGGGACATTTGGCACGCTAGGGTGGGCTCCCAGCATGCCACCTGACATTTTTTTTTATGGGGGTTGTAGCCGACGGGGGATTGGGCACCCCATCAGCACATACTGGGGGGCAAGAGCCAAGAGGGATTGGGCATCCTCCCGGCACAAAACAGATTTTGGGGGACATTATGCTGATGGGGAGTGGGCTCCTGTCGACAAATTAAACTGGGAAGGGGGGGACTGAAGCTGACAGGAATTGGGCCCCCATTGGCAAGCAAAGACTGTTTTGGGGGGCGCATGATGCCCAGAGGGACTGGGCACCCCCTCGGCACTGGGGCTGTGTAATACTGTTTGTAAACATGGCAGTGGCTTGCCGCCTTTTTCAAAACAATATTACACTAGGCAAGGTGCCACCCTGCAATGATGGGTTGCTCCCTCATTGCAGTGGAATGACTGATGCTGCAATGACAAGGCAGCCCCTGATTACTGTAGCAAAAATGTTTTTACTTGGTGGCAGTTTTGGAAACCAGTGTCATCAGCACACTGTGCCTCCATTGGTCCACCAGTTCTAAGCCCCCAAATGTAGTGCCTCCTTTGGCTGCCACAGTGCCGCACCTCCACAACCCGCTTCTCTCCTAAGCTGCCACATAATGTTTCTTGTGCATACGCACAAGCAAACATAAAAATACAATAACATTTACAATTTATTTATTTATTCAGGTCTCAAATTACAATACCTTTGAACCAGGGGTTCTTTTATAAAGGTTCCAAGTTATAAGGACAAGTACGTTTTACAGGCAGAACAAGACAGCAAACATAGTTGGATTTATGAACACTGCAAATGAAGGCACATTGAGCTTTGGTTACAGTGCTCAAAAATAAGTGCATTTGAGAATGGTGCATTACAGAGCAGCTGAGGAGGCCTTGTCAAGAGAGGGGGATGGGAAAGTGAGGGTGGTTGAAGTATGAGTGGTAACGATAGGAAAGGAGGGTAGGCTAAGGGAGGGTAATTAGATGGTGAGGTGAGTAGCCCAAGTAGGAAGAGAAACAGGAACCTGGGTGGAGGGAGATATAAATTAGATGTCGGAGTCACACTTGTTAACAGTGGTTAAGTGATTGCGGAGATGTAGTTTAAATGGGCTGAGTTTTGAAAGGTTGCGAATGCTTGGGGGGAAATCGTTTAGCCATTGTGGTGCCCTAAATCTGAAAGAGTGTTCATTCCACTAAATGCTGCTGGCCTGACATTTTCCCCCAGTGTAGCTCATTGTTGGATGCCGTGGCTTCATCATGCTTTTGAGACACAGCATTCTCCTTTTCCCTTCCTAGTCAGGTCAACCATTGATCTTCCCTGTGAAAAAACATGATGCATAATGCTAGATGCCCTTATCCTTTCCTTCCTTTGACAAGACCAGTCATTATTCAGCTAAGCTGTGAAGTAAAATGGAGGAGTGCTGAACTCACAAACACAAAGAGGAGACTATCATTCAGTGATGAATCCAGTGGTGAGGGGGGGATAACACCAGGCCAGCAACAGTGAGAGTAGAGTTTAGTGGAATGGGATTCAGAGTAGGTGTAGTAGGTCTCAGGTGGAGGTACTCATGAGGGTGATCTGCTTTCTATGGGGACAGGGCTCATGCAGGGTGCTAGGGGTCAGCTAAGGAAACTCATGGGGTTAATGTGCCTTTTGTATAGGGATTTGGTTCTGGTGGGCTGGTAGGTGTCAGCTGGGGGACTTGGGAGGGTAATCTTTCTTTTCTGTGGAGAGAGAGCCCGGGTGAGGGTAGCAGGGGTCTGTTGATTGGGAGTGCAGGAGATTTGTCATAATTTCTGCAGATTTTTTGTGAATTGGCGCAGAGTAAGCCATCAATCAGGAATATATATGCATTCCTGTGAAATCCTGTTACAGGCTACCCAGTTTCAATTGGTAACGTTATCATAACTTATTTTCTAAAAACCTTTCTTACATCTCTAAGATGTAGATCCTGAGCAACATGGGTAATCCTTGCACAACAATGACATATTACTTTTTCAAGACCAAACAGGAATTAGGTGGATTGGGGAAGCAAAAGCTGCAACTGTGGGAGTAGTACCCTACCTTGTAGCTGTCTGATATAATGGACTCTTTACAACTGATGTGTAAATGAATTCAAACTACCAAAATTAAATTTGAGAAGTTCACATATTGGAAGCATAAGGTTGAACATGACAGACCTTACCTACAAGCTGGGAGATGCATCTACAGAGGCAAAGAAGGCAATGGTGTCAACTTCTAAAAAAGTCATTCAGAATTTTCTGCTGAAGCAGTAGTTGGAAGTGGTGAAGAACTCCTTATAGAAGACCTTGAGACATGATGTGCTACTCCAGAAATCTGAATAAAAGGATCTGGTGGGGTTATTGGAAGTATCATTCCCCCAGCTCCTGCACTGGGACAATCCTCTAGCTCCAGGATTCATTAAGACCTACATAGTGAATCCTAGGAAGGCTCCTGTCAGTGTGCATCTCCTGAGCATAAGGTTGATCATACTACCAGATCTAGTCTGTGAGACCAAGCCCAGTCTCCAGTGCATCATTTGAAAGAGTTACCAAGTGATGCTACAATTGCATATATATATATATATTAGAGGCAAAAAACAAACTCTGTTTAATGCATCAGTTAGGGTTGTTCCACAGCGATAAAGTGAGGAAATTCAGTGTTGGGGTTGAAAACCCCTTGGACCCCCAGCCCACCCCCAGCTGGCATTGTGGTGCGCATGGGGTCGTCGGCCTAACTCTCACCCCATCACATGTGTAAAAGCAGCAGAAGTATAGGAGAATGGGGTGAGTTGGGACGAGCCTGTCACGCACTAATACGGTTGAGGTGGTGATCAGGGGGTTTCAACCTGATTACCTCACTTTTAATAAGCGTAAAAACTCAATTCATTAAACAAAGTTTTGCCCTAATTTCCCTTTTTTATGAGAATGATAACAAGAAATAGTGAATGTAATGCAGGGGCGGGAGTGCGGGGCCCTTTATGATGTCTTGTGACATAGTAACAGGAACAGCAACGCAAACAGAAGTGCTAACAGTGGTGCACATGGTAACACAAGTGCGAATGAGAACAGAAATGGGTAACGCACACGGTGCAATAGACGGGAACGGTCCGCCACGTGATGTCTTGTCACATAGTGACATGGTGCCTGCAAACGGAAATGTCAATGGGCATGGTGATGCAAAATGAAACAGAAAGACAAACAGTACTGTAGACAGAAATGGAAAAAAATAACAGAAACGCAAGCAGAAATGAAAACGCAAAGGATAACGCACATGGTGGCGTAGACGTGAACGGTAAGTGAAACGGGTACGGAACCGCAAGCAGAAAGGGCAACGGTAACAGTAATGTAAGTACACAGGCTAGTTTTCCCCAAAAGCTACATAGAGAAAGACAGTGAGTATAAAGAATGTATGCATAATAATGGGTCTCGGAGCAGAAAATGAGGAGTTGGAATACTAAATAGGTATATCTCAGTAACCGACAACGAGAAAAAAATTTAAAAGTCATATGATTTATGACTTTCCTGGCTAGTTTTACACCTTTATGATAAAAAGTCCGTATCTCGCACCGTTTCCGAGATACGGGCCCTGAAAGGCGCGGCGAACGCTGTAATGTTATCCTATGGGGAAAAAAGAGAAGTTCGGAGTGCCATAACTTTGCCTCCCTGTAATATTTTTTCACCAAACCACAAAAAGGCACATCTGTGGGCTGTTGGCTGTCTTCCCTTCAAATTTCAGGAAAAAAGTCTAAAATTGTTGTTGTGCAGCAGGGTGTCAAAGGATTCCTGTAATGAGTCGGCTGTCATAATGTTATCCTTTGGGGAAAAATGTCAAATTTGGAGTGCCGTAACTTTGCCACCGTGTTATATTTTTTCAATACAACACTGAAAGGCACATCTGGGAGATGTGGGCTGCGTTCCCTCCAAATTTCAGCCCAAAACTCCCAACCGTTCTTTTGCAGCAGGCTGCCAAAGAATTGCTGTCATTTCCCCACAGCCTAGAAAAGTACTGTCGCAATTTGAGAAAGCTTTCGCAAAATTTTGCGACACTTTCATGAGCACGAAAGTACTTTGCGAAAGTACTTTTTCCCAGAAATTTGAAAAACATATTTCTGGGGTGTTTTACCCCAAAATAAAGACATGGCTAGCATCCTCAGGCTCCGACTAGGTGAATACAAAAAGAATTAGGTTGCTAGAGGGTCCCAAATTTAAATGGCAAGCATTTTTCTGATCACTAACTGAAAACAAGATGGCAGATTTGCGAAAGTAAGAGGGCCATTTGTGAAAGTAAAAATGCATTTGCGACACTGTCGAACTTTTTGTTAACTTTTCCCATTGACTTATAATGGGAAATTGTTTTTTGAATAACTTTTGAACCGTTTAATATTTTTTTCACGAAATCTTTGAAAGGCACATTGGGGACCCTGGACGCACATTCCCTGAAGATTTTGATCCAGTCTAGCAAACCGTGCAACCTGTAGGCGCGACCGTAGAATTCCAGAAAAAACGTAAACGCATGCATAGATCATGCTTAATAACTCCATAGCTGTGTATCCAACTGGTACGAAACTTGGCAGATCCCAAGGCGTATGGGTTTTGATGATGTATTCCAAATTTCAGGCAAATCCATCAAACAGTTGCAAAGTTATTAAGGTGCAAAATTTTGGGTTTAACATGTAAATGGCTCCTCAACCCTAACTATGGTAGCACTACCGTGCTACCTATATATATATATATATATATATATATATACACACATATGCATACATACACCCCCCCAGGCCTCTTATTTTCGATGTGCATGAGGCACAAATAATTTGAAGGCATTGACATTAAGCACTGGCTCAGAGACCTAAAGATCCCCTTTCTCTGCTTCTTCTGTGCAGATTCAGGATTGAGGTGGGAGGTAAAATATACCTTTTTTGAGCCCCCAGGTTGCTAGTCAGCTGATTGCTAAGTTGGAATCCAAGCAAGAGCAATTGACTGGTTCAGAAATGTTAGGTGACAATGGAGATTCATGACCTGTTGTAATCTGACTGGTTTCAGCTTCATCAAGTATTGATATCCACCCCCAACCAAGTCATATGAGCACTAAAGTGGACTTTATTGATAAAAAGCTTAGATCCATGTGTCTGAGCATTCAAAGATCGCAACAGTTTAGCTGGGACTGATATGAGGGAGACGGTGGGTGGGGCAGAATGTTTTCCCATAAAAACAGACATTCTCCTCTGGGCTGCTTGTCCTGTTGATTTAGTGGCCTCGCTTCTGAGGTCTAATCACACAATGGTGCTTGCTGTATAATTCAGAATAGCTTTGTTGATGAAGATGTTTTCCGTAAGTATTGAAGAGTTAAACTTCATACCCTTCCCTGTTTCCCCCCCAGTAACAACCCATAATCTTAAAAGAAGTTGAAATGGCCGCAGTCATAAATTTATTAATGGTATTACCATGAGTTACACTGATTTAAGCATAGTGTGTCCATCTAGAGAGTCTCTTATCAGTCTTCCCACCACTAGGATTGGTCTACAGCAATCCTCCCTCTTGACTAGGTGGGGAAAGACAGCAATCACCTGCTGCCGAAGTGGGGGTCTTCAGTGGGGAGGGAGTTCATTTCCCTCTCCAGCTCTTTTACATCCCCTATTCTCCACAGCAAAACATTGCAACCACTGGAGGATTCATGTTCTCTGAAGGGGGGCCTCCATTAAATTGATTAAATGGTTTGCATGCCAGTTGAGGCCTTCTCCCTCCTTGGTGGTCGTGGGGGGGCACCAGAAACCTATCTGGATAGGATGTGGAACCTGTGGCATTCACCAACTTTACAGGCCACCAGGGAACCTATCTGGTTTGTGTGTAGGTACCTGTCCTCTCATCTGCATACTACACAGTCAGGGAATCTCCTGTCACAACTTTTAAAGGCTGTGACAAATACTAACCAATATCACCAGTCTATAGCTCTTTGGATGAGGCAAACAAAATGGGAAACAACCCATCGTGAATCAGTTTTTAGGGGAAAAAAAGAAACATTCCTTTTGAAGCCCTAAAGTGGTCCATCATAGAGAGGCTAAGGGTGCCATACCTGCCTGATCCTGTGCCCCTCCCAGCTTTAATGAAGGTGATATAGTTATCCTTGAGAAGAAGAAGAAAGAGGGACAACCAAGGTTAAAACCCCTTTTAAGGTCCACTCTCTAGCTCCACATCACCCTCTTCTCCCCCCCAGATAGTAGCTGGCCTTTCCACTACACTGTCACAGAACCCCACCCCACCCCACCTATACTCAGGAGGAGGTGAGTCTTTCTCTTGATGTTGCCCTTGAGGGAGGGCTGCCCCTATCTAACAAAGGGAGAGAGGAGGAAGAGCCAACCACCAAAGCCATTTCTTGCTGCAGTCCTTTGCAGGCTAGACATTAAAGAGTCGGATTCCATAAAATACCCTACTCCCACTTTCACTTGTTATCAACCCACACTGCTATATTTATTTATTTGAAAATTGGTAACTAGGAAAGGCATACTGAGCTGAGGCTCATTTCCAGGTGTTAAATAAGGGTATGGTTACAGGGAGATCCAGAAAAACATAATATAGTACATTAAGTGGAACAGAATGCGAGGTGCAGACACAGAGCAAAATATTAATACTTCGGTGGTACAAACTTGGAACAAATTAAAGTGCAAGTATGCTGTGAAAATTCATGAACAGGTGGAAAACTGGGATTTCATCAACAAAGCAGTATAGAGGCGAGCAATGCAGTATACAAGGGACCAATAAAGGACTAGGAGACCCAAAAACCTCAGCTACCAAAATAACTGGGGGGAGGGACCTCCTACAGGAAACAAGTTCACACTAAAGGTGTTTAAGAGCACAGAAGGTGTTTTGCCCATATTTAGCTCCTGTTCATCATATGTAATATCGTAAGTTTGCCCCACTAAGAATATATCTATCCAAACTACTCTTAAAGTCAGTCTTATTCTTACTTAAAATAATGTGCAACAGTAACTTATTCCACGGGATAATAACTCTCAGAGTATCATAATATTTTCTCCTGTTTGTGTTGAACCTCCTTTTTATGGCTGTAGTGGGTGAAGCCTGCAGCCATTTTGCAGTAGCTCTAAAAACAAGCTACTGGATTGACACCATGGAACACTTCCATTTTGGAGTTGCAGAACGATCATTCTGCAACTCCAAAACAGTCTGACGCTGGCGTACTATTGTTTGGACAGGCAGAACATGGCGCAGTCTGCAGTGTCCAAGATGGCTGCTGGAGCCCAGTGTGCATGCGCAAGTGGTCACACATGTGCTGTCACTCAGGAGTCAGTCAGCTTCCTGTTAGCAGTATCACAGTGAAGAAGGAGACTCCAGTTACTGTATAGGGAAGGTTGATAAGTGGAGGGTAGATATCGAAGTACAAGTATACAAGTTCCATTGACAGCTGCTGTCTTCCTTTCCCAGTAAAAGCAGGGCTTGACTGGAGCACTCAACATCCCTTTCCAGACAGAGGTGGGCGATCCTGAGGAGGGGTCTGCATTAAAGAGAAAATAAACCATATGAGGCCCGGTTTCTAGTTCCATTCTTCATGTCTGTTGTCTGGAATTAATGGTTGGTAAGATTTCTTTTTATGTAGGAAATATAGTCTGGAGTTGAACTCTGTCTGATTCAGATGATCTGCCCACCAACCCAAGTTTCTGTTGTGTCCTCTCAAATGTGCATTTCTTTAAATGGGGGTGTCGTTAAACTGCTGAGAACCTGAAAGCTGAATTATACAGTAATATTCTTGGAGTTAGACAAGTGAAGGTTATTATCCTAAAACTGAGCACACATATGTGGTGCTGTGCAGCTTTCTAGGGCCAAAAACTCCACAGGGCCCGACTCCAGGACTTGCTACTTTCTGATCCTCGACCACTAAGAATGAACTCTCCAGGCCCCCTGGACCTGTGAAAACTGGAGACCTATCAGAATTAGTAACTTACACTGATTGAGGAGCAATCATGTCAAGCGGCTGAGACATTCATGTTTGTATACAGGAGACTGCAACCTCCAGCACATCTGCCCTATAAATTAGTTTGTCTAATTCCTATAATGCCAACAGTCATAGTTTTTTTTGTGCTCAGGCTGGTGCAGTAAATGCATTGTTAGTTCAGTCTGGGAGTGTTTCTGGAAAATTACTTTATAACTATTTATCCAGAAATACTGCTTGCACTGTTAAGAGTCACGTTGCATAAAATAGTATGCTTGATTACTGTTAAACAAGATTTGAACCCAAAAAGCATGCTCATCAATCCATTCAATTAATTAAAAAAAAACTATGTATTTGTCAGTTTAGCAAGCCTTTTCTTTGTATTCATGTAACCACCCAGTCCCCTGGGGTTTCTAGAATCCCATCAGTGTCAGTGCTAGGCAGGGAAGGCATCTGGTGAATAACTGGTTAAATGGGTTTTCCACCTGTTCCCTCTCTATTTACTTGGTCTCAGCTGAGATGAGAGAGGTGATGTCATTTAGAACTCTCACAGCAGCATAAGCCACAGCAGCTGACTGTGAGTGGGGAGTTTTAGAATCTTGGGTTAGTGTGTTGAGCCAGAGGTCTTAGGGAACAGTTGGAGGATTGAGAGCTGCAGTGTGGGCTCTGAGAGGAGAGACGATTTTCTTACCCTAGTGCTGACAAACATCTGCCTGCCAAGGGAAGTGGTGAAAACCATTGTCTGGAGCAGGAGCTCCTGACTTTCCATCCCTGGAGAGATGGAAAAGGACTGCCAGAATGGATCTGAGGGGCAATCTCCTGATTTTGACCCAGATCTTTGAAACTGCCTGTTTGTTTACCATGCATGAGTAATTTTACTTTGTGTTTCCCAGAGGAAAGTACCTGCTTTTTGGTGTGTACTCTGATAAAGGGAAATACACACCAGTTCTGTGCTAAGTTGAGACTGGCTCTTAGGTTTTTAAAGTTGGCTGACAATCGTGGGGTCCCCAGAGCGACTTGACATATTGTTCAGGACTTCAGTTCTACACTCAAAAGTAGTGTTTTCTTATGCAGGATGTGACAGTCATTCCAGAATGCATATTTCTAACCGTTTTAATAAATGTTTTGATGTGTAACTCTGAAAGAATGGCTGGTTTGGACGTGGAAACAAAAGGTGTCAGCCCCCCCATCTGGAGTGACCAGTTCAGCTCTACAGGTTTCATAAGGGCACCTGCTTATTCAGGACACAGAGGCCAATGCCTGAAGAAAAGGTTTACCCCCTGGTGTGGGTTGTGCTTATTACCAGTGTGCTCCATCATGGCCAGTTGCCACATTGCCAACATTTTAAGTCCTATGCCATATGGGAAATGTGCTCAGTTGTGGCCAGTGCCACTAGAAGAAATGTGTGTTTCAGCTGAGGCCATTGCAGCTGAAGAGAATTCAAGGTCCTATGAAATATGGGATATGTAGAGATCCTGTCTGATACAGATTTCTGTTGTTCTGCCATTGCCTTGTGCCACGATGTGTAAACCTTGGGGGTCCACCTTTGATTTAGTGTACCACCTTTGGAATAAATTCACATTCTAAAACTCCAACCTGGTTTGGACATTCATGTTACTGATTCTAGTGTAGAATTACTGGGTACTGCTCCGGAAGTACAGACCTAGCACAGCGCTAGCAAAAGTTCTCTCCTCAGGACCTGGGTTTATTTGGTTATATTTGTAGTATTTGCTTTTGCGCACCCCCATCCCTTTCTGACCTCCAGAATTAGCGAGCCTGGTATACATTCCGAAAACTAGGGATGGTACCAAAAAAGTGCAGGGGTGGGGTGGTGATTACATTCATAATTATACTCTTCCACTAGGGCTGGTTTAAGTGCTTCATGTTGCTGTTCTGTTATAATATTTGTTCTGAGGCCCACAATTCAAGTCTGTGTTCTGGTAAACATCTCTAAATTTTAATAACATTAATACAGAGGATAATGTATGGTCCTGTATCAGTAACTGGTTTGTTAACCATCGAGAGGTTGCCAGGGTGTCCATGTAAACTTTGAGAGCAAAGATCGAGATGTTTATGTCACCATGGCAACCTCGAGACGGTTAACAAAAACCGATTACTGATAGAAGGACCATACATTATATTTTATATTGAATGGTCCCAAGAAAAATGAAGACGGCTCCTTACTTTTTAAATATTAGTCACCACCGCGGCCATCCAGGGTAATTCTCTCACTGCTGTGCCCCTCCATCAGTTCATGAGAAAAAAAAGGCATGCACATGCGCAGATCACTCCCAGTTGTTAACCTATCAATGTGACGTACCATCGATGGGTTAACAACATCGTGACATCACATCGATGGCAAAATGTTGTTATAAAAAGGATGATTCCTACATATAACAATGTTCTACCATACAGTATAATACTTTAAAATGCATAAGGCTACATTCTTAAAGCTTCATGATTCCAAAACAAACTGTGCCCACTGAAGTTTGGGTCCAGGTTTTTTTTTTTTTTTTTGGTTTTTGTTTTTTTATATAGCAGCTTCAATAAAAAGTAATCCTACTTAGCTACCCTCATTTACACAGTGAAAGTGTACTGGATGGGCTCTGAGTGCTGTTACCCTAAAGACAACAGTTTGCATAGTATGGGAGCAGGGACAACAACAGATCAGAGTGTTGGGATGGTTTGCAAAACAGAGGAGGAAGGGTGATATTTTTAACCAGTGATGGGCAGAGGCAGGTTGCTTCTGGGATAACCCTGTGTCTATCCTACTCCTTCTTTAATTCTGTGACTGTTTTAGCCCTTACCACCCCCTCTGGAGGGCTATTCCAGGCATCCACCACCCTCTCCATAAATAAAATATTTTCTCACATTTCCCGTGAGCATTCCACCCTCTAAATTAATTTTGTGCCCCCTTGTCTTGGAGCATCTATTACTTTGGAAGAACTTTCTTTCCTGTACTCATTTAAAATGGTGATGTATTTGTATGTCTCAGTCATGTCCTCTTTTCCTTCCTTTCCTCCAGGGAATACATATTTAACTCCTTTAGTCTTATCCCACAGGCTGTGCACCATTTCAGTTGCCTTACACTGCACCGCCTCCACCCTGTCTGTTATTTCTCAGATGGCTCCTCCAGAACTGGATACAGTATTCCAGGTGTGGTCTCATGAGTGTCTTATATGGGAGCAAACTGACCTCCCTCTTTCTACTCATGATACCCCTTCCTATGCATCCAAGCATCTGGCTAGCCTTTCCATTCACCTTATCATGCTGCCTACTTTCTCTTAGGTCCTCCAAGATGATAACTCCCAGGTATCTTTCCTGCTTTGTGACTATCAATACCTTCCCACCTAGTTTGTACTTTGCCCCTTGGTTCTTCTGCCTTATGTGCATGAGCCTACACTTCTTTACAGTGAACCCCAACTACCATTCTTCAGACCACTTCTCCAGTTTTTAAGGTCTTCCCTCATTCTTTCAACACCCCCTGGAATGTCAACCCTGTTCCATACCTTTGTATCATTTGCGATGAGGCATACCTTCCCCTCCAGTCCCTCTGCAATGTGCCCAGTAAAGACATTGAAGAGGACCGGCCGCAACACCAACCCCTGCAGCACCCTGTTTGTCACCTCTCCCTCTCCAGAGTACTCACTGTTTACCACAACCTTCTAATTCCTGCTATTCAGCCAGTTCTCCACCCACAGAACTAGTTCAGGATCCAACCCCAGGCTGCGCAATTTGTTAATCAGCCTTCTATGGTCAACAGTGTTGAATGCCTTTCTGAAGTCTAGATAGGCCACATCCACCACACCTCCCTCATCCACTACCTTAGTTACCCAGTCATACTGCAGATTACTACGAGTTAGTGCAAAACACAGTGCATATCATAAATACAGTAAAAGTTAGGGTTAGATGTACGAACATACAAACATATGAATGTGCCAGCAGAAACAGACCACCTGGTCTATCTAAGTCTGCTTGAGTGTGCAGCTAGCACTCCTAATTTGCAGCTGCCCCACCCCCTCTCATTTGTCATCCCACTGCCACCCCCCATAATGCCATATAAGGCAGTGTGTGTGTTAGTGTGTTTCTGGCAATACTGTGTGTGTGTGTGTGTGTGTGTGTGTGTGTGTGTGTGTGTGTGTAGACAGTGCAGTGCAATGTTATACTGGAATATATATGCATATGTGTATTAGTGTGTGTGTATCACAACAATTAGTAAGTGCAGTTAGGTGGCTCCGTAGTTAGTGCAAACATTCCTAGTAAACATTCCCACACTATCTAGATCAGTTTCAGCCTAATGCATGTAATTGCTGATTTAAATGAGGTGTCTAGTGGAAACCCCCCCCACCCTCCAATGTCACTCAGAGCCTGAAAAGAAGAAAACGGTTCCTTGATGCCTTTTTTTTTGTATCTGTAAACATACACTATATGTGTAGACAGTGCACTGCTGTGTTATACTGGAATATATGCATATGTGTGTGTGTGTGTGTGTGTGTGTGTGTGTGTGTGTGTGTGCATCACAATTAGAAAGTGCAGTTAGGTGGCTCAGTGGTTAGTGCAAAATTGCTAGTTTACCCATTTCCCACTGCCCACATTATCAATTATTTTGCAGCAGTATTGGCTCTTGCTAGAGTTTGTTTGTAATTGAAGTGGCTTTCCTCTGGTAACCAATTCAGTATTTTTAAATTCTGGCTGCAACTCATACAATAAAAATGGATCTCTGCAGATGTCATACATCGATAATAAGTCACCCCTAAGTCTTCTTACTTCCAAGGACATAAATTTAATTTTTTAAATGGTTCTCATAAGTATTATTTTGTTCCTCATATATCATTTTTGTGGTATGCCTTTTAACACTTTCCATTTTTAAAATATCTTTTTTTTTTTTGTCGGGGCAAAATAGATGACTTCCATAGTCCAGCTTGGGATGAACATAGGCCTTATAGAGTGACACCAACACACCTTTATTTCTACTACTGAAATGTTTCCTTATTGTCCACAGAATTTTATTGGCAGCCACAATAACTGACATGCATTGACTATTAAAATCTAACTGGCTATCCTGTCATCAGTGAGAGAAGAGTGGCCAGTGTGGTGCCACAGGGCTCAGTACTGCGAATGGTCCTCTTTAATGTCTTCATAAGTGGCATTGCAGAAGAACTGGAAGGAAAGGTCTGTCTTTTTGCAGGTGACACCAAGACATGTAATAGGGAAGATACTCAGGTGGGGTGAAGAGAATGGGTAAGGACTTAGGGAAACTAAAGGAGTTGTCAAGGGTATGGCAGATGGGGTTCAACGCCAAAAGGTGCAATGTCATGCATATAGGGCACAGAAACCCAGGAGCTGAGTATAGAATAGTGGGGAGGTACTGTCAGTCACTAAAAAGGAAAAAGACCTTGGAGTTATCATATCTGATGACCTCAAAGCGGCAAGGCTGTAGGATGCTGGGATGCACAGGGACAGTATCACCAGCAGGAGGAGAGAGGTGATATTACCATTATATCACTCGCTGGTGAGACCCTCCATGGAGTATTGTATCCAGTTCAGGAGGCCGCACCTCAGAAAGGACATGGACAGGTTAGAGGCAATACAGAGGAGGGCAACAAAAATGGTTCAATGGTTGCATCAAAAGCCTTGCAACGAGAGACTAAGGGATCTCAACATGTACACACTAGAAGAGAGGAAAGTGAAAGGGGACCCGAAAGAGACCTACAAGTACTGTACAGTAGCAGCCACAGACACTGCCAGCTATTTCCCAAAGTTTCTGTGATATTTCCAGAAATATCTCATGCTTTCTCCATTTCCACAATAGGGGCAGCAGAGAGAAACTCTAGAAATTTCGTGAAATATCTGGAAATAGCTGGCAATGTCTGTGGCTACTACTGTACCTCACGGGGTGAACAAGGTACAAGAGGGGAGTCTCTTTAAAATGACAAAAATCATCAGGATCAGAGGGGATGCAATGAAGCTAGAAGGGGGAAGTGTATGAGGGATGTGAGGAAGTACTATTTCACTGAAAGAGTGGTGGATATCTGGAACAGACTGTCAGCAGAAGTGGTGGTGGCAAAAACAGTAAGGGTCTTCAAGCATGTATGGGATAGACAAAGGGAAAGATTAGTAAATAGGCAGAGGAAGTAAGGTCACCAGAGACCAGTTAGGGTCTGTGAAGAGGAGGCAGGGCAGGGACCATCTGGGTAGACTGCTTTGGCCCAACGGACATTTTCTGCCAACAAATTCTAAAGTCCCCAGGAGTTGTCCAGTCCAGTGAAGGAAGGTAGAAAAGTACACCATCCCAGGAGGTTATATTACACACAACATCTAGCTCACGTATTCTGTCTGGGTAAAGGCACTGTGCTATTTCTTATCTTTTCTGAAACAAACTCTCCCTAGCACTGGGGAGAGAGAGAGAGCATGAACCCAACCCCTCAACCATGTGGGTCTTGTACAGTAACAAGGTAGGGTTCCACATATATGCACACCACACCCTTGTGACTGAAAAAAATGTAATTATCTGTGCAGCACCAGCTTATGTATTAAAGAAAGTCTGAGGTGCTTCTGGGAGTCCTAGATTTAAAGTTGCCTTGGTGGTGCAGCTGGTAGTGCAATCAGAATGGTATTCCAGGCAGCCTGGGTTTAAATTCTAGCTAAAGCACTTATTTATTTTGCTTCTATTTGTTTGGATGGACAAACCATACCCTTGTGATGGAAAAAAGTAAACAGGCAAGGATGTGTATCCAGACATAGTGAACCAGGGGTCACACCAGATAATAATATTCTAATGGCCATAGTTCTACAGGACTTCAGCAAAGCATTCAATCTTATTCCACTTAATACAGCTATGTACACATTTAATAACATGGACTTGTGCCCCTAGGTAATCAACTCAGTGAAAAATCAGCTGAGTAGCACTACAGAAAGGGGTCCACTAAATGGTTTCTATTCTGGATAGGGGCAGCTGTTGAGCAGAGTGATGCAGGGATTGGTACAGGGGCCATTGTTGTTCCAGATTTTAATAATGAATATTGGGACAGACTTAAATTGCTGCATTCAAAAATTCATAGATGATATTAAAA
This sequence comes from Neoceratodus forsteri, assembly GCA_016271365.2. NCBI lineage: Eukaryota > Metazoa > Chordata > Ceratodontiformes > Ceratodontidae > Neoceratodus > Neoceratodus forsteri. The sequence goes on along the minus strand of CM028137.1, from coordinate 701,940,765 downwards.
TCAGATGGCAGTGGATGCATCTAAGCAGGCTGATGACCTACAGGTTAACTTAAATAAGGTAGTAGATATCACAAATGTACTCCGCAGGTCAGGCCCTCTGCTCCCACAGTGCCAACCTCAGAGTGCAATAGTGTGAACAGATAACAGACAGGGTAACCCTACTGTCTGCTTTGGGTCTGAATCACCTTTAACCTCGAGTTCTAGAGGGATTCAAACTGTGAACCTTATGCTAGCATACCCAATGTACAGGCTCAGATATGTACCCTCTTTGGGACTGCAGTGCAATCTTTCGGCAGGGGCACCCAACCAGGTATCCAAAATGAACCCTTTAAACTCTTCAAGAGACCTTAGATATATTCTTACCTTATTATGCATGCTCAGTACACAATCAAGCTTTTCAACAGCTGTCAGACTTGAAATACAGACACTTCACATGCAAAAAGAAGCTAAGAAGACACCGAGGCAGTATTTCAAAGAAATGGTTGTTTACTAAAAATAAGATTAAAAAGGTAAAATTAAACACAGAACAATATATATCATACAGTGTACAATCATGTAAAATAAAAAGGAAGTTACAGACAAAACACTCCTACTACAAAGACTTAATTTATTTCAAAGTATACCTTTCTAAGTGCATTTAAGTTAGAGAGAACTTTCTGTCTCAGAGCCCAAAACAATATATCACATTCCCCAGATACAATGTTACATTTCTAACCCTATCTTCCCACCCCCTTTTAGTGAGTCAGCTAGCACCTCCTTTCAGAATTAATTCTAACATAATTTCTACCAGGAGGTATTTTTGAGTAGGTAACATCAGAAAAAAAAATCTCCTAAATATGACATCCTTTAATCAAACATTTCTCTTTGAACTTAAAGGGTACCTAAACAAGCAGTTTTGTAAAACTGCAAACTCCAAAATCTGGCTTCATAACAAAGTAAAGTAGAGGCTGCTGTTTACATTTATGCTAAAACTGCATTTATGTAAATAACATAAATGCAGTTTCATAGCTTTTGAAAAATGTAAACAACAGCCTTTCACTTTCAAAAAACAGCCTTGGTTTCTCCCTAAGATGGCGGCCAAGTCAGTTAAGTGATGAGTCATGATGGCATCATCAGAGCCAAAGACAGAGACCCACATGTATTTCTATAGTGCTTACTAGTTCTTCTTTCCCTCTTTGTTTTGAATTGTTGTACCAGATTGATCAACACCATGTATTAACTCGTGGTTTATTTTGATCAGTACCCATTAGGCTATGATTTTGTTCATTTAGTTTACTTTAACTTGTGGAAAATGTTTTGCAATCCAGCTGACTTTTTCCTTGGCAAACTGCATTATAGTACAACACTTCAATTACCTGATGATCTAGTGGTTATGTGATGCACTGAATTTTGTTTTTTGTTAGCCAGGAGAGACACACTAAGCTGAAAGCTTGTTTACAGGTGTGGCCTGGGAGCACAAGGAAGTGTAATGACTTGCTCAGGGTCACAGAGCAAAGTATTGGTCTGGTTCAGTTCCAAAGCCCATGCTTTCTTGTTAATCCACAAATAAGGCTTTCTTTTTCCATGTGAATCCCCTGCACCTAGCCTGCCTTCTGTTGAGCACCCCACCATCCATACCCTGTCCTTAGTACTGCCTGGTGCAGCATATGTGCATACGGTCTCATGAAGAGAATTATCATACCTCAGATTGTAATGTTGTACCTCAGAGAGTTGTGCACACCTATATCAATATGCATCATCAGCTGGCACTGTTAAAAAATGCCTCCCAAATCACTCTCCAGTCCACATTCTCAGTGTTTGACTTCTGCTCCCACAGTAAACATTGAGTGGATCACCACCCTTCTGCACAGTGATGGTAGTATGTACAGTTCCCCTGTTGTGTTTTTTCCCACCTCATTAACCAACAACTAGATCTTCCTGGAGGGCCAAGCAATAAGCATTATGACCCACCAGAAAAACTGCTGTTCATGCCCTCATAAGGGCTGCACTTAGAATGGGTAACAATATTATTAGCA